>JAOXJM010000001.1:113137426-113149923 GCA_026413425.1 Tringa solitaria | reverse complement strand
ACTTGGGTGGGTGGGCAACATGCCCTCTTGCTCCAAACACAACATGCAATAGCCCTATAGACTTTAGGCATCTAATTTAACTTAAGTGAGCTGAGTCCCACCCTTGTAGACTACTTATCAGCTAGAGATAACTGCTGAAAAAGAAAGACCAGAGTGTGTTATTCCCAGTATGTCTGACTCAAGTCTCTGATGGAGCTGTAGGGAAAAGGCGAGGTTCCCTTAGGTTACACCAAACCTGGCACCTCCATGGAGGCAGGGCAGCATTCAAACCACAACACAAGACACTGTACGTGGTCCTGAAGATGTCTCTGCAAAAATCTGGTCCTCCGCCTTCATGAAAGATTAAAACAAACTCAATCAAGTGCTACTAAGATGATGATGAAAATGAGGAACCTTTTATACAAGCGGACAGGAAAATCTGTTCTTGTTTAGACTTGCAAAACAAAGATGGAGGGAAGATATGATTACTCAATGCAAGTATCAATTTTTCCCTGATAGCTGGGGGTGATGCTGAAACAGAAACAAATGAGTGCAAACTGGCCATGAATGTTTCTAGCTGACAACTAGAAGGGCTTCTAACCACTACAGCAACAAGGTTTTGAACCAGGTTTCCAGAAGGATTAACAAGTGTATTAATATGTATGCGCCTATGTGATAGCATAAGAGGAAAAAAAAACATTCTGTCTCAAGATTTGATCCCTTTCAGCTGGGACTTGAACCTATTCTCTGCTGGGAGGTGCCTTGCTACCCATCGTTTCTTTGTCCACAGCTTGGACATCACTCCAAGGGCAAGATGATGGCAAGTGCCGTGCTTTTGTATTCCATTCCATTTCCAAGGGAAAATGATGCATGTAGCAAACTTGGGGGCAATGATGGAGGGGAAATGCTCATTAAACAGCAGCAGCTATCCAAAATAGAGTTTACACTCTAAAGTAATTGAATGATTCCTTGGAAAAGGAAATAAATGATGGATATGGTATCTCTGACAGCAAGCTCCAGCCAGACACCAGACAAGGTAGATGCTGTTGGTAATGAAGAGAGTCCATGTGTTAAGACTAACCCGACAGCAAAAAAGTATACGGTGCCAGAGGTTACCCTCTTCTGAGGAAGAACAGGAGAGCAGTTAGCACAGAAATGCATTTTATTTAAAGCGGTTTGAGCAAATCACTGCAAATCTAACTGCTGATGCTGTACGTCTGATGCATGCTTACAACTAGGGGTAGACACATGCTAGTATGGGCCAGCTGCCCAACTTACAGAATACAAGGAGCAATGCAAGGATCCCAGGGATGGCAACTGAAAAAAAAAAAAAAAACACTCCTCAGCCCAGTAGCCTCACAACAGCAATGGCAAAAGGCAACAGTCTCAGCTCCGATGGGACACAAGTCTTTAGGCAGAAACAGGAATCCAAACACAACCGAAGATGGCTGCAGCAGCAGCACCCTCTCAGACAGTGAGGACATCCAAGCAGCTCAGGCCTACCGGAGTACAAGGAGGGCTCAGGAGGTTTCTCAGCCACCAGCTGGCCTGATTGTGGATAATCATCAAAACAAGGTATAGGCATATAGAGTACCAGAAGGCCATATAGCAGAACAGCAGCAGCAACAGATAGGGAGAAAGTCTCCTACCTGTAAAAACAATACGATCAAAAGGTGGGATGTTGTTTCAAAGACGAGCACACATGGAAGATTATGAGCCACCAAAAGGTTGGTGATGAGGACCTGTAACTTTCAGACCGGTGTAAATCACTGAGTGCCTGGACCAGACATGGTCACTCTGGGCTCTTGGGGCTGGTCACAGCTGGGGAACAGCACGCAGGTAGCCAATCCTCTTGACAAAGAGCTAGATCAATTGCTGAAACCCATCAGCAGTTGTTTCTACCCACCAGATGTTAATGCTCCTCCACAAACCAGACTACAGAGAGGAGTTCTTATGAGCCCTGCCTTAAAGTGCTGTCAGGATGTGGAGCTCCAGGGCACAGAGAAGCTGCCAAACTGAAGCAAATACAGACCTATGGAAAAGGTGTGACTGGGATTCTCAGACAGGAGGATTTCTTAGCCCAGCTTTCCTTTTTGTCCTCACGGAGACAGGGAAATATAGACCTTCATAGTAGCATCTAGGTACCATAAATTGAGCACTGTACAAATACAGAACAAAAAGACTGCTCGTAACTTAAAAACAGAAACAGAAAACGTATAGGTAGACCATTAGCGGGGATGTGGGAATGCCAAAGCATTTTTGGAAGCCATTCATAAAATGTTGTATAGATTAAGCCTTTTAGCCAAAGTTAGGCAAAAAAGAAATGCCAAGGGAAAGAGAATGAAAGGAAACAAGTATAGGTGCAAGGCAGTAAAAGGCATTAGCTTTTCACCTGCACAGCTTCAACTGACCACAGAACACCATTAAACTGGTTTTCGTGTGACCACGGATTATAAGCAGCAGGCTAAAGGTTGAGTCTACCCACAAACAGGATGACAACTTAAATACACCCATATACTGTGCTTTTAATGACGCAGCTGTACATTAGTGGTCATCTCATTATTAGTTATATAGCTATTATTACTGATAGTAAAAGATGGGCTCTGTCCTGGAGCAGGGCTCCTCTGGCACTGAATGTGACTTCAGGCTGAGGTCCCACCTGCAGAAATAATTAAACCCTTGCTACCTCACATTTTAACATCTGAACCTTGGGCAAGATTTATGTCTCCTGGACTGGCCACCTATAAGCATCTTCTAATAATTTCATTATTAAGGCTTTTCTCATTCTGTTAGGTTTCTGAAATTATGCTATACTTTCTCTCATGCAGTATTTGCATTAATTTCCTATGATTATTTTGTTTTATTATATTTCGTAATTCAAATATTCAGTACAGCTCTTTGCTAGAAATGGTTCTTTGAATGCTCTTGGTCCTCAGTTCCTGTTGAGGAATTAACAATACGTTGGAGTTTCTTCGTGAGATATTTCCCTCAACCCTGTTTTTATGTAGTGAGGAATGGTCACATCTTAAAGGGGTTACAGACATCTGGAAATTCTAATCCTTTCTAGATGACAGAAAAGGAAAAGAAGTCTGAAGCTGCAGTTTCCTCTAGTTTCAGCTCTCTCTGTCCCCTACATGCCAGCAGTCATTTCAGAGCAGAGAAAGCCTCCTTTATTCTAACTTTCCCTGCATTATTTACTTACTCACGGTCTGTTGGGTAAGTAATTATTGCTGACATTAACCTAATTACTTAGTAAGTAATTAAATGCTTTTGATGCATAGGAAGAAATTTTCCTTCATTAAGAAGTAACTTTGTGGCAATAAACTTTTTACCTTTGTCCAGTTACTTTATAAATAATGAGAAACAAAAGGCCCAAACTCACTCCTGTTACTTAGATGAAATATCCATTTACTTTTGATTTCGATATCACAGTCTGCCTGGTACTTCTACTAAGCAGTGAGTCTGCCTGCACCCTGCCCTTCCAGTTCTGACAAAGATTATAAATAAATGAACCATTAAATGATATTTCTGTAAAAGCAAACAAAGCACAAGAGAGTACAGGTGAAAATTAAAATGTGCAGTGTCTGGTAATACATTTATAGAGGCTGTGGTTTTACTAATATTCACTCTTATTTACATTAAAGAGATTAAAGATTAAACTTCTGTGTGTATGCACTCTTATAAAAGAGAAAAGTAAACCAATTCTGCGATTTTACACACCGCTGTTGCTAGCCTTGAGCCGGGCCCTTCACATTGACACGGGTATTTTCATCTACAGCTGTGGCTCTCTACAGGGTAAAGGCAGTCAAGATGTTCTCTTAAAAAAATTCCTATAATAAAGTGAAATTATAAAGGAAAAGTGCGAAATTGCAGGTTTATTTTCTCAGCTATCTTAACAGCTGCCTAAACCAGGTCTGCAAATAAAGCCACTCTGGTCGTTACAGTATTTAGTGTAACCTGGGATAGTGTTGAGCCTGGTTTCGGAGGGAAACCATCGGTGTCTCTCACGATGGGAAGGCAACTAATTTAACGTAGAGGATGCTTGCACCTGGCTACCTGCCATCCACAGCACAGTAACTATGCGGTGATGACGCAAAAGCAAGCGGCAACCAGGAACCCACTGCTTTGCGAGCTCAACGATAATTCGCTTAAATAATTAATAAATAGTGTGAGTAATAAGGCCTGGCCACCCTAAGCGGAGCTGTCTGAAGCAGTCTCCTTGCAGGAGCGGATGCTCTCAGGCTGCACGGCGGGGAGGGGGAAAGGGAGATCAGATGCTCCTGCAGCAACACCCACAGCTGGGCATCAAGGGAGGGGGCCAGCAAGCCCTGGCAGAGAACTGGGCAAAATTCAGCGTTTTCCCAGATTTCCATCTCCAGGTTGCAGCGGAGCAATCATGCACAGCCTCTTCTTGGCCAGATACTAAATGCTTTAAGGCAAAGTAAACATCCTTTCTACTGGTTTTAGGTGCCTAGCCCCCAGCAACAATACATCAACGCAGTAACCCTTTGTGACAGTTCACCTTTTTCCTAAAACAGCTTGGAAAATTATTTTAAGAAATAATACTTTATCCCAGCATAATTTTCTATGCCTTATTACTTTTTTATCTCTTATTTACAAGGCTTACTTAGGTGACAGTGACAAGCAAGCTTCCAGGTACTGTGCGCAGCAAGGAGAACAGAGGCAAGGCAAATTAAATGTAAAAATAAATAGGAAAATTAACTTGTGGCTAGCAAAGACTGAAAAAAATTCAGCTAAAATTTAGTAAGGTTTAAATCAATTTTGCTCAGTTCAGGAATATCATTCTCCTACACAAGTAATAACCATATAGCATGAATTATATTTGTTTTACACCTCACTCAAAATGGCATTGCTTTTGGTCATTTGTTTACTTTTTTAGTACATGATGATGACGACGAATTATACGTCTATTACACACAATGACCAAGGCTTTTCAAAGCAATATAAGTAATCATTGCCACTCCTCCAAAATGGAAGTCATTTTATTTTGATGGGAGATGTGACAAAATCTCCATTGCTTGTAAATAAATAAATAAATAAATAAAGTGGTTTATTCAGAAGAGAAGATTTTAAGCAGAGGGGAAAGGCAATAGCTGCAGAGGTGACCTCTACCCTCCCCCTGAAGTGAGGAGAGGGAATGCCATTGTCCACTTTAACCACAACAGAAGTATGCCAACTAATTAATAAAAATACACAGCCCTCAAAAAGATCACCCCCTCCTAATCTTTATCCATCCTTTAATTTTAAAATTCAAGATTATTTTCAAAAACCCGCCAGTAGTCTAAGAAAAGCCAGAGCCTTTTAACAGAACAGAGGTGAAAATCAGAGCTGGGAAACACCGCCCGGTTACACATCACTGGCTTTAATCTTATACCAACTAATTCAAAACCCGAATTTCCTTCTGCTGTGAATTCTGCCTGCAGAGTTCATGCCGCCTGTGTTTGTGTTAATGGGAACATTACCAGGTCACAAGCGCACAAGCAGCAAACCAAATGCTATTAGCTATTTATCCTGTTACAAGAATTATGTTTAAATACCTCAATGCTATTTCTAATCCGTATTTAATAACATGGCAGGATGCCAGCTGAACATTCTACATGGAGACAAAAAAATCTTATATCCTTTTTAAATTCTTACAGGGAATTACTTCAACAAAAGAGCATTATATTCTCAAACACATTATAGGTCTGGGAAAAACAGATTAACTGGTATTTCAATGACACATCCTGTTTTACACTTCACCATATGATACTTAACCTGCGACACACAGCCATGCTGTTTCAATCTAAATGCAAAACCTATATGCACATATAAAATACCCGTGATTTGTGGTGTAAACAAATAGATAAATAAATAAGAAATACCCAAATAAACAAGCTATTTTACGCAGCTCCAGGGAGCAGGCTGCTGAAGGCTTGAGAAAATAATTTGCCAATGGTATTCCTAATTCTGATGTTTAAATCAAGGGGTGAAAGTGAAAGATGAAAAGTGTGTGGGTTCTTTACAGTCCAACAGTATACGATATTTTTTGTCCACACAGAAAATAATTCAAACGACCAGGTAAAATATTACATAAAAAACCTGCCAGCTCCAGCAGGAACTGGCAAAGGCATGACCTGAAAGAGCAGTTAAAAACTGGCCACAAGTACCAGCAAATACCCATTAGCTTGACAGCGAGGGGGGCTGAAATCTATTCCTTCCCTTCCTGGAGTGAATTCAAATTCAAGGCTGTTCTTCATCCTGCTCTCCTCACCACCTCAATTCCATTCACGGGCTTTGGGAAACTATAAGAAACACAGCATCGCTAATTAAAATACTTTTTTTTTTTTTTTTAAATATCTACCACACAAATCATACTGCAAACCAATCAGCTATAACAATGATACTCCTCAAAACAAGGACTGTCCCCGTGGTCTGGGGGGCTCCGGGTCCCTGCAGTGCTCCTGGCAAAAAAGGAGGGTGATGGTTTTGGTAAGGGGTTGGTAGCGTGTCCATATCTGCAGGCACCACAGACCCCAGAATTTTTAAGTCTTTAGGGTATATTTGGATCCTGTTTCAAGTTTCATCTGCAACCATTACGGAACAAAACTTGATTTTTTTCCAAATCACTCAGGTTCTGTAATAGCTTTTAACAATTATGACTACTGGGTGAATGTCAATAATACTCCAAGAAAAAAATGAGAATTTTTCTGAAATTTGAGTAGATGTTTAACTTCCTTGTAACTACCTCATTGGAATAACTTGGGAAAAGGCGTGCATTTGTGACTCCAGTCCTGCGGTAGTTTACTTTGTCATGTAATAATTATATTTCTAGTCTATTTTGAATATTCATGTATGTGCTAAAATTTTAGTATATGAAGAGGAAAAAAAATGAGGTGGGTAATCACAGAATTACAGAATTGTAGGGGTTGGAAGGGACCTTTGGAGATCACCTAGTCCAACCCCCCTGCCAGAGCAGGTTCACCCAGAGCAGGTTGGACGGGAACCCACCCTGGTGGTTTTTCAGTATTTCCAGAGAAGAAGACTCCACCACCCCTCTGGGCAGCCTGTCCCAGTGCTCTGCCACCCTCAAAATAAAGATGTTTTTCCTCATGTTGAGATGGAATTTCCTGTGTTCCAGCTTGTGCCCGTTGCCCCTTGTCCTGTCGCTGGGCTCCACTGAAACGAGTCTGCAGGCTGCAACAGGCACCTTCCTCCCCCGGGAAAGCCTCCAACAGCCGTGTCAGTGGCAGGCTGTACAAGTTGCCCCTGTTTGCTTTGAGAAGCTAAATATTTTTAGGAAGGAATTAAAAGACTTTTCCTTCAGCGCTAACAAGGCGGGTGTTACTGAAAGCAACTGGAACGGAGTCACTCGACTTGTTCAGGATTTTATCAGTAAATAATCGGGCATTGCAAATGGAACTGCGTACAGGTCCTTATCACTGCATGACACTTTATTATCTGAGCAAGAAAATAATCATGTAACCTTCACATGGCATTTACTTACACTCCTTGGGCAGAGTCAGAGGAACGTGCAATTTCTTCCTTTTTAAAAGAAGCAGTAGGACCTCTTTAGGGGAGACACAGAGAATACAGTCAGTGATGGCACAGGAGTAAGCCTCTATGCTTTACTTCCTCTTCCATAAAATATGTATAATATTTCCTCCGACTACCTTACTCCCTTTACAGTCCCTGAAGAGGAGAGGCCTGTCTCTTGCCAAAAAGCATATAATCGCCAATTCAAAGCAACTTCACCCGAGATAAGCATCCTAAAAAAGTGTGGTCATATTAATAATTTCCACTTTCACTTCTGCTTTGCAATAGTTAAGCTAACTTCCAAAAAAGAGCCGTGAATATAATTTTGCATGCATCCATACGAGACTGTAAGAAAGGCTGAAACAGACACAGAGTCCCTGTGATGGCTAACCCTGGCTGGTACCCATCAAGGTGAAGAGCCCAAAAAGGCAGAATTGTTTGTGGAAGCAGGGCGATCACAAGGCTGCCTAATCCTCTTCCTGCGAACAGGGCAGCAAAGTGCTGGAGAGAACTGATTTCAAATGGAAGAAGACATGGAAGAAAAAGTTGGCTTTGTATTAAAGATATCAAATAAATAGAATTGGGCTTTTTTAAGGAACAAAAAAATATTTTATTTTTACTGTTAGGGATGCTAATAAAACCAAAAGCCAGATTTGCAAGTGGAGTGGACATGATTTGTTACACGTGTGCTGGGAAGGGGACGTGATACCTTTTAATCTTTTTAATGTCTACCACATTCTGGTTTCTCAAAGCACATGTGTAACACACCTCTTATTCCACAAGCAATCCCAAAACCCAAGAAAACCAGCGGCTACTGAATACCATTTAAAATCTACATACTCTATGATGAGATATAACAGCAAATAAACCATAATGACAAAGGTGCTAGATATGCCTGGCTCCTTGCATTTCAGCTTTCTGATGCTGTATCACTTTGCAGGTAACTATTACATGTTGATGGTGTCAAAGAGAGAGCGGGAATAACTCTGTGTGTCTATGGCACTGGTTTTGGAGAGGGATGCACACTAATCTTCCACTTGTGCTGCAGGCAACATCTCAACCTCAGTCACCCACATCCCACATCAGTGTCCCAGGTACAGGGCTAATGATGCAGCTCCTGCTGCCTCCTTCCTTTTGGCAGATGTGCCTAAACCCCTTGTGAATGAATCATCTAACACTGGTAAGGTATTATTTCCTTAAAGAACCTCTTAATTTTTATTTAATGAAGACTATTTGCAAAATTTCCCCTGAATTTACTAATAATTTAATTTCAGTATAGTTATATTTTTCAATTAATTGGCCAAATCCCTTTCTTCCCCTCATCCAGAAAATCATTCACCATCATTCTTAATGTTTTGTGTTTGTGAATGCCATGAGTCTTGTAGAGTGGCTTGGTTTTCACCTATAGACAGACATGAATCAAGCAAATTAAACAGCCAGCCAGCACGAAAATTCCCAGGCACAGCTGCACGGCAATCACCTCGTGCAGCAGTCACCAACGTTCCTAAAGAAGGCTGCAGCTCTCCCGACAGGACTCACTAAACAAAGGTTCACTTCAGACAACCAGGGACCAAAGGCAGAAAGCAGACAAGGAAAACTTCCATTCTTGCCCCCGGTCTATGACGATCGCAGGTAAGATCAGATTTTTCATAAAGGCAAAAACTCAAGGCGCAAAGGCAGCGTGGTTGAATTTTGGGCAGCAGGCTGATGCCATCAGAAGTTTCTGCTGGTTTCAGCCAGCAATAAATACAGGCTGTGCCCTAGGACTGAATCAGGAAGGTGTTCCCTGTTTAGCCAAGGGCTTAAATAGCATGTGACTTTAAGCTCATGCTTAAAGTGAAACACATGGTGAGGTGCTTTACTGAAGCAGTGCACTCAGAGTAAATAAAAAGGTCTAGGAACGTAGCTTTGAAGACATTTACTTCATTTCAAGACTGTTTATGCCTAAAACATACCCGCAAACAGCAGAGATCTGCAGTCACACCAAGAATAAAGAGATGATTACAGCTTGTATGATATTATGTGTACATGCAGTTTTAGGACTTCCAAAGCATGGACAAAAACATGACTCCAGGAAGTATGACTAGATCATACCAAAAAAAGAAAAAAAAAATAGATGCAACTTTATGTTTCTGATCATTTACGTCTATCTGCTTGTTTGTGTCTGTCTGGAACAGGACTTGGCCACTTGTCTCTTCATCAGAAGTGGCACAGGCATGAACAAACAGAAACCCTGCTGCTCCATTAAGCGTGCCTCTGGGAGCAAAGCAGCAAAGCCAATTTTGGTGTAGTTTTCAAAGCTATTCTTTAGTCAGTGGCTCCAAGCAACCTTGGGGTTTTTTAGCAGTCTAAGCTCTAAAAAGGCGGTAACCTGAACAGCCAGAAAGGAGAGCATGAGAAGTAAAAATGAAAAAGACTGCACATTCAAAGAATTTTCATCTCTCAGGAAAAAAAAAAAATTAAAGAAAAAGATTGGTATCGTTGCCTTTCAAACCAAAGTCTCCTAAGCACAGTATTGATGAAGACTGCTGGAAGAGCACTCAGCCCCCAGAAAAACTGCTGCAGGTGCACCCAGCACGCACAGTAACCTAGAGAGTTATGAAAAGAATTTGTCCTGCTGGTTCCTCTTAAGCTGCTTTAGGGAACCCAAAATCGCCATATTCCAGCCTGAGAAAAAAAAAAAGAAAAAAAAAAAAAAAGAAAGAAAGAAAAGAGGAGCCGAGAAAAGGCAAATACCCACGGGAGGGCTTCCTGCCTTGTGCGGGAGTCCTTGGAACAGAACCGCAAAATGTCTTCGAACAAACACAGCTCTGCTGATTCGGTATTTCATGTACCAAAGAGTCCAAACCGCCATACAAACAGCTAATTAACCAGCAGCCAGGAAAGCGGGGCTATGCTGGGTTTGCTGGGCAGCCCCACGAGGCTCAGTCCCCCACCGGATGGGGTTTGATTCTGGTTTCAGCAGATGGAGCCTCCGTGGTGCCCCTGCTCTGCTCCAGGGAAGTGGCTTTCTCCTGAATGACCCTTCCCTTGTCCTGCGGTGACTTTCATAACTACTCAGGTATAAAAGCAGACAGGTGCCACAGCCAACTGGAAAACAGGATATCCGAAAGAATGGTGGAGGGAAACAATGTACCAAAAAAAAAAAAAAAAAAAAGTCAGGATTTTAGGATTTGAGAAAAGGTCCTACTTTCTGAAGGAGGTACCCGAAATGGGAGCTCAAGAAGGATAAAACCAGAGAGTGAGGAGAAAGGAGCAAACACATTCCTCAGGGAAAGTATGGCATGGTTTTGACAGTGAAATTCAGCAGCGCTGGTTGGGATGGGGGGAAAAAGAAGCCATCTGTTTTCTACCATTGCCCAAACCATACCAAGTGCTCCCCTGCTCATTTCACAGCAATGTGTCCTTCTGTAGCATCACCCAAATCCAATGCAATCACCTTTGGCAAGGTCTGGGTACTTCCCTGTGCTTGGCTAAATATCCAGTAACTAAATTTCCCCCCAAACTTCTTCTAATCTATAAATAGGAAGCTAGTATAACTCCACACATACAAATCTTTACTTTCACCCTCCTGAGGTCCTCTAAATACTGGGTTCCTACAGTGAATCTACACTAAAAAAGGACAGTAAACACCTGCCTATTTTCTTTTTGATACAGGATGCCAGTTATTCTTATAAACCGTACTCACCTAACTTATTTACAGACTAATTTCACCGATGAGCAAAAATCAAGATCTTAAGTACAAATACGTACTCAGTGATTATATTGTAAATGTCTACGTCAAGCATCGGGTACGGCACAGAGCCCACTGAACGGGTATACACGCTAGGTTTCTGCAGGGATCTGAGTTCCTGCTCTCCGTGGACTTCTTACCTACAGCACTCAAAGCCCAGAAGTTCAGCTTACACCTTAAATGTAAGTTATATATAAACCACAGATCCATCACATCACAGAAAAGGAGATTCTTTTTTGTGCTTTACTGTGAAGCACCCATTACCATTTAGGTTGGAGACATTAACTGTGGTGTTTGGAGGCAAGCACCTGTTATTTGCATGTCTCTACTCACAGCAAGGTTTTTACTTTCTTGTTTATCAGCACTTTTGGTAATTCAGCACAGCTCTAAGTATGTCAAGTCAGTAAAGCACATCTCAGGAGTGGTGCAAGGAAATTCCGTATCGATAAAGTTAACCTTGGTTCCTTGGAGGAGTGACATAACTCTCTGAAAGAAAATAAATTACTTTGATTTAGAGACCAGGAATATCACAAAACTGAATAAAGCCTATTACTTTTCACTGGATAAAATCTATTATCTTGGGCTCATGGTCAGCTTTTAATATATACCATTTAACCCAGAAACTAAGCAAGAATTGTTTTGAAAGATAACCAATCTCAGAAAAGGCCTTGCTCTCCAGCTGGGTTGTTTGGCCAACTGTTTGTGTTCAGCACTTACAGATAAATCGCTATCCCTAGAAATCTTTGGAGTGATGAAATCTGCAGTAGTGATTCTGGTGTTTAAGTTCTACATCTGTAAGAAAACTCAAAATTGATTGGTAGGTAACCTTGGAGAGGTTTTTTTGTGGTGTTTTTTTTTTTTTTAATTTAAAAATATACTTTTAAGTCCTACATAAATGTTTAAATTGCTTAAAATTAATTGAATCATTTTGGTGAGAGTTCTGCTATATTCAAATAGTAAGATAAATTTATGTCATTTACAAACATCTGACAAATAAAGGGCTTTTGCCACAGAAAAAAAAAAGCAGCCTGCATTTCCCATTGACCCTAAAAGACCAGCTAGCAAGCTTCAACATCCACAAGGTGCCCTACCCAAGGTGCTAGATATGCTTAGCTGAATTACCAAGGACCGATCAGAAAGCGTATCTGGATGACCTTTGCAAACATTTGACTTGGAAACACCAGAAACATCAAATGGGGCAATGGCTTCAAGTTACGCCAGGAGAAGTTCAGGTTAGATATTAGGAAAC
>JAOXJM010000001.1:113100083-113117997 GCA_026413425.1 Tringa solitaria | reverse complement strand
CCCAGGCGAAGGAGTTGTTGGGTGGCACACACGGATCTGTAGTGCTGGTCTGAGTGGAGGACCGCTTTGCTTTAAAAAATAATCGAAACTTAACAGCCGGCGTTCCAGAGCAGAGAAGGGTAACAGCAGCTCTCGGAGGAATACTATAAACCGTCTGAAGCAAACTGCAGCGCTAGGTGTAATACGCGGATAAAAATAGTTCAGAGTTTCTTCTCACGTTATCTGTGGCCTTCTTGATGAAGAAGGGATTGAAATCAATCTTAATTTTTCACCCTTCTCTCAACCCTGGCCAGAATTAAAGAATGAGTGAAGCTGACTTTTCTGTCAGTTTTTATAGGTGGTTTTTGCTATCAAGCTCTTATTTTCTAGCGACTTTAATACTGAAGGAGCTGTTTAGTTTTTAAACAGATTGAGGTTAAATGAAATGGACTTGAAAAATTAGGCAATAATTGTACTGTTTTAAAATCCCATTAAAATAATTGGCTGTCTCTTTGTGAAGAACAACTTAGAGTTGTTATAGTAGTAGTAGTTTAACAACCCTGCTAAGAGTTATAATGCATTAAAAATTAGCTGGGAATAGGAGATGCAGCTACACTGTATTCCAGTTACTTTGTAAGGTTATATAACTTTTAATGGCAGTATACCTTTGTATGGCTTTGGGCACCTGCAGGTGTGATGGGAATGGTAAATTGGGATTTACCCTCTTTACATAATTCAAGTTCACTCCAAGTATGCTTAGGAAAAAAACTGTTATTAGTTGTATGTAGTATCATCAGTTCCGTATAGTAATAGTATTTTCTTAGATGGATTCTTGTTGTAGTGCATGTTTTCAAACAGCAGTTAGATAGGTGACAATGTAGATGCATAACCCCATGCAAGACGAGCTGGTATCTGAACACTTAAACCATTTTCCATCCTTCTGTTTTAATTCCAAAGAATATCTCTCTCCAGACACTTAATTCAGATCAGGACAAAGGCTTATCTGTTCCTAATGCTGCAATAAAAAATTGTTTTAACTACTTTTTTTTATCTTTTTTTTTTTTTTGCCAAGAGCCACAGCTGGAAGGAATGCAAATCACATAAAATAATAACAATTTAATTTGAGGTTGATCATCTCAGCATAAACTCTGTTATCTTCACCGTGGACAACAGCATGTATAGTTACTGCAGCAGTTACTGCAGCATAGCTGCTGTTCTTAAAATTTAAATTCCTAAGGCAAAGAATGGAAGAATTATCTTGAACTTGAATACGTACGTGTATCCAAGGGGGAGGAAAAGTCATTCTCGAAGTTTTATAAGTAATGCAAAATAAATTAAAAAAATATTGAGGTGCTTGGCACCCGGTGTTTTGTAAATGTGGTAGGTGTATACAGAGTTTTAATAGATCAAAAAAAAATGGCTTAGGTTTTTGCTAACTGAATCTCAGCCACTGAAATACGTAGTTTACCTTCAGTTAATACCCTTAGAGATGGCAAGAGCTAACTCTTTAAAGCTGGAAATGTATGAGTGCTGCATAGGAAAACAGATTCATGGACTGGATGCATTTTTTATCTGTTCTTTTGGACAAACATCAGGCAGTTGCAAAGAGAGGAAGTGGAACAAGGTACCAAAGCTGGATATCAGACTGGCAGTGTGAAAGGTAGCTTCAGCACGCTGCTGTTGGATGGTATGAAAAAAACAAGGTTATATGAGAAGTGGGGAAAAGTTTAGAGAGTCTTTCATGCATGCATCTGGTTTTACTTCAGCATTTACGGATTCTGGTATCCAAGAAAATCAAGGTGTTTTGGTCTAGAGTGACAATTTAACATCTGAAAATGATTCCAAGATAATTTCAAAAGGCCACAGTTCATTAGGGGGTTAATTTTAAGAAAATTCACTTAGTTTGTTGTAGAATGTATACAGAGAAAACGAGCTTGTTCTTATCAATGTAGCAAACAGTTGTGTGGAATTTTGTTTCTGTGGTGATAAAGGAATGAGTAAAGATATTGTAAAATTAAACATCACCAGACACAGTGTTTTATAAATATTCTATGAATTTTGATGTGTGCAATGTGTTTTCTTCTGTTTTGTGAACTTCCTACTTTTCCCAGTGTATGTAACTCTCCTAAAATACCTTGTCTACATAGTGGCTTTTTTCTCTTCAGTAGGCCCCTTAATAATCCTGGATTGCCCTATTTGAGGAGGGTTGATCCAATCAAAGGTGAGAGAGGACAGCTAGGCGATAGCTGACAACAACTATTTCTATTTTGCCCTCCCTCTTCCCAAACAGCGATTTGAACCTGAAATGCCAATTGTATGTTCTTGCTCTTCCTCTTTTTAAAAAACAATTAAAAAAATTTAGGGAGGTGCGAATGTCACAGTTGAGAAATCTCAAGAATTTTTATTTGGTTTGCGATATCAGTCGCTTAAAAGTAGTCCACCCTCTTAAGGAGTTCTAGTAAATGACAGTTTCTCTGCTTTATTCTCATAAGAAAGAATCTGACTTGCTTGGCTAGTTTTTTGGTGTCAGTTCCAAAATCTTCCAGAGAATGCTTAAATACTCAGGGTTTTTTCTGAAGCGCAGTTGGAGGAATACCTATAGATTCTGCATTTTCTTTTGTTTTCACTGAAGTACAAGAAATTATCTTAAATGAAAACTCTTTATCGGTTCTTCAAGTTGGCTAATTACATTGGAAAAATGCTGTTCTGATTTCCTGAAGCGTCTTTTACCCCTAATCCCCAGCTTTTTAGTAGTTTTAATGGTGGCTCTATGCTTGAGGAATTGTAATTTTTTTCTTAGAGAAAAGCAGTATTTCTTCATGCAACATGCAGATGAGTTTGATCTATTGTAACTGTATTCCTGTGTGTTCATTTAAAAAAAAAAAAGTGTCAGTAGCTAATTACCAGAGCCAGCAGTTATGCTTTTGTATATTTCCATCCTCCTCAATTTTTAAGAGCCTTTTTATGTCAGTAGAGGACACTTGGGTTTTTTTATAGAACTTCTACTGTCAAATGGCAAGTCCAGTAGGTAATAGGCTTGCTTGTGTCTTGTAATCCTGGAGGGATGCGGCATACTTCACTGATGACTTCAAAGTTCTGAGTACAGCCACGGGGGGGGCTAAATAACTTCATTTATGCCCTGATAGTCTTTTGCTAAGTAGGTTACCTAGGTCTTTTCTAACTGTCAGGTTTCCATTTCAGCTTAATTGTAGACAAGTATAACTCATTTAATTTGTGAAGAGTAAAAGGGAAACATAGAGAGAATCTAGAAAGAATTCAAGTTTGGGCTACTGAGAACGGAATTGGTTTTTAGGGCTAAGAGGTGAAAGCTTTTTGATTCAGCTATTTTTTATTTTTTTTTAAGAACAGGTCAAATTCCTTAAATTACTTTAAAATATCTATAATTGTCTTAATCTGCTAAATCTTGCAAGTTACTGCAAACTAATGAGTGTAGTGAAAGGTTTCCCGCAATTAACAAGAATAAATAACTATTGAAAACAGGCTGTTATATCATGATAATACTTTTTCTCTAGAGCTTGCTGGGGAATATTTCACTGGAAGCTGGATTTTTAAAGAAACTTAGCTTGATTGCTTTTAAGTACACTAGAAGCAGGAGTCAGCCAGTCTCCTGCAGTAGTCTGTGTCCTCACATAACCTCCAGTGGCAAGCAAAAGTAGAACTGGCTTTGAAACAGTGTCTGTGATTATTTACTTTAAAAATAAAAAAAGCGTGTTTGAAGATAAGACCTAAGTAAGGTCAGATGTCTCTGCAGTAGCAAAACCAAGAAAAAAGCAGTAATGGCAAATGTATTTAATCTTGTTAATGATTCTCATAGCTTTAAAATTCTACTCTTCCTTTAGCTTTATATAGTTTCAGTACGGAAAAAAATATTTGCAAATTGATCTGAAAATAAAGCCTTTGTGAAATGGGCCATGCTTTTAGAAATTTTTAATTGATTTATGCCTACTGGAATGATTATGAGATGTTGAATGTATTTCATGTTATTTAAATACTTAGAGAATTACTTCTACTTTACAGGAAGCTTGTAAAATTTCTCAGGAGTATTTACAAAACTTTCTTTACGAAATAGTACTTGGGTTTTCTGGTAATCTTTTCCTGTCTCGGTCACATGCCTCATTAATCCCTTTACTTAAAGTTTGTTAATCCTCTTAGATCACATTTTTTTTAAAAAAATATAAAACTAAATTTCAAAAAGGTGAATGTTTTTAACATGTTTATTTGTGACCACAACTCTTTTTCTAGCAAAATGCTCTCTAATGGGAATGTAAAAATTACTTAATCTGTACTTTTCTGCTTTTATTTTGAAGGTTTTTATTCTTTCTCTGCCAATGTTTTTCTCAATTTTTTTTTTCTGTGACAATGTTTATAGTTCTTTCTATGGTATTGCTTTCTAAGAAAGCTGAGGGTTAAGATTACTGTTCAAAATCATATCCCAATAACCTATTTTTACACTGAACAGTAAAACCATTAAGTAAAACCATGTAAAAAAATATGTAAAAATCCAGTGTGAAAATTTTTGCAGTAAAACTTCTGGAGGTATTTCAGTCCTGTACTTTAAGATGATGCAGAATTATTCTGCAGCTGTTAACATGTTACGGCAGACTTCTGAGTGACTTGGAGTCTGGAAGTGATATAAATGTAATGTTGTGGCTGACGTAATAGTCTTTGACGTTACAGTAGAGCATAATACCATGCTAATGCAGTTTCATGGCTCCTGAGATGCATCCAGTCTGCCAATTGCCCAGGCAGAACTTGGTCATATGTCTGCATCCGAGGACAAACGCGAACTCCTGAGAGTCACTAAGATGCCTAACCTCCTTAGCTTGAGTGTCTTTGGAAAAAAATCTTTTTTGGCTAAAAATGTGGCATACTCTATGAATGATATAAAGAGTTTTAACGCTTTATGCTGTATGTGCATTCTGTATGGAAACCATAGCAATAATTATGAAGAGGTGAAATATCCAGAAAGAGTGAATTTAGAGTATTCCTCACTTTGAAGACAAAAACTGTACACTTTATGGACTCAAAGTAAATAGATATTTTAATGCTTGTAGTTTGCTTGGTGATGATGCTGTCCTGGGGTTTTTGTCCATTCTTTCTAAAGAAAATGGAATTAAAATATGAATACTGTTCTACATGTTATCAAGTATTAAAGTTTTATTCAATCTTAGTGGGTCTGTTTAATTTAAGGATAGCGTCTTCAGTCTTCTTTCTTGAGTAGCTTTATTCGGCCTGTGAGCCCAGAGCAGGCTTTCTAGTTTCTCCTTCCCCATTCTCATGTGGGATGCTGAGAGGTGATTTGAATAAATTTAAAATAAAAAATTCAATAAAATTAAAATCACAAAGGTGATTTGAATAAGTTCTGAGGTGAATACTCTATTTTCAGCTGGACAGAAGGATTTGAAGAGACTCTACAGTACAAAATTTTTTGGTCAAGCGGTGCTTGATTCCTTTTTTCATATACTTAGACTTTGAGGCATTGAATAGTGATTTAGGTGGCTTCTTTCAACTGCTGTCCACATGTTAGTTATACTTCTTGTGAAAATACAGATAATACTAGCTAATGTAGTGGAAAGGCTGATTTCTCAAGGGAAAGGAGAATTATTTTTATTTCTGTAGCTCTTTGTTGTGCTCTAGGCATTTCTGAGTGCATTGTAATCAGTTGAAGCCTTGATAAAATAAGGTGTTAACAGAGAACCCTCGTGCTGCAGCTTTGAGTATATTTGTCTTGTTAAGAGGAGCTATTTGAGAGCAGGTTCAGGTTTATGTCACCCTTGAAGCCTCTGTAGGCCTCCTAGGTCAGGTGAAAACAGCGAAATACTTATTTCTATGTCACAAATCCAGTACTAGTTAAGTCCTTCGTGTGCTGATCGTTCCATTCTCTGAGCAAACAATGCAAGTACCTTTATAAGTAGAAATGAAATATGTAATAATTACATAGTATGCTAAGATAAATCATGCATATTGGGAAAAATAAGAATAAGCAACAGTCAAATTTATCATTGTTTAGAAAAAAATTCAGTAATGATGGACAAGATAGCTGTTGGGTGGCTTAAAAATACCTAAAAATAAAAACAGGTATTGTAAAATTGCCATTAAGAGCATGAGGTTGGAGATATTAACAAAATTTTTTTCCATACGGTACAATGTGATGTCAAAGTCATGAGAAAAGATCATAGGCGAGATCTGTGCTACAAAACTAAGAGCTTTAACCTTCCTGGAGAATCACATGGAAACTTGGAAGAACCTTGTCTGTTTTAAATTGCTGTGCTCTGGTCACACCAACAAGTCTATTATACGTTAGAACTCTATGGCTCTAAGAACTCCTTATATTCTTCACTACCTATTGTGCTTTTTTTTTTTTTTTTTTTTTTTTTTAACAAATCTAGCTTTGTTCTCCAGGAATACTGGAACATACATATCTGTGTAGAAAGAAAAATATGAAAATACCTACAGAACGTTAAATGTGATAATAACTTGAA
The DNA here is from genome assembly GCA_026413425.1 of Tringa solitaria. NCBI lineage: Eukaryota > Metazoa > Chordata > Aves > Charadriiformes > Scolopacidae > Tringa > Tringa solitaria. Next base: position 113,111,515 of record JAOXJM010000001.1, on the reverse strand, counting down.
ATTTATCTCAAACACCTCTCAATAACATAAGCATTAATAAAATTATTAGGTGACTGAACTCTCCTATGCAGAATAGGTTAAAAATCATTAACAAAACAGTCTTTTTGGCAACAAAAATACATGAAGCTTAATTCTACAATCGTTTGTTACTAAAATTGCTTACTCAGTTGGCTAAATTTTAATAAGTAATGTTTATAAACTTGCATTTGTAAGTAATAATGGTCATTAATAAAGAATATGCTTTTTAGTATCATAACTGAACATCAGAAGAACTGAAAATGAAAAATGAGAACAACAATTTAAAAATGGGTTATGCTCTTAGATGTGTGAAAACGTGCTGGAGATCTTGATATGTGGTTTTGGTTTTTTTTTTGTTTGTTTGTTTTTTTTAATGGTATTCTAAGAAAGAATACCACCTTCCTCAACTGGGATGTTTGGCAGTTTTAAATAGGGTCAATTAGGTTTTTTCCCTCTTACTTTAAGGATGACCAGATCCAAAGCATGATTATAGATTTCAAACTTTTCCTGGAGATGCTTCTCAACTTAGTGAAGAAAAATTAAGTTTTGTTGTTACTGTTGCTGTATTGTCTGATAAATAATCACAGAGCTGTTTTGATACCAATATGTCAGGTAAAACTGAATGTGAAAGAAGAGTTGGTGAAGCTAGTTAAGGTTTTCTCTGTACTATTTTATAAAAAATGTAAGATAATTCAGAAACACTGCTTTTCACTGAGACTTCAGCTTGGTGAAACAAAAGGCCCACAACCATGACATGGAGACTCTGGGTTGATTTTTTGAGTTGGGTTTGTTTGGTTTTTTTCCTCTCAAGACTTGATACAGCTGATTATAGAAGTATCTTAGGGATAGATCCAACTGAGACTCTTGTAAGTAAAAAAAGGACTTCACTTTGTTGTGCCAAGTGGTTTCTAGATACCTCTGGCCTAAAAGCAACTGTGAATGACTTTATAATTAGTTTCAGTTTTTTCCATTCAGATAGCCAGAACCTTTCCTAGACCCACTCCCCAAGTGAAACTGTATTTTTTAAAGTGTAATATGAGGTGTTGTAACCTGGCATTTATGAAGGATTGGCAGTCTTGGTGGTTTGGGGTTTTTTAGTTGTTGGTTTTTTGTTTGGTTGGTTGGTTTTTTTCTTAAGGAAAAAAAACCAAGAAAGTATCCATCAAATACTACTAAAAAAAGTTTGAAGTGTAAAGGATTTTAATTTCCATGAGACAGGGGAGCTGTGGGAGTGAGCCACTCTGTGAAATGTTCGTACTCTTATTTTTCTTACAGAAAATGAGAATATGCTGGAAATGCATTAGTGAAGCTGAAATATTCACTGTCTTTAATGAACCTGAAATTGGGACGGTAGTCTAAAATAGGATTTTTTGCAATTTTTGTGTATGATGCATAATTAAATGGTGAACGTCATTGTCCTAGAATGTTTGGGAGTCCAGGAGCCTAATATTTAAAAAGGGGTGGGACTGATTCATGAGTAGCATCTGTCAAGCACAGTGATTAGGGTATAACTTAATCCTCTGAGTTTGTGAAGTGCTATTGCCAGGTTTAGATGGGAGAAGAGTAGTCTATATGTACCTGGCTTTATACCTTTTGTTTCTTCCTCCAAGTATTTGTTACTGCTGGAGATACTTAGAATGGCTTTCTTCTTTTCATTAACTATGTGAGTCATTATTTATTACTGGTCCCACTCATAAAAGCAGAGCTTTCAATATTCATTGTGTGTACAGCGGATTTCACTTATTGAAGTGTAACCTCATTGTCCAAGATAAACTTTTCCTCTTCGCTTTGCAGACTTTCAGATAGTTCAGAAGTTAATAGTTGGGTTTGAACGGTCTTTACTTTTTGAAGTTTTCTTTTTTTGGAATTATTTTGGTGTTGGCTGAGTTCCTGGAAGGAAGATGCACTCTTAGCTATTGACCTGAGAGTACATTGCAAACCTAATGAGTTGGATTTTAGTTACTTGTTCCTGAAGTACAAAAGGTATTATGAAAATGCAACACACACACACCATGAATGCCACAGACTGTGAGACGGTCTACCTCTTTAATGCAACAGTGGTTTTAGAAGTGGTACATATGACCAAACTGCTCTATTAGGAGAGTGAAGTAGGAGCGAGTTGAAAGTACTGTGATTTGGTTTTTTCCTGTCTATATTCAGCCTAGCTGAAAGATGTTCCTGATGGGATATACTTGAGTCAGTTGGCAGACAGCCGGCAAGGAGAAGAATAAGGTGCTTTTGGATGCTTCTCTCCTGGAAGCTGTGTTGTAATTGCCTTACTGAGAGGCTGGAGAGAGCTTTCTTGAGGCATATGTAGAAACTGCCTTAAAAGCTTAATGCTGTAATAGGTGTGTGTCCAGTCTTGTAGCTGTAAATATGCTGGATTGCATGTTGGTTTTGAGTGGGGGTTATGGTGAGATGAGGATTGTTTGATAAATGGATTGATGTGTATGTGTGTCTGTATCACGCTCTTCAAAAAAAAAATAAATCTTGGTATCCTTAAAAAAAAATAAGTCACACCTTGACTTTTAGATGCTGTATAGGCAAGTAAAAAAGAATAACTTTGTTTTCTTTCATTGACAAAATACTATTCTGGAAGCTTCCATGAAGGTTTGGGCCTGCTTTCAAAACAAAGGACTGTCTGGATCAAAAAGCCTCTTAAAAACCAGGATGCTTTCAAAATAAAAGCTGGCTGAAAGGGATGGAGAATTGTTTCTCTTTTTCTTAGAGGTACTGTTTCCTTACTCTGTAGAGATGGGAAGCCAGGGTAACTGAGCTGGTGAACTGCCAGGAGATACAAGCTGTATTGTTATAATAAATTGTTTTCTTTCTCTTTCCAGTTTTTATAGGTGAAGAAACTGTTCATGATCCGTATAACTATATAAAACCCGTCTGTGGGCTTCTAGTGAAAATATGAGAAAGGGAGGGTGCAGCCCAACAAATGCAGATAATATACGTTATAAATTGTGTTAAGAACAACTCCCATCTCTGATGCTTCTTTATAGAATTTTGGTAATTATTCAGGACTGGTGGCTTTGCTAGGAAGCTGCAGTACTAATATGTCCATTGCTATAGAAAACTGAGGCTACTTTTAATCCTGCTTTTTGTTTAAAAGTGGGAATATGTATGCTGCAGACTGATTTTACCAGTTTGGGGGGGAGAATCACATTAAGTATGGGAACAAGAAGAAAAGATAAGAACTAAAATGTACATTTCTTGCAGGTTTTAATATTAAATAATAAGAAATATTTTCTTCTGTCAGGAAGAACATACATACTTGTGAAGTGTTGCGGAGAAAGCGTATGTGCATGGTTTGTGTAAGCAAGAGGGTATCAATGGGAGCTCATGAATAGCATTTGTCCAACTTCTGAGGTATAGGGATGCTTCTTTGCAGGATGGATTTTATGTGGGTTTTTTTTAATCAATTTCCTGTTGTTAGACTACTTGGCACTTTGGCCATATCACATCAAGCCGATAGCAAAGATCAGTTGGCTAATGGAAACAGTGATTAAGGGCTTGAATTTTCCTGAGGCTCCAGGGTGATAGTGAAACAGCTGCTGTTGCAGGCAGTGGAAAGTATGAATAACTCTTGCCTGGGGTTGTATAACCAAAAGAATAATCGGCTCAGAGAGGAGGTTAAATCATTGTGACTTCTATTAAAAACGCTGTTAGCCCATGTGTTCACGCCTCATTACAGCATATAATTTAAGGACATTAAATAGAGCCCACCTATTAGGCATGAATAGATAAAGCCTTTGCATCAGGAGTCAGGTGTTTTTCCCTTGAGAAAGGAGTGGAGGAGAATGTCAGTTGCTTGAGAGGTGTTTAATAACTTCGAACACATTTTTAAAATTGTTTGTTTTTTAATTTGATATATACCAAGCAAACTTTAAAAGCAATTTTAGTAACTTAGCCCATAGAAGATTAAGTGCAGTAATTCTTCATAGGAGATTATTTCAGGAGAGATTGTTTCTTAATTAACTGTATGAGATGCAGCTGTGTCTCCTATTTCTTCGTTAGTAAGTTGCCAAAATAAAACTCAGTTCTTACCAATACTGGACTGTAATGATGAAGTTTACATCTCCCCTGCTGAAATATGTGAAAACCAAAAACATGTATAGGAAGGGTGGGAGAAGCCGAAGGCAGAATGAAATGCGGAACTGTATTGGTTTTCAGCAGCGTTAATTGACATGTAAGTTCATAAACAAAAACAGTTGCATTGAATACTCAGGAAGTTATAATGGTTTCAGGAGTTATTTTTCTAATACTGATCTTTTTTCCTCTTCAATCAAAATAGGTATGTTCTTGCCATATAAACAAATTTGAATGCGTCCAGAAAGCTCTCCTGTTAAGTACCTCAAAAAGCTTTAAATGCCAGTGGTTTTTGTTATCAGTTATCAGTTATTCAACAGCAGAAATTACCCTGAGGCATCTCTTGTTAGGTCAGATGGTCATGTGTCTGTGTTTCTGGGGTTTTTAAATGCCAACGTATTGCCACTAGCAGTTGAAGTAATTGGGCCCTTGGTTGCTACTGTGTGGCTGCTGTAACGAAAGGGTTAGTTACATAAGAAGGTTCACAAACTTTGCAGGCAGTTAGGCTATTTGACTGTTAAAAAGATGAAATAGATTATATTGTAGTATGTTTGCAAATACAGCTTATATAATTTTTCACAGTCTCTAGTATGTCACTACTTTAACAGGCCTAAGAAAATTACAGTATACTAGACATTAACCTTACCAAAAATGCATGGGATTTTTGGATCAAATCCAGACTCCTCTGTGGCTCCTTTTATTATCTCTATTAGTATATTTTTAAAATACTTTTGAAATGTCCAGGTGTGTTTAGTATGTTCTTAGAAGTGCAATAACTAACTGCAATTATATTGTTCTTCTGCTACCCATCCAGAATTATTTTTAAAAATATTTTGAAACTATCTTCCATTGTCCTTCCCTGACTTCAGTGGAAAATTTCACTCTTTAAAGTTCACAAAAATACCAGCCTCCTTTTGAACAGTTGCTGTGGTTTTCTAAAGACTCCTGTGTTACAGTGTTTTGGTTTTTTCCTTGACTTTTGTTTTTCCCTTGGTCACAGAGAATGTAGCAGAAGAGTGGTGAGAAGAACAACACTGTAAAATGTGTAACTTTTATTTGTCCATGATAATATTTTTCATACTTGTTAAACAATTACTGTTGTCGTGCTATAAAGAACTAGTCATTAAAAAGCCCCAAAACACATGCTTTCCTGCAGTCTCATCCTTATCTTCCTTCTAACTTTGCACTCCCTCAAGTAGTAGTTTTGGCATAATATAGTTGCATTTGTTTAATGATAATAAATAGTTAATTGCAGAAATCTTTTTCGTGACATTTCACCAGGAGTATGGCCATATCCTCACTCAGTATGACAGTTCATGTACTTGTCGTAGCAGAACAAAACCACCTCAACAGTTTAGAAAAATGTTTTGGGGACAACTCCTGCTTTACTTTTGGAAATGACGGCTAAAGATCAAAGGAAAAAAATAATCACTGAAATACACAATGTAGCACACCAAAAAAGCAAGCCAAGGTAACATCTAAATTTAATTTCACCTGTTAACCATCTTTGTCATTTAAAGGATAAACTGGGTTTCCTGGGTAAAATTTGGTACATGTATGGAGACTTAATTTTAAATATAAGCTATATAAAGCACATGAGAGTGATAGGTGACAACATGGAGCAAAGAATGAGCAGAAGTGCCCCGAGCTCCCACTTTGCTTTCAGAAAACAGAAGCAGCAGAACTGAAAGTGAGAGGAGGAGGTTACTCCTGTTGTGTGATGAGGGAAGTGTTGATAAGTTAGGCTACTGTGGAGGCATCCTGGCAACACCAGCCTTCCAATCTTTGAAGAGGCGATTCTTTCCGAGCAGCTGCTCTGTGCTCTAGTGCCCTTATCACGAAGGCAGGGACTCACAGGGCTTTTGAAGGCTCTGAAGTGGCCTAAGTAGATAACAAGGCTGCAACTGGATGGATAGCTACTGCGGGTTTTGAGTTGCTTCCAATAGCACAGTTCACAGTTTCTTAGAAATGCACCTTAGAATTATCATCAGATTTTGCAGCATTCCTGGTGTTAGGTTATATGTATGCGTGAGCTTGTTCAGTGTTGTCAAACTATCATCGCATTCTGGAGTGAATGAATTGAGTTTGTGTGAGAGCGCTGTCCCTTGTCTATTATGTTTGTTCCTTCCCTTCTGAAAACGCCAAGCATATTCCTAAAGCTGATGGCAATTTGGATATCTGTGTGTGTTTAATGGAAACAAAATTGAAATTGCTAGCTTCTTGTTTGGGAATCTCTGAAGAGCTGCTTTCTAGATACTGTAAATAATGGCAAATTTTAATTTATTAGCTGGAAATAATAATGCTTGCTATAGTAAACCTCTGACCCCATAGATGTTGCAGTCCTGAAGGTGTATTTGAAGCCTTAAAGATATACACAATGTTTGCTGCTCAAAATTAACCTGTTATAAAATTATGTGCAGCTGCTTAATTCTTACATGCTGCTGTGAGTCTGTTTTTCCCCTCCATAACACGTAGAAGTTCAGGTGTTACAGAACACAAGACTGATTTTGAAGCCTTTGTCTCTGAAAATGTTCTATCTTTCTATTTAATAGCGGACTTTTGTTAAATTAAGAATATTTTAGCGATGGTCTTGTGGTAGGTTCCTGTAGAAGGAATCAGTGCAGGAAGTAAACAAAATATCTGAACAATCAAGTTTCACTGTAATTTACAATACAGGGGTGATGAGGAAGAGTTTGTATGACATAGCTGGGACCTGAATTGATGCTATTTAGAGAGTCCTTTGGTCTGAGAAACAGATGATGACACTGGTGTCTATTTTTTGAGGGGAGTTTCTTTCCCACAGTTAATCAGCTATTAAAGTTATTTGTAGTAGATCCATTCTTTTAAATGTCATGGTGAGTAATGAAACAGGAGGTAAGTGATGCTTTAAAAAGTAAAGTTTAATATCACTTCTAAATAAATGAATTTTAAAAATCCTAGATTATAAGACAACCAGATGCAATGATAAGAGTTAACTTCTGATCACATAGTGGTTGATGGTAAATTAGAAAGTAGAAGTTACTTAAATCTGTTTTGTCTTTGCTTCTGTCTCCCATTCTAAGACTAAACCTGGTTTAAACTCCAACAGTTGAGTTATTGGGATGTATAGTTTAATCATAATTATTAGGAGAGCAGTTGCCCCATCATCTTATCCTTAAAAATTACCCAGGTATAAGCTTTTAATTACAAGGTAAGGGATCCTGTGAAAGCCAAGTAACAGGAGAACAAAAGCCAGCTCCAACATCTCAGTGCTTTAAAACCACAATACGATGCAGCCACTTACAGATAAGCTATCAGCAACTTGCGCTAATGTAGTCCAAAAACTGAGGTGGTGTCTACAGAGGAGCCAAGGTCCTTTTCAGGCCCTTGCATACCAGGGCAGCTCTGGCATAAGAACCCACTGCTTGTGGCACTGAGGAATTGGCACAGTGCTGGGAACAGTTAGGCTGAGCAGTGCTGTTAGCTGGGACAGTCAGCCACATTCTTTCTGAAAAGCTGGATGTATCCAGTAAGAGTAAAGGCTAGGAAGAGTAAAGTTAGCTTTGTGAGAGACTATGAGGGTTTGGGGGGAAATAGTAGTTGGATCTATAAATCTAAACCAAAGAATGACCGTAAGCAAGTAAGTGCTGAGAAGTCCTAATATGTCAACCCAACCAGGTCACCTTAAATCTTGAAGTGAATAATCTTATTTTTTAATAGACTGGATGTGGGACACCAAAATTTATTACTGAACAGGCACATCTGATTATATTTATTTTATATCGGAACCTCATCCACATCAGACAGAAAAGGAATTACTGTAATTGCTACATCCTGCAGTTGCATTTAATTACAGATGAAATAGTGTGCAGTGGGGAAATTTAAAAGAGAATTGTTATTAGTTTAGCAGTGTGGGGTGGCTTGGTCAGGTTTTTTGCCTCTCCCCGTGAGGAAGAACATACCCTGGAAAGTTTTGTTATTGCAAGCTGATTTATCTTTAATGTAACTGGTAGTTTCTGAGCCTCAAAACAGGCAACTGACTCTTTCTGGTAGTTGACAATGTAGCTCGTCCTGTAAATTCACAAGACCGTGGTTTCCTAAGGGAACTGCTGGTAAGATTTTAATTTTTTTTCCTATCCACTTCTGTTTTCCAACACACTTGATCTTTTCATATATTTGCACATTATTGTTTAATTTCTCTTCCCCTCCTTTCCTTTCTCCCTCGCCCTCTGCTTGTTTTAAGTATCACTTTTGCTGACTGTTTTGGCTAGTACTTTTCATTGCGTATGTTTTATTTGAAGACTCTGTAATTCTTTTGCATTTAAATCTGCAAAAGCCTTGCTGTAAGATTTAGGTTGCATAATGTGGAACTGGAAATACTTGTTGTAAGCTCTTTTTTGCTCTGTTTGGCAGGTTTGAAATGTCAGCTAAAATTTTCTGAGTGTTCTTTAGAAACAAGAGAGGTAGTGCTTTCCTTAGAAGCTGTCAGAATCAAGTGACTTTGAGAAGTGGCCAGTCTGTGGTGGTTAAAAATACAGTGTTCATGAAACTGACTCCTAAAAGAGTATTTGTTAATCATGCACAAACTGTTTTTATGAAGAACACCTGAGTGCCTCTTCCGCATAGTTAAACTTGTGAAACAAAACACTTTATCTCCAAGCTTTTTACAGAAGTAATTCCCAGTCCATCTGGAAAAATAATAAACCTTACCTGTTCACATGGGAAAGGTGTCTTTATTTCTGTTTTTACTTAAAAGCTAAGTATACAGTAGTAGTCTTTCCTTTGACTAGGACACTATTGTTGCAGTAACTTAACGAAGTTCCCCCGAAATACCTTGGAGAGTGGCATTAATAGCAAACAGACTAAGAATAGCTCAGGGCAGCGCCCTGAAGGGAGCTGTCAGCCGTTCTTCCTTGGCTGGAGAAAAGGCTTCATGGTTGCCTTTTCCAAAATAGGTTTTGGGGGACTTTGAGAACAAGTAAACAAGAAATTTGAAAGCACTAGGGAAACCTGTGAAATTACATCCGTGTTTAATATCGCACTGAAATTTCTTTATTATTTAACCTTCACTCGGAAATAGGAACAATTTTATAACACAGGCAACCTATTTTGATAGCACTGTTTTAATTACATGTGTGATAACCTATTTTTCTAAAATTGGTAAAAATGAATTAGAATGTATACACTTAAAGTAATTGCAAATGGGGAAGTCCAGCAGAACTTGCGTGAAGCGAGGACTGTAAAACTCCCATAAAAATGAAATTTGTAAGTCATATTCAAGCCATGAGAAATGTGAGCAATGCTTTGTCAGACTGTCTGGGAAGGAAGGATTTGGGTAATTGATTGCCCTTTTATGCAGGAAAGAGTGTCTGGTGAGAGAAATCAACCTGTTAACCTTTGAATTGCACAGAGGCAGCAATAGATATAGATAATGTGAAACGATGTTACGTGCAGTTTCACTATACCAAGAGCTTATCTGCATACTAAACAAAATTAAGTTCCTCTAAATTTCTTAATGAAAATGGGAGGAGATGAGGGTCCTGGGAACTACTTTGAAGATTCATTTGTTTAAGTAGTACCCTCCTGACTTGGACTTGATCAGACAGAGGGTAAGCAGAACTTTGATCAAGTGTACTAAAGTTAGCTTCACTGGTGCGTGCAGTGTTGAACTGACACCACAAGGGATTTTAGAAACCAGTTGGGCAAGTAGTTTCAGGGAACTTGTAAGTATTCTACAGTCCCTCTATGTAAATAAACTCTTTGCTGTGACTTCCAAGAAAAGAGCAAACTATTAATAGAAGATGCAAGTATTCAGAGAATCTGTTTCTAAATTTCCTTTAAAAAAAAAAAAACTAAAAAAAAAATCCTGTTTCCTAGGGCATCTAAAGCTGAAGTTCTAGTAAATGGAGATATATAGGAAATGGAGTGAAAACGTGCATACATTTTGCTTTTTCATACTATTTTGGGGGAAAGATAAACATTGAAAATCAGAATTTAGATTTCTTTTCAAAATTTTTAAACAAAATCAAATTAGATACACCCCACTCCCTGTCCTCAACCTACCTTGTTTTCCAGTTTCTCAAAGCTTCTCTCTCAGAGGATTTGGCACAGGAGATTTCTTCAGCAATGCTCCTTTTAAGAGGCCAAGTAAATTTTTTTGCTGTGTGGAACATCATTTTCACCTATATCTTGAATTGGGCAAGTGTTTACAATTACCACGCTTCTATAAAGAAGCAAGAAGAATTGTTTGGGAAACTCCAATTCTGTTTATGACTGTGTATATGTTTGGGATTCAACTGTATATACTTGACTGTTTTCTCTTCCTGCATACTCACTGGTAGAGGATGAGTGTCCTGCATAGCCCTTTCTGGGTTAATGGAAAGGGCACTGGATCTGCTGACAGCTCTGCTCTTTAAAGCTTCTTTTTGCAGGAACCGATAGTGTTTTCACTGGAGCCTAACAGCCTATGGCTTTTGAGGTTGCTATAAAGTCAAATTGCTGTAGCCTGTCCTCATCATTTTACCTTCAGTTGTATTAAACAGGTAACTGTATTTATTGATAGTGTGGGGGCTTCTGTTGTATCATTTTGGCAGCAACATCTAAACAGATAAATCCCTTCTAAGAGGAGCGTGCAGATAAGGACTCGATCCTCCTTTCATTTAGGAAAGTGGCAATGTTATGGTATTATCTTTAACTGGTAACAGAATCAAGACATAAAATAGTGATATCAGGACAGGCAAGAGAGTATAAAAGGGACTATTAAAGGCTTTACGAAGTCTAGTTACATGTTGAAGTAGAATTGTGTGTAAGCCTGGAGTAACTTTTAAGGAAAACAAGTGTGTGCATGTTTGCTGTGATGTCGGTTCTGGATGTAGGAGTGCTTGGGTTAACAAAATCATATTTGATAGAATAAAGTCACTAAAACATGCTGCTTGCTTTTAAAGAGAGAGTTTCAAGGATTCATAATTAGAAACAAGACAATGAGAATATGCTACTTTACATATTGTGCAGACTTTGTGAAATGTTTTCCAGGAAAGTTGAGTACAGCCATGAATCACTTATGGAAAACACAGTGGAATGAATTAGTCAAAGAAATATTTGAGTGACCACCCTTTGCCTTCTCCTATCAGGAAATAGTGCAACTTTCCATGCTTTTATATAAATCATGTGGCATAAATAAGAAAAGCTATAGTTAGCATAGCAAGCAATTACAGTTGCTACTTTTTTACTTTCTCATAGCTTTCTAAAAATGTTTATTTTGAAATAAATACAAAACTTAGTATCAGACAAAAGGTGTGGGTGTTTTGGGGGAAATCTTCAAATTTTTAAGATGCTCAGGGAAT
>JAOXJM010000001.1:113079552-113099983 GCA_026413425.1 Tringa solitaria | reverse complement strand
AAAAGGTGTGGGTGTTTTGGGGGAAATCTTCAAATTTTTAAGATGCTCAGGGAATTTATATACTTTCTTCTCTAAACTTGCCTCTTCTACCTGTGTTTTCCTACTGGCATAATTTAAAACCGGGGGCTGTTTTCACAAGTCTCTTCTGAAGCTATTACTTGTCTTATCTCCTTTGACTGTCAGGCTTTTACTTTCAGGGTAATAACTAAGAAAGTCAAAGACTGTACGATTGAGACAACTTAACTGTAAATATGGAGACTTCTGCATTGATACTCCAGGAGTTATGTATTTGAAAATGTACCTATACTGCAGTATTGGTTACTGTTGTTCAGAGCATTGATGGAAAATTATGTCCTCAGATGCAGTAAACTGGCCAAATATTTCTTTACTGGATGGCAATGAATATATTTTATTTCATGTTATCAGTGTAATTGTCAGCCAAGTTCTCCAGTCTGTTGTGTGGTTCATTCATGCAAATGTACAAGTATGTCAACTTTCATGCTTTTTGCACTGATAAGTGTGATTTGAACAGTGTTAATGATTATAGCATTCAAGATGAAAAAGGTATATCAGAAATTCCATGGAAGTGTGGGGGGTGAGTGAGTACAGCTTTCAGCCTTCCTTGGGAGTGAATCCTGCAGTAATTTTTGTGACATGGGCCGTTGATGCAAAAGCCTAGGGGAGCTCTTAGTCCCAGCAACTCCCTTCCAAACACTTAATGACATCCTTTTATAGATATGAAGCTGTGAATATTGAATGACTGACAAGTCTCACTTTTTGCTGTTTCCTCTTCCTTGATAAGAGCTGGCTCTGCCAACGATGATTGCATCCAAGTTCTTTTAGGGGGCTGCATAGGAAGTTGGTTTGTCTTTTATTTGGTGGTTTGATGCTTTTGTTTTTGGTTTTTTTGGAGGTTTTTTTGTGGGCAACAGCTTGTGCGTGGATATATTCTTGATTAAACCAGTTACATCTGGTGAAATAGGTTGAATGTTTTGTTATTTAGTAAGTGAAAACTGTTGCATTTGCTTTTCCTGTTCAGCTGTACTGAACTGTGTCTTACCAACTTACTGGGCTATTTTTCAAAGAGGACAATGTAAAGGAAAGACGCTTAAGCAACTTTAATTTTGAAAATGAGGCACCCATCCCCTTTCCAAAGAAATTCAGTTAAATATGTCTAAAGATACCTAATGACAAGATACCAATGAGCCGAACACTGTCCTCCCCTGCTCTGTGTACACGACCTATTGAACCTATTACTGCACTTCTCCACCCATTTGGATTCTTTTTTTCTCTTCAGTTTTTGTCCACTTTACCATGCCCCAGGTAGCCACTCGTAATTCATTCTTTCACTTCTGGTCTTTGCATTGTCATTGTGTGGCCAGCAGGTCAAGGGAGATGATTCTGCCCCTCTACTCCACTCTCATGAGACCCCACCTGGAGCACTGCATCCAGCTCTAGGACTGCCAACATGAGAAGGACATGGACCTGTTGGAACGAGTCCAGAGGAGGGCCATGAAGACGTTCAGAGGGCTGGAACACCTCTCCTGTGAAGACAGACTGAGAGAGTTGGGGTTGTTCATCCTGGAGAAGAGAAGGCTCTGGGGGTACATTATAGCAGCCTAACAGTATCTAAAGGGGGCCTACAGGCAACATGGAGAGGGACTCCAAATCAGAGTGTAGTGATAGGATGAAGGCTAAGAGTTTTCAACTGAAAGAAGGTAGATTTAGATATTAGGAAGAAAATCTTTACTCTGAGGGTGGTGAGACACTGGAACAGGCTGCCCAGAAACTTTATGGATGTCCTATCCCTGGAAGTGTTCAAGGCCAGGTTGTATAAGACTTTGAGCAACCTGGTTTAGTGGTCAGTATCCCTGCTAGTGTCAGGGGGGTTGGAAATCCATGATCCTTAAGGTCCCTTCCAACCCAACCATTCCATGATTCTTAAAACCAAAAGTGTGCGTGTCAGTATACTTTTCAGATTCACATTGCTTGCCTAGTATGCATTTCAGCCTTTATGTGCAAGTTAGGACGTGGTCCTTCTAAATTATCTTTAGCCCTCACTCATTCTTGTTTTGAGCTCTTGAAACTCATAGGAAACTAAGACAATTCTTTTTCCTAAAGTAGTTTTTATTTTCAAAGTTTTATTATACCGTGTGGGTTAAGCGAGCCCCTAAAGCTTGCAAGTTCCTCTGTACGCTAAGCATATTTCACAGACTGTGGAACAAACGTCTGTCTTATTTTGTATTTATGTCCTTGGCCGTCACCTTCTACAAAGTTCTGAATTCTCCCTTCTTCACATCCTGCAGCATATGCTGATACTTGTTCTAGCTTGTCTGGAGGCCCACATAAGCTGCCTGGCTGGCTTCTGCCAAACGAAATAGCTGATAACTGAGATCTGTGTGCTTCTTCCTTGGTCTTCCTACCCTGCCCAGTCCTTGATATTTTCACAAAACTCTTATCACAAATGCTGTTCTTTAACCCTTTATCTCAATATCATAATTGCTAAGAAGCTCAAGACTGCTTTCTGATGACTTTGTGAAAACTCTCCCTATCACTTTAAGGGACATTTTTCTTCTGTGGATTTATACATGCATGAAGGAGCTCTTTCAAAGCAAAACACAATAAACAATGCCTTTTTTTCCAGATCATTCTTTAAAGGATTAAGTAATGTCCTGAGGAGATTATACCTCAATGATGTCTGAATATAGTGTTATAGGCTCTTAGTAATCCTCTGAGTGAACATAGAGTGCTCCTCAGAAATTCATAACCTTTTAAGATGCTATTTGTTAATGGCTATATTCTGTTTTCCAGGTGAGAACAAACTTTATGTGGTTTCTAGCATACTTCCTAGGTATACAGCAGTCATAAATATTCTTTGCTCTGTTCTTGCATTTTCCAAAGAAACACCAGCTACTCTGGACTGAATGGTTTGTAGTTCCCAAGTGCATGAAGACTTTGAGGTATAGATGAGTGGGAAGGAATTCTAGTGCTGATTAGGCTTTCAGGTGGCATTGCATGAATTGGTGACAACTGTCATGGTTGCTCAGTTCAGGTTAACACTTTCATTCCAAAATGTCACCTCTTTAACGAAGTAGAAAGGTTTCTTGGTGTCTTTCTTAAGAGGTGTCTATTATTTCCTCAGCAGGTTTATTCATGATCAGTTTAAGATGCTGGTTTGCACAGATGTTACGGTATTTGAATAGCTTCTGTTTGTATAATCTGTCCACACAGACTGACAGAATGCTGTGCAGTTCTTGTTCTGGCTTTGCCTCTAATTAAAAATATTTTTCTCAATGAAGCAAACTTAATTAAACAGTTGTTTCTCTTCTAAAATGTTCTCAACATATAAAATCCTAAGATACTTTTTTTTTTTTTAATAAGTCCACTATTCTACTTAGTCATTGCAATTTTGCAAACTTTTGGATGGTAGTTTTTAGCACTTAGTAGTAATTTTTCCAGGTGGAATGGTGTTTTTAAAATGAATAGAAAAATAGTTGCTAGTAAATATATTGAATGAAAATGTTTATTTCCTTCCAGAATACTTGAATGAGGGCAAAATTGTAATCCATTTACTATGGACCATTTGAGTAAATTCCTTGCAGGAATGGAAACATGTTGAAAAAAAGACTTTATGTTTTGGAATATATCTACCATACTAAAAAGTTTTCTAAATGAGTCTAGTTCGTTACTCAAATATTCTGTAGTGGAATTTCCAAATTACCACTTTTATGTTACCACTCAGTGAACAGAAATTTAGTGTTTAATGCTTGGAAATGGAAGTGTAAGTCATGGATTTTTCCAAGGAAGGAATAAGCACACAGAAGGTATTTATTTTTCAGATGGTTGGCTGGAAAACTGTCACACATCGAATCTGTAAATAGCCCTTCTGTGATAGAGCACAGTTCTTTATATTTTGTTTAAACACATGTAGGCTACATAATGCAAGCATGACAACAGTTCATATATTTTAAGCTCCTATTAAAAAAAAATTTGTAAGAGTCTATTCAGTAAAAACAGCTACTCTCTTTCTTGGCAGTGCTTTTGGAATCTGTGTTTAAAAAGAAATCATCAGTGGGTTATTTGAATCTTTTTTTAATCCCTCAGTGGAGTAACTGTGAAGTGGATAGCTTCTATGTGCAGAGAAATAGCTGAATTCAGCATTTGACTTAATAGAAACCTCACTGATGTCCATAGGTGATGCACACTTCTGTGGTCAGCACTCTGGATCCCTTGGCGTTATGGCTTTCTGCTATAAGGATATACAGCTTCAGGGTACAGTCTGTAGTTTCAGACTTCAAATAAATGTTTGTAATTGCATTAAGAACTAATTTGAGTAGGACTTCTTTATTCTCCTTTTGAAATAATAGCAATAGATGTAGACAACCTTATGGAAGATTTTTTTCTTCTGTGACTTGAAAAGCTGTTGAATTAAGGTAATAATATTAGTAACTTAACTGGCATTCATTGGAGCGAGCCTGAGTTGCAAGTCACATGTCTTTTATATGTGATTTTTTTTTAAGCGAAGGGAGGAGAAATGAGGTTGGAACTTTCAAGAATTATTGATGAAACAGTAAAAAAAATTGTCTCTCAGGTTTTGGAGATCCCCTGAGGAAACACTGATTGACTGTTTCAAACCATTCTCCACAATCTTCTATTCAAAAGAGTGCTCCAAAGTTTCTGTAACATAACCAGACTGTAGACAAGCCAGTATGCTACTTCAGCAAATGTCATCAAAGAGTAATAATAGCTCTTGAAGTTTTCTAATCAGCTGTAGTCCATCTGTGAGGGGGAGTAGTCCACAGAATGACACCTGTGTATTATCTTTGTGTGTGTATACCCGATTCTCAAAAGTCTACCATAGTAATCTTGAGAAACAGCTTCTGGGAGGAGGGACCACCAAGACCACTGGTTTGAGTAAAGGTAGCACCTTGCTCTTATCTTGGGGACATAAATAAAATGCTTATTGCAGTAGTGGCCCAAGCTGCCTCTTTTTTTCTAATTCCATTAGCCTCGAGGAGCATCCATCTGTTCCAGAGAAACTCTGGATTGTGGAATTTCAAGACCTTCCAATTAGAAAATTCAGATAGAACTGAGTAGTGAATATTGTATCCTTCCCTATTTACTACTGTTTTGTTTAACTAGCCATGGCGAACTGTTTTGATTGTCCCAGTGTGATCATGGAAGATTCATTGCAGCTCAAAACTCTTGTTCGGTTTGAGTACAATCAGATAGGAATGAGTGGGTTTTGGTTTCTACCATCAGATGTTACTTGTTTTGAAATTTTCACTTAACATGTTATAGACGTGTCATATTGCAATGGACTTTGTGTAATTGAGGAGTAGAGGTAATGGTGCAAGTCATACCAAAACACAGGTTAGTGACACACTTCTGGCAGCTTCCAAAAATCATCAGTAGAAATGTCAGCTGGTTTCAGAGTTTTCTTTCATTAAAGAACTTTGGAACTCTTTGTCTAAACAGTTGATGCAAAATACCCATCAGAGGTCCTTTGTCGTAGTTCTGGAAACCACTAAAACACTGTCTGTTTCAGAAAATATCTGAACCTTGGTTGCTCAAAGAAAAAGTAGTTAGGCTTCTTAAATTGGTTTATCTGAAGCTTTAATATGCAATGATTCATGGTTTATAATGGTAACTCTCGATTTAGATGTTGAGTAGGGGAATAAAGATTAGCTGACACAGATTCATTCCTTCTGCTTTTTCTCCTCAGTACTGACCTTTTTATCAGTATCTCTTTCATTATATAGAATGTGCAAAGTGAGATAAAAATATCTTGACTTTTTTTTGGTCTTTTCAGAAAAGTTTCAATGGATATGAAAGAATATTGAACCAAAAACGCCAACTCCTTTTTAATCCTGTGGTGGTTGGTGTGTGTTTCATAAAGCCAGTGAGCTGTACAAACATATGTGTTTTATTTTTTTCCTCAAGCAGCATTTAAAAGTCTAGGATGCTGATATCAAGTTTTTATTCTAAATAACTTATGTATATATATTTAAAAGATGTAGCCTTTGATATTTGAATCTGGATCATAACCCTGTCCAATCATCTCAAAATGAAGTTTTTAAAAACTCCTGTTTTGTAAAATATATCATATCTTCTTCAGTGTACTTAAGTGTGTAAGTGTATATATCAAAACAGTTCCCAACTTATTGGATTGGATTTTTAAAATCATAACTCAAATTTAGGTTCAGTGTTCTGTTAGTATTTTTCATTTATGTTGTGGATGCTGCTTCTAGCTCCAGGGTGGAAGCCAGGAATTTTGAAGGTGTCTGCTATTGGAACATCTGGACACTGGGGAGCTGTGATCACACTGGCTCCTATTTGATAGGATTTGTCTAAAATACTCTCAGCCGTGGGAGTGGATTGTGATACACTACTGAATCCCGTACTGGTTTCTCTTTTCCTCTTATCACAAGAGATATTTGGGGAACTTGGTTCCTGTGTCTCTGTGTCTGCATCCTTCCTTGTAAGCTGTCACAATGAGATTGTCTTTATGCAAGAACTTCCATTCCTCATCACTTCTTATTTTGGCTGCTGAAGATAGTTCTACTTACATCAGTGTCAAAATTTAAATATATCCAGGCTGGCACTGAAGGCCCATTTTTCTTAAACTTGGTTCCTGTTTGGTCTTCAAACATGGTATCTTTTAGATACTGATGTACGAACCCAGCACCAGCATTTCCTTAGTGCCCCTTAGCTCACCCTAATGCATGGGTGATGTGCAGAGGCAGCATCATAGTGCAGCGCTCCAGCTGTGCTAAGTGTGAGAATATGTATGACGTGCTTAAAGAATGCGTGAATCCCACTCTAAGCATGTGCCCTATCCCCCGGACCTCTCCCTCTGCTGAATCTCACTTATAAATAACTTTACAGCTGTTCCCTCTTTACAAAACAAAGTGCTGTTCGTCTTCAGAAGGTGCCCCCTCACTTAAGAAATAATTATCTTAGGGGCCCTTTTTATTTTAGTTGCTGGTGTGTATAGCGTGTCCCTTTCTTTCTTAAATTCTTTCGTCTTCCACATCCACCTATCTGTTAATTACTGTCTAGTTTTTTTTTCCCCACACTGGTATTCAAATAAATAACCTTGAAAAGGTCAGACTGCTGAAGATTTTTCCTAGCTGTAGTAGTAGGAAGAATACCTCAGGCTTCCTTTATTTCATAGTTACATAGTGCTTATGAGATAGTACTTTATATTGTGTGGGATACAGGAACGTTTGGGTTTTTTTTAAAACAAATAACTTCCTTCAATTCTCTGTAAATAGTTCACAGATGCTTTTTCTATAGTATGCAAAAATGGCCTATTAACACATTTTGGTTTAAAAGCCCTTGTTCTTTTTTAGTTCGTAATAAATATAGATGATCTCTGGAGAATTTTCCTCTTTTTTAATCTTCACTCTGAGGAAAGGATTTATATAGATATCTATATTTATAGAAGCCTTCAACAGGTTTAAGTTAGAAGGGAAGAGTTGTTTAAGGATTTCCTACCCTTCCCTTTCCATAGTTAGCCTTTTCTAGTATGGCATGTGCACTGCTTCCGTGATGAGTTATAGACTGTACTATTGTCCTTGTCCCCATGGCTTTTTTTTCCCCCTCTCTGCCTTAAATAGAAATAAATAATCAACACTGCAACTGCATCCGGCCATGGGAATGATCTTGTTTACATTTGTCTTGGTTAAAGATTATCATCTTGGTCTTTAGCTTTTTATTTTGTGGAAATTTTTTTTCTTTGCAGCCCTTACCCCTCCCAACATGTAATAGATTGAACTATAATATTGCTGGACAGCCTTTTTCAGGTAGTTTCATCTCCTTTAAAAAGCACCTTATCTTCTTCAAGATTGTTTTGCTTATTTGAATTCAAGTTCTCTTTCTGTGATGGGGGTGGAGGGAATGTCTATGATTGACCTTGCAAGAACTTTCTCCTTGCTTTTTTCCATCCTCCTACCCAGTTACTGTGAAAAGACTTGGTTTTTCATGATATGCTCTTTCTACTGGCTGTAAATAATTTTGCAATTAAGGTGAATCAGTTAATGAATTTAAACAGAAATCAGTTAATGAATTTAAACAGAAATAAATACAGGAGAAATAGGGAGAGTTTTTTGAAAAACTTGTTTTGGCACTTAGCCTTTCATAATTTTAGGTATATAAAGGTATTTGAGTCTTGTGTCTTAGGCATGTGCACCATCTTAGTAAAGGTGCAGAATCTTACAGCTCTTCTGCTTGCTTTTACATGTTTTGCCTAACATCTTAGAAAATGGTCACTCATTCCTCTGCTCTGTTTTCCATTTGGAAGAGAAAAAGGTTTTCCTGGAAGAGCTAGGAGTCTAAAACAGAGGTGGCACCACATGCCAGATGCTTCGCATTTAACTTTTATTGTCAGCTGAGTCTAGCCATGTCTATCTGCAATAAGTATCTATGCCAACATACAAAGTATGCCAGTGATAATTGTGCTGGACTAGTGCTCTGATAAATATTGCTGACAAGTATTCAAGCTTTATTTCTGAAAAGTTGCTTTTAGATATGAAACTATTGTCCAATAGTTCAGAGTTTTATAGCCATTGAATACTTTTTTCAGATGGCAGTCCAGTATGATACTTGATGTAACTAGATGTAGTACAGAAGGATAGGCTTTTTTTTGGGGTGTGCCGTATTATATGGAATCAGTTGCTTAAATTTTGTTAAAACTGCACAAATTTTTGCCTCTATGACTGGAAATTCTTGTGACTAAAATACTTGTAAGCATATGAAATAGTGAACGGTCATGTGTTTGTCGTTCCACATTATAAACAAAGTTAATGAGAGAAGCTGATGATGACAGTCTTAACTCTATGCTTTGTGCCCCTTTTTCCATTTTGTCATTGTGTGGGTGTTACCTTGACTTAATACACTGCACGTAGCTCTGTGTAATTTGGAAAACCAGTTTGTGTACTTATATTGGTGTGCTCTGTGTGATTTCTTTACTGTAAATAAATTTGCAGATACTATTTGTGCAGTTTATTCTGTTGTACTAAAGACTTTTTTCTGTTTGTTAAAAAGGTGTTTTGTTGCAGATTATATCTCTGCTAATGTACTAACTTGGTGTATATGCTTATTTTGCTTGTAATATCTTTCTGATGAACACATAGAATATAAAATCAATGCAATCAACTTTGAAAAGCTTAAGGGTTTTCATAACCACATTTTCAGTCGTATGGTACTTCTGACTCCTTTCTTCTCCCTGTACTTTCTGTGTTTCTGATCTGGGTTTGCCTGGCATGAGAGAAATCTATACGGTAAAGTTAAGGGCCATGTTAGTGCCTGACTGCATGAGTAGGTGTATAGCTATTCCAGTGTTCTGGATTAGACATCAAAGGTGCTGGTGTCCCCGTGCTTAGGCTATTGTAAGGATTTTAAGGAGAAAAATATACTCAAGTATGATTGGTCTGCCAGTTAATTTTACTTCATAATAAATCCTGTCAGACTTGCCAAAGAAATCATGTCCAGGTTTCCTTTCAGTCATCTTTAGTTTGGGGGAATTTTTCTTGGGGGGTGGGGTTGATTCATTTTTGGCTAGTAAAATGAGACTAAGAACTGTGCAGACATTTTTTAAGGCAAGTGACCTAACTCACTGCCCTCACTCCTGTCTCTTTGGTTGAGCCAGCCAGCATTGGCTTCTCTTGCTCAAGTCAGTTTCAAAACAAAACAAACCCCACAACACAAACCTCCACATGAAAACAGCCCAGTTCCTGAATCTGAAGGGAACACCAAGAAGGTTTTTCAACAATGGAGAATGTTACTGTTTCCTGACAGCAGTGTTAGTTTGCAGAGCACCCTTAAAGGCAGTAGAGAAAAATATACCATCAAGGACTTGAGATTGTTAGCCCTTGATATGTTAAACTTCTTTTCAGTGGGTGTGAGTTCTGGGGATTTTTTTCTATTACCTGAATGCATGCTGAAGCCAGCTCTAGATGTATGTTAAGCTCTAGAGAGGAACGTTTATTAGCTTTTCCCATTCTCTCCTTCAGCCTGCCTGTCCTGTGCAGACACATAGCACCCCTGCTCTTGTGCTGATGGAACAGTGCAGATCAGAAGGTCGCCTGAATTCAGGTGCGTGCTAGTGCACACAGAGCAGAGTTTAGGGACCCCAGACATGCATGGATAGCTCTGGAAGCTGTTTGTACTTTACTGTCTGCCCCTCCCTCTCCTTTCCCAACCACCAGGAAAATGAAAACAGTAAGTATGATTATTCATTCTAGATAACTTCAAGATGCTTATCCCTGTGATAAGTAAGGGCTAAGGTAAGATAATTACCATGAAGACAGGAATAGAAACTATATGTTAATAGCAAAATATCAGCAAATATATTTAGTGGGAGTACAGGGATTACATAAAGAGCACTCTCCAAGGGCAATTATAAAAGTCTGACAGGGATGAAAGAAAAGAATGGACTGATTTGTACCTTGTAGGTGATCGTTTTGTTAGCTTTCGTAATGACCAACACATTTATTTTCATGTTTTCTTCCTCAGATTGTTAGCTTTCCTAATGCAGTTATTGGCATTGAACAGTCATTTTTGTGACTCACTTTTTTTTTTTTTAACTTCTGTGGTCTCATTTCCTATTCTTCTGTGTCTTACCTTCTTTACTGTATGGAGAGATTAAATTATAGAATTATTTATTATTTATGGCATTTAATCATGTTGTTCCCACTATTCCATATGCTCATTTGATTCGTCGTTTTTCCTTTCACCCCCAAAAGTAATCCAAAAATGGTCTTTGTTAAATTTCTCTGCCTGGGAAGTGCTACTAGTGGAGGATCTGTCAGGTGCTGTTGATGTTAGGGAGCACTTTGGGTCTTCAGTGAGCATCTTGTCTGCAATTTTCAGACCTCAACTTAAAACTTGAGCCCCAGAATCTGTACCTTTCAAGGGAAAGGTGAAACCTGAGAAAGCAGGGCTCTGTTCTTACGCCGTACTACTCTTACCCTTTTTGGTTTCCCTGATTCTTGTTTCCCAAAGTACAGCAGCATCCTGTTGCACTAGTGAAGTTTGTGTTCTTTAGTATCAGACACATGCTGTCATCCAGATACCAAATAATATCTTTGAGCAGGTGATTTCCTTGCCCTTGTTCTCTTTCTGTAGGTCACTAGGGACTCTTAAAGAGAAGGCAGAAAGCAGCAAACTCTGAAGACAAGGGAGAAGAAAAACTGCTCTCTGATATTATCAGAACATCAAATCCAGAAGTTCTGATAGTCTTGTCGTGTTCTTGTTCCAGACAGTTTGTTAGCATGTGGTTAACAAATGTAACAGGACCTGAACACCACAGAAAAAACATTGCAACACTGTTAGGATTTTGTAATGGTGGTTTTGTAACTTTGACTTTTGGTTTCTACAATAGATTACACAGTCCAGCTGCCTTAAAACACTTCATCAAATCAAGCAGAGGTAGTGAGAATATCTTTTGAGAAAGTAAGCATCTGTTTGACTTTTAATAATTCAAGGTAGTTTATTTAATCCACTAATTGAGACATTGTAGACTGTATTTTTGTTCTAATCAAGTATAGCAGTAAGGGTGTTAGACCACTTCAAAGTGGTGGTTTTATCTTATTTTTTTCTCCAGAATACTAGTTCTTGATTTATTGTCTGTTGTGAGTGGAGTGTTAGTATGCAACCATCCTTTTTTTGCCTGAATTGTTTCTTTGAGTGACTGGTGACACAACCTTAGCAAAAAGTAATGATGATAATGATAAAATGGAACAGACTAGGACGGATTTCATTTCTTTGTATTTTAAATGGGCAAAGTAAAAACCTAGTGTGTATCAGTAGAAAACTCAATGTTTATTTTAAATTTGGAGAACACAGTGTGAGAAAGTGTTTGATGTTCTCAAAAATAATTGGTTTGTTTACAGCTAACACAGTGGGCTATAGTCCTGTTTTAGATGACAGTGTTATATTTGAAAGATGGCTGTAGCAAGACCTGTGAAGTCATTTTGCTTGGGTCCCAATAATGTGTAGGTGGCCTTGAGGATAGCAATCAGAGGTATTTTTAATGTCATGCTGTTATGGGATCTGGCCATAAACATTTAAGTCTATACTTACAAAGCGATGCAAGTATCTAGGATCTACCTGTCCTACTTTAAGCTGTGAAGTCCAAAATAGAGCTTTTGAAGACTTTTACAGTCACTGGTCTGCTAGGAAGCTTGATGTGCTTAGCTATATAAAGGTCTGCAGCTAGGTTGCCAAAGGCTTCGTTCTACTGAGCAGCTCAAACTGCCTCCTGTGTAGGCCCTGTGAGGCTCTACAAAAGAAATATTTTTTTATCACCTGTCACCCACAGAGATGCTGCAGTCGCCTCAGTAGCCTCAGAGTATGACAAGTGACTCTGACTCAGTAGCAGGTTAAAGGGGGGACCTTCTTTACTTTCTTATCAGCAGTTGTAGCATTCACCGAGGATGTGGAAAGCCTGTTTTTCTTTCCTGCTCAGGTGATTCATGGCCATATTTTCCAGATGAGCGTCTTGACAGCTGGTCTATGGAGTCATGTTTGGTGGTTCTACTTCCGAAGTCTTTAAGACACTTGGCGACCTAATTCCAGGGTGAGGGCAGGATTCAAGACATACTCAACATGATTTTCTGTGTGAGCTCAGGTGGTTCACTGTTTTGCATGATGGCTGTTTATGAATCCATTTCTTAAGTATCTGTGTTTCTGGGTATGGGTCGTGAGCTTGGGAACTCAGACCTCTTCTCACTGTATGTGTGCGCGGTCCAGATCTTGGCAGTGTTGAGTGGCTGGACAGACACTGCGTCCCATCTTCTTGGGAGCTCAGGGAGAGAAAAAAGAGCTGTTGTTTCTTTGCATCTTTCTGTCCTTCAGGCACCTGGTATATTAGGTGCTCCTGAAACACTGGAGGCTTGTTTCTTATTTCCTTCAGAGTTGAGTTTCATCTCACCGACAGCATCTACACTAGTTGTTGAGTTGTCATTCAGAGCGCCTTCTCTTTTCCTGAGCTGAGCTTATTCTTAAGCAATAACTTCTAAGGAAAGGTGCTAGGAAGTTGTTCTGGGTAGTCTTTCATGCTAACTAACTTTTACACTAAGATAACACATAAGAGCAGAGAAAAAAAAAACAATAGAGTGATAAAAAGGCCCCAGAACAAACAAAACTCAAAAAATCCACCTGTGCCCTGCCCTGTGCTGCTTTCTGGGAAATGTTCTGAAACTGGAATACAAATATCTGTAAACCAGAAAACGTAGGAAATACAGGTTTTGTACCTCATCACTGTCATCAGTAGTTCAGGTTGTCTCTTAAAATCCTGCTAGCAGATTTCTGATGAACCTTCATCAAAAAAAAAAAAACCAAACCAAAAAAAAAAACCCCAAAACAAAACCCAAAAAAGCCCAGGAGCTTTTAAGGCTCAGACTGATTTTTTTTTTTTTTAAAGAAAAATAATTGTAATTAATCCATATAATTGCTTTGAAGAAAACTTCAAAATTAATTCTCTCTGTAATGGGGGAAAAAGTATGTTCCCAAGTCAATTCCTCCTAATCTCTAAATTTCAATCCATGTAATTTTTCCACAAAATTACCAAAAGCTATTGACCTGAGGGATTTGTTTTCCGTTCCGAAGTCTTGAAATTTTCCTCCTGGCTAATTACAGCCTATTACTCTAGACTTTGGTCCTTCAGCAGTAACATTTTCCATCTTAAGATGGGTTGTCCCATTCCAGTGAAGAGCATGTTGTCTGAGCGCTGAATGGAATTACTACCAGTGGAAACTATGCTGCAAGAAGCTCGATAAAGCAGCTGCTGTGCAAACCTCAGCTGTTTTTTCCATCCTCCCGAGCGCTGGTAATTAGCATAGGGAAGCTGACTAATGTGCTGACGTCACCTCTTTCCAGTCGCAGCTTACATTTTGTTCCTGACTGCCTCAAAGCATGCAGGACTTTGTTCAGGAATTCGCTGTCACATACAGGCACACAGGATGCTCTGAAACCTTTCTTCTTTTTTTTTTTTTTTTTTTTTTTGAGGGGCTGGACTTGTTTCCCTTATAAACGCTGCCTGCAGGACCAACAGCTTCCTTAAAAGTCATTGGTGTCTGCAGAACAGCAAGTATTGCTTTGGCGAAGCACAGAATGCATTTTAGAAATTTTAACTACAGTTTTAGTTCCCTGATTGCCTGTGTGGCAGATAGCGATGTCTTCAATCAAGCAGAAACAAGGGTATGCTTTATCTTTTGTGTTGTATTGCAGTAGTTCACAGAAGTAATAAAGTATGTAGGTGCTGTTTCAAATTGTTTAAAATTTGAATGCCTTGATAGCTTTTTGACTTCTAAGAAAGTTTCAATTTGATGTAAGGGTCTTAGGTCTTACAAGTCTGCAACAGTATGCTCTGATATGAATGACTGACTCTGGAAATTATTAGATCTTAAGCTATGTGTTTTTGAAAATGATCAGAAGTTTACCTCCAGACTTTCTTGACTGTCTGTATAGTGTATTCTTCACTTGCATATGTGTTTTTGGCAAATATTTTGATTATAAGTTTGGTAGTAAGTGTCACATAATTTATAATACACTTTATACTTTTCGTGGGATTTTTTGGCTGGCACTGTAGTTAAGAGCATAATGTTAAAACTTTAAGAAGTCCTCTCGGATTTATATTTAACTGATTAGAATTAATATAAGAAGTCCAATTCTGATACAGTGAATTGTTAACTGCTAAGATACCTTAAGGACAAAAATAACATTTTGTTTAGTGTTGTATTGATAGCGTGACACGACCTTTATAATCACACATATTTTTTAAAAACTCTCTATGTTTTGCGCAAATCTTGCAGATACTCTTCAAGTTTAAATGTTGAATGTGACTTTCAAATGCATTTAGCATGGATTTGGCTTACTTTTCGTGATTGCATCCAGCTCTCTCTGGAGCACAGGAGGCTAACAAGGGCTTTGTGTGCAGAGGGTCTTGGTCTTGTTTCAGAGCTCACTTTGAAGAAGCTTAAGCATGGCTCAGCAAGAAGCAGGACAGCTCTGATTTTAAAATGTTTTTGAAATACAGTGGTTGTATACACAACCACGGCAAGTTTGTGAAGCAGAGCTTTTCAGGAAGGAAAATGAAAATTTGGAGTAATCACTGCCACTTTATGTAATTTTTGTTGCTTGCCCTCCTACTATTTCAAAATGTAACAGTAAGAAAAAAAGAGAATGTGATTTTATATACTTGGTTGGTTTGTCTCTGTATTGAAGTTCTAGTAAGCTTTTATGAAAAGAAAATAATCTGAAATCTGAATGCTTGATCTGTTGCCTTCACTGAAATAAGGCTTGTGACTGTTTACTGTGTTCTCAATGTGAGCCTGAAACACTTTGCAAGAGCATAGCAGCTTCAGAACCTCCTGCTTCTTTCTTCTCCTTTGGTCTCGCATCCTGAAGTAATCAGGACATCATACAAATGATATGAAAAATAGACAAGTCAGGTTTGCATAGATGCCCTAGGAGCACAACCCGAAATGCAAACTGGAAATAGCCAGATGTTGCTAAAGGTGTTCAGTTTTTTCATGCAGATAGGACAGCAAAGTAACTCAGCTGCAGATGTATCAAGGTATGAGGTTTTGGTCCAGTTCCTACTCTTACTGCACAGTCAAAACAGAAAGTGTGTCAAGGGCCCTTCAGGAGCTGTATGGCTAGTACTTTAGATTTTTTTTTTTTAGGAAAAATAGTCGGAACTTTTTTAGAGTTTGGATCCAGAAATAGAGGAGCCTATTAAACTAGAGTTGAGTAATAATATGTTCGTTTTCCAAAATGAAAGTAGCATCTATTAAAACAGGAGATGTTAATGAACCTTATTATGCATGCTGAGTCACTGAAGAAAATTACATTTAGCTTGCAAATATGCTTTTTTAAATTTTTCTCTATTAAAACTGTTGCGTTGGCTTCCTTGAAAATTGTACACTTGAACAAAGACATGCTTGGCAGACTTTTTTCAAGGCCTTTGGATATTACTTTTATAAGACAGGCATTTCTCTTCAATAGCTTAACAATACTAGTATTTCTGTTATGTCACTAAATTGGAGTATCATGTCTAATACTTATTAATGATAACCAATTTTTTAATAAGGAAGAAAAAGGCTGCTGGGGGAAAACAGGGGATACGTTAGAGCAATTCATTATAAAGAGAGAGAAGAAAACTAAATCTAAGCTGTTATAAATACATCAATATTCATGAGTGGTGGTATGCTCCTACTAGTGACTGCCATTTATTTCTGTATTTTTCTTTAGAGAAAATGTAGTGTGTTACATATTCACTTTCTTCTCTGGTCCTTTCTTTTTAGGCCAAATTTGAATCGCTGTTTAGAACGTACGACAGAGATATCACCTTTCAGTATTTTAAGAGCTTCAAAAGAGTACGAATAAATTTCAGTAACCCTTTATCTGCAGCAGATGCAAGAATCCAGTTGCACAAGACAGAGTTCCTTGGAAAGGAAATAAAACTGTATTTTGCTCAGGTAAGTCTTTTTGTGATTATCCTTACAAGGTACTAAAGCATAACTTACTCACTATAAGCTTCCAGAGATCTTCAATTCTGCTAATAAATACTGTTAATTTTTTCAGTTTGATTAGAGAATTGCAAGTTGTTCCAAAGCTACAAGTTATTTGGAGGCTGTTGCATATTCTGCATTTATGTTGCCCTCTATATTGTTTTGATAACCTTGGGGAAAGGGCGTAGATGATAGTAATCAGCAAAGTCAGAGACTGAGTTTAACGGGATGGGGGACGTCAAGTGTACTCTGCCAACAGTACACACGCATGCTGAAGTAGTATCTGAGGGAATCTAAAGCGTAGAGCTCCACGTTCAGGACTCTACCTGATAATTCCGCTCTCACGGCTGCAAGTTGCTTGTTTAGCACCTGTTTGTAGCACCACCATCAGTGCAGCTCTATAGCTGGCTAGCATCTGCTGCTAAAGATGTGAAACTCTCACATTCTGATAATCTGGGTGCTTTGTGGTAGCTGCTGTGTATTTTCCTCCATAAATTTAATGGGAAAATTAATCTATGTGTGTCTGTTTCAGATGTCCCTAGGGACAGTCCTGAAGGAGCCAGTTTATTTATATACCTTCTAGAATTCTCACCACTCTCACTTGTGGTAATGAGTTTCAACACCATTTGTCATTAGGCCTTAAAGCCCATATCCAGCTTCCTCCTACCTCAGTATTTTAAGGACAGATATTTTCTGGTGAAATTTTTGTAAAACTCCATAATGAGAAGATGCGGATGTGCATACTTCATTGCATGTTTCATCAGAGTTAATGAATGTGGTGGCTTGTCTGTATTTTGTATACTGGGTCTTTCATATAGCTCTCTTCAATAATGTAGTTACATGCTGCCACCTTGAGTGCTTGTTACAGCATAACATCTATCCAAACCTTAAAATTCCTCATGAATGGTGGATTCATGGATAATAGTGAAACAGCATTGGCTTTTATGCTTTTTTCAGACTTTGCACATTGGAAGCTCACATTTGGCGCCACCAAATCCAGACAAACAGTTTTTGATTTCACCTCCTGCCTCTCCACCTGTTGATTGGAAGCAAGTAGAAGATGCTACTCCAGTCATTAACTATGACCTTTTATATGCTATCTCCAAGTTAGGACCAGGTAAGAAGGAGTAGAAACAGTAGTATTTTGGTTGAGTAAAACGCCTTTTAAGTTTTTTGAATTTCTAGAACTTTCCCAGTGAATTACCATCGAATTAAATTTGTAATATCAGAAAAAGTATTCATAAATGGTAGTTTCTTACACACATAGTAATTCCACAGGGTCACTTGGAGGGTCCAGACCTCCACAATGTGATCTTTTTTGTGATTTGCAGATAGCATGAATGGTGCTTCAATAATATATTAGCTTGTTCATCAGAATTTTCAAGAAGCAGCTTCCTGAAAACAAAGAGGCAGTTGTATAGTTACAATGCTCTTGAAGGGACAGGAAAGTCCTGTTTCAGACAATTAACCAATTGACAGCTGTGTAGCTCTAGAATTACATCTACATCTGAGAGAGCAGTATGTGTAGGAGGGAAACTATTGGTATCAACCTAATTTTCTTTTGGAGTTAAGAGGGGGAAGTTTCTGCCACTCCTTGCTCCTTGTAATTTTCATCTGCTGCAATTTATTCACTAAGTGGAAACTTTGAGATAGCTTTACCCTGGAAAGGGAAAAAAGTTTATATCGGGTGCCTCTTCTTTTTTTCCCTACTGTCCAAACTAAAGGAGATACTAAGAACGTACACTTACCCCTTATTTCTAGTGCTTTCCTATAAGTTGCTTATTTCAGCTAACCACAGTGTAGACTGTTTATAGGTCTAATTATTAAAAATAGATGGCATCACAGATAGCATGTAGAACTATTTCTCCTATTTGTGTTTTTAACCAGATATTACTTTCAGAAATAAATGTAAAGTTCCACTAAACCAAACTCTTACTTTAATCATGGTTCCACTTATCAGTGGTTAATGGTCACATCCCTTGACATCATTTTATACCTCAGTTACGACAACCTTCTTAATAAGAATTGGTGCAAATTGTATTTCACAAAATCTACAACTCTGATTTAACTTGTTTGCAACCATACTATTAAGTTTAGGGGAGAGAAAAAATGGCCTCATTTAGTAGCAGTATCAACAAGAGTAAAAAGCGTAGTCTGAATCATTTTACTGCAGTATTTTTATGTACCTGCTTACCTCCCAATTTAGGGAACACTTCTTACTATGTCAGTAGTAAGGGGCAGAGAAGAGGGTAGGGCAGAACTGTTAGCTCCTCATGCATCAGCCTTTTATGTAATAGTTTATGGTTGACTGCATACTGGTGATATCCAAAGATTCTAGCAAAAGTAATGTGCATCTCACGAATGACTAGGGAATTCTTCTCACCCGTGCAACTTCAGCCCTTGGCAGTTTGTGAAGGGCCAAACTTATGCTTATGCTAGCATAAGAATTTGGGTAGGTTATTGCCAGATTTTAATAAATACTGTCTTTTAAATGGTATGTGAATGATAATCTCAAGAACAATTTATAGGAAAGGTATTAGAAGTAGAAGTATAAAATGCTGCCATAAATCATTTTTTTTCTCCGGAAATATGTAAGCTAAGCAGATGAGCCTGCATGTAAGTCTTTAAAACTGTCCATCAAGAATAATGCTGACATACTATATATTTTTATCAAAGATTTTATTTTCCTGAAACCAGTTTTTGAAACCAAAGTCCCATAAGACTATGTTTGTCAGAATAAAAGTTATTTTTAATTAAAAGCATGGAATGAATAAATAAATAACATTACAGCTTACTGACTTTATGAAAGTTCAGACCTTGCTCCATGGGTGCTTCTTTCTTTACTACAACCTCCCCTTTTAAGGTTTAGCAATACCAAAAAGAAACCTGTAAATACCTAAAGGCTTAGTAAGTAGTAAAAGTTGGTCTTTTTTCCTCTGAAAGTTCTGTTATTGAGATGCCGTGCAGTGAGCTTACTGGCAGATCTGTGATCCCTTTTCCTGTGAGATTTTTCATATATATATTGTGAATGCTGAGCCCTATACAGCTCTGCCTCTTTCTTGACTGTGATGTTCATTGGAACATGGAGTTAATGACTTTGTACCAAGGAACAAGCAGGGGTTACCCTATAGCACAATGGCTTGTATGTTTTTGAAGAACTGGAGGCAAGAGCCTTTTCCTCTCTGGAACTGCTATTTGTGCCAGTTCCCCTTCCTAAAGTTCTTGGGGAAACAGAGTAGAGATCTCTTCAAAGTCTTGGCACGCTAGAGTGTGCTGCTTCCCACTGGTGTTAGCACTTCTGAACCGCTGATGGGCAGATCACTGTAGTGGTCTCAATGGAGATTGTACCCATTACCTCTTAGGGGAGAGAACAAATTAAGAAGGAGAAAACACTAAGGGAAGCTGATCAGGGAAGTGGTGAAAAGAAATACTTTGGTCTTTCTTTGAGCTAATATAAGATTAAAAATATTTAACACCTGGTTAGATTTAAAGCAATTCTTTGTATTGTGGAAAAAACAGATTTCAGATCAGTGATCAATAAAATTTGTGTCATAGCACTTCTGGGCGCTGGTTGTATTATGTCTGATTGTTTCACATTATATATGCATGAAGCTTGCTGTCTAGCTCTGCTGCACCACAGAATGCCAAAACAGCGTTAGAGCAAGCACCTTTTTGTGGGGTAGGAAGAACTTCATCCAGCTTTCTTAACACTGAAAAATTTTGGGGGGAAGAAGGATCCTGTGGATTTACTGTCATTCAGGAAAACAAAGGCTACCTGAATATGGTATAGCAGATGAGTAATCTTGTACAAAAACCCACCAACAAGACTTACGACTGCTCATGTAGAATGCTTGCCTTAATTGCCTAGGCAAATCTATGTACACTTGATTTTAAGAGAGGAGCTGAGCTAT
>JAOXJM010000001.1:113067367-113079452 GCA_026413425.1 Tringa solitaria | reverse complement strand
TTAATTGCCTAGGCAAATCTATGTACACTTGATTTTAAGAGAGGAGCTGAGCTATGTTGCTTTGAAAACAGAACCTAAATACTTCTGGATGGTAGATGTGACTGTTAGTAAGGCGCTTGCCTGCACCATCTAATGCATTGTGGCATCAGGCTTTTGTCATCAGTGTATTACTTACACATTTTTATAAATTCCTTTCTTTTTAATAATTTCTTTCATACTTTCTACAGAATGTATCCTTTTTAACCAGTTTTGCTAATATTTTAACTTTCAGGAGAAAAGTATGAGCTACATGCTGCAACTGACACTACTCCTAGTGTTGTCGTTCACGTATGTGAGAGTGACCAGGAAGACAATGTGGAAGAAGAAACAAAGAAACCCAAACCAAAAATTATTCAGACAAGAAGGCCAGATTATACTCCTACCCATTTAAGTTGAACTGCTGTTGTTTTTCCAAGGGTTACAAGTAGATATATGCGAGGGAAACATTTACTGTGGAAACAGCAGATCACAGGTTTGGTGGCAACAGCAGCAGTTACAGTAGGAGAAATTCCAATATAAGTTTGCTCAGAAAAAATATAGGAACTTTCATCCTTATTTTTCGATGCTGTGGGTTGGTGGATGTCATGAGTGTATTCCCAGATCACTGGGAACAAAAGATAGGCAGAAGACAACATTTTGAGACATAACAGGATAAACTAGGTTTATTTTTTGAGAGTACTGTAGGCTGTTCCATTTTAAAGCAGCAGGGGGAAGCTTTCTTTGTTCTGACTCACATAAATCCTCAAACTAATAGGCTAGTCATTGTGTGGAGTACATAGCGATAACAGAGGTGGTTTTAAAGATTGAAGTACGGGAATTGTAAACCTTTTTCTTATAATAGATTTTGTGCATGTGTATTCTTGGTCTTCTAAAGTAACTTTGCATTATTTTCTATAGTTTCTCACATGTTTCTGGAATCCTGGGAAATTGTTTAAAGTATTTATTATCTCAGCATCCCAGACTTAATACTAGATGTGTATATACGTACATATTTATATTTGTTTTTATTGGCACTCATTTTCCAGCAGGCATACAATTTCTTCAGCACCTTATTTTGGTGCTGTGTAACTTGTGCTTTTAAAATTTGAACCTTTCAAATGCCTATATAGGGTTTTATCTGGCAAAGTAATGGAAAAATGTGCAATAGGAAAGTTGTTTAAATAAGTTGATTTTAAATTATTTAAGTTTTTAAATAATTTATATCTTCAATAACATTTGTTCAGTAGCTTTTTGACTTTCTCATTTGGAAAAAAAAGTACTCTTAAATGTATAAATAAAGCTAATGTTGCATATTCACAGCAATGTAATTTTTCAGTGAAAAAAAAAAAGGTAATGGAGAGACATTAACTTTACTCAGTATGTGAATCTGCATTGTTGTAAGCAAAGTTTTAACAGTGATAGAAAAATTGCACACAGTGTGTAGAACAGCAAAGAGAGATGGAGTGCCTTTTCCTCGTTCATTCCTGATGTGGACTGTTCTACAAGCTGCACACTTGTATCTTTTTCTACTGGCTTTGTATGTCCATAAATATAAACTTTCTTAGCTTTGCATCCGAAATAAACTGGTATTAGAGGTGCTTAATGCCAAGTAATGATGCATACATAGTCATGGGTATGTGGGGGAAAAGCTTTAGGGGTTTTTATATGTTAGTGTTTAAAGGCAGTAGCTCATGACATACAAGTTTAGAGGAAAAAAGATGGCAGAAGTGTATTTTATGACTTGTTTTTTAAAATGGAGATCCTCACTTTGAAATAGGCTTCAGTATTTTTTTTAAGAGATAGTAACTCATATCTGTGGGAAAATATCACTTACAGTTTTAGAAAGGAGATGTTTGAAGCTTCTCAACATGTTTTTAGAAATCAAAGCATGGTTCTCTGTTGGTTTGCTTTTGCCACAGTTGGTTTGAGAACAAGTTTTGTAGCTGGAGTTAATATAAAGAAATCCATTCTGTGCCATTTGAAACAAACATTGGCCTGAATTACCTAAAATGTAAGATGTATAATGAAGCCATTCCAAACTGTGGTGCAGTGTAAATGTGGTGGTGTTGAAGGCCTGTCATTATACTAGGCAAAATAGAAACTGATATCCTGTGACTACCAAGGGCAGGAGTGTATTGAACTTGAGTAATACTTGCAGTTTTGATTGGTATGCCCTGTAAACTGAAATAAACACTGTTACTTGGTGTCTGTGTTGGACCTAACTCAAGTGGCACTCTCCATGGTAACAGTGTTAAGAAGAGCTAGACCCATGTATTGCTGGAGCCATGTTTAATGGCCATGGGGATGCATAAGGTTATTTTGTTACTAAAGTATAACAATCAACTGGATACATGTACTGCTTATTAACACACAAAATAAATAAAATGGAGAGTAACTCTGTAGGTTGGCCACAACTGCCTTTGAAGCACTTCCAAGATTTTTTCCATGTTTCACAAATTACTGCTGGACTGACTTAATTCAATTTAAAATTGTTGGAATAATTCCTGTTCTGTCCTTTTTCAATCTTTCCATGACTACCAATTAAAACATTAGTTTTGCATTAGAAACCCAGGTAGTTGCTGTTGTGTTTCCTAGCAATCCTAAGAAAGCAGTGCTACCTTTCAATTAAAAAGAACAGAATGTTAAATACCAATATGGTTTTCATCATTTTAGTACACTGACATCTGCCTAATAAGGTGAGCACTAGAAACCATGGAAGTCTTGGGATGGTTACAGAGTGTTTCCCCTTCTGATGGTAATTGCAAACAAAGGTTGTGAGACAGTAACTTGCCTGTCTTTCTGGTTGTATATCCTGGCTTGTGCCACCTTCTGTTATTGTCACTACAGTGTGCTGCTTACTTTTTCTGTTTTGTTTTTTTTTAAATATGTTCAAATGAATGCTTAGTTGGCATTTTATACAGTTGTATAGTATGGGGCATATTTAAATTAAAATATTTTGTTGTCTTCTTGTAAGTGTCATGGTATTTATGCATGAAACTAGTTAAAGATTTTGCGCCAAAGTCTGAACTTTAAGATTCCAAACACTTCTGATTTGAAAAAGGTAAGAATATTGTCCCAGGTCACATACCTGCCAACCAAATGAATTTATTCAGGGAAAAGCTTTCCAGACTTCTGCTTAAGAGACTTGCATGATCTCAGTCAAAGTATGAGAATCTTCTAATGAGTAAAATACAATCCAGAATATTCCAATGAAAAACTGATTCTGTGCCTGAAGTTGATATGCTTCCTAATAAAGATATCAACATTTTACTATTTTATAATAATCCCTGTGCATTCATAATATTCTTACCAGTTTTCTTCTACAACATGAATAATTCTATTTTTAAAGCCTTTGGAATATGAAAATACATCAGCATTTAAATGGCTTTACCTAGTAACTGTAAGTCTTTTTATTGCAAAACATGTTATGCAAAAATGGATTGAAGGCTTCACTCTCGATGTAGATGGAAATCCATTCATGGCAGAAAGGAGTTATTCATATTAATGCTCATCATTCTTCTCTACTTACGACTGGGAAGTATTGGTGTTTGTAAGAAATTGTTCTATACACAGAAGTGGTTTGAAATAACAAAGCGCTGCTGCACGCAGGGCCATGCAGGGGAATTCCTGTGTAGAGTAACAAGAATCACTTGGTCCTTCAGTGATCTAACAAAGGATAGAAGGTGAAATAGCAATTCCAGCTGAGCCATCCTGCTTTACATAGAAGACCTCATGCCTCTTTTTTTTTTTTTTTTTTCTTGAAGTATAGTTCATGTTTTTGCCCTCTGCATAAGGATAGCGTGCAAAATATCCATAAATCTGTAAGTGATCACTAGCATTTATCGCTTTGCAAGACTTGTTGCCAGCTTAGAGATGCATGTTCCCATCACTGGATTATGCCTTTGTGCATGCATTACTATATTAAAGACCTTACTTGTTTCCAAGATGAATTCAACACCGTGGAAGACTAAAGTTTGTTCTTAATCAGGGTTTTGTTTTTCAGAGCAGCAACAAGTGTAGTAACTTTGATCTATGAAATACTGGGTAAGTGTATTAGTTGTTCTTCTTGCATAGTCCAGGCTTGTCAAGGGTGGGGAAGGAATGAACTCGAGCAACTCTCATAGCATTTTAACAGTTACAGCACAGGTTTTGCCCTAGGCATAGTCACCAGTCTATTCAAGTTTTGCTTTGTCACAGTAGAAAGAATGTCTTGGGGAAGACAAGTTCTTTAACTTGAAATTGTTATTTTTATCTATAAAGCTTACTTGCTTGTTTTGGTATGTCCAGATCCCTCTTCCAATGCCAAACATAGAAAATGATAGCAAGGGGTAACTCTTTACTCTAGGCATAGACTTAAGTTCAGAAATTCAATTGCTAGGTCTTGGGTTCAGTTGCTGCACTTCCTCTATCATCTTTGCTTTTATCCTGGCTTGCCCAACACACTTTAGCAACTTTTTGCAGAAAATTATACCTGCTTAATGCTTTTAGTAATTCATGCTTGAATATCTAAAAAGAAAACAAAGCAACTGATAATAACAAAGATAAAACGTACCCCAAGATACTGTACATTACAGCGAATAAAACAAGACCACAAAGGTGGCTTGACTGGTGAGTTGATGACAAGAAGGATCTGGCAGGACTGGATTTATCTTCTCAGACAAAATTTCCATTGATAAAGCAGTGGCTATCAGACTTGAAACTTTTTGTCACTTACCTGGTCTGTATTCATGTACCTAAAATCATAGCATCTCTGTCATCTTGCCATCTTGCGTGCTTCCACCCGCCCCCCCCCCCCCCTTTTTTTTTTTTCAGTAACTGACAATTATTTTTTTACTGTGGTACATTCCACCTGAGTTATGAAAAGAAATATAATGATGGCAGTTTAAGTATGAAAGGTTGAACAGGTGGAGGAAGAGACAGAGGCTTCAAGTGACACATTGTCACTTCTGGGAGTCAGGTCACCCATTCTGTTTTGTACTTTCTGCCTTTCAAAGACCAGCTCAAAAAAGCTCCAGTTTTACCTAGTGTTGCTTCCTTCTCTTACTGCTGCCCTTCTTCCACAAAATGTTATTCCAGGTTTTTAAAAAGATTGAGAATTTCTGAGGTTTACAAGCATTTCCTAGGTCATTTTTATGAAATCAGTTTTTCTCTTACACAAGAACAGGCGTAGCTCAGCGTCTGTGGCTTCAGAACTTCGTTACAGGTTTTACAAAGGTCTTGTCCACTGACAGTACAGCACAGGCAGAGAACAGATGGGAAAATTTTCAGTGGTCTTCAATCTGGTGCTGATCTCACTGCTAGATTTTGAGTCTGTCAATAATGACTTTCATATTTTGAGGGATTATGGATTTATAGTTTGCGCTTGTTAGTCTCAATACTTCTCAAAGAATGTGAATTTGCTGGAGTGGGGTTTGGGGGGGTTTGTATCTTTGTCCCATCTTGGAATCTTTCTTCCACT
Source organism: Tringa solitaria (assembly GCA_026413425.1). NCBI lineage: Eukaryota > Metazoa > Chordata > Aves > Charadriiformes > Scolopacidae > Tringa > Tringa solitaria. The sequence continues at coordinate 113,073,976 of JAOXJM010000001.1, read as the reverse complement.
TTCTTTTTTTTTTTTTGGTCCTCCTTCCTACATACTGGACTTTGTTGTCTACCATGTACTAAGCAGGTCCTTTATCTCCTTAGCTTTTACTTTTGACTTTATTTGGGTGGACCTGCCTACAGTTTAATTGTGTACGTGGTTTTTTGCCATTGAAGTTATGCCAGGAATTCATTTTATTTGCAGTTTCATTACTACTGCATCCTGCCTCAGTGAAACCTCTAAGTGCAACCAAGAACTTTTCCTGCATTCACCTAATGCCCAAGGTAGCGTGTTGTTTGTTAATCCTAATGAAATTGTATCTGATTTTCTGTTTGCTCTGTGTTCCATGTCTCCTACTGTCATTTTAAGTGCTTATCCTTTATTTTGCTGGTGTAGGCTGTTGTACTGTGTTCTGATGCCATGCATCTGTAACTCTGGCCAAGCTGTAATTAATTCCCTATCTCATAGGGTGTGTTGTGATACCTACGATATCTCTGTAGGTCTGGAAACAGGTCAGACTCACGAGCATGATGCTGGCTGCTATCTACCAAACCTCTGGAAACTTTGATGGTGCCTGTCCTACTCTACTGCTTCCTGAGTCCAGTGAGAAGAAGCTTGTTCAGGCATAAACAAATGTGCAAAGAGCTCTGGAGTATTGACAGGAGTTCAACTTGTATCTCTTCTTTAAATGTGTATCACCTATTAATTCCTTTTCAGCCTATGCTTGTTAGTTAGGATAGACTCATATCTCAGAGTACTTGGATTTGATACTAATGATTTCAGTGGGTAGCCAGTGTTTTGCTCACAATTCTGTTATTTCCAAATCCGTTTTGTTCAGCTTCATATCTGGAGCATCACTACTTGAGTTAAAGGTTTTACAAAATAGGGTTTAATGAGGTACTGCAGAAATCTAGAGGAAGAGGTAGAAGATATGTCTGTCTTTGAGTCTTTTTGCGCCACTGAGCGTTATGTGTCTTGACTGAGTATTTGGAGTTACTCCAGTATCAAGCCTATAAAAGTGCCAAAGAGGAAAAGCTAAATAGGTTCTTTAGGCGTCATTCAGGTAGACATTACCATTATTTGATTTGAATTTCTTTTGTGGGAATGTGGTGTGCTTTTCAGGGTGCTGCTGGGTCTAGGTGCTAGCTCCCCTTTTGAGCTCCTGCATTGGTGTATTTCAGTGCTTGGAAGTTTATACTGGGAGTTTATACTTCTGCCAAAATCCTGTTGTTACTTTCCTCTCTCCCTTACGTCATGCACTTACGTCCCCTGATTCTTGTGATCTTTTCAACCTTTTCTGTAATAGTTCTTCTAAAGCTTTGAAATGCATCTTCCAAAATTTGTCAGGCCTTTAAACAGATTTTTGGTGAAGTCATCTTAGTGTCCTTTCCTTATAGTGTCTCTGTTGTCCAGAAAATTAAATAAAATAGTCTGACTTTCTCATAAAGTGTATCTGTAGTATTCAAAAACTAAATAGAAGATGATCAGCTCATAGCAAGTGGCCATTTCTTGTTACAATGTTAAGAGTCTTTGGGTAACTTTCAAAGGAACTTAGCTTTTAAGCTTTATAGATTTTTATGCTTTTATTTTGTGATTCAGTGTACAAATGAAATTACGAATGGTTTTCAGTGAGCTGCTAATTAATTCATATTAGGCTGTTTTAGGAAGTCCAAAGAAGTTCTATAAACTAGAGATCTCTAATTAGGTTGTAGCTTGCAAGTCAGCTTTTGTTTGAGAAAACTACCAGAATTTTGACTTTAAAAAAAGCCTCACTGCTTAGTATACTAGAACTTGGTTTAAAAGAGTCAATACAAATGCTTTGGAAAATAAGGAGATAATCTTTTATATTCTCTAAAAAAGAGATCCTGAATCTTTTTTTGTTGTTTTTGTTTCATTTCTAAAATGCAGTGTTCTGGGTTAGTTTTCTTCACACACACCCCCTTTCCCCTCATTCCTCTCTTTTTCATTAACCAATTTGTGTGCTGCATGATTTGAAAAATCACTCAGTTCTCAACAGAATTGTGCATCTACTTTTTTTCCTTGGGGTGGGGAGTAGGGGAGACTTGTGTGGTTAGAGCCTTAAAGCATAACTAAATGTTTAATTTCAATAAATTGAAAGAGGTATGTGGAGGTGCCCATAGGTGGAGCTAAATATCAAGCAATGTCATTGCATACTGTTGGACAAAACTCAAAACTCAACCTCCAGCTAAGGCTTCCATCACAATAGCAGATATTTAAAAGAAATAATTTCACTATTAGATTACAGAAGTATGGTATTCCTTGTCTCTGATCCCTTTGAATATAGTTGATTTGAAACATATCTATGGTGTATAGGAAACCTTGAAGCAAAATATTTTTAAAGGTAACCATGAGCCATTTGAGCAGTAAATTGCAGTGTGGCACACTGTGCTCTGCTTAATTTCGTGGATATCACTCATGAGAAAAAATTCACTTATGCAAAGTGTTCAAAACAGCCTGCTAAGAAATCTTCATTTTCAGGGCAGGTTAACTACTGGAAGATAGCTAGCAGTTAGTTTCACATCTCAACTTGTTAGAAGGCCACAAGGATGCAGTACAGGATTTAAAGACTTGCTTCTGTTTGTGCTTTATAACCTCTAAAAAAAACCCCACATGGAATGTGTGCCCAATATTTCATGGCAAAGGTTGCTTCCAATACTTGAGTAGCTTTGTGTGTATCTGGGTGTCCCTGTGTGCAAGTCAGCAGGTGTACTCTAACGTGGGGTTAATCCAAATGATAAAGCATTTTGTACGTGGGCTGTTTATGCTGGGATGTAGCGGTTCAGTGAAGAGCAGGGGGTTTTTGTCACTGAAAAGGAAGTCGTCACTGTGATGCTCACATAACAGGAGAAGCAAATTATAAAAGGCTCGGCGTGCGCTGCAGGCTTGCCATGATGGTTAATGCCTGTAATTTTGCAGATGCCTCTGTGTCATACCTTTCCAATCTAGCGTTACTCTAACTCTCATATTTAAGCACACCAGCTCAAAGGAAGTGTAACCAGCAGTGAAACTACCTGTTAAAAGCGGGGTATGATTTTATGCCAGAGGATAGAAATGATCTGGGATGTAGTTCTGCTTGTATCCCATTATCAGTCGCTCTACCAGCTGCCCCGGCCTAGCTTCGTGCCACGTAAAAGAGAGTTTATTGCTCATGTTACATAGCCATTAGACATATTTAAAGTATTATGAGAAGAATTTCAGCCTATTTTTTGTCAACTTTTCTTTTTAAACCTGTTTGCTTTAAAGGGGCACACAGTGAAACCTGGCTGGTTATAAATGTAAAAGGTGGGGTTCGGATGCACAGCTCTTTGTGGCCAATATATAAGGTGATGCTAATTCACAGGGTGCATTTGGCTTAGGTGAGTTCATCCAAAAGCATTTCTTAATGTCAGGCTAATACAAAGAGGCCTTTGACAGCAGTGGGGAATTTTTTTTTTTGGCCTTTTCCAGGATTGGACCTGAACCGTGTTGGGTTGAGCCTTTCTTATGATAAGTAAAGTAACGATTAATTTATTGATCTTCTTTGAGGTGGGGAAATATATGACCTGGCATAAAAAGCAGTTGCGCGGCCCTTTGTACCTCTTGTTTTCCACTCTTAATATTTTGTCTCTCCTGTAAAATGAAGTTTAGTCACCCTGGCCTGGCGTGGCTTGAAGCAGAGAGCGCCGAGGCACTTGTTATACTTAGCAGTGACTGAAATAGTTTATGTGCTGAAGCGCTTCTGTGTATCAGGCTGGGGGGACTCAGCCCTGATTTAGTAGATCCCTGCTCAGTAAGGACAAACAAATCAGCAGTCAGCTGGCGCTTTACCAGAGCAAATGTGTGGAGGGTTTTATGTCCATTTATTTCTCTAGAAAGCATCAGATCTTTCAGTCTTTGTTAGGATCTTCTCAACGTCCCTCTGGTTTTTTTATGTCCCATTCAAATGTTTCTAAAAATGTCGTTTCTGATCTTTTGAGAATTGGAGAAACAGCCAGCCAGTGAACAATAAAGGCTGCAAGGAGATTTCTGTTCAGCCGAGCAATTTTTTAAACTGGTGTTTTAGATGCGTTGTGTGTACTCTGTGCTTCACTCAAAGGGGGGAGAGTGTGCAAAGAGAACACATGTGCTAATATAATATCTTCCTTGTTCTGATACTGAAGGTCAAAACTATTGCATGTCATAACATGCAGCGTTCTGGCTGAAGGCAAATGGACTAGTTTGTATGAAGGACACCTGGAAGGACTTCTACTTCTTGTAAATGGGGGGGGGGGAAGCTGCAGGGAGAAGTCTTGCCTGTAATTGCTTTTCCAGTCTGTGTAAGGTGGCTCTGTCTGAAACGAGGTAGCTGCCCAAGCTGTCTTAAAATAGACTTCTCAGATATACTGGAGTGATTCTAAAAAATTAAAGAATCAGGCTTGTATTTCCTCAGTCATGCACATGATTTTATTCAAAGAGATGGAAACGGCTTTCAAGAAGATGTTTTTTATGCTGAAGTCCATTGCTCCAGATGTGGGGGGTTTTTTCATGAAATTTCCTGTGTTGAGACTTTAAGGAAGAGCAAGTGGCAGTCAGAGAGAGGAAAGAGGAAGAGCATGATGTGATGGAAAAGGTGGTAAGAGGCAGAGAGAGGACAGAAGGAAATCCTAGGAGCAGGTGAACTGATTTGGAATTAAGAAACTGGGAAGAAACGTGAACACAGAGCAACTGTCAGTGTCTTTTTGCTGGTTTGTTGCTGTGCTTGAGATGGTTGCGTGATCTGACCCGATCCATGACTAGATCCAAGCCACTTCAAGAACTGCAAGGCAGGTGTGTGGGGAAAGGGGTGAGCACAGCAGGTGTGCTGTCCCTCCACTGAGTCTGTGGTTCCTGGATGAGAACATGGTTTCACCACTCCACTCCTGGGACTGCCACCATCATTTCCCCTGTCTGGGCTAGTCAGTGGGGGTGGCCAAGTGTCAAGCATCTCAGGTCACACACTGGTGTCTGTCTCTCACTTCTGCCTGTGTCCTAAGCAGGATGGCCACCACCAACAACTGCAGTTGTTGTTCTTGGTCATGAGAGGGTCACCTCACAACTTGGAGTGTGATGCAGCTGGATGCTTGCCCTGGCTCCTTGGCTTGTGCCAGGCCTGCATTAGGAAAAGGAGAGGCAAAGGATTCCTGAGGCTGAGATGAGGAGTCTGGGTATAAGAAGGAACCAAAACAGGAAGAGTTTGACATGGGCATCGGAGCAAGCTCGGCTCAGACTTCCTCTGCCACCATTCCTCAGTGCCCCCACATATGTCTCCTTACGGTGGACACAGCTGTCCTCCAGGTCCTTTGTACCCACTGGCGATACTATTGCTGTAGGGGACCGTCACACTGATCCTCTTCATAATAGTAGCTCTGATCCAGCAGCTGGACCTGTGCCCCTGGCACACCACCTTCCTCTCCCAAAACACATGCTCCACATCACCAGGTTCCTCATGCAGCACGAGGTAGCTCTCAACTCCCTTCCCTTCTCCTAATTTTTGAAGCTCATAGAGAGTAAACTACTTCCTTATGCTCCAGTTGCACATCTGTATTTCATTGATCCTCCATCACCACTTTAACCACGTGGACAGGTCTAATGACCTTACCGGTCCTGGTGCTGCTGACCAGAATATCTGTCTTTCAAGGTTCATCCAAGCACAACTGTGGTATTATTTTTAAAAGTATGAGCGAATATAATTTCTTAGATTATTTTTAAAGCTAAGGATTTCTGCTTTAAGGAGAAAACACAATTTAGTCTAACAGCAGGTATTTGTACACTCATGTTCGGTACTATATAGCTGAGGTCATCATCTGAAAGACCAGTGTTGCTGCACCATAAGGAAGACCACTTAGACACAGTGTATTCACAATAAGCAGGGAAAAGCTAATCTAATTATACTGGAGGACTAGTTGTGTGAGTGAAGACTTCTACTGCCTTAGATCTCTCAAGGAAAGGCAGCATGAAAAACTTCAGGCTCATGAAAATAACGCAGTTTATGCTGTGGGAAATCTTCAAAAAGGGACAGGGAGCTGTTGTACCTGACAGTAAGGTCTCAAATTCATTTAGGTGAGTCACAGCTAGGTATTCATTTTGAAGTCTCAGACCAAACAATTTATTTTTAAAAAAATATTTAAAAAAAATACTAATAAAAACCCCAAGAAATTTGATGTATAACCATGAGTTTCCTAGGTATCTTCAGCTCTGAATACTCTCTCCTTCCAGGGCACCTTTATAGAATGGAAACTCTGACACAAACTTAATTATAGGCTAATGCTGCCATACCAAAGGTAGGTCAAAAATCTTCCTGAGCACAGTACGGTGTCCCAGCACGTAATTGTTGAGGAGCAGTTCTAATGGTACACTGCTGATTAAGGAGAGTGGTTTAGCAGTCAAAATTTTTACATGAGATTAAAAAGAAGGTGCAGTACTTTATGCTGTTAATCTGTCTGCCAAATTGTATTGTGTGGGAGAGACATTTAGCAGGAACTTTCCATGCTTTGTCAGCCTGTGGAACCATCCGGGGACGGAACCAACGCAGTTTTGGGAGAGTGTTGTGCTGGTTAGTAGTGATACCCAACCTTTCCTCTCCATAGAGCGTGGCAACGAATTCACTTATCC
>JAOXJM010000001.1:113052891-113063440 GCA_026413425.1 Tringa solitaria | reverse complement strand
GTTGGAACTCAATGATCTTTAAGGTCCCTTCCAGCTCTAACCATTCTATGATTCTGTGATGGCCGTGCAGCAGAAAGGAAACGTCTAAAGAGGAGGACTAAGTCACAGGAAAGCACTTGGGCATAATTGCAGCAGCTCTTGGGACCGTGTCGCCTCAGCTTTGGGATTAACATACACCAACTTGACCTAGCCTGTGGTAGAAGATGTTAAAGGGTGAAATTCTCTCGCCATCACCAGCAATCTCAGATGTGGAGTTCTTATTGCAAAGAGGGCATCTGCAACCTCATCAGTACGTGTATTTGGTCTTGGCCTTAATATCATTACCCTAAGCAGATGACCTTTTCCTTCCTGATATCCACTGGTTTAGTTTTAGAAAAAAAAAAACATACAGAAAGGTAACCTTAGAAATAGGCTAAAATATGCATTTTGTACTACTGCAATGTCTGCTTAGTGACTCGTGTTGCTACTCGACCTGGCACATACTTTATTCTGTTTGTTTGGTTGGGAGGGCTTTTTCAACTGTTTGGGTTTTTGGGGGGGGAGCAGGGGGAGGGGGTGTGTGTGATGTTTTTTCCTACGTGTGTAAATGTTTGCAAGGTGATTTGACATTGATCTTTATTTAAAAAAGAAAATGAAAAACCAAACCAAAACTAACACAAAACCTAATTTTACTTCCAAAACCTACAAAAATAACAAAAACTGCCTTTGACCAAACATATGAAAAATCATAGTCATCAGTTTTTCCCTCTGAGTACGGAGGCTCCTCTTGTTAGTGAGGATGCTGCTGTGAGTTCCTGCAGTGCTGTGTGGTGCTGCCTGAGAGCAGCCATGGCAGAAGTGGTGGCACAGTGGTCTCTGGATCTGGCAGAAGCAGGCAGGCGTGGGGCTCCCCTGAGCATCAGGGACTGGAAGTCCTGGCAGAGCCTCTCCAGTCCTTCCCATCCAAAGTACTGCATACGCTGGAGAGGAGGTGGAGGCAAAGCAGGTTTCTCTGACCATGAATCTGCAACCATTAAGGTGCCCCGTCTCACAGAGACAAAGCCACCTCTGCTGAGACCCACTTGTACTGCTGATGCCACAGGAACAGGGGAGGTCTGGGCAGCCCCCGTTCACCAGGGACATATTTTATGGAGGGGAGGGACTCACGTGCATGAGCAGAGTGTCTTGTGGGGCAACAGGCGACGAGGTGCAAAGGATGGGGAGCATCACTGATTTTGTTGGCTGTGTTTTGGGGAGGGAGCTGTGGGGATGCACAGGGCACCTGGCTGAAGGGCACCCCATTCCAGCTTGAGGGTTTGGATGTCACAGCTTTCATCAAAAAAGAAAGGGTTGATATCTTGTGTTTTTTTCCATCTGCAAGATAGGTACTCACTCTGTCATTTTTATTAGAGTAACTGAGTCAATTTAAATTTTGTTTCTTTTTACTTTTAAGGAATTTTGGTGCTCTGGTTTATTCACTAGTGTGATGCAGTAGCATTCAGATCATGAACACCTATTGAAATAATTGTGTGCGTGGGTTTTTGGATGAGATTCAAAAGAAAACAAACCATGGGAACATTTTTCTCTTCTGTGGAAACATAAGTGGTTAATTTTGAACTTGAGATGTAGTGCAAGATGAAATCAGGTATGATAAAGTAAGCAAAATTATAATTTTCATGCTACTTCTTTGTCCTAGAAAGCTTTACTTTAAGGTACGCTTTGACTTTTTTCAAGAGGTTGTCACATCTCCAACAATTAAATCATGGCTGTCAACATGTTTAAATAATTTCCCTTCAGAAGCATTATTAGATTTTATGGAGGATGAGAAAACGCTAAAGCTATTAAAGATCAGGTTTGCTAGAGCAGAGCTGAATGGAGGAGAGTTAGAAGCAAACAGCAGCACCTGCGCAAAGGATTCAAGTATTCGTCCACCTCCCAGCTGGTGTCATGGCAAAGCCCCTCGTTATTCCTGATGCCACAGCATGGGGTACACTGTTGAGCACAGACAGTCGAGGGGAAACGCACAGCAAATACCTGGTTTCTCCTTCTCAGCGTTGCTGGGTGGGACCTGCTGCTTCTGGTGCTGGGCCAGGAGCGACAAGGACGATCATGGGGCCACCTGCCTCCGCTCATACGGTGACGGTACTAAGCCTTCCAGAGGGAGCGTGGGGGCTGAGCTGGTGAGAGCCGCCCGCAGCCAGAACTGGGACCAGGGGGTCCACAGGCACCCCGTAATGCATGGCCTGGGGAGCAGCCCCCTCTGCCCTGCGTATCAGGGTGTGCGTGGTGCTTCCTGAACTCTCACCAGGGAGGATCCCAAATGGCTTTGCCTCTTCCCATTAATGTACCACAGAGGAAAACCTCCCAGAGAAGTCGAGCAGCTGTTGGGGTGGTATAGGTTGGGACAGGCAGCTGGGGACTCAGCCTGCAATGGCTTGCAATACTGAAACCAAATACTTTTGGTTTGCATAAAATATCCAAGACTAAGACTCTAAAACATTTGAGCAGTTTCCAGTGGTTCTGGATGAACTAAAAAGCTTCCGTGATGCTCGCAGGTGGCGAATCACTGGTGATTAAAACAGACAAGAATCCTGCTTATTTTTTTAAAAGGATTTGGGATAAAAGGTGGGGCCAAGTGGAGCTTTTTGACATGAGTGTCACCAGCCATAACTCAAGAAAAACAACATCCTCTTGGTGAGACCTACTGGAAACTATTTGGATGGTGAATTTGTTGTATTAATACAGTTTGAGTAATGGATGGTGTTTGGAAACTGAACTTTCCAAACAAAAGGAATAATGTACTATATCTGGTGCAAGAGTTGAACAACAGGAATTCACATTTTCCATTTCCTAGTGTGGTACAAACAAAGTAGGCTTAAAATTAGTAAATCTGTTACTCATTGCATTATGAATGGCATGGACGAGTAATGCCACTGCTTGGGGAAAATGTGTGTTATAACTATATACAATTTTATAAATAAAACAGACCCGCTGCTTGGCATGTGGGTCTCACTTTAGTAAGACAAAACATTTGGCATTTCACACTCGAGCACCTTCATTTGCGTGTGACAGAGGGATTTGGGCTCAGATAACCAACAGGAGTCAGCAAGGAGGAGTTCTTGGACTTTGCTGGGTTGGGATGTGTCTGCAAAAGGCAGCGTGGGCTGAGCCTCGAGGTGGCATGCTGCTGCCTTGGATGGCTTGCCAGGAAGCTAATCGAGCTCAAATGTACTCACAGTGCTGGTAATTCTGCTACGATGGCTTTTCAAAACCCATGCGTTTTGTGAAGAACTGCTCTCCCATAGAAAGTTTGGGACTTCCAAAATGTTTTTGTCCATATTTTTAGCTATCAGCTTTTCATTACATCATAGAATCAGTCAGGTCGGAAGATACCCCAACCATCTACCCCACTCTACAAAGTTCTTCCCTACACCATATCCCCCAACACCACGTCTAAGTGACTCTTAAACTCATCCAAGGATGGTGACTCAACCATCCAAATGGCAACCCATTCTCTGAGGACATTTGCTTTTTAATAATGAGAAGGCATAGGTTCAGCCAGGAATCTGCAAAAGCGGGAGAGTAGAGTAGTTTCTTAAAACATCCTGGTAGTGAATTCCAACCCTTCTACAAGCATTGGGATTAAGGTCACCTGACAGTTTGCTTGTGATGCTTTTACCTCTGGACTGCAACTGAGTAGGGTTTATTGCAGGCAACAAGAAAAGTACAGGCAGCAGAGGTTGCTTTTCCAGTCCCGATTGAGAACCACCATGGGCTTCAGGCTTGCTTGTTGACCGAGAAAGAATGGAAATTATGAGTTTAGCAATAGCCCCTTATTTAAAGCAAGAGGAATGTGCAGCAGCCTGATTTAAGGAGGGACAGTTTCACTCCATGTCTAGCCTATTGTTTCGAGTGGGAGGGAATTCAAAAAAAACTGGGAAGGCTTGTTTGCCTGGGAGGAAAAGAAATGCCTAAAGTAACAAAAATATGCGGCGTGTGGAGAAAACGTCCACATGTGTACACTTAAAAGATGCATGTTAAGTATAAACACGCGGATAAAATTCCCAGGTGAGGAAGAGGAGGGCAGAGCGAGGGAGCCGAGTGAGTGGTGGCCCTGGCAGGCAGGGCTGGTGAGCGCGGTGGGAAGCCTGCCAGGGGCAGCTCCTTGCCCACTGACCCACAGCATCCCGGCACGGCCGGCGGGCGCTGCTGAGGAGCAACCTCTCTGCTCCCCCTACACACGGTTTTGACTTCGGTTTACCAGAATTTCTTAAGGGGTGGAAATTTTATAGGTGGTGAAAGAAGGACAGAGCTCTTATTGTCCAATAGTTCCTCTCTTCAGAGGTGGTAGCGCAAGAAGATTCTTAGTTTCTGGCCAATCTGGGAGCTGGTGGCATGGAATAAAAATGTTCTGTGGCTCTCGGAAAGCCATCAGGTTGTGTGGGTGTGCCTTTCACAATCACAACTGTCAGCCAGTCTTCTGAACTTCAGAGAGCTGGTTTCTGAAGCTTCTGCTGAACTTGCATGACTGATAAATCTCTGTCTCCCTTACTTTTATGTCTGCACACACACACAAAAAAAAGGACAATATGCTGAGGGGCTGGGTTTTCTGGCTGCTAGCATAGATATTGTGAATCATCAAAGCATTTATTTCTGTGGACTGGTATGAAACTCTTGGGCTACGCTTCAATATTACTCTCCCCATCGCCGCCTTTGCCTACTTGCCGCATGAACCACTAACTGATATATTCTCCAGCTCTGCCTTTTTCAGTAGCCTTGGGCTCATGTCTCCAGATAACTGACAATAAAAGTCTGACTGGAGTGCTGACAGCCTATCTACCACAATTAATCTCTTCCAGCATGGGTTTGAGGTTTGCTTTTAGCAATATCATTAGGTGGAGCTACAGCCTCTGGCGCTTCTGGGAGGGTCTGTCTCTGTCGTTCATTAAACACGCTGAAGACGGATGGTAACTTCAAAATTAATTAATTATTATTGTCATTGTCTTTAATTGCATCACGCCTAAACTCTGTGAGAGGATTTCTAGGTAAGTGAGAGATGAAGCCTCTGCCGTGAGGAAGTTACTGGTAACACACGATTCTGATACAGATAAAGAAGAGAAGGACTTGCCCTGAAGAACGGAGCAGCCCAGCAGTAGACCTTCTGCATTAAGCTTTGTTTCGCTGCGTTCCTCCTCGCTTCGGTGTTGCAGGCCCTGCTGTGAGGTAAGGATTTAAGTGCTGATTAATTGAATTTGCATAACCGGACCCCAAGACAACTCTAGTTAAGCCTCATGCTTGCAGGCAAGGCTGCTCATCCCCCAGGCCAGCACAGCCAGTTCCTAACCCCCACGCATCGCCGGCGTGCAGCTTGGGACACTGACTCCAGGTAGGTATTAAACAAGAGCCAATTTTATTTGAACAGGAGGAGAATTAGCTATTGATCTTTTGGTAAAAATGGGATTTCATGTCAACCAGTTGAGCACAGACTACCTGCTAAAGCTTCTGCAGCACGTGTTTCTCCTCCGGACCGGGTCGCAGCCGTGTTAGAGCAGCAGGCAACGTTCAGGTGGGGCAGGGAGAGGCACGATGCGGGATGCTGCATGGGGTGGATCTGAACCCAGCACCAGCTGCAACAGTGGTGCTGCCGTACAAAAATCTTCAGTCGTGGGCTTTTCAATGCTTTTATGGTCCAGAGGCACTGTGTGATACTGAATGAGTGGGCTCAGCACCACCACAAAGCAGAAACTCCCGACTAGAGTAATGCTTATCCAGTGCTACCTCTATTCATGTTTTTGGCTAGGGAAATGCTTTGATCGTTTGAATGTGTTCTTAATTCACATAGATCACTGTTGTCTCCATTTCAGCAAGACATGGGGAATTGTCTAAAAACTTGTGGTGCCGTGCGAGGAGTGCCTACTGTAGCCGTGGCTGCTGGTAGCTGAGAGGCTGTGCAAAGGCTGCTTAGCTTGGTATGTTGTTTCCTACTGGTGTTCCCTAAATGTGTGCTCTGGCCACTGAAGACATTGGGTTAAATGGAATTGATCAGTTATGGCTGTTTGCATGTAGGAGCTGGTCAATGTTTCCTGGAAGAAAAGAATCACAGCTTGTACCTTTGCTTCAAGGCATTTCAGATGCTGAGTGCCCCGTCTGATATTCACATCCTCTGACTCAGCTCATGCCCTTTTGCTTTTTCTCCCATGAAATGTGTGTGTCCAAGCAAAGAAGAACCTGGCAGAAAATACCGGCTCTGGGTGGAGTAAAACCACTCTTAGGCTGACTTTTCTGTACTTTCTGTTCCTGAGCCTCAAGATTTCATTTCCTTCTGCTTGGTTGTGATCAGAGAAGAAAGATATCCTCTGTGTACTAACCTCGTGTACTAACCTCATGTACTAAACCAAGGAATGATCTTGCCCTTCAGTTTATAAAGCTACAAGCAAGTTGTTACATAGCCCGTGCAGCTATCTAATATACAGGGCCCTGTGCCATCACTTCTGTTGAAGAAAACGTGAGTGATGTGGTTTGTGCTTCCCTTTGATGTCTGGTTTAGGTTACAAATAGGGAAAGCCTTTCTTCCTTGACCCGCAGAAGAACTGAGCAGCAGGCAGTTTTCTTGCTCACCGCTTCCAAATCCCAGGGAGGAGGAAGCCGGAGTCGTGGCACGAGAGGTGCCAATGGGTCGCAGACCCAGGATGGCCGGGAGGGTCAGGCTGTGCCCAGCGCTCACCCGAGGCGGAGAAGGTCAGGACAGGCACTAGAGAGCAGGCGTCACGTGTTTCTGTTGTGCAGACCCTTGCTGGGATGATGGCAGCCAGGTTTTGTGCTGGATGAGCTGTTGGCGTACAGTGATAAAGAGACCTGCTTCACTGCCTTCTCCTTGCCGGCTCCTCTGCAGCTCGGGAAAGGATTTTGGGAACAACTGAAAAAGGTCTGGCTTGTGCCCTCGAGGTGAGACACAAGGTCTGACTTTCCTTACATTGAACTGGGAGAAATTTTACTCGCGCTAACTTGGTTAAATCCACGCAAAATGGGGGTAAGGAGAGATGAGATGCTCAGGACAGTGCATATCAGTGCCAGTGCTTCAGCTAAAGCTGCATGCTTCACCTGTAGCTGCATGTCCGGAAAAAGCATGTCCCAGGGGCAGCCCTGGCCCCTCTCGCTCTGCCATGGGTCAGTGGACCAGAAACACAAAGGATCTCAGAGGTTTCTGAAGGGTGGTGATTTTCTCATACTGCTCGCATCTGGTGTTTGCTCGAGGGGAAAAACAGCGCAGCAGGAAGATACGTGCGGCTGCTTCTGGAGAAAAGCTTATCTGCCTCACTGTAAAACAGGCAGCTTCTTTAGAAGTCAGGACTAGCGCTGCCTCTGAGAGACTTCCCTGATAATGCAGGCAAGGTTGGACCGTACGTGATGTGCAGGCACAGGAACCTCTGGGTTGCATGGACGAGAGAGTGAGTGTATAGCTTTCATTATTTTAGCTAAATTAATGGAAAGGGTTTTTTCACTTTTGCTTCTCAGGATACAAGGTTTCCCTTCCCCCATGATCTGGCTCTTCTCCTGAATGGGTGCATTTTTGAGAACGTCCTTCCTGGTGCATGGAGGGCCCTCCCCTCCCAACCTTACCTAGCAATTTAATGCAAATTCCTGGGAGATTAGAGGGGACATTTGGACAGCTCGCTCCTTCTCTACCATTAGGGAATCTTTGATCTTTCTTTCTTCTGGCAATACTGCTAGCAAAATTGATCTCTACAACATCTCTCCTCCTTGGTGTATTGGGAGATCTGCTGATCAAACATGGGTATAAAATGCTCTCTGAGGTGGTTGGATTCAGTGGAAGAAAAGCCAAAGGTTCAATATTATTTTTGCTTAAGCAACATACTCCTAAAGGAGAACAATGCACACCTGTAAAGCTTTCAATACTTTAAATGATGGGAGGATGAATAAACCTCCAACAATGTGGTGATGCTCTGGTGGCTTTCAAAAGCCCTTCCTGCCTGATGCTGTGGCTCTTCATGGGTCATTGCAAGTACAAACCCTCCACTGCCCACGCAGGTTTTGGGGGATTGGGATGGGGTTTTGTTTCTTGGAGATCCTATCATTTAATGCCTGTCGGTTCTTCAGTACTGAGGGATCTAGTTTGATTAGATCAAACTAGATCTTGTGAGTACAATCTTCTGGGTTTTGCCACCTGATTGAGTTGGGACTGTGGTTTGTAAGCCCACATTTCCTCCCCGGCTAAGTTGAGGGCAGGGGAGCTGGGCACCGCAGAAAGACAGATTGGTGAAGGGGAGCACCATGTGGGTATACCCCTTGCTCAACCAGGGGTGCTGCCATGCCGTAGGGAGAGGGGGCACAAACCACCGACTGCTCTCCTGTAGCACAGATATGCTGTGTCCTTTTGGGAGCTAAGGTCAGGTTGTGATGGGCTTTGCGCAATATCTGACAACCTCTGGCTTCCTGCTGCAGCAGCAGTAGTAGAGGTTGCATGGTGAGTTGCAGACATAACCTTAAATATAAGCAGGGAGCAGAGTTGGTTTGATTTCTTTTTTTTTTTGGTGCTATCTTATCCTTACGTGGTTGGGTGGAGCAAGTGACAATGAATCCTGCTTAGTCATATGGTCTCGCTTGGTACCTGCTACATCCCAAAATCTGCATCTCTAAGCTGTGTGCTCTCTTTGGAAAAATGCCATTTTGATTTCTTAATGGAATCTGGCATGGGTTTTGACTTCTGTGTATGGCAGAGGAGGAGAAAGTTTACAGTATTTTCCACTCACTAACTAGTGTTAGCATGACCCTCATCAAAGCGCAGAGGGTCTGTAGTGCTTTTCCACTGCACTGATCCAAAGTTTTAATGGGCTTTTTTTCTCAAAATATTTTATTTTTATGGGTATATAGCTTATGTAATTCCACCTGGTTTAAGTGAGATCTTCAGACAATGTCTTTAAACTCTCATTCAAAATAGTCTGAAGTGGTATTTTAGCTGTACTTTGCTCAAGATAATCCTTCCTTCTGAAAGATGTATGTAGCCTCACCTTTTTCTAAACCATGACAGCAAACAAGAACCTAATCTCCCCCTTAGACCACCTGGGGAAAAAGTGTGGAGAAACTCTTGAGCGGATGACTCCTGGCTGTGCACAGGCAGTGCAGACCTCCATGATGCTCTTCCTCACCTTCCTCAATAGGGGTAGAGAACAGGGCCTTCTAGTGCTCTCAACCAAGACAGTGATCCAAGCCAGTGCTGCCTGGCTCCTGGTGAGCCCTGGACGTGCCCAGCCATGCCCAGTGCCTTCCTGAGGAGATCTGCTGCAGGGTACTCTGGAGTGGGCCAGGAAACATGCTCCTGGGGAGAATATGTCTGAACTTGGGATCCAGTGCCTCATCCATTCTCCCTCTGCCTAAATCCTGGTGGTGTGTGTGCAGCCCAGTGGGCATTTGTAGGATACACCTAACACAGGCCATGTAGGACTGAACTTCTTGTACAATGTATTTTTGGCTGCTTGCATTTAACTTGCTGGTGGTGGCACGGACAGGTTACAGCAACTCCGTATGGAATGAAGGACAAGGATTGGGTTGCATCCTTAAAAAGTTGTCAGCCATACCACCTGCTTTCCAAGGCAGCACCTTGTAGGCTGGTCTGGGTGTGCCTCAGCAGCTCCATGGCAGCTCAGAATTATGTCACTCTGCTGAATGCAAAAATTGAGGCAAACACCAGAATTCAAGTCTCTCCCTTCCCAGGACAGGGTCCCCATCCACAGCTTGCAGAGCCGGAGACCTTCTTCGTTCCCCTGTGGGGCCAGGGGGATGGCGTGACCCAGCCTCGGGAGGAGAGCCCATGGCAAGAGCAGCAGCCTGCACTGTGGGGCCGTGTCTTAGGAGGTGGGTGGCAAAGGCTTGAAACGCTTTGGGCCGAGGAGACCCTTGCCCCGGGGCTTCCCGCACCTCTAAGTCTTTTAATGATGGAGGTCAGGGCAGCCTTGTGGCCAGCCCTCCCAGGCGTCCTCGCATGTGGTGGGCTGTGTGGAGGATACGGGCTGGGAGCTGAGGCACGCATGGCTCCAAGGGACACAGCCATCCCGGTGACCCTCACTGGGAGCACAGGCTAGGGGCTGGCAGGAACAAGGCACCCAACTGCTGAGGGCTGTTCTGGGTGTGCACGTGTGTCCCTGCTATAGCAACAACGAACCCCAGCATGAATGAGCAGGTTAGGCAGCAACTAAACTTTTTTTTATTTTATTTTTCCACTCCTTAAAATTGCAATTTTGCGTGGGTTTGGGCAACATGCCGGGATCACTTAGAAAACCTGTGAAGGGTTAAGGGGCTCTCAGTCCCAACCCGGTATTTTAAAGAGCAGAATATTCTGAAGGAGGTAGAACTGAATGATCTCTGCAAAGGAATTATTTAATTTTTTTTTTTTTTGTCTCCCAAATGGGTACAAAAGTGAAACAAAGAGATCTCTGCCTGCACTTTTGTGGTGGTAATATCTTGGTGGTAGGAAGGAGTCCTACCATATTAGGAAACATTTTTTCCCTGAAAGGGTTATCAGACACTGGAATGGGCTGCCCAGGGAGGTGGT
>JAOXJM010000001.1:112994751-113031893 GCA_026413425.1 Tringa solitaria | reverse complement strand
CTAGATGATCTCCAGAGGTCCCTTCCAACCCCATATGATTCTATGATTCTGTGACCGGTGGCTGCCGTTCAGCGCAGCACACTTACCTGCTGGGGAGGGACTGCCCGTTTGGCACAGCCCCATCTGCAGTATCTCTTCTGCCTCCTCCCACTGCAATATTCACCCTTCTCCAGGTTTCCTTCCACACCACAACCTCTGGCCTTCAGACCTCCCTCCCCAGCCTCATCCCCAGGTCCAAAGGAGCATAACCCCTCTGCCTCAGCTGAAGGGGGCCGTATCAGCCAGGGATCTAGCTCATTGTTCCCAAAGTCTCAGCTCCAATTTCCTTTTTCCTTGTGACCTCCAGCTTCGAGCAGCAGGGTAATTTGTCAGGGGAACAGTTGATTCAGCAGCTGTTCTGGTTCACTGTTGTGCACATAAGCCTCAAGCACGGGTCTTTGTTCAGACCCATGGCAACAGCAGGCTTCGGGACCTCCAATCTGATGGGACCTTTTGCTCTGGCAATATTTTCTCAAGCCTTTATTATCAGCTTCTCACCTAACAATGCAAAATGAAGCTGGGAAAGAGTGCAAACAATAATCTCATACCAGCTCTGCACCTGCAGGTAAGATCCCTTCTCTGGGCTGCTCCAGCCGAGCTCGCCCTGCAGGTGCCTCCGTAGCTTCACCCCCAGCAGTCCAGCTCCTGGGGACTCAGGGATGGATCTGACCCTGAGCTGCATGCAGAGAGCAAAGGAATAAAACGCCAATTCCTCCCCATACTTTTATTTTTTTTTCACCTTGCTATGCAAGAGTTATGGTGCAGGAATCAGTCAGGCACCCTCAACCAGCCAAGGAGCCACAGAGATTTACTCTCAGGCAGCCAGTGGCAGGACTGACACCTAAAATTAACCCTCTGCTGTGCTTCTATTTATTTCCTTCCCTCAAAAAAAGAAATGTCACTCTTTAACAGCAGCAGCCCAATAATATTTCCATCCAAATCCTGACCTCGCAAAAGGGATTGTAACAGAATAAAATGCAATTTGAATAAAAGTAAGTAGATGAGAAACGTACTGATTCATGCTAATCCAAATTCCCAGTGGTGTTGGCTGGCTCCCTGCAGCGTACAGGCAATAAGGACAGGGCCTTCTTTGCCTGCAACAAATTATTTAATCCAACATGCACATTAAACAGTTTCTTCTGGATTTCTTTATGTGCATGCTGCTCTTTATTTATTCCGTTTGCAGAAGTCACTGACACACACAAAATTGCCAGTCCTGTTGAAGCTACCATTGGATAAGACCTTTCATCTCAAGGGCAGACTACCTCAGATCAGATTTTTGTCCTGTTTTCCTCTCATTTCCCATGTTCCTTCAGGCGAACATGACTATGTCCACCCCAGCTGTGTGGGGCAGCTCTACTCACTGGACACCACCCCACCCCCCCAGGCTAGGCTTTGGCAGGAGTAGAGGGAATGATAATGTCTCTGCTGACAGCAGTGCTGTCATTGACAGCAGTGTGAACAGGTTCTCACCCTCTGATTGAGACTCATGAGGGTCAAAGAAAAGGCCACCACCCTATAGCATAGGACATCACGATATCCAGCGTGCGTCCTGCAAGGGAAATGGTCTGGTCTGAAGAACAGTGTTATACGACGTAAGCTGATACCTTGTCATCTAATAGTGTAAAAAAACGAGCAAAAGTACCTTGCCTTGGGGGGTGTTCAGCATTTTGTGGCACAGCGTGTGGATGCCAAGGCACAGCTGCAATAACAGCAGAGGCAATTGTCAGGCAAGTTAAATGGCAATGAATACATACAGTAGGAGCTAACAGGGGCCAGGAGCTGTGCCAAAACCGCAGACCTGCCTCTCAGCCTTCCCACTAAGATAGCCAGGACCTGGGGTACCAAGGGCACCACAGCTGCTATCACTACCACTATCACAGTAGTGATACCAGCGCTTCCTTCCTTCCTCCTACTCCATGCAGCTTTTCTCTTCCCTCCTGAACTTTTTTTGGTGGGAAACAACACAGACGGTCCATTATCCTGCGTCCAGGTTCTCCTCTTTATTTATCTACAGGGGCTGTTGGCATTTTTGGGGATTTGCAGAGAATTAAGTAATCTTCAAAATTATAGAAAGGGAGGAAAGGAACGTTGCAACCTGATGTGTTTACCAGATGTGTTTGTGGTTTTATTCCACGATACAGTTTCCATTCAACGAGGAGCACAAGCCCACACCTACTGCAGGGACCCAGAACCAGTGTCTACCAGCTGGTGGCCAGTGCACGCTCCTTGCCAGCTCTGAGGAAACACGTTAAAGCCTAGAGCGGGTGGTTGAGGCTAACACATTTTATCTGGAAATCTTCATGGGAGGGGGAAGAGGAAACAGGCAATTACAGTGGCGGGGACAACATGGGGCAACCTGTCAAACTGCCTGGCCTGCTGCTGTCATGTGTAGCCATACTCAGGTGCCTCCCTAGATCATGGCCCTTCACAAATACTCCTCCTCTGCTGACACCGCCGCCTTCCATTTTTGGGACATTATGGGCAGATCCCAGATGACTCTTCCCAGCTGCCTAGTCTATGGTTTTAGAAATGTCCAATTCAAGGTCAATGTCTGAGAAGCTCATCACAGTGATGGTCCAGAAATAACCCCCTGAAGGGTGACCACCCCGCCACAGCTGCACCTCTGCTGGTGGCTGCAGTCACAGGGCAGCAAACACAACTTCTCTCCCAAGGCTGTAAACCCTCTCTGTGTCCCTCCGTTCCACCCACCCTTTCGGCAATCAGGAGTGAAACACGGGCAGAAAAAAAAGGTCTGTGTGAATTTTCAGGGATATTATCAGCATTCATCACAGATGGTGCCAGACTTCAGTGTCCTTCCCGCGGTGGGAGGGACTGCTTGTCCTCCGGTGTCACCAGCAGCCACTGCCGGCGGGCTGGCTCAGGCTGTCCCAGGGTGATGTTGTCCTCAGCAAGAACTCCTTAATCTGTAGCCTGTGGTGGAAACAGGATGTGAAGCACAGGATGGGAGTGGCAATTGCTTTTATTGCTGTCCTGAAGGTGATACTACTCAAATCATTTTACCATGTGTTTTGGACGAGAGCCAAAAAACGTGAACGTGGGACCACAATAAATGTGGATATTTTTGCTTCCCAGGTACAATTAAAGGGCAATATCCAGAATTTTATTGTCAGTAGGTGAGTCACAAGCAGCAAAACCTGGATGTGGCTCTGAGACAACCAGCTCCTGAAGTAGTTACATCTGCATAGAGCCGGCACGTGAAATGAATTAAGGGATGAAGGCGGCGTGAGTCCGCAGAGCTTGGCAATGCCTTTGTCTGAAGCTCGCCGTGCAGCGAGAGGATGGGTCCCAGTGGCACTGGTGGCGACAGCTGCCTCCTGATGATACGGGGTCACAGCAGCACTCAGACAGCACTAGAAAATGAAATTTCCTGGCAAAGGGAGAGTCTGAAAATGGTGGGAGGGCAGCAAAAGCTGTGGAGGTCTGTTATACTAGAGTAGTGAGAATGCTAAATACATTTAGAAGGATCAGACAATAAATGTTGGAAAAGCTAGAAAAAAGGAAGAAAAGAAACAAAGAGTCTAAAATTAACTGCCTGAGACTTTTATCATCAAAACACTCATAATACAATGTCTAATAACACCATTTTTGCCATCTGACTCACACTGCATATCTCACGGAAGGCAGAAGCTCTTTTCTTTCATCTGCTGTCTTCAACGTGCAAGTAGCTATTCAGGGTTCTCTCCTATTGCTGAGGAGGATTATTGGGAATATCTAAAGGTCCTGTAGGAAAAAAACAGTTAAGAAGGAGCGAGCCACATGGCAGCAATGCAGTGCATGGGCACGGAGGACAGACCCTTGAGCAGATGTGCCAGCACCACGTTGTTTCCACTTAGCCCCCGTGTACAATCAGAGCTGCGATAGCGTTTTGCATAAATACTCAAGGATTCAGACAAGCTTTTTCTCACACCTACACTTGAGCACAGAGAGAGAGAGAAACAGGTCACCAGCTAACCAGGACTAGCCCAAGGCTTGTTATTGCAACAGCAAAATGAAAGCTCTGCCTCATTCTCAGCCACATAAACTTGGGCAATGCGATTTCGTGACACGGTTTGACCTGTGCGAGAGGCGATGTGCGCTGCCTTGCGCTGGGGCCATTACCTGAAGCCCTCACCCTTGGCCACCATGAGTGAGTGGCCCTTCTCAGTCTCTTTAGGAAGCCAAGATGACTCAGCTACCACTGAGAGGAAGGACACAGCAGATTATGGCTGCCCCCAACCAGGGTCCTACAAAGCGCTTTTCTACATAAAATAGCTTAGTACTCTAATAAATGCTCTTCAGCTCTTGCCTAACTCTCCGCTCAACATATTTTTCCTCCAGTGCTGGCTCCTCCAGCTCCCCTCAGAGCAGGTCTCCTGTCAGTGCTGTAGCAATGTGCCAGCATACTGGCTGTTGTGCCCCTGCCTGGTAGGCAAGCCAGGTCTGCCTCTGAGACACCTTGGGACCCTCCAGCCAACAGCAACCCCCAGGAGGGTTGCTGGGCAAGGGGCACCCCTCAACATCCCCATCTCAGGGATGGCTCATTCCTGGTGTAAATGCCTGTCAAGGCATGACCTAGATTTTTTTTGAGGAAGTCACAGGTCTAGCACGCAAGGAACCACATGGGGCTGAGGTCCTCAGTACCCCACTGTCCCCAGTGACCGGTGTGGTCTGTTTGCAGGACTTGGCGATGTGAGGAACGCTCCGTCAGTCATCTTAGATCCAGACATTCCTTCATCCCACTTCCTCTGAGGCAGGCAGGTCGCCCTGGCTCAACAGGAAAGATGGCTTGGAGACATGATCCACCTTCCATCCCATGGGGGTGAGAGCATGGAAAGAAAATAATCTAGCACGCGGCAGAGGAAAGTGTGCATGGGAAATGCTTCAAGTCTGAAGCTCATCTGGGCTTGTCCGGGCGCTTCAATAGCGTGATGAATCTTCCGCTCCTGGCTCATTGCCACCCATAGGATTTTAAATACATGTCTGCCTGTCTTGGTCATGTCCCACATATGCTTCCAGGTGCTGTTGGCCCTGGAACATGGAGGCAACTAGTTCAATTTCAACTGGCCCCTAAATCCCTCTTCAGGGTTTTGATTCTCAGTGTAGAGCTGGCAACACTCTAATATCACACATTTGTGCAAATGTATGACTAAAATAACCTTGCTGATGTGCATTGTTTCCTTATGTTATCTTTTTTAAAAAATGAAACTTCAGTAATAAGAGAATCATATTTTCAGCTGGTGTACCCTGGCCTGATTTCTCTAAAGCTGATGGAAACCTCCCAGCTTATTCTGGGGCCCATATGCCTTCATTGAAAGACTGTCAGAAATACTTCTTCTGTCTTGCTGTTATATTTGTGCTCCAAACCCCTTCCCTCATCCTTCATTCCTTTTTAAAAGAAAGGTGCACTAGCACAGACTTCCAGGATTGTGGGTGGAGGAAGGAGGCTGCTACCATGAGGCAGGTGCTGAGTGCCTCTTCCTGGTCAAGGGACATGGATGTGGCTGTGTGCCTCTCCATCCACACCGCAAGGGGACCCAGTCCTGTGAAGCACTCCCACAATTTCTGCCTTCCCCCTCACCTGGCCATCTTATGCTACCCCAGCTCATGTGTTCTGCTTATCAGGAGAATGGTATCTGCATGCTTCCTCCGCATGATGTGAGACTTTTGCTATCCTGCCTTGGGAAGGACAAGTAGGCATCCTACCTCCTTTGCCTCGATATGACTGAGAAGGAAGTCCATCTCGCAGCACTTTTGCTGTCGTCAGGTTAGAGGCTAACACTAATCGCAGTCATTAGAAAGCAGGCTCCTCTCTAGGGCACGTTTTGCTGAGAGGTGGACTCATCACCCTTCGTGGTTACCTGTCTCTCCCCACTGAGCAGGGAAGCTCCCCACAGAGTCCCAGGCAGGGAAACAAACCCCACCTCAGGTGTGCAGTTGAGCCTGTCCCACTCATACTCCCATGTTGTGCTGGGGATCAGATGGTCAGCAGCAGCAGTGGGTTTGCTGTCAGTGTTTGTAATTTTACATATCCATTTGATTTTGTTTCCAAGGAAAAGGACCATCAAGTCTAGGGAAGAGTTATAAAAATAGGTGGGTTTTCCATCTCCACACTCCAGGTAGGTAAAGAGGTGGGGACAAGAGCTGCAAAGGAGCTCCGCTTGATGGGGCAAAAGGACAAGGTGTGAGGCTCACCTTTCCTTAGCCCTGACCACGCTTCCTCTAAAACTGGAAACAAGACAGCCATTTCAGTATAATGCCGGCTCTAATGTGACGAGCCCTACAGAGAAGCCGGCTAATTAGTGAGGCTGCACTGACCCACCTACGCCGCTTCCTGGCCCTCGCCGGCATCTCCACCAGGCATTGCTCTGCATCCTGCTGGAGCATCCACAGCCAGCCCGGGTCCTCGGCTCTGCCTGGTGCAAGACCAACCAGACGAGGCCTGCTGGGTTTTTGTGCTCTTGGAGGGATGGTGGCTTTAGACCAGTATTACTCTTCATGCCACTTTTTGCTCCAAGGGCTGGGGGTTAGGTGTAAAACAGCTCCAGCAGTCCGGCAGCAGCGGGGGCGAGGCACGAACAGGGGAAGGCACGTGAAGAAGTTGACCAAACCTCTCTCTTTCTCCATCAGCTTTGCTGCCTGGGATCCCTCAGCTCTCCTTCCCTCCAACCCTGCTTCCAGTTTTCTTCCTATTGCTGCGTTTGTTAGCCAAAGGGGCAGCTCGCCTAACGAGCTGCCGGTACTTTGAGGGCACTGTGTGTGTTACCCAGGGAAGATTAGACATGCAAAAAAAAATGAGTAGTTTGAGCCGACTCCCGCAGCAAGATTTACGAATCCCTCTTTGATGGCAATTGAATAGCAGTAGCTGCTGCCGTTTCCCAAAGGCAGACGTTCCCTGCTGTGGCGGGGCCCTGCTTCCCTCGCAGTCCCTTTATCAGTCCTCCTCCCTCCTGCTTTCCACAGAAGGAAAACCGTCCGGCTTTAGCGTCAGCTCTCCCCCTCCCTCAGCTGCCTTCCCTTGTTCTGGTTGCACAAAGCGACTCCACGCCAGCCCTCTTCTGTGGCAAAGCCTGAGTTAAATTAGACGTGTGGCAAGCCATGGCTGGTGTTATGTGTCGATCCTGAAACGGGACTTGGCTGCGGGGAGCTGTAACTCCTGCTGTTTTGCCATGGAGAGGGTGTATGAAGGGAATAAAACACCCATGCCCAGCTGGCAGAACAGGATGTAAGAGGTTGGGGCAGGAGGACGCAAGATGAAAGATAGCAAGGTTGCTTCATCCAGCATCCTCTTTCCCATTCCTGGCTACTTTCTTTCCCCATCCTTTCACCAGAAGGGTAGAGCAGGATGAGCAGGGAGGTAGGTGTGCACTGAAGGAGGAGGCACAACTGCGGAGCCTCTTTCCTCTCCCGTGACGAGGCGGCGTCCGCCAAACGCATGGTGGGGGGGACACACTAGGACACTGCTGTTTCCTTTCCCACTTCTAAGAGTCACTGACTTAAAAAGTGACAGACCTATGATGAATAACCAAAAATCGCCTCCGGCCCACAAATCTGCGTTTACGTTCTCTCTGTCCAGCAGGAAGCACCCGACCTCCCAGATGCCTTCATGCTTTAATTTGCCCAGTACTGAGGCAACTGAGTCCTCATCCATGTTGCTCTCATGCCCTACATGATAAGGGAACATATGTGGCCACTTGCCTGGAACCCCCATGTAGCAGAAACCTCAGAGGCCCATAGTATCCTGTTTCCACATTGCTGTGCCGACACTCCCTCATGCATAATGTGCCCGTGATTACTTGCTAGAGGCGAGAAGCAGAGGCCACTCCTCTCCTATGCTCCTTAAATAGTTAAATGCATTGGTCAGCTGGGAGCAAGCCCGACAGCTGAAAGAGGTGCTGCTCCCAGGACAGAGCCAGAGGTCTGCATGTAAGTAAGCAAGCTGTTTGAATAGGTACAACCTTTCTCATCCGTTGTTATGGTGCCTGGGCCATCTGCAACTTCCTTTACATAGTGATAAGTAGGCACTGGTTTAAATTTTCATTTCAGTTTTTCCATTGTTTTGGTTATGTGTCCTGGATCTTTTTTTCCTCCTAAAGTGCTGTTCTCCGCAAATCAGCTCTGTTTAACACTCAAGCTACTAGTAATGTGGGGTTTTTTTGATTAGCTAGATATAGCATTATACAAACAGCTCTGTGGGTGCTTTTATATTTCATTGTGTGCTTCTGTGTGTAGGGAGGGAAGCAGTACATGCACATATATGTCTGTGTGTTCATTTGTATATGTGGACTTGTGTGTGCTTATGAGGCAGATGATAGTGATGAATCTCTCTAGTTGATGTGTGTGGGACACAAGTTTGCTCACACAGAGAAAATGATCAAAATGGAAAAACAATCCTTAGGTTGTGGAAAAGCAGTGGAAAGGGGAGTGGGCAGAAAGGGGATGAGTCCCACCATGGAAAAAACCCACTGATTTCTAACCTGTGTATCTAATATGATGGTGGGGGAAAAGTAAAAACACAGGTGTTTGGAGCTTGGGGGAGTGCTGATGTGGTGTCCCAGTATCTTTCCAGCATTGTCTGTGTTTGTGGGTGTGTGTGTGGATGAGTGTGCATGTACACACAGACAAATGACACACAGCCTTATTTGTACAAAGCCACCTGAAGCCTGTTTTCTGTCTCCTAGAGGCACAACAGCAGCCACTAATTCTTCCCCTAGCTGCCACTGAAGGTGGATCCTACCCTAGACTTCTTTCTCGGTTTTAGGTGAATACTCAGGTTTTGCCTTTCAGTGACATCACACTGGTGTTTGGCCCCCACAGCCCGCCAGTTAAAAACCCCCAGTGGGTGCTGTGTGCCTGGCCTAAGGAGAATTAGGCAGCCATTAAAGTTAACGGGCAGTACTCTGCCCTTTCAGCTTGTTATGTCATTTGCCTCAAGCCTCTCATTATTGTTTTCTGGGGATTGGTACCTGTGGTGGTGGTTTTCTGTTGTATTTTATATGGGAGGGAAAACTGTTAGAAAAGCATAAATGCATATTCCTCCCCCCCAAAAAAAAATTCTGTAAGATAGGATTTTACCGCAGTGAAGTGGCACATGGCTCAGCGATACCCACACTTGCAGATAGATATTTTAAGTACCAGTCCAACATTTAGCTAGTTTCACTGTTCTAGAGCAGAAAGCACCGCGCTCCTTAGAAAGCCGTGTCTGAGGAACTGAGCGTCAAACCACTGCCATTTTATATCAAATTTAAAAAACCCAATGATTCGTACCCATGGCAAAAGGAGCAGCCCCACTCCAGTGGTGGCAGGAGTCAGGGAGCCCTTGTCAAAAGATTCCAAAGGGCAGCATGGAGCTGTGGTTCTCAACTGCACATCTTCCTGAGGGATGTGGGAAGGACGGTCCATCTACCTGCTCTCCTGTCTCCACGGGGCTGGAGAAGAGTTTGAGAAGTCCCATAAAGCTATACAATAAGGGCAGAAGAAGCCCCTCAATAAAATGCAGGCAGCGGTAGGCACTGGAAGTAATCAACGTGGATAAGAGCATTCAAAGCTTTGCCTCGCTTTTATATGACAGCAAATGAGTATAGTTGTGGCAACTGGGTACAGGAGAGTCTGGAGGTGGGGAAAGGTGGGGTTGTTTGGGGTTTTTTTTGTACAGAAAGTTAGGAAGCCTATCTATCAAGAAGAGTAAGGATTACTGGTATATCTCTGAACTTTAGTCCTCCGCAATATGTTGTAGGTCATCATAGCATTAGCCACAAAACCCAGGGCAGCCAGTAGAGCAGATTAGGCTGAGAGGCCGAGAAGGGAAATGCGGGACGACCAGAGAAAATCTCGTTATCAAAAAATCAGTTTAGTTTCAATGAATCTTTTTTCAGAATAAAATTTTCACCCAGTGTTCAGCCAAGGAGTAGATCACTTCTTTCATGCTGTGCCCTCTGGAAGGGGAACACCTGGGCAGATTTCACTTCTGCACAGTATTGTAATCGCTGATTTCTACTGCAGCCAAGTAGATGTTGCCAGATTGGGCTGGGGCGGAGAGAAGTGGAGTTTTGTAATTTACGGGCAGTTTACTTGTGTCTGGCTTGGAATCTGGAAGGAATCTCGCCTTTCTATTTTTCTGTAAAGACCAAAAAATCCTGGTTAGCTGAAAGCTATACTCTACCCGAACTGTGTGGTCCTACACACCCACTGTTGCTACAATTCATTATATTCCCCCAGTACCTCCCCAGTTCCCGTCCTGTGGTTGTGAATCTCCGCATGCCTCTGCGAACGGGTCCCGCAGAAGCTCGGCGCTCAACTCGCGCAGCCGCCCGTCGTGGTTATTTGGCTATTAATAGATTCCAGGCGGACCAGTCACAACCCAGCCAGCAGGGTAAACACGTTCATTAAAAGGTAATAGTTGCAAGAAGGAGGAAACCTAACCAGGAATAGCTAACCTTAATCATCCAGGATGTTCAGGCAATTTCAGACACCCAATCGGCACTTCAGTGGTCCGGTGATCGGCTCATCCCAGCTGGACCAAAGAGGAAATGCCTGACTTTCCTGAGTCAGGAGTAGTGAACATCCCAGTGTAAGCCACGAGGAGGGAAGATAAAACTTCTTTTGCCACCAGTGCCCACAAGCAGAATGAGAAAGGGAAGGAGGCTGCAAGCCAAGGATGCCGGCTGCCCTGACCTGGGGTTCAGTTCACGAACTTTTCCAAGGGTGACCCTCATGTTAATACTGCCAAATGTCTCTGGGGTGACTGGCAGGCAGAGCTGCTCTAAGGGAGTTTTCTCTAGTGTGCATCAGAAAATTTTCAGCACTTTTTATTCTGTCATTCATATCTAGCTCTTTAAATCGTTTCTTGGATGAGAATTTAGGGAGCAGTCAAATCCTCAGCTATTGTGAATCACCAGAGCTCTTGTTGCAATATGTGGGGTGGCAACCTCAGTTTGTACAGACCCTTTGCAACAGGGGAGCTAGACAGGTTAATCACCACTGGCTGAAAAGCATGGCAAACTGCAACGAGGAAAGGGAAATTACTTTAAATTAGCAAAAATTGCGCATTTGGGATGAAACTTTAGGCTTCTATTTACAGCTGGGCAAGACCTCATGGGTAGATTTGCACACAGCTTTCCTAAGCATATCACATACTTCCCAAAGAAAGGGATTTCAGAAAACCAAAAATTATATATAGATTTGTATCAAAACTGGAAAATTGTTGCTGCTAAAAGAAAAAGCTTATTTTTTGGATGTGGGACTGGGAGATGGACTCAGAACTTTTTATCTTGAGATTTTTCAAAATGGAAGGATTTCGTGGTTTGCTTAGAGGCAATAATTTAAGCTTCTCTTGTGCTAAAAATGACTTTGAAAAAAGCTCGTAAAGAAAAAGAAGACAATCTCAAGAAACATAATTTGGCAGAAAATAATTTCTCTCTCTCAAGTTTCCTTCTCGGCAAGATAACAAACTTGCATCAGTTTGGATTCAATTAGTTCCTTCCCACAGCTCTTCTTGAACTCAGCAGGTTTTACTGTGGATGATTTAGTGCGAAAAGCCCTTCCACTCAGGAGCCAGGGCTATAACCCCACTATCGTTCTCCTCTCCCCTTAGCGGTGTTTATTGTTTGAATTACACTGGTACCTACAAACGAGTCATCCTGTTTCCATTGAGATAGTCGCTGGAATTGGCAGCGTTATTCCCGTGTCCTGATTTTGACGCTACGTCACCAGCAAAACAAAGTCAGCCTCAGGGAGTAGTGTGTGCCTGTGTGTGTACACGCACGTCTTTCAGGCAGAGAGCCACAGCTTTTGATTCTCTAGGTTCTTGCCCTAACTTGCCACTGACTCTCGGCGTGGCTCTCTGCGTGCAAGACGTGTGGCCAGAGGACAGCTGAGCGGAGCTAGCTGTGCCGCAGAGGAGAGGAAACGGTGTGAGGGACCCGAGCGAGGAGACGGGAGAGGAGAGACGTGCATTAACCAGCTAAGTTGATCCTTTTCTTTTGCTTTGCCTCCCTTAGCTTTCGCAGCCAGAGTGGAAGCGTAAGATGGCTCTCAGCAACCACACAAACAGCAGTTTGGTCATGCCGAATTTACTCCACATGCTTGTGGAACAAAAGAAGACCCTTCGGTTCAATAATTTCAGCAACCCAGCCCTGGAGTTGCAAGAGGAGATAATGGCCTCATTTTATATCCTCATCATCGTTGGGTTTTTCGGCTTTCTTCTCTTCGTCATGATGCTCAGCAATATTGTTTCCAGCAAACCTGAAAACTACATTGACTATCTCTATTCTGGGAAGCTTAACCCTCAGAGAAGCAAGGTGGATCTTCCGGGAAAGGAGAGCAAAGACACTTTTGTTATTATCAACAGCGCTGCCTTCCTGGAGCAGCTAAGGCAGGATGGCAAAAACAGCCCTGGGTCTGAGGCATCGAGCACAGACACAGTCCTGAGGAATGTATGAAGATGGTTTCTTTTTATTATCATTCTGTTGTGCCTACAGAGCCTGAACGGGCACATTTCTCGCTCATGAAAGAAAGAGATGAGGAGCTGTGCCAGGACAGATGCAGACCGCTCTTGTGCAAGCTTCCCACGTGTAGCTGGGAAGGTACCAGCGTGCAACCTGGGTTATTTCAGCCCCAGGCCTTTGGAGAAGAGGCTGGAAATCAAGTCCTTGCAGGCCTAGCTCTGTCATGGCTGTTTCTAACCTGTTTTTATGGCTTGCCTCTTGGGAGAAAGGAAGGCCTTCCTTTGCATCCTGTTTCTTCAAGCAGGGCCAGTATGTTTCCAGCTGGGGCATCGTTCCAGTGGAACTGTTTCAGCCTATTTGCTGTTATTATTTATTCATTCATTTATTCATTTGAGGGGGTCGAAGCTGCCAGTGAGCCCATTGGGTGAGTGCTCTGCAAGCCGAAAGAGCCACAACAACCTCTGTGTCCACCCTGGAGGCAAGCTGACCCATGTCCAGCCCTTCTGGAAGGAGGGTTATTTCAAGGGTCTGGAGGCACACGTCAGACTTGAACTTGTTCACTCGCTTGGCAGGCTTGGTCTGCCATGGATTTTGACAGTGGTCGTGCATTTCTCAGCAGCTCTCTTCCTGCATGTCAGCCCTTTACCAAAGCCCAGGACAATGAAGAGGGCCAAGACAAATACTGACGTCTCTCCAGGGTCACTGCCAGGGCCCACCTGGGCAGCACTGGGGCTGAAAAGCCACAGCTGTAGCCCTCAGGGTTGTGCCACTGTTGTGTCAATAACCTCCAACAAATTCCTTCAGTGTTTAGTGCTAACTCGCTCATCATGAAATCCCACCGAGCCCTCAGCCCCTGCTGCTTCCTTGGGTGGTAGACAGTAAGCAGAGGGATGCCATGGTAGAGTTAGGGTGTCTTCTGCAGGCCTCCAAGCCTCAGCAGACACAAGAAGGAAGGTCCAGGACGGTCAGCTGTGGAGAGACAAATGTTGGCAGTGGGCTTCAGCTTCCTATACTTGGTCCACGCATTCATTGGAAAAAGCTCTGGAGTCTACAAACCAAAATGATTAGAAATTGGTGGTGCAGATACTCCAAGAACTTTAAGGCATTTTGTTATAGAAGCAAAAATCCTATGAAAGCCTATAAAATTGTATGTCTGGGGGGGGATGTTGCTGGTTCCACTCAGCCTCTAAGATGTTGCTTTGTGTGTTTGCTTTTTGTTACTGATAGGAAAAAAGTTCTCAACATTTTTGTACCCTAGGAAACGTTATTTCCTAACTTATCTTAAACAGGTTTTTGCTCTGCCTGTGGCTTCATGTTTTGCTACTGCAATTTCTTTCTCTTTTTTTTTCCTCTTTTTTTTCAATGTAATCCTTTCTCTCATGAAATAATGCTATTATTATGGGGTTTTGCCACTGTTTGGTCCAAGCCAACTGCCTGGAAATTATTTACTTCATGTGGGCCATATCCTTAAAGGGAGTTTCCAGAGCCTGATCTCACAAGACGTGTTCCAAGGCTGATACTTCCAGCTGATAGCCAAGATGAAATCCACACCACTCTCTTGGCTTTCCACACTTCTTCTTTGAATTCCAGAGATTCAGCTTTCCAACAGAGACATCTCCTTTTTTGGACAGGTGCATATTCCCCAGACACTGTCTCCATCAGAGGCCAATTAGGCAGTTGAGCTAGTTTTGGACTTCATTGCCTTTGGCTTCATTACCATGTCTGGTTTAATAGCTGCTCGTTTTGAGTCAGGATCCGCTATTTATGCTCACTGCTCCTGACTGCAGTCGGTAGCGAAGCTCCCATTGCTGCAGCACAGCTATTCAGATCTGAAAAATGAGAGGTGTTTTGAAGGTAGAAAAAACATTTGCAGTTCCAGGTTTGTTCCTTCTATCCAGTGTGGGTGTTTTCCAGAAGGTGGTTAAGTATCACCATCCATTTTTGAAAAGGATCAATCTCTGCCCAGTGCCAGCATTGGGAGGAGACTTCAGCCTGACTTCTAGCAGTAGTGACAATTCCTCCTGCTTGGCAGACCCAGTTTGTCCATTTTTCCAGTCATGCAACAGTGTCAGGAAGCAGAGTCAAATCTCTCTTTCCATTGTGGGCGTTAGATATAGGTTTCAGATATCCATCACCCATGCCAGGTTCTATGCAGTGAAATTTCACCTCCTTCAGCAGTGGCTGCTGCTTTTCCGGATGGACTGATGCAAAGGAAGTGCCAGAGCACTCCACAGCAGTGGGAATTGCTCTTTGCCTCCCTGCAAACCAAGATTCTGGAAACTAATTCACTGCTGATGTATGACAAAGGTCTACTGATGTCCCCTTGGGTGTCCCCCTGGGGACAAGCCCATTCCTGCTCTCACCCTTGCACGTAACGAGCCCTTGTGGGCAGCCGGGGGTGAGGGTGAGCTGAGCCCTTCCTCTCCTGTGCTCACTGTGCAGTGGGGGCTCTACAACCTGTATTGAGAGCTAAAATCAGACCTCCACCACTCAGGTAATGGACCTAACAGCTCTGTCCCCTTCCCAGACCCGGGCACATCCATCAGCTCTATGCCAACCCCTTGGCCCTGAAGCTTTCCCTTGTTTTTTCTTCCCCACCTCAGGAAGACACATATGTTGTACATACAGTTTCAACCACACCTGATAAAAAGCTTCAATGCTAAATATACCTCATTTCTATAGAGTCCAGGCAATAGAAGGCCAAGTATTTCTGCCTGAAGTAGTGGCTGTGCTTAGGTAGAAGCCGTGACTGTAATGCCACCAAGGAGAAGGCTGATAAGCTCAACCTTGGCAGAGAGTACCTAATGCTGGAAAGGAAATTTCATCAGTTTTCACAAGGTGTCTTGCCAGTCTTTGCGGGAAACCACCAGCAGTTGTACCAGCACTGTTTTGAGAAGTTCAGGGCTCTTACTTTAGGTATTGGCTTAATTTGTTTTCTGAAGTTTTCACCTTTTCTACTTCCATCCTGAGGCCACCTTTGATTTTGGCAAGTGCTTCTCTTATTGGTTCCTTCACGGATCACGAGCTAGAATTACACACTTTTGGAAAGTCTCCTTTGACACCAGAAATACTACTTTGGCATGGGTCTTCAGCTAGTGTTCAAGACTTCATCACACAGCTAGGAGGGAAAATAGATTATTTAAATTGGATATGGTATTTGTTAGAAAAAGAATGCTAATTTTTCTCACTCCGTGTAAGACTGGAAGAGAACCAAACTCCCTGTAGAATAATGTTCTCAAGTGTTGGTTTTGGAAAAAAAGTATTCAAACTTACAAAACATTTTATTTAGATAAAAATAAAATGTTAAATTTCAAATTTAGCAACTTAATTTTAGCTGCTACATGTAATATAATACAGCAGTAAAAACATCCTCTCTTTGCCTAACATCATGCCTACTGTTTATGTGTATTTCATTATGTTCTGTATTTCATTATGTTTTTATTTGCCATTTTAAAATAAAGGGTTTGTGATGATTTTTATCTTACATATAGAATGTGGTGACTGGTAACCTAATATCATAATTACTACTGAAATTGGTAATTGGTATGTAACTAGTAATCAGTATCCTAATTGCTTCATTAACAGGGACTTTGTTCATGGGTAATTGATAAATTTGTCATTTAGCTAAGTGGTACAATGGAATTTGGTGAAGCACCAAATTTTTTTGAGGATGCATTGGGGGATGTGTGTGTGTCTGCTCAGCCCCTACTTGTATACCCAGGCAGCGATGGAGGAGCTGGCAGCAAGCAGGGGCCAGGCCTCCCACCTTGTTCCCGGAGGGAGCAGGATGCTGCTGGGCCTGGACATCCCTGTGAAATGCTCCACATGTCGCTGAGCCCACCCTCCCACACCCACAGACACCTGGGGGGCAGGTACCACCCATGGCCAGTACCCAGTGCATGGGGTGCTGGATGCAATGGACATGTGTGCTGGGGGCAGTAGAAGATTGGTGGTCCCAGCACCGATGTCCAAATCCCAACCTTCCAGTCCTTACTGCCAGAGGCAGGTCTTGATGGTAGGGCAGCAGGGAGAGAGCAGGAGACTTTGGTGCAATGGCTGAAGGATAAGAGAGTGATTGGAAGTGCCTTTTCCCAAATCCCAAAGGCACTTGTGAGGCAGGGGCTGTGCCCAGAGATTTTGCACTGTGTGGCCTTGCTAGGGAACATCAGAAGTCTAAAATCACACAAGGATGAAAGGTCCCTGCCCCAAAGTGCTCACTGGCTTCAAAGACATGGGATGGGAAGGAAAAGAGGCAAAAAGTAACACATCGGATTAAAGGTAGAACAGGAAGTAAAATACATCTTTTTGTGTGTCAGCCCAGTGCCTTATGTCTGCTGCCCAACTTTTTTTTAATGATATTGAGATGGGGAACCATGAATAATTGTTTTTAAAGCAGGTTAATAGGTGGATTTGCATCATATAGATATATATATATAAATGAATGGGACAGAGGAGAATCCACTTCTCAAATAGTTACTTTTAAAAGAACTTGAAATCAGTCCGCACACCCTTCATCTCACCAGTTAGGCTCAGACTGGTTCATGGGGGTTGAAGGAGCAGGGCCAGCCAGAGACACAGTGATGCCACCTGACAGCATAAGAGCATCACCCTGTCCTTCTGGGACAGCACTACATTATAGTGACACAGACCTTGCCTGTGACCTAAGGCAAGCAGAAAGGCTGGTTTACACCTCCTTCATCCCCCTTGCTAAGTCCCTGGTCAGTACAGGAAAGCACAGACAAGAGCTCAGTCTACAGCAGCAGACGGCTTTGTCTTGATTTGCCTTGATGCTGCAGAACCACAAAAGCCTGGAGTGACAGATAGAGCAACGGCTTCAGGGCTGTTCACTATAGGGGGGGTCCAAACTGAGGAACATCAAGCCTAATTTTCCTAGGCTGCCCCAGCAGTACCTACACGTGTGGTCCTCTTCAGAAGAGGACCGTGCTTTCAAAGCACGTCTCCCGACCACCGCTGCTGAGCTTTGGGTTGCCTCATGGAGCAGTCTCAGAGCACACAAAGGGGCTGGGCACCACGGCTTTCAGCCCCTGGGCAGCCTGTGGGGGACAGGAGCACAGAGCTGCTCCTTGCCACTGGTGACAGGGGCAGGTCTGAGAGGCACGAAACAGGTAGTGTTAGAGCCATCCTTAGCCTGGCATGGTCAGGAGGCCTCAGGGACAAACCTGAAGAGGGAGGAGAGGACAGGGAAGGAGGTGGAAGCCCTACCTCACTTTTGTACCTGGGCACACTGCCTGGATGTTGCCACAGCTGTTCCCCTGACTTGTTTCCTACTGGTGCCCATTCACAATCAGAAGGTAGCTAGAAAGCAAAAGTAATAAAAGTGATGGGTCCTTTTTTGTGTCTGTATCAAGGATAGCATGCTCCAACTCATGCACAATTAAGTAGATCTTCTCTGGAGAGGAGACAAGGAAAAGAAACCTTCAGGCTTCTTTTTAGGTAACATGGTAATATGTAATTGTGGTTCCAGTGGGTGTTGGGAGTACTTGTCACAGGCACCAAGAAGAATTAGGGAGTAAGATTTCTTTACAGGTAGCTCTTTTGACACTTTACATGCAGTTCTTGAACAGTGAGGTCCCTAAAACCAGTGTTTTGGGGGACCTCAAGCCCTAATGAGGCCTCTAAACGTACACTTTTCAAAACTAACACCCAATAACTCCAATAGGACTTCTCACGTCAGGTTATGCTCATGGTATACGTTTATTAAGGACAAAAGCTAATCCTGAAAGAGAAAGGTATACTACAGTGTGCAATGCTAATAGAGATGAGTCAACACTATTTTATGTTGTACTCTCATATGAATATGTACTGCATATGCAAGAATTTTTCTTCGCATATGTACAATCTGAATCTGCCATCATTTTGCATTTGGCTAACAAACCATACAGGCTTCTCTCTGGGGGTATACCCTTCTTCTTTTATCACATTTTCAGACTTCTGCTCTCCACACGATGCTGCTAACATGATTCATCTGCCTCAGCAAGGAGAGCATCCAGGCAGCTGAGTTAGACCCCACCATCTGTGTTCATCTTCAGGCATTTTTTGACTTCACAGAGTTTCCCACTGCGTTAGGGGGAAGGAAAACTGTTCCAAGAGGGGATGATGCAGACTGTGGGGTATCTCAATTTCAGAAGTGGACAAGGAAATGCTTACTGTCATCAGAGACTGATATGTTTGTGCTGTTCAGCCCCATCTGGCAGGCTGACGATGCTGGCAACATTCACTTCCAGCCTCGTAGGTACAGCTAAGTGGGAGCAATTTGACAGTCTTGTACTGACAAGCTTGTTCCTGTGGTAAAATTCTGTGTGTGCATCTACAGGGAGAAGCAGGGACAGGTAAGAAACCAGTTGGGTCAAAATAGTCTTCACTTTCTGCTGCTCCACAACCTTCCCCAGCCTAACACTTGCTGCCCTCAGTGCCCCTGCATGCACACGCATGCACACACATGTATGCACGCACACACAGAGACACACACCGTGTGTTCCCCCGACTGTTCCTGTCTCCCCAGGCTGGCTGCAGCCTTCACTTCACCACATGCTCCTGTTCCCCTCATGACTTGCCATGGCAGCAGGGTGTCACCCATCCAGCTTTTCGCTCTGACCCTTGTTTCAGCCTGTGTGTTCCCATAACACCACACGAGCAATTTTCTTCCCCCCCCATAATTGCTTCCATTTCTCTGAAGGCATTGCTCACCCTTGGAGGGGTTGATGGTATCAGTGCTGAGCTCAATGCAGGTCCACCAGGGGTTCCTTGGTAGGCCCAGCACAAAATGGAGAAGTGGGTGCACAAAGTGGGAACCTAAGAGGATTCTAGAAATCAAATTACTCCTAAAAATACCTCACCCTGAAGTGACATCTGAGGCATCACTTATTTCTTCACCCTCCAAGACCTGGAGCTGGCCAGGTTGAGCACAGTGGACCTCACACAGGTTGCTGTGCTCTTGGGGACTGGGCACCAGGCATCACCTCACAACGCTGCCAGGACTGGGTCTGCGCATCAGAGAAGCTCGTGTAGGGGTTCAGAGGTCCTCTTTCCCCCCATAAAAAGACACCCAGGGTTCAGTCCCCTCCTCCAACTGGGAGGATTTCAAGGCCACATCTTGCAGGAGGCCACACGCTTCCCAGGAAAGGAGGGAATGGTTTCTACCACTGGTTTCAAAGCTCAGGCTGGAAGCCACCTGCTGATGCTGTCACTGGTGGGGTGCGACACCGCTGGGTAACACCGGGGCAACGGGAGCATTGTGAGCTCTGTGAGCAACCTTCATGAACCTTCAGACACCAACATGCAGCGCTTCACAAATCCACTCTTCAGGCACATAATTTGCAGGGGCTGCTGTGATGCTGCTTCAAAGAGGCAGTGCCTGCAGTATTTAAGAGCTCTGAGGACACTGCAGCTTAAGAGTTTCAACACCGTTTTTTTAGGGGAAACAGATATTCCAGAAAGTCTTGTAACAGGAGAAAAAATAGCCGAGGAGGCCAGTCTGCGCTGGCCGGTATGGACACTTGTTCACGCTGGCAGCAGCCAAGGCTGGGTGCCCTGGAGGTACAAACTGCTCTTAAGAGGTGACCTGCCCACCTATCAGCAGAACGGTATTTTTGAGGAGTTGTGTGATTCTCTGAGTGCCTCCTATGGGAAATGTGTAATTGTGATCAGGGACAAAAGGCAGCCCATGCATATGGGGGCAAAAGATGGCAAGGATGCAGAGACAGGTACTCTGACGCCCGTCCCACCAGCGACCTACACGTCCAGCATTGAGTGTTGCCCTGAAGTTGCTAGAGCCAATGGCCATGAGCTTCTTGTTGTGCCTTCGTCTTACAACTATCTCTATCCTATGGATGTCGCCTGGTCTTCTTTGAAATGGTTTATTATAAACAACAGGAAGGACTTTGCCCTGAGGTCTGTTGAGAAGACCCACTCCTACAGGTGCATCCTCTTCAGTGACTTGATTGTTAAAGGAATAGAGAAGATGACCCCAAACAAATGGAAAGTAGTGACTGACAGAGTGAAGAGATGGGAGAACTACTACCTTGACACACTTTCTTAAATGGTTCTTCCTGCAGCCAGGCCTCAAAATCTGTTCTGAATGAGCTACCCTGTTCCAGCTGTGCTGAGCCCTTTCTTTCAAAGGGTGTAAACCTAACAAACATGTCAATAGCACTAATAAAAGACATAAAAGATTTAATTTGAAATCTGAATGTTTCATTTTAGGGGTATGGCAGGATTAGGTTGATGTGTACTATGCTTGCATCGGGAAGGGACTGTTAATTTGCCTTATCATAAAAATGGGCCAAAATGTGCCTAAGATGCAGTTTAGTCAGCCTTCTGCATAAATTTCTCTGTTATGGGAGTTATGGGACCATGCCTCAGACATAAATGCCCTCTATTTCGAGAAAGACTGGGCTGCAAAATGAATTCTGTAGATCAAGCCTGTCTTTGATCCCAAGGGAGATCAGCTCCTGAGCAGGGAATATGCTAGACTGTGACTGATACCAGAGTCCACAGCTTAAAGAAGTCTAAAGAATTTAATGTGACTTTCCCATCATATACGCATTAACATCTGATACCAGCTCAGTAGTTCATTACACTGAGTCCCTTGCTGCCAACAGTGATCTGCAATAAACATTTCAGTGACAGGTAAAAGAAAACATTCTAAAAGGGAAGTTCCTCTCTGAAGCCTAACAATTAGCAGCTGGTTCAGGCTTTAACACATAAAAAATTCAATCTCTCAGGATAAAATATGGCACTCATCACTGGAGATTATCTATGACATCAATTATGGAGATGTAATGATTTCTCACGCCATTGAGTTCAAAAGATTATTTATGAGTGATGCAAAGTAGCATTTCTTAACAGCAGTTTTTTCAAATCCATTGAACACTTTCTTGTTTTTTTGGAAGTGGCTCCCAATTTACATTCTCTGTGTTGCTCATTACTGGGTATGTGTTTATTGTGTACTTCTAAGAGAACGAAGACCATAAAAACATAAAAGAAGTAAGTTATGAGATGATTCACAGGTTCACTAAAATATTTCAATACACTGAGGCAAATCTGTGCAGTTTTTTGCCTGTGTGTGGAAACCATCTAAACGAGCACTGTAATTTGGTGTGGCAGAGAGATGTCTAAAAAAGGGAGTCTCATCTACCTTCAGAAGAATCCACACACGTAATTCTCTAGAGCTGGGATGTGAATATACAGAGAAAAATACCCATCTTTTCTCAGCTTCATATTCATCAGCAAAAGCATCTGCCTGTTTTTTACAAATATGGCTGTAGCAGAGAATGGAAAAATAGGTGCTTCAAATGCAAGGAGGAAAGAGTGGGGGGAAAAAAGGAGAGACTGGAGAGGGGCAAGAATGCTTTTATTGTTCTGGTATTGTGGCCCTGAACATAATTTCACATTGGCTTGAAGCAGCAATTGCTCCACTAAATATCGATGAATATGAAGTGGTATGAAATCAGCATGAGGAAAGAGAGAGGTCCAGCGCCTTTTTACCACAAGGATGGGCAGTAATTGCACCCTAGCTTGGTTTTCTTAAGAAACAAGGGATGCACACCCCATTTTCCCAATGACTGTTTACCTTCACCCTATGACTCTGCACTATACTACCGGGGAGAATGAACAGCGCGCTGTAAGTCAAACCAGCGCAAACCCAGTGACTTCATTGCTGCCTTCTGGATTCATGTGAAGGAACGAGACCAAACCTGAATGGAGCAGAGTCCTGGACTGCTGTCTCACCACAGCTCAGCCCTACCAGTCTCTGCCACCGTGGTTTACGCAGCTGCGGACCTAGGGCCACATTGCGACACCTCTTCATTGGTAGGGTGTGTCTTCTGCCACCCCTAATTTGCAGGGGAGTCCATGGGACCAGGTACAGAATCAACTGCTTTCCATCCATTTTAGCAACGAGAAAGTACCAAAAGGAAGTGATTTGTGTCACAGGAAGTCATGAGGCTTTCCTGTTTTGTATGCTTTGGTAAAACGAGGGGTGAAGCCTCCATGAAGGGTTTCATGGAAAACAGGCATGAGGAAAGAGGAAGCGTTTGGTGCCACATCTCCCAGACAGCGAGGGAAAAACATCCTTTCCCTGCAAAGGGCTGGGAAAGTCTCGCTCAACACCTTCACTCTTCCCAGCCTCCTATTGGGACATTAAGGACTGGCAAAACTTTTCTACCTATTTAGTCCTATTTAATGTGTATAGAAACCCGTGGGCAAGAAAAAGAACTGAGTCTGAAATCAAATGAACTTTGGTATTTTATATAAAATCCTCTGAGATGAGTCCTCTTCTTTCTTCCTCCCTCCCCCTTTGCTGCTGCATAAGGGTAATTACAACCCATGTTTTCTACAAAAACGTTGTAACCCTTTGTACCAAAGAAAAATATTGTGGCTCATACAGTTCTGACTCAATGGGTAATTTAGGATGACAAGCAATTCCTTTAACATATGACTAAACAAGCTAATAGGAGGATGTTACCAAATAGCATGAACCTTATTCAAGAGCACTTGAAATAGCACACGAGTCTAATATCTTCTTGGTAGGATTTTAAATACCTATTCTTTTATTAGGTTTGCTAGCAATAGCCCCTGTAGTGAGGCTCAGTACACTTGACCGTTGCAGGATGTCAAAGCAAATCTCTCTGTTCCCACTCACAACTCTCTCTGTGTGACTGAAACACACCACTAGAATAAAATGATTAAAGTGTCTCTGCATAAAGAGGAGAGGCAGATGCAAATGCATATGTTGATGAAGAAGCTATAACAGATGTCCCTCTGCTCTGAGCTAGCTGGAATGCAAATCACCTGAATTTTCATGATGTCTCATTCACTAATTACTTCTAAATGCTTTTCCAAGCCTCATCTTCATGGAAAAAAACCATTTCTTTTTCTCCAGCTTGTGAAGCAGGCCTGTAATGATTAGCTCAACACATTTTTTTCCCAATTTTCAAGTCATCTGTCCTAATAGCATGCTGCAACCCAGAGTACAAACGGGACAAATGGACTCGGGATGAGAGCCCAAGCCAGGAATATAAAGATGGGGCACAAGGTGTGAGCTTCTGTGACTGAGCAGGCAGAGCAGGGCCTATTTTATGCCATGCCTGAGAACTGGGAGAAGGCTGGCCAGGCAGTGGAAAGACAACTAACATCACTCAAAGCCCAGCTTCCGTCTCTGTGAACTTGTTCCTTGACACTTCTTTCTGCAGCAACTGTGTGGAGGAAGTATGGAGAGAAACGCGCAGAGGAAAGAAGGAGGGATACAGGAACAAGGTTCTATGTGAGAAATGCAAAATAAGAAAACTGTTTTAGAGAAAAAATACATGCAAGGGCCAGAGTCATTTATATGACTTAAACTGCACTTAACTGTCAGCGTCTGACACTTCTGTTGGCTAGCTCTAAGCCTCCTCAAATCAATGAGAAACACTAAGCCAGGAAATTAGCCTGAGTTTAGGCCAGAGGAATATGAATCACAGCAAATCAAAAGAGCCGTGGGACTGGAAAAGCGCCACACCATTAGAAGCTGAGACACTGGAGAGCAAAACCGACCAACATGAGAAAGCCCAGGAAAAAAAGAGACTAGTAAAAAAAGATAGTCACCCATGCTGTGTTTCAAGTGATCAATAGAAAGCAGCTATATACCTTCTCTGCTCCGTGCCAGCCATCTTAAGAGCCTTTGGATAGACTGGAAACAGTCTCACGGTGAGGCACAGCCTTTGATGCTGGTACACACAGACATTTTCAATAGTTCTTTTGTCAGATACAGAGAGGGAGAAATTGATGCCATATGGAGATATACATGAATACATGCCTAATCACTTATTTGTGCCCAAACTTTTTCTCTACAGGAACATTTGAGGAGTCCATTGCTATGGGGATAACTGTTCTGGCAACTACCAGGCATTTCTGTTAGTTATCAGATGGAGAAGGACCAGCTGGTGCTCACATTATCCCCAAGACTGGGACACACATATGGCAATCAAGGTCCAGCTGAGCCTAGATGATATGCTGGGCTTGCTCCAGTAGCCAAGACAAACCAGCCTCAAAAGCCAATGCCAAACTGTGGAGTGATGTGGGTTGTGTGTAAACATCCAGCCACCTCCGAGTCCCCAAACCAGATAGCCACTTCTAGCCAGCCTATCTAAAATGGCTTTTGGCACATGTCCGGGAGGAAACGTAAACTCAGGTTTTAGAAATTTTACCTCATCTGTCTCCACATGCTCACATGGGTTGTACACTTGCACAGCCGTATCACTAGGTTTGTTTTCCATGTGATTGGGAGCACTCCCTATCCCTGGAGGTGTTCAAGATGAGGCTGGATGGGGCTTTGAGCAACCTAGTCCAGTGGAAGGTGTCCCTGCCCATGGCAGGGGGTCATCTTTAAGGTCCCTTCCAAGACTGTCACAGGGTAGTCAGCTCCTCCATGTGAGATCTCTCAGCCCCTCACTCACTAGGGGTAGCCCCACCTCACTTCAAGGCTGAGGGTAGTACATGGTTAATAAATAGGGAAAGGATGCAGCAAGTTGATGCATCTTTGGAAGCAATTTTCCAAAGACTGTGAAGAACTGGTGAAGGCTGGAACAAGAGAGGTTGGTTTCAGCTCAGTCTTCTGGTCTCTCCCATGGCAGTGCTGGAAAGGGGACTATAAGAGTCTGCCACAGTGCTCCTCTGGCCAGAGTTGAGGCCAGGGGGCTGACGGTCAGCAGGTAGGCAGAGAAGCTGACTGAGTGTCACAGGTTAGAGCTGGAATCAAGGAGAACTGTGAAGGACTCCACCCCAGGCAGAACATTTGTAGTGTCTTTACTGAGAAAAGCAAGAAAAACCAGCTGGAATGGCTGATCCTCAAGAGGAAAACTGAGAAAGGAAATGTTGGAAATAGTTGTTTGCATGTGAGGCTCTTGGAAGAGCTGAAAAATATTTAGCTCCCTGATTTGCAGGAAAATGGCTCTCTCCTGCCCAAGGGCGCTGCTCAGGGAGCTCTGCCTTCCTACAGCACCAGTGCTGCTGTTTCTGGTAAGTCTCGTGGCCTTCAGACTAAAAGCGTTCAGTGGTACTAAAATCAAGCTGAGCTCATTTCAGCCAAAGTCTAAAATGGATAATGAGAAAACAGTCCTGTTGAATGCTTCTTCATTTTCACTCTAAGCATCAGATACCCCACAGCCACTGAGCTCCTTCAGACTGGAAGAGCCCTATTTCAGCAGCCATTTAGCTTGTCTCAGAACCTGTGAGAGTTTGGTTTTTTTCCCTTAAAAACCCAACAGCTCCTTTCTTTATTACTACACAAGGATTTTGGCTTCTGTTTAAAAACACATGGGACTTCGTGTCAGTAAAAGAAAGCCTGAATGGGCAAACACTAGAAGTTTGAAGCCACTAATCCTTTTATTTTCTCAGTCTTCAACACTTGGCATTGGTGACAACATCTGATAGTGAAAGACCTGGCAAGTGAGGCACTGTGTAAGGTTAAGCTGCTGATCATCTATACAACATGAATGCTCTTTCTGGAAAGAGTAATTTTATGGAACAGGGAAGTAGAAGAGACTCTCTCGTTCTGGAGGCACCAGAAGAGTGTGACCTGGCTTGCTTTCTGGGATGGGAACATCTACAAGAGGAACCTGTGTAGATCCCGTGCTGTGTAACAAGCCGCACGCTCATACACACTGAGCGCTTCAAAGATCTCTATCCCTGCTGCCTTCTCTCGCTTGCAGGAACTCAATCAAATTGAATTCTCTATTCCTCTTACAAACTTGCCAAAACTAATGGTATAACCCTTCTTTCAGCAAGAAACCAGACTTCGAGGTCCCCAGCTGGTTTCTGAACACGAAACTGAAACAAATCTGAGCTGCTGTCTCCCCCCAGTGTCAATATTTTCCTGCTTAAGGCTGCAACTGCAGCACATAGGATGCCCAAGGTTAAAAAAACCTGCTGTAAGCTACCCAGTGATAGCATAGATCAAAACTCTACCCTGACACGTCAGAGAACAGCTAGCAGTTCAGGTTAAGGAATGGATAAGATCTCTTCTTATTTTGGAAACTCTAGGATATCAGCCTGCTGTGACAGCCATCAAAAGCTCTAGGGGTTATCTACGCTGTAGCACTGCTCCAAAGTTAAGGTAAAAAGCAGCCAGGTTGGACCAGATTTGAAGTCTTACATGTACAAAAAGAGGTTTTCTGATTTGGCTGTAGAGGCAAGAAGGTGGTGATGTGGAGGACTTCTGAGGAGACGCCTCTCAGCTGCTTTCTCCCCCATTCAAGCCAGGGACAAAAAGAGGCTCCTTGTGTTAATTCCCTTCTTGCACAACTTTGGCCAGGTAGGGTCCCCAGGTTTAAATGCCAGTCTTGATTGGTTTGGATGCCAACTGGTGCCCAACTGCTTTGATCCTAAATGACTTGCTTTAAAGGAAGATTGTAAACCTTTGATTCTGCTTATAGAGCAACTGTATTGAAGCAGAGAATACCTCTGCTTTCAGTTTTTAAACCAAAAAAGTCTCGTTATTACTATTGGTTTAGAAAA
Source organism: Tringa solitaria (assembly GCA_026413425.1). Taxonomy (NCBI): domain Eukaryota; kingdom Metazoa; phylum Chordata; class Aves; order Charadriiformes; family Scolopacidae; genus Tringa; species Tringa solitaria. The sequence continues at coordinate 113,004,894 of JAOXJM010000001.1, read as the reverse complement.
ACCTACTCTTGGTTGAGAGTCTGAAAAAAATTTAGATTTGGGCCAATATTCAAAGGCAAGTGGTGACTGCATGGAGCCAAGACATTCCTTACTTTTGAAGCTGGTGGACACTACACAGGCTTGACAGTTTCCTGTTAAGGTTTGGGCGTGTGGCTTAGTTAAGTACCTTGGTGCCTTTCCCTCAATAGCTGTTTAATGGAGGTGGTTAGTAGAATCTGTTCCCACTGAACACCGCAGAGCCATTTAATTAAATTACCATTCAATTCCAGCTTTGCATAGACAGATGACCTGCTAAGACCATAGAGGGAAACTGCTGGTTTACAATGGCACTACCTATTCCCTAGCCTGGCAGTCCTGAGGCTGCCATAGCAAGGATGTTGCTCTATCCTGGGAACGGGTTGCTGCAATACTTATATTCCCCAGTCACCAAGGTGACCGCATGAACAGTGAGATTTCAAAAACCACTGCAGTTCCTGGTGAGTAACTCCACCATAGCAAGAGCTCTCTGAGCATCAGCTGTATCGGCTGCACACAAACTCAGGAAACACCTGAAAGGGGGATATGGCAGCAGCGTGTGCTGCTGGGGACCTACACCTCAGCCCACAGCCGCAGGGAGAGGGCAGGAGCGAGCCATCCCAGAGGCCTCCTACATCCTGCTGGGATCCCAAGGCTTCTCCAAGGGTCCTCAGCCTCTGCTCTTCCCTCCTCTGCTCTCTCCACTGTCAGATTTCAGCTTCACCTTGACTTCCAGAAGACACAAGGATCTAGGAAGTGCTTTATAATGGAAACATGAAGGGAAATGCAGCTGTTGGCACTGCTACACATGCCTTTTTCACATTTCTGTGAAAAAAATCTGCTCTGTTGATTAACCTACTGTAACCGAGAGAGCTTATCCTCCAGGCTTTGGTGTTATTGCACATGCAGGAACAGCTAGTAATGGCAATGGAAACCCCCTCTGCTTCACAAGCTGAGTAGTAAATAGAGAACCATATACAGTTCTCTTACACTGTGCACAGAAAAAGTAAGAAACTTTCTAGCATGAAACTTCCTCAAAGGTTTCCATACTGACACTGTGATTTGCATTACTTTAAGGAAGTCCTAGGCATGGAAAGTGGTTTGAGAAAGACCTTCCCAGAAAATCTCCTCTCCTCTGCATTTGTTTACCTGGATTCAATAAAGGGCCCACAAGTCCCAGATTTACACTCCTGCAGGAAGCAATCCCTCTGAAGAAGTTGCGTAGAGCCGTCCCCATTTACTTCTGTCTGTCCATGAACCTTGTACACACCTATGATGGATTTGGAATGTTTTTCTCTTTAAAATCAGCCACCTCCTTGCAGTCAATATTTAAAAACTGCCTCCCCTGCAGCTCTCACTGTAGTATTCGAGTAAGCAGCAACCAAGGCCATTGCTGGTTTTCTTACAAAGGTTTGTTTTATTCCATGAATAGCGGCTTAGATATTTTGCTGTATGTATAAAAAGTTGAGATACAGTTCAAGCGAATGTTACTCTTGGGGGTTTTATTCCTTTGACACATCCTTCATCTACAGGACGACTTCGTTCTCCCAGGAAAGGAATCCAATGCAAGCTGCCAAGTGTGGGAAAATCTGCAGGGTGGGGAGACAGCAGTGAGAACAGCAGGTATGATATGCTGACAACACAGGGGCTAAATCTGCCTGCCCACGTGGCACGCTGCAATCGGAGCTAATCGCAGCTCTGCCACGCTGACACCGGAGAAGGTTTTTAGGGTAGGAGAATTCACCCCTTTTCGCAATCCCATTATAGAAAGACATGGCTGGCAGTCTGAGAGATGGCAGAATTTAGGAAGGACTGGGCCTCTGGTGGGCAGCACTGGGTGACAGGGGCAACTAGGGTATCTTCTGAAAAATCAGAGATGCTTTAATGCCAGACATTCAACAAGGTCAACATCCCATTGCTGGACGCAGAGGCCTCCTGGGATGAGCTCATCACCCTGGTGCAGCAACCCCTTGGGCTGTGGATTCTGCCAGGCAGAACTCCCTGGGACCCAACGCTGCACACGCAGCACAGTATGGTCTGCTCATCACAAGTAGCAGGCTTCCTCGCTTGCAGGGCAGCCCATCTCTCATTTGTTTAGCAATAAAACTCCATATAATTCACCCCGACTTGCTCTGCAAAAATGGAAAGAAGTCGTCTCATAGCATTTTCCAGTGGCTGGCAAAATTGATTTAAGATAAAAGTTTAAAATGGCACAAGTCTGCCCAGAGACAAGTCCTCAGTCTGATGTAAACAGGAGACTGAAAAACATCTTTGTTTTTGTTGCTTTTTCTATGCGAATGAACCACTTTGTTCCCATGGTTATTTCCAGAGCCCCATTTCTAGTCACAATTTCCAATCCTCCTTGCACAAAATAAAACAGTGATAGGTTTGAAATCAAAACTAGTAAACATTTCTACAAAATGAAACTCTCTTCATATGTGAGGTGATGACCTCAAAAAGGGAAAGTAAGTTTCTCAGTTTAATAAAGAGTAACATTACATCAAACTCCCACTGAGTTTACAAAGGGCAGGCAAGAATAGCATTCCCATTTTTCTGCAGAACAGAGAGATGTGAAATGAACCAATACAAAAATCACATATCAAACAAGACAGGGAATATAATCTTAGCACTAGTCAGCATTCATTTTGCTAATGGACTTGATCCAATAAGGCAATGATTGCTTAAACTTTGAAAGCTGAGGGAAGGGAATGAATTCTCAGCCCATGGGGAATGAAAGCCCAAAACTTTAAGGTATTTTGTAATGTTCATTTTTCTCTTTTATGCAGAATGATGTCCATTTTTCCCAGTGAAGGGTATCAGGTGAATGTTACCTGTGGCATTCTGTTACCTTGGGAAGTTCCATGGCATGAGATTTAGCCCTTCCAGCTAAAACTACCTACATCTTGCCATGTGTTTAAGTAACACGGAACGGCTGATTCTTAATTATGATTAATGACGATCTTAATTATGTGACTTAAGGCCAAGAGGTCTCATTGCACCATCTTGTCTGTCATGCCTCTCGTACATTTTTTGCCCAATTTAACCACCTCTTTATGCATCAGTACTTCCTGTGCAATTGGTCGGGCGCAAAAATTCAGGGAGATTAAGAGCAGAGGAGGAATACTGTGCTGAGGTCTCCTAAATCACAAACCATGGCTGCCAAGTTTTCTGGTATTCCTACAAAGAATGGGCAGGTGTGCAAATACACTGAAACATCACAGGAGGCAAATATTACAAGAACTCAGGTAACGGGGATAATTCTAACTGCACAATCCAAATGCATCCAAGTCAAAACATAATGGGATTAATATGTCAATGCCATTATCAAATGCCCGGATGTCAAATAAATTCTATACCTGAGAGACTCTTCAATCATCCTTCTTCTCTACTTCTGTTTTCAATTTCTCTTCACGTTCCCTCTTCAGTTTTTCTTCAATTTTTTTGCTCTGGTACATTTTTACTCCAGCAAACGCTAAGCAAAGAATCAACGTTTTAGCTGCCAAAATGTACATCAGCAATGGGAAATTTTCCAAAGCCTGAAATGCAAAACAATATATTTAAGCAGTTACTGGAACACTTGGACTATTAAAAATGAATCTACAGGGATGCGATGCAGCTTCCTACAGCAACAGCATTATTCAAAGCAATGGTAATGCTTCTCTGTTCTTCCTTTTTTTTTTTTCTGTAGGAAACTTTAAACTAGGCAGATCAACCTCTATGGGAAAGGACAAAACCAAGTTCACTTCACTCATATTTGTATATGAAGCCCCTTTGAACAGGTCTTTGTTGCTTTTGCTTGCTTTACAGCAAACGGAATATTGGCCAGGAGGATATTGAAGGTACATGAACTTCCCAGCACACTGTTTCAAAGAGCCACCTGGCTTGCAGGATCAGTACGGTCTTTCAGGGTACACAGTAGGTTCATAGTGCCAGGTCCCCCTTAGCAAGACTCCCAGTACACCCCTGTACCCTCAGCAGGCCTTCCAGCACCTCAAAAAGCTGTTTGGCTATAGTCAAACTACTGAATTTAGAAAAAATCTTGTATCCATACACCATTAGTGTGTCCCCTTGAAGTCCACAAATCAGAGGCTCAAGTATCGTCTTGAGGCCACTCCCCTCTAATTTTGAAAAAAAAAAACCATCATCCCCTGTCAATCTCCCCACATATTAAAAGTGGCTATCTCTTTAAACCACAGCTCTGCAACACCAGAAAGGTAAAGCCAAGGCTTGGGGTTAGCATTCCTTTCTTGATAAATGGTTTGATTTAACATGTTTAAATTGTTAGCGCATGAGGTACTTGCTCAAACATTTCCGTGCCTTATACAAGTACCCTGCAGAGTGTTTATGGCCCCAATACACTCAAAGACATTAGTGGAGAAAACACTCTCCGGTAACAAAAGGAGCTGAGAAAAGAGCAGCTAGAGAAAAGACTGGAAAGAGGAAAGCCAGGAGGAGCAGAGGCATGCAGAGCAGAGCTGGCCTGCCAACACTGTGCTCGGGCCTGAAGTGCAAGGCCCTGACAGCACCACGAGGTGCAAGCGTGTATGGCAGGAAAGGACAACAGCAACCTCAACTCCCCTGTCCCTCAGATGCAGGGAATATAGTGGTTAAACGACCTTCACCCAGCCAAGGAAACCATCTCTTTACACACTGGACCCACCCGACCACATCTCACATGCATCTGCTTGAAAGAGCAGAAATCTGCTGCTTTATGAATGTGGAACATCCTCACCTTCCAGTTAAATGCCACCATCTTGGCTGTGTGATGATAGTGTCTGTCCCACAGCAGGCTGCGCCCAGCACCGACGAGCGTCACACTTCTACAGGCACAGACCAGGGCAGAAGCATCTTGAAGCAATGGAAATTAAAAAAGAATTAGCCAATCTGTTTCTACTCAGCATGTCCACCCTGCTCTTCTCTCTGACAAGCTCATCGGCTGCACAGCACCTGGCAGTGCACCAGTGCCACATGATTCCGGAATGACTTACGTGGGCCTTTTTGGAGCTGAGTGACAGGAGCAACATCCGTGCCACTGAAGGACAGGGGTTTGACAGGCCCTGGGCAGGTGCCACGTTTGCGCAGAGCAGAGGCTGCGCTTCCACCCCGCGCAGCACATCCCAGCAGCTGCCCCACCGAAAACCCCAAGGCTGGCTGCTTTCGAAAGCTTGACACGTGCACATCACACCACCACACTGATGTTCGAGATGCAGCAGACAGAAGTGCACCCAGGAGAGCTGTCTTGTGGTCTTGAAGGCCACCTACCCTGTTCAGAGCCCGAATTCCTAATGAATCCTAGTATCTAATATCCCTTACTAGCTCTCTCTGATTTACTAATAAGTCAAATTCTCCGTCCAGCCCATAGTAACACAAAAGCGAACCAACCACTCACAGGATCCCTTGAGTGGTCAACCTATGTTTCAGAGCTAAACTTTGGGGCTGAGAAGTGCCTGAGGGGATGCTGAAGGCTGCAGCCCACAGCCACAACACTGCCCTCCGGTCTCTGCTTGCTGCCCCACCAGCGCTGACACCGTTTCAGCTGCTGGATTTCAAATTAGGTATGTTTCCCTGCTTGATGCCCTTGAGGTGTTTCCTGTATGTGTAACAACAGACACTGAAAAGCAGGAGGAAGCCCTACAGCTTAGTCCAAACCTTCACCAGCAGCTCGGTTGAATAAATCATCACTGAGCCACAATAGCTGCTGCTGACCTTTCTTCAGAAACAGGGAGTCAAGTAAATGTTCTTGCAGCTTCTGCACTGCTCAGCTAGCTTCTTCACAGATGCCCTTATTTCTCCAGCTAGGGCGTCCTCTTCTCTCCTCTTCCTCTGGCTGCAAAATCCTCACCCCGCAGAGGATATGTCCCCGCTGAGAGATGCCACCAGAGATCTCTGTTACCAAGACCAAACGATGCTGAAGCACTGGCGTGGCCAACTTGTTTGTCATTCAGTATTTACCGTGTTGGTCCTGAGTTGTGCAGCTCCCTTCTCCTGTTGATAAAATGTCAGGGCAGCTGTGAACTAATGAGTCAGTAGATTACGCCTCCAAAAAAACAGGCATTTTAACTTCTGATTTTTCCTCCAGAATTTCAGCAAACATTAAGATTTGAAGTCCCCTGCCAGATGGTCACAGCAAAAATCCCCCAGCAGAGCAGAATCTGATTCTCGGTGCACAGGTCAGACGACTACATGCTTCTCAGTGGAACCCAATTTACACAAGCCTGGCCTGATCTGAAGGGACTGCACTGCCCAAGTGGGGTGTCCCCATCTCAGAACACTGACTTAGGTAGGGGGTTCATCAGACAGAGTCTTCACTCTTCTCCTAAATTGCTGTAAGTTCTGTGCTTCAGTCAGAATCAATTTTGCAACATGTTGTAAAAAGGCAAGAATTCAGCCATTAAAAGATAGGCTAGCATCTGGCATATGATGCTGAAAATGGGGTTTTTGTGATTTTTTTATGTACAGAAAAAGTTTTGGAGTCAGCAAACGTTATATGAGCCCATCTGTGGGGTCTGATTGCAGGGTACTGTCCCACCAACAAGAAGAAGCAGCATGTAATGTGTATCATAGTGTGCATTCCCGAGAACACTCTTGGTTGAGTCAATTATTTAAGCATTCAGCGCGACACTTCCATAATATTTCTGCTTTGCTGAGACACGAGCCTGAATCTGCCTGAATTGTGCATCCACCACGAGTAGCTGCACTGAAGTCACAAAGGACGGGAAGTAAAGAAATTCTCTCTTTATTTTGGAGAGTGATGTTTTGATCCAAAATGTTTCCTGTGAGAGCTGACACTTTAGATGGTCTGTCCTCAAGAGTGTCTTCTGTGGTTGGAACTGAGCGGGGAAGCCACCGCTCTCTCCATGTTGCATTCCCATATCCTGTGCTACCAGCCTCTGGTGGTCAAGCACTTCTCCCCATTTCACCTCTTGACTCTTCCAGTCTCCATCTTGATCCAGACCTTACTAAATGCAACTGAAACCCCAGGAGAGGAAAAAAACGGGTAGAGCTGTGGCATGGGGCAGGGAGAAAAAAGTGGGCAAAGGAGAGAAAAAGGCAGGGTTCACTTCACGTTTGAAAAACAGCATTTGTTAGCACTGAGGCCGTCAATTCAAAAGCAAAAAGCTCAGACACCATACTTTCAAGGTTGTGATATCTTAAAAGCATGCAGGCAAATAAACAGCTGAAGTTTCATGTTTGCCTTTTCAGAGGCAGATAAGGCACAGATAGGAGTTCAGAACACATCTACAGTCAGGCATTGTTCGTTCCCCAGTAAAATGCAAGCTCCCTTAACAAACACAGCACTACTGGGAACGGAGACTGGGCCCCACAGAAGGTCACTATTACCTTCCCTCACTAGCAAGGAGGTCTTGTGTTGAGGCACATGAAAAAGAAAGAGGAGCCCCAGGCTCTGTGTGAATCCCTGCTGGAGACTCCGTGACAGACGCTAATCACGCACTCGTACACTCCTATGCAGGGCAGGGATGAAATAATAACACTCTCACACGTATGGGTGGCCTTCTTCACTGGGATTGTAGCTTACAATCACTGGGTTATTTACACTCAGACCTCTCTGTGAAGCAGATCAAACTGCTGCAGACAGGAAAGGGAAAAGGGGGTCTGCCCATACTGCACACCTCTGCGCTGTACTAGCAATCCCCCACTAGCTCCACAAGCTGTGGGGTCTTTTGGGTCGAGAGCAGGCAGACAGAGTCCCCAGTGCAGCCCTAGAGGTTTGTGTCCCCAGCAGGGCTAAAGAGCTCCCAGGGAGGGCTGCACCAAGTCCTAGAGCTAGACTTAGCCGATACCAGCCCCAGGATGTGTGCACAATGCTGTGTTGTGCAACACAGACCACCCCAGACAGTGTAAGGAGCTGGGCCCCAGACGGATGGGAAGTCTGTGGTGGAGCACAGAATTGAATCCAGGTCTCTCAGCCACTGAATTACAGCTCCAGTCCACCACAGCAACCGCATCACAGCCCAGCCACTCTCGCTATTGTTTGCTTATGCAGCGGCAGAGTATCGACCGGCCTGCCTGCACCAGAAAAAGTCTACAGAGCCATCTGGGTACTCACAAGATCACTTGAGTTGTCTTGGCTGAAAGTCTCACTCAGGCTGCCAATAACTCCATCTACTCAACAAAATAGGACTCAAGATATTCTTTTGCCTACTGGGGATATCTGAGCACCTCCATTTTATCCATTTTGTGAAAAGCTATAAAAGTCACCAGCCACAAGGCCTTGGCAAGCAGCGAGCTACCAGGATTATTCGACTGCATTTAAAATGGAGCGATGTCTGAGTATGTCCTGAGCTAGAAATGGGGTTTCATTCCCCCTGTTGCCAATTTATTTAATACACATATTTCAGGAAGCAAAATGCATGTTTTCTACCTGAACAGTCACTGGAGGATCCACCACTACATGTGACCCACTGTGGCATGCATCAGGCTAAGCATCTGCAAGACAGGATCAAGCCTTCTCGAGAAAAGTAAATACTACTGGGTCAAGGGGAAACATGGTAATATGGCAAAGTCTAAAGGCTACAGAGAAACACAGTGGAAGCAACTGTGAGCCAGTGCTGCTGCACTGAGAATCCATCACAAACCACTGCCACAAGATGTAGCGGTTACATTAAGTCAGAAGCACTCAAACCTGTGCACATTTACAGCTTATATGTATAGGTAGGTCAAGACACTGACCTATTACATGGGTCCTTAAAAAGACCCATGTAATCACTCAGTTTATACTAGTGTCACTGGTAAAAAAAAATTCCTAAACCAACACTAACTCAAGGAACATCAAAACCAAAAAGCCATATAAGATCTTCATACCTGAGAAGCAGGAATTAAAATACTAGTGATTCCTTTGGCAGCTCCTCACGTACTCCAAACTCTGGAAAATAAAGGAGAGCAGATGGGATGTATCAATCATGGTGCCTGGATTAAAATCCAAACAAATCAAACCCAAAAATGTCAGTGGCACATCAGACTGTTCCACCATGGGTCCCAGGGCATCATTTCAGCCATGTCCCGGGGTCCTTGCAAGCTGCAGGACCTCACTTGCTGCCACCACCTTGCCTAGCAGTGTCCTCTGCCTCCATCCCAACCACAGCTCTGCCCCAGCCACCCCTCCTGGTCCCTGCAGCACCAGTGCCCAGCACGGCCAGCGACCCACACGTGCACTTGAGGAAACCAATTTCCTTCAACAAATGATAACTTCATATCCCTCTTCCTTACTCATTTGCTTCACTTTTTGTTTAGGAAAACGGTAAAACTTGGAACACGCACATGCAGTACAGCATCCTTTCCAGGCGGCCCTGCGTCGCACCCTGCGGCGATTTGCTGGGAGACAACTGCCATGGGGCCTGCCTCTGGTCTACAGCCAGCCAGCGCCTCTCCAGCAGCTTTCAAACCTCACACCCCCGTGTCCCAGAGGCGGCTGGGAAGCCACAGGTTATGGCAAGGGAGCTTCTGCTGCTGCCTCACCTTGCACCCCAGCTGGTGCCAGGGCGAGAACTGGGCCTGGGCAGGGGGGCAAGCAGGGAGGGCAGGCCAGAGAGCAAGGAATGGGGGTAGGAGAATGGCAAAGGAAGGTAGGCTGGTCAGGAGCAGGGTGGGAGCGGGGCAGGAGTACAGGCAAGGGGAGAGGCTGGAGGGCGGGAGAAGGCTAAAGGGAAAGCCGGGATCGCTGGAGCTGGCAGGCAGGGAGCAGGCAGGAGAGTAGGCCGGAGGGCAGGCAGCAGCGCAGGCCGAGCAGGCCGGGGCGGGGGGGGTGGGGTCAGGGGAGGCCGCCCCGGCTCCTGACCGATCTCGTCCCGCCGCCCCCGCCAGCCCGGCGCCGCGGCGAGGAAGGGTGCGGGGGAAGGCCTAGGAACCGCGTCTCCTACCTCACGGGGCGGCCATGGCTCTGGGCGGGAGGGCGCGACAAACTACATCTCCCAGCAGCGGCAGCGGCGGGGCCCTGCAGGGCAGGCGCCGGCGGGGCGGCCGGGTCTCCCCCGCCTCGCGTCGGTGCGGGGCGCATCTCCCGCAAACCCGGCGTGGCTCTGCTGCCGCCTGAGACCGAAGGAGAAAGTTGCCTTCCTGGAGTACTGTGTCCAGCTTTGGAGCCCTCAGCACAGGAAGGACATGGACCTG
>JAOXJM010000001.1:112939955-112982623 GCA_026413425.1 Tringa solitaria | reverse complement strand
GTCACAGCAGACTGCTGAGGATTATCCTGGGGAAGTGTGACTACATGCTTGCCCCACTTTTATGTTCTTTCTTAAGCTTCCAGGTTTGCCCATTCCCTTGAATGATTTCTTCACTTAACAAAACCTCCTCACCCTGTCTGGTAAAGGGGAGGGAAAGGCAGGAAAGAGGAAGGTGGGAAAAGAAAAAAGAAATCAGATGGGAATCAACCTGTCCAGAGGACAACAGAGAAAACAAAGGGAAGGATATAAAGATCACCAGGGTGCTCCCATCAGACCTGTTCCTCTGGGGGCAAAAGTGCCTTGACTTGATGGAGCTTCAGATCAAGTGAGGTAAATAAAAAGGAGAGGGCAGGGGAGCAGCCTTGCTAGGAGGCTCTGCAGGGGTCAGAAGAGAGATCGCAACCTGCCACCCTCAGGATGCTTGCATGCCGGGGTGTCCCTCTTGTCACAGAAGAATAGACAGACTTGTGGCTGACCCAGGGTAGACATCCTTACGTTGTTGTAGCCCACTGATGCGTCAGAGTGGGCTTCAGCCCCGAGTTTGATGACCCCAATGTAGAGTCACAGCTGAGAGGTGGATCAGGACAGTGGTGCAGGGGTACTTAGGCCGACTTTGGTACCAGCCCTCCCATGGACTGCCCCTCCAGCACAGCCCAGATTGTAAGTGGGCTAGTTCTGCATTCCTAGCTCAAGTGAAGTCCAGAGAAACCAGCAGGAAATTTGGATGAAACGGCGCAAGGAGAGCCTAAACTGGAGCTGGAGTTACTGCCAGTCCCCACTTTCACAGGGCTTGATGTTGTTAACTCATATGTCTACAGACTTACGGACTTGTTGCTGAATAGTGGCATGTATGAGTGAATCATCTGTTTTCACAGCTTCTCAGCAAAACAAATGGTCTGATTCACATGGGCAGGAGAGTTCAGCCATTTCTCCAGGAGGGCTGCTGCGACTCCTTGGCAAGGATGCATTTCAAGGCATGTTTTAAAGCACTCTTGTTTAGAAGACAGAGGACTGAAGGCAGGGATTAAATTCCAGCCCCCCTGGTCTCTGAAAAATTACATGACACTTCTGGGCCTTTCAAGTTCTGTTGGAAGCATTTCCTTACATTACCAAGCATGGTAGATCTGTTACTTGTCCAGTGGATAGATCTACACAGACAACCTCACCTGCTCTGGAGCAACAGGCCATGCTTTAAACCAGCTTTCAGCTGCATGTAAAAGACTCTGCCTTTCCTCACACTTGATCTCTCCCTTACCAGACACATTTAGCCAGTGATCAAGCTCTGCCTCCTGCATGGCTGTGAGACGCTTCTGCTCAGGAGAGGCCCCCTTTGGAAGTCTGGCAGGTAACCAGGTACCACTGCCCTGTTTCCCGGAGGCTGTGAGAGGAAGCACTGTCAGAGCAGCATGCCTCCCCAGCGGGTACCCTCAGGAGTCGGTGACTGGCAGAAGCTGGGAATTAAAGTGCTTGCCAAATAGTGTGTCTGTCTCCCTCTGTCCAGAGCGCAGTGCAAACCAGTCCCCTTCGCGCAGAAGCCGGATTAAAGTGCCTGCAAACAGCACAGTCTCAAGTTAAGCAACTTTGTGTTTTAAACCCTGCCTTTCTCCATATGTGCAAATGCATGCCTACATACAAACATAAGTGTTTTTATATTTTAATCTCTTCTCTTTGTAAACGCTATATGAGAGCTTTACTAAGGAGCAGGGGAGGAGAAATAGACTGGAGATCCCAAGATACAGCCTGAGGCTTGCAAGAAGCTGAGCTTAAGCTGGAAAGTCTGATAAGAGAGAAAGTTAAGGTGCAAATCTGTGATACTTAGTGCAGGAGGAGAACAGAGCTCAACTCACTGCTCCATCCACACCTGTGCAGATGCAGCCCTCAGTGCCAGCTTAGCTTTCACTGCACTTCTTCCAGGGGTGCACCAAGGCCTCTTCCCACTCAGATGCCTGGGCAAATGCTGCCGGTCTGTTGGAGATGCTGCTGGCCCTGCATCTCACATCGGAGAAAGGCTTTTAGCCAGCCATGTGCTGTCTGGTAGGGCCCCACGTTCAAAACCTTGGTGCTAGTGAGCAAGCACATTGCTTGAGCAGAGCAGCCACCCCTCAGCCACATAAACCCGTGTGGCTCTGCTTCCCGTGTTGGGAAAGAAAAGATCTGAGAGCTGCTCTTCTTGTCTTGTGGCACTGGAACCACACTGGTGTAGGCACTGGGAAGCCCTGAGGAGTGCTTGTGCCACGTTACACTGCACAAGTGGGAACCAGTGGATGAGATTGGCATTTTGCAGAAATTTCAAGTTAGTTCTAGAGCTGCTGCTATGTATTTTGGGTTTAATGCACTCCATCCTTGCATATTAAAAAAAGTGCCACTTGTTTTTCCCAACCAGTAGACCTTGATACAGCCTAATAGAGATGCTCATTGCTCATACTTGGGACTTTAATGGAGCCCTGTGATCGTGGAAGCAGTTGATACTGCTCAGACGGTGAGAGTGAAAGGGGAAGTAAAGGCCAGGTCAGGACATTTTATTGAAATAGAAAACCAGAGCAAGCAGCCTACACAACCTCATGCATCTTCTGGGCCACACTCCATTGACAGAGAAAGTTACGTTACGCTGACATTTATTTGGCAGAAAAAAATCTTATGCTTTACATGCAACAATCCATAGAAGTCATTGAGGCTAAAATATATCCTGAGGCCCCACATCACCCCTAGAGCTCTAAAAAGTAAAGACAGCTCAAGCTCACTGACAAGGAAGGAAAACAAGTGTGTCAGCACATGAGTTAAGAAATAATTGCTCATTTAACCTGGTATATGTTGCATGAGCCCAGGCACATTTCTTGTTTCCTTGGCCTGCCTTGACCTTGGGCCCATTTGCTTCTATGGCCACAACCCAGTTGTGCAAACTGGCCTTGCAATCTACCGTGGCCTTCCCTGTGCCGCTGTCTTTCCTGCCGCCTTCCCCTGCTGCCCGGCCTCAGCACCATGCCACAACCGTTGGCTCGGGGGACACGGCGGGTCCGTGCCAGGGGACCCGGCACCCCTGGCCCCAGCCTGCTCCGGACCCAGTCCTGACCCTTTACGAGCGGAGCTGGCTCCCCGCCATCCCCCATCCAGCACCCCGGGAAGGCGCTGGGAGCCAAGGCGAGCTCCTCGTGCCGATCTTCCGGGCCACACATCCTCACACACACCCCGGGATGGCTCCCAGGCCTGAAAGAATGTGGGATTTTAGACACGCCGTGCACTGCATAACTGTGAGTATTCCCATGGTCAAGAAGTGCAGTGACTCTGAGGAGATGGCAGCAGTCTTCTCCCAGCTTTCTGAAATCAGCTGGAACCTTCCCGTTGTCATTAATCTCAATTTAGGAAGGCAGCTAGGGTGCAATTAAGTACAGCTTTGTTGGAAGTGGCTCTTACATATATGCCTAACTTCAAGCACATGCTTAAGTGCTGTTCTGAATAAAGATGATTTCCTGAACTAGAGCCCCTGCTGGGAGCTGGAGTGGATCCAGAAGAAGGTTATTCTGGGTAAGCTGCCTGAGGGATTTCAGCAGATAATTTTGTGCATCTATATAGCACCCTATCTGGAGAACAGGAGAGTAATCTTTTAATTGGATTCCATCCAATTAATTACCCTCCTGGATCTGCTAACGTCCAGCACTCTAGAAACCATATTCTGACATCTCCATCAAAGGCTCCAGTAAAAGCTACAGTAAAGAGCCATGGACTGTTGACTCACCTTAGATTTCCTGAATTCACCTGAATTGTGGTGGCCAGGAACATATGCTGCAAGCATTGTGGCATGACATGTACATTTATCCCACCAAAGTCATGGAAGTGCATTTTGGTCCTGCTTTCTTTTAGTTCCAGGACTGTATAATGTGCAGTTCTTCAAAGAGCCTTCTCTGAGAAGGATGAGTTTAGCATTTCTGCTGCTGCCTTTTGCTGACCACTTCTGAGATGGAAGAAAGAGGAGAAACTACCATTTTCAGTCACTTTTAAAATAAACCAGATTTTTCATAGCGTTCAAGACTATCTGCAGACCTGCATGATGGGAGTAAACACACCTTTTTCTGTGTATAAGTATGTGATTGTTGTGGTTCATGTAAGAATGTGCTCACAAGATTTTCACCTCATGCTGGTAGGTTACCCCGCTTTTGAATTCGCTCATGTCATTCAGAGGTCCCATTGTCTCAGTGGGGTAACACAGACCCCATGCTGGTATCTCCGAGGTGGGGATGAAGCTGCCCAGAGCAGCATGGAAGGCACCAGAGTACAGTAGTCCATATGCACGCTGCCAAGGCCGGGTCTGGGTTCAATAACATGAGCTCTCTAGGAAAAGGGATAGCTTCATATTCCAGTCTAATGTGTTGAATCAAACTCCTGGTTTGTGCCTTTCTGCAGGGATTGCCATCCCTCATGCATTTGCAATGTAGAGATTTACCATTACCATCACTCCTCCTCCGTCACCAGACCCAGCTACAAGCCCAGTATTAAGTACAACGCTCCAGCCCAAAAGCAGCACCATACCTGAGCTTGGGCCCTGGTCCATCCAACAAGGTGCCGGGCTCACACAGCGGTGTGTGAAATATCAACCATCGAGGTATCTATGTGATGGAGGAGAGGAGTCTTAAGACACTTGGGTGCAGCGTGACTATGCGTTATCTAACTCAGTGAGAGTGAACCTGGATCTTCATTTTAAAGTACTTACAGCTATTGTAATGGGAGAAAAAAACCCACAACAGTACAAGTCTCCTAATGCAAATTAGTTATAATAGGGACAACCAGATTTCAGCTAAAAGTTAGCAATTTGCTCCCAACAACGTTAATAAGAATAGTCTGGAGTCAAGTGGGTGTTTATTTGTCTGTTTGTCTCCTCCTCATCTGCTCCAGATGCTTTCAGAGCTAACGACCTTCAGTTTGTTGTCCTTGGGGAGCTGGGAATCAGTAGACTACAAGACAGACTGCTTGCCTGGTTTTGTGCATCTGTGTCTCCACTGAAGTTGCCTCAAAGATATCCCAAGTGAAAAAATATCACTCATCTCTCTTTTTGCTACCACTGAAGTTCCTACCACTGCAAAACAATGACCTTCTATTGGATAGTTTTAAAAACAGAAATTGTCCATTTACTCGACAAAAGCCACGCTGGAGTTAAGGGAAGAGCAGACAGAAAGGCATACATAGGACCTGTCTAAAATATGCAATCCCTACAATGTAATGAACAAAGTGTTGCCTTGTAAAGTATCTTTTACAGTAGTGATGGGAGAAGCTGTATCTTTCAACGGTCTTGAAAGAAAACAATTCTCAGGCAGAAGCACCATCTGCTGGTGAACACCAATTCTATTACTTCACTTAGAAAGTCTACAGTAAAACTAGCTTCAGCAACCACCTCTGAGACTGTTAGACGTGCTTAAGAGGCATCTTTGAGACCTTAATCTAAATCCTAAATGTGGTATTTACCCATTTTTCACACCAAATCCCTCATGGCACTGTGTTACTCCAGCCCCTAGCTAAGAAGTTTCCAAAGCAGCTATTTGCTTTGACAGAAGCAAAAGGTTTCCTACGTTTAGAAAAAGATGAGGCTTTCAGCGTCCTCTCACTAAAGTCAATATGAGAACTTTCACTGCCTCCCAAGTACCACAAGTGCTTCTTCAGTGACAGCGGCAGATGCTTCTTTGCAATGAGCTACAAAAGCTGGGTGTCTCCTCTTTGTCTATGGAGGTCTTGGTTTTCAGCAAATGGAGATTTCTGTCTGCCCAGAAACATAGATTAAGACCAATGTATCCTGCAAGCTTTCAAGAAAAGGTTAAGATACAGGACTGAAAGGGTGGATATGCTGAATGATTAAAAACTTCCTTGCATTCCACTCTGAAGGGAAGGTGAAAAATACTGTTATCCAGGAAATGGTTAATGAGCTTACAAAGGCACCATGTTAAGTAAGTTTCCTATGTTCCTTCATTAAAAATTTACTCCAGTGACATAATTCAGGAGTCTTGCTTGACAGGGATACAGACCTGACCTTTCTGACCTCAGTTCCCTCAGCTCAGGCAGTGTTCAAAAAATGAATCCAGACCTGGATTCAAATGCTGCAGATCATTCATACACCTGTATATCTATGTAAGAAGATGAACCTCAGCTGTGCATATTCCTCCATGTTAATACATTCATATTTATTTGATCTGAAGTCTCAGTGCTGCGTCATGAGCTCACCTCTGATCCTAGCCTACAGTAAAAAATGGAGAGGTTCCTTATAGCAAACTGATTCTCTTCCAGAAGGACCCCAACCATTCAAAATCCAAATGAGGATGGGTTGGCTGAAGAAAAAGAGGCTTGAAACAGAGGGGTCCCTATCTCTGTGGTTTGATTTGGCCAGCCCACACTCAGAATTATCATATTCTGCATAATTAAAATAAAAACAATTTCCATAGCTCAGGGCTCACCTAGTGTAATTTCCTCTCCTCAGAATGGAAGTCTCGAACCTCTCAGCAAAGACAGACTTTCTCTTAAAACTGATCTGCAAAACTTACTTATTTTTTTCTGTTTTCTCTATTCAGATTTTATTTTTGTTAAGTATTCCCCTCATTGCTGAAAATTACCATAAAGCTAATACACCAGTGAAGTGCTCAAGAATGGGTTCAAAAGTGATGTCTCAGCTGTGTACCCACTTATCAGGAGGACCAAACCTGTGGGGAGAAGATTGATCACATTTCTTACTTCAAAGGCTCTATATCAGTCTGCATTTGGCACACAGCATAAAGCTGTTTGTTTGACCTACAACTCTGGCTAAACATCATGATAAATGAAAAGGAACCTGATTAGATATAAAATTATCTAGGTCACTTTTGCCAGTGAAGCAAAAGCGGATTTAATCTCTTCCAGAGATATATTTTTCCATAAATCAGGACAATAGGACGCCTCTTGCTTTTTCTCTTGGAGCATTTGGGACACCACAGAGGATGCAGGTCCCACCTACTCCAACTGGCATTGTTGCTCTAAATACCATTTGAACGGCCAACTGAGGTCTTATTAAAGGAGTGAAATGTTTATCTTTCCCTTCAGATATCAGTCCAGTAACAAAAGTCCAGGTCAGCACCCTCTGGTGACCCAAGAATGGGTTCCTCCTGGGTTTTTTATGTATGCAGCCGGAAACTATGAAACGAACAGGCAGGCAGTGAAGAAATGGCCAAATAGGAAGAAGTGATGCTCTAAACTGATAAGTTACAGGCCTTTTGCTTATTTGTCTTATACTGATAGATACACTTCTGTCTTGAAGTCTCAAAGGTGCACCAGCTCAGTCTTACAGTGACCGCTCTTTTTGCTGTCATCTTTTGACAACCTCAATGTAATTTAAGCTCACATGTTTTCAGAAGATATTTGCTGAAAATACAGATACAGTTTTGCTCGTGTAACTCTAAACAATCTGGAAGCTTCCAGACGCACTGCATGTGGTGTGAGATTTTCTTTAACAAGTTGGAACTTTGAAGGGGAGCCTTATCTCACCAGGCAGGAACAGCATGAGCCATACCCTGCAGCATCCCACAAGCTGATACGAGTCTAAGGAAGGGTAAGAACATTGTTTCTGAAGGACACAGACACGTATCTCCCAGAGATAGAGCCTGGCTGCTGGCACAGAGCCACCTCTATGGATGCCATCCCAGGAACTCTGTGTTTGCAGGACTGCATGCAGTGCTCTGTTCTATTATCTGTGGGCCCTTTTCTAGTAACAGGACCACCATGAACTTAAGCAGTTCAAATGCAAACGTTGATTTGCTAACTCTCAGGAAAGCAACTGAAAGCACAGACCTTCAAGGATACTAAGGCGTGTAATACCTATTGAGATCCATGGGAGCTAGTAACCAAAATAGCTTTGAGGAGCTGAGTGGCTTCTCCATTAGCTCTGTGAACTCTGTACTGGGACAAGAGGCTGATCCGAGGTCTTCTCAGCTGTGGCTGTCTCTGCTGACCCACTGACCCCTGATACCTTTGATAAAAAGACTGATTTATGAACACCATCTTCCAGAGAACATGCATCAAAATTCCCATTCTTATACAAAGCTCTATTTTACACCTAACATCCATGCTACCTGCATGATGAAAGTCTACTTGAGAGTCCCCACAAATCTGACAGTGTCCTCAAATTGCACTTGCTCTTTTAAACAAGGATCCTTATTATTAATTCATAGATGAGCAGTATTTTTAATTGGTCATTAATATCACATCATAGGTGACTGAAGCTCACATAATGAGATGAGTAAGGACTAAAGGCTCAACTGAACAGTCCTGAACTTTGTGGAACTGGAGATCAAATGCTGTGTCAGGAATCATTAATAATGTATTGAAACCAACTATCCCATTTAACAGGAGGAATTCAGGAGCTCAGAGCAATCTTTGCAATAGAACCTGATCCTGATTCATATCACTGTGTATCTGAACTCTTTCTAGGTTAACCAGAATCCCAGAACAATGTTCCCAGTAAATTTTATGGCATCTTCAACTCTAATCAGAGAAACAATCTGAAACACATGTGCAGGACAGGGATCAAGATTCACAGCCTGCACAGCATCACAATAAGAACTAGGCAGAAAACAATAATCCTCTTATGAAATCTAGTTGCCTTCCACCCCAGACTAAAACTCAAACATCTCATCATCCATTTCCCTCCTTCAGTCAGGCAGGTGGAGGGAGTTGGAGAGAGAAGAGGAAGCTCAAGGGCAGTCTGTACAGTGCCTGGATTACTGAGGAGTCATGAGGTGGGTCTGTCAAAACCTCATCCAAACCTAAAACTTTTGACAAGCTGGTGAACTCCTTGTTTTGTTGCTGTCTCTTCAGCCAGCTGTCATGGTGATGGACCCAGCCCACAGAGAGGGTGCTAACAAAATACTGCTGTTGCATTCTGGAGAGCACTGCAAGCTCCAGCACAGTACTCTCCTTTTGCCCCTACCGCTGGCTGCTGTGAGAGGTTTAACAGGAGCTCCTGGGTGTGCATATGAACCAGTTCCAAGACAGACTAATCCAGAGGTTAGCCCATGGACGTCAAAACCTTGTCCCTCCTCAGGGCTTGCTCTGATTCAGAAATCAGGATAGCAGCACCTGCAGCAGAATAGCACGCTTCTGAACTTGGCCCAGTTGAGTTAATGAAGAATTATTTGCTGACACAGTAACACATGAGCATCCTGCCAGATAAGATGATAAACCACAGGGAATGAGGAATCAGTTGTCTAACGTCTGGTTTAAAGCACGTATTATCTATGTATGAGTTATCTAATGAAGATGGGGCCTGAATCCAGGAGAGTCCAACAGACTGTCAAAGTTCTCCTGGAAGCTCCAGCTGTACAAGCCTGCTGGGAACATTGAGGTACATGAAGGGGGCCAGCTTAAGTGGGAATTACTCTCCCAGTTAGGTTAATGCTCGCAGCGAGATGCTTACACATGTAGTAAACATGTAAACGCTCTGAAGGCAAATCCTGAGCCTAGGCTGGTGCCATTTACAAATGGAGCCGGGTAGAAGGAGTCATGATTTACGCTGGCTGAGATGCAGTTAAACTCTCCTCTGAATCCGGCTGAGCAGATCGAGGGCAGAGTTACCAGGATTCAAAGTGCAGGAAACCGAATCAGTATTTTTCCTCTTCTCAAGCTGGTCAGCATCGGAGTTTGGCCATCCAAAAGGCTGGTGCCGAGGACTAGATAATCCTATGAGTTGCCCACTGTGACACGGAGGTTGGTCATTGCTCTTGTTTTCTACCTTCACCCAGCTAAGGAGAAAGCAAGCCAGAGGCTCAGCTCATCCATGCCGGGTGCCGTTTTTGGGAGCGACCACACTGTGTCCCCACAGAGCTGTGCTTCCATCCCTCCACCTACCAGCAGAAAACACATCCTAATGGTAGCTCATCTGCATGCTCATAAATATACCCCCCTCCAGCACTGCTCTAACCCCTACTTACATGGTTAGAGCTGGCAGGAAAATGATTCTGACCTTCAGTTGCGACCAGTCCACTCAGTTCAGGCCTGGTGAGGCGAGTACGGAGAGTCATAAAAAAAACAACAAACCCCAACAACATGTAAAGGTCAACATTCAAGGTCTGCTGCTCACTACTAAGAAATAACACCAGAAACCTTCCTCTTTTGCATAATACAGTTCATGCTGAGACCTGAAACTTCCTGAAAACAAAGATAAGCACCACTAGCCCCATTTGACAGATGGGCAAGTGAGCTGATGGCCAAGTCCATGCAGAGGTGCATAGCAGACCTGAACCCAATTAGGCTCCTGTCTGTCTAGGCTCACGCTGCTGGACCACACTCCCAAACCTGTGCAATAAGGTAACAGTGTGAGGTTTTGTCTCCCTCTGCCGTTAAATGTAATGTCTCCCTGGCTGAGGGATGGAGGTGAAGCAGCTCCACCTTGCCACCAGGCTGTGCCTGTTGTGCCCTGTTCAGCTGCTACTGCAGGGTGGGAGCGAGCAGCCTCCCTCATGTCCCCAAGTGCACACACCTGAGACCACCCCAGTATATACAGAAATCAGCATTTCAGAAGCAGCCAACCCACTGCAGTAACCCTTAGGACACCTCCATATCTGCTGATGGATCATGCACCAGAGCATGAACAGAACACCAGAGTTTGCCAACATATATGCAGAAGGGCAGAGCGATGTGGACCATGACACCTTACCCACCTGCGCGGTCCCTTCAAACACAGCATGTCTCTTCAAAAGCTGGGCACTGCAGGTAGGACATGGGCTTCTCTCATCTACATCTCCACAGCCAGGTGTGCCAACCACCTGACACACAAGGATGGGGCTCTGGGGCCAGATAAGGCCCACATAGTCTTCAATAAATGGGGAGGAGATTGAGGGGAACAGGGGAAAGAACTACATGCAGGGCTTTGATCTCACAGAGTGGAGCTGCAGCGGCCATGCGATAGACAGAGATCCCTGGCCAAACTGGCTGCTGAGGCAGATGCAAATTGGAGGGCAGTGATGGGCAAAGGGGAAAAAGTTAAAGGATGCCTTCAAGACCAAAAGCAGGAGCCACCATTTGAGATTGGGAAAGATAGTTCTGCCTCGAGTATGAAGACTTTGAGGAAGCCCACAGACAGAAAAGCCCTTAAATAAGAGAAAGGTAACTCCTGACCTGCCAGCAGGTTGCAGCAGATTTGAAGGAAAAGTCACAGTTCTTATTAGATAGGATGGCAGTGACATGTCAACACATCCATCTGACAGCAGGACTCATCTTGCTACGGATACACCACCAGCCTAGCAAGGATAGTCACTCTTTGGTTAGGATCATTGCTTCCTGGCAGCAAGGTGTCTGCCCTTAGGGCCAGACCACCAGCCCTAGCTAAGCTAAGCACCCATGCCATACCTCCACCTACCCAGGTCACACCACCAGCCTTCCCATCAGTCAGTCTGTTTAACATCAAGGACTCTCCCACTAAGGAGTCACCAGATAACGCTGCCATTTTTGTAGCTTCAGAATATCTTGATGGGAACTCCCCTATTCCCCAGGATGACCACCAAGAATACACCCTAAGCAGCAAAAGAAGGGAGCCAATGAGTCTGTTTTTGAGCAACATGATTTTATGTTGATGGATCATGGTGGAGGAGCCCAAGAGAGAGCCATGGGCACAGCCCTGCAGCCTTAGCTGCACAAGTGGAAAGCCAGAGGATAAGCTCCCAGGATCAGATCCAAACACAAATGTTCTCTCCCTCCTTTACCACATAGGCTTAAAGACACAGCAATACATGGACTCCTGCCCTGTATGTGCCATTGTAGTGGAAATGATTGTCTTACTCAGGAAAACCATAGCTGCCCTAACTTACTTCACCTAGTGCAGGCAAGTTGCCTCACACAGTTTTACCACCGATGGCACAGTCTGCTCACTGGGGGCGGCACATGTGCATCCAGGCCTGAATATTGGAGAAACCCCACATCCTACCCTCCCTAGAAGACCACCAGGCAAAAGCTTGACCCCCAGAAGGTCTGCAACTGCGTTAGGGAGGCCATGGAGTAAATTAAGGAGAGCAAGCAGTCCTGGAATCAAGTGGTACCTCGTGCAGCAACAGAGCCTGCACAGTGACCATACGGAGCTGGAGGACAGATATCACAGAAAATGCCTGCGAAAAGCTGAATTGCAGCACTGAAAGTCCTTCCCAGTAGAAGGCAAGGAGTGTGCTCTAGCTACCAAATCAATGGGATTTCTTCTTTCAGGTCACCCCACTCCCCCACAGATCAGCCTATTTCTGCTTTGATCAGGTCAGTCCAACAGCATGCTCCTTGAGGGCCTGTGCCCACAGCTTCAGGAAGTCAGTCAAGCAAAGTGGTAGGAGACTCAACCCTATGTCCTCAACATGAAGGCTGAGCCCTTAAACCAGAGGTAATCAGGCCATCGGGGTCAGGGAGCTCCTTGAAGTGGGACCAGCAGGGTAACTGAGCGCCCTGGGGCCCTGTTTCAGCTCTCTGGTTTTTTTTCAGTCCTCTGATTTTTATCCTCGTGCACCTTCTTTTACAGACTCTGATACCACAGGCTTTAGCAAGCGGAAGAGCAAATAGCCCTTAGCCCGGAGCCGCTGCCATGAATAGCTGGCAGAGGGATCTGAGGTCTGACTTACAGTTTGTTTAAGAAAAAAGGCCAGGCCAGCATGTGGCTTGTGATTATGCTCCCAGCCTTTCTCTCAGTATCATGACCCATCTCTTCTGGGTACAGAGAATATGAATGACCTCCAGGATTGCACATTGCCCCAGTGATCAATGAGGAGCTTTTTTCTCTGCATGGTGCCTCATGTGAGCTGCCTTGGCCCCTTCCCTTCTGATTAAGCAAGACCTGCATGGTGTGTGCAGGGTGAGGGGATCTCTGTGGCAAGTCTGTGGCTACTGTTGGTCCTCTCTCCACCTTCTTCCTCCCCGTACCAAGCCTGGACTTGCAGCTGGACTTAGTTTCTCACCACTATGAGCAGTTTCCCAATGTAAGGGGAGATGTAGGGGGGATAGGATAGACCAGCCTACGTTTCTTCCCTGGGACTGAACTCCTCCTGTGGAGCCAGTGGTCCCAGACATACGATATAATGTGAGCTGGCTTTCAGGAATGTCTTCTTGCCAGAAGCTTCTCTGTGTGAGGCTGATGTGGATTGCTGGTCCTTGACCACAGGAAAAGGTTTTACACTTTACAACCAGCAAGTATTTTTACAAAACCTTTCTTTCTCTGGACTCGTTGACCTGTAGGAGGGTCCTTACCTCTGTCCAGCCCCATGGGCAAAGCATCCCTGCGACATCCCATCCCTGTCTCGTGGTTGAATGGGACAGCTGCTTACGCCTGGGGCAGGCTGGTGAGAAAGATGCCACAGGTCTTGTGCTTAACTGGTGTCCCAGGCAGCTCTCAGGCACCCAAAGACACATCTGGCAGGAGCTCAGGATGTGACTGAACTCCCCATGGTCATCTGGGTGGCAGCTGCAGATGGTCACACAGCACTGATAAAGATGAAAGTGGAGATAATCGCATCATGGAGACTGATATCTCTTGTTAAAAGAGTAAACACTTGGCATGGGTGACAGGTGGAGGATTTCCAAAAAGCACAGGCACAACACACACAATCGGCACTTATGACCAGGGTGCGCAAGGGCCACCTGCAGTCATTAGAGAGGCCTGGGTACAACCAAATCTTTTGTGATTGTCATATTTGGGGGACACCATAGGGCAACACGCATCCTGTCTATGAGCTCAAAAAGGAGGAGATGCTTTACTACAGCCTGGACAGCGGGAACAGAAGAGTAATCCATCCAGTGTACGGCCCTGCTGACCTCCAACAGTGACACTGGCCACACAGCAGTGACCTGCTGTGCCACGTGGACGTGGCAGCATCACTCTCCTTTCCGAGCTGCATGGCAGAATCAGACAGCAAGCCTGCTCTGCAATGAGCCCATGGGATCACAGGATAATTCAGGTTGGAGGTGACCTCAGGTGGTCATCTAGTCTAGCCTTGCACTCAAGCACAGTCAGCTAAAAAGGATGTGTATGGGGCAGATAAGCCAGGACTGAGGATAAGTATTAAGGGGGCGTTGCCTGAAGTGCTGTGGGGATTTGTAGGAGAAATGCTATACACTATGCATTGTCATAGATGGAGACAGAGAGGGTGCTCTAGTTGTTCACTGGAACACCTCAGAGAGCAATGCAGCTACAGCCAGAGACACCTACATTCTTTCATTCGCTGCTCCTGCTGAGGAATTATGGCTGGAATGACTTACCTGTACTGAAAGCATATGGTTTCATGGCTGCAGGACCACCTCTGGCCATTCCCCTCTCTAATCATTCCAAGTACACACCTACTGTCAAGCCTCCTACCAGAGCTCCTAGCTACAACTTCTTAACACTTCTGCTGCGGGAAGCTAACTTCCAGCTAATTGCTTATGACTGCTCATTAATGCAGGTGACATAAAAGTGTATTCTCAGCAGTAGAAGCATAAATATTTAATTTTGAAGCTTCAAACATTCTTCATGCATGTCTGCCTCCCCAAAATTATGAGGAAAACTGCACCTTTATCTCACCTACAACTTTACAGTGTCAGTCAGTGAGACGTCTGTGGCTGCAGCCTGCCCTTTCAACAACAGTGACAATCTTCCTGGATTTTTTGACACGAACATTGTGAGGACATAGCCTCTTTACAGCTTGTAGCTCAGGAATTATTTCTTAAGAGTTCCTGATATGTGAGCTAAGACGTTGCTCTTGTGGAACTATTGTATTCCTCTCCTTTTGTTTTCTTAATGGTTTGGCTATTAAACTAAGACAACTTATTCATGCAGGTAATAATCCAATAACCAGATGTAGTCACACGGTAATTAGCTCTACAGCCAGACTTCATGTAGATTTATAAACTACTACAGGCCAGCTCCAAGCCCTTCACACAGATCAGGTAGATGTTTTAAGCAAGAAATAGAAATGACAGAAGTAAGTTACTAACTCTTTTAACACCAATCAGTTCTCCTTGTTCAACTGGATGAACAAGTCCTTTATACACAAAACATTACATACATTCTGAGACACTCAGTTAACATGATTAGAAATTTACCTTTAGCATTTCCAGACCCTTGGGAACAGAGCTGTTAATATAGCTCCTCATTTCACACTTACATGGGAAGAAAGGGACACAAATTAGTTGCTAGCAGTTGGGGTGACGGGTTGTTTGTGCTTTGATCCTGCAGGCTGTTGAACACAAATATCCCCCTATAGACACCAGGAGATATAGAGATGAGTTCAAAAAGCAGGGTCCATAACATGACTGGGCTCTCCACTGATTGTGCCTGTCAAATTTCAACCCTCAGCAGATTTGCTGTCGCCCTTCTTAGAAATGTGGTCAGACATTTTTCTTCCCAAGCTGGAAAAAATGTAGGGGGTTTTTCCACTCTCCCATAATGTAAAAGTGACTAGACATCTTTGCTAAAACTTCCACTCACACAGGCAAATTTAACCTCCAGGCAAACACCAACCATGGAAAACTCCATCTCCAAAGGTGAGTGTTTTGGAAAGTTAGGAGAGTGTGAAAAATAGGGGCCATAACGGAAACTATTCCTGCAATAGTAGGCAAGTGATTGTATTACCATATTGGATTCCTTCTCCACAGTGTTTCGTGTTTCAAGCCAACCCTGTAACGCACAGTGCACCGAAGACAAACAAAGCCAATAATGAACTGACCAAAATGCAATGTTATTCCAAGAAACATAGTTGAGGTGAAGTAAGTTATGTGGAATGGAAGTTGAGGTTAAGTGAACACAAAGACAAAGGAATTTGGGCAGTTTGGGGTATGTGTAGTAAATATCTTTGCCTTTGCATCTGGTACAAATTGGAGATTGCCATGCAGAAAGTGCATACCCTGGGCCAAAACAGTGGTTGGCCTTAAAAATATTTCAATTGTCTTCGAAAACTAAATATTGTTTCTCTAGGATTTGTGTTTGTGTAGCTTCAAGATACTCCATAGGGAACTCTACAGAGTGCCAATGTTAAGATAAAATTACCCTACTATCTGAGGCAGAGCTGAAAAGTTTAAAAGAAAGGCTCCTGTACCTTTGAGACAAGGTCCCTGATGAGACTCATAGAAATGGCACTTCCTGACAAAGGTTTTGGTTGGGAATTAAGTGCTTCTCATTCCACCTTTCTAATAGGCTCACTTTCTCTTTGTTAGCTGTCTGCTTGATGGGGTTTTTTGTTTTGTTTTGTTTTAATTATGCTCTCTGCAATTTGTTAGTTTGCCCTTCTCTATGTACTCCTTCACTGAAGGGGAGAGGAAGGATGGAGAAGGACTGCAGAGATCCATAAGAAAAGGCCAAAATGCTATTTAAAATTGCAAATCCCTTTTAGGTGCAGAGCTGAACTGAGTAACTTTTTCTTCCATTGGGCTGAGCACTCTAAGTCTGCTGTTAGTTGCCAATTTTGCAATATTTTTTATTTCACAGCATGACATGCCTTATGATCAGTAGCTGAAGAGATACTCTGTGCCAACCATTCTGGGCTCGAACTTGAGACAGCAACATGGGGAGATGGATATTGTTAGTTTTAGTAAATACAGTATGGACACCTGCATTAAACTGCTCACACTAGGCAAGAACAAAACAAGTGTTTTTAGGGTGTGACTCATCTGGCCTAAAGTAGACGATTGATTTAGGATAAGATGAAATGTGCTCTGCAAGTGCTTATTTGTCTTTATTGACTATGAAGAGTACGCAGGGTGACTAGTCCTGCTGGAAATGCCTACATTGTCAATATCTGCACGTGACCACATGGATCCTAGTGCTGCTTTCTGGTGGAAGTCAGGACACTGACCACATCTAACAGACAACGTCCTGATTTTCAGTGTTACCAACCAGCGTGTTACCATTACTGACTTCTGTTCCTTGTTCGAATGCTGGAAAAACTGTGAGGCAAAGGAAGGCTGTGACAGCTGGGTAACATCTGCTGTTTCTAAATGAAACTTTGAGCATTTCAAAATCATAATTTCTTGATGATTTCTTCAGCAACACAAGTATCAACATAACCTGTTGAAATGACGGCATTCATTGCCCATTGCCTGGGCTCTGAGAGAGACAGGAAAATCTGAGCCCAGGAAGGAGAAAGAGAACATGTACAATACAAGAGCATAAAAAAGAGAGACAGAAGGATGAAAGAAGAGATATGTGGGAGCAAATAAATCAAGAGAGGCAGGAATGAGCAAATGAGAAAACTACAGAGAAACACAAAAGGTCTCCAGGAGATGTAACCTCACAGACTGTATGGGAAAACGGCAGTGTGCTCCTAAAATGTAGCTAGGTCATCAGGGATCAGAGGGTTCCCCATTTGCTACTGTTCCTCACTGTCTTTATCAGACACATGGGATGTCAATGTTCTCTGAGATCCTGCTTCCTCTCTCACTCTGGCAGGCAGTTGCCTTGCACCCTCACAGGTCTGGGCATCAGGCTTACAGGTACTGTATATCCACGAAGACTTGTTTCTCTCTGTCCCCAAAAATTAAGGAAGCCCCCATTGCTAAAGAATTGGGTGAGGGAGGAAGTGTCTCCCCACAGTCTGGGGATCCTGGATAGTAAAGGTTGAAAATGCTTGTCTCACATTAATTTCATAGCTGTTTATTTTTAGGTCATTGAAGACTCTTATATCTCCTGTTCCCTTCTTCATCTGCTCTTTTATTCTGCCTTTCATTACCCCATCTCCATGGTGAGAGATCTGCTAATACAGAGGTCTCACCAGTTCAGATGCTCTCAAGCCTTCAGCCCGTGCTGCAGCCCCTTGAGGTGGGTGTACATCAGCACAGCTGTTCAAACTGTGTGTCTCCACCCCAAGAATGAGGACAGTGAGATTTGAGGAAACCAGGAGAGGTTTTGGAGTCTGTGGGAAGTTTGGGATATCTTTTGCTGTCCTCTCTCTAATGCCTCTTCTCTCTCTTCTTGGCATATCTGATTTTCTTGAGTGACCTACACAGGAAGGACTCCACTGTGCAATGATGGCACAAGTCACTGCTGGCCTGGGTCCCATTGTAGCAGAAGGATGGGACATGCGGCACAAGAAAAGGGTCACTTGGGCACCTGCATTTACAACTGACCATTTCTACTCCTTCCTCTTTCAATTCCCTGGGAATACGGGACCCTGTCCCCAGGATGCTCCCCTTTTGACATATTTACTCCATATGTGCACACCCTGACATTTTCTGAGCTAATCCTCTGCATGGATTTCTCTCACTTACCAGAGTCTAGTTCTGGATGATCTTTTCCCATCCGCAATCCCTGTATTTTCTTTCAGGGCTGCTGCTACTGCCTTCGTACAGGGTGCCAGCCATTTCAGTGGTGGGAAGACCTTTTCTCCTGGATCCCAGAGTACAGCAGGGGGTAAAAACAGCCAGGAGCAGCTGACATTTTTCTATCTAGTCTTCACCTGAGTTTAAGATGCATGTCTTTTCCCTTGCAAAGGCCAAGGAGATTTTGCCTCACAGTTGAGTGTGGCTGTAACAGGTCACAGGTCAGTGGGCTGGCCGTGCAAAAAAGAAACCAGGATCAGATACTATATGTAGCTGGTCTCATACCTTTTGCCTCTCTTGGACCCAAGCTCTGGTGACCTGATCAGCTGCCAACTGCACATTTGCATTCCCTAAACCCTACAAGGAACCTGGCCCCTTGTTTCCACAAGCAGATAACATCCCAAGGCCTCAGGAAAGCCATGCTGGCTGGATGAGGAACAGAACAGCAGAAGCCATCCCGTGGACAAAGTTGTGAAGGACTGGAAGGAAAAAGGGCTGATTCAGCTTCACAGTTTGTTGGTCAAGGCCAAATTCTGCCTGCTCACATCCATGCAAGTTTGTGGGATCCATGAAATTCGGCACAGCGCTCTGCTTCAGTGAGACACAGGATATAAATATCTTGGTTTAGGATGGGAAAGACAGACAGACAGATAGAGGGTTTCAGCTTAGTTTCAGTGCTGCAACATGAGCTTCCCCAAGGAGCCTCTCTGAACCTAGAAGAGGTTGTTGGCTACTGCACTGAGAGATAAAACAGTGAAGAACTATCATGGCTTATAATGATTTGACTGAACCCAGATGAGAACTTAAATGCTAGTTTCCTGTGAGCCCAGCTGCAGGGGACTGCTGGGATGCAGCACATCAGCTTTGGCCCGTCAACGCTAAAGTTCTTCTGAGGCTATCTGGCCCAAATTCATTCACTGGTTAGCTAAGCCATTTCTGAGCCCAGGAAAATGCCAACCCACCTCTGCCTCCAATTCTCAGAAATGTTAGCTAAACAAGACTCAGGGAGCATTAAATTGAGAGCAAAGTGAAAACAGAACAGGGCAGGGAAAGGAGTTTGTTGTTGCAAACGGACTACGAGGCAAGGAAAGTTTGATTTTTATAAGTGTCTACATTTGTTGTAAAAACTACATGGGATAATATAGGAGCTTTAAGATTATAATGTGTATCCTTCTAGTAGGTAAGAAAAAAAAAAAAAAAAAAAAGAAGTAGGCCCTGCTTCTGACACAGTGACTCATAATGCCAGTTTCATGGCACTGAAGTCCAGATAAATACTTGCACAGGTAATCGTAAGGAACAGCAATGGAAATAAGGCCATCATAAGAAACCCACCATATGACAGTACTGGTTCCACCTAGTTAAGTTTGCTCACTTTCAGTCACATCCAGTGACACTGTATGTGCTGATCAGAGTCTCACTTGAGTCCTTCTTTACTACAACTACTACATTATGAGCACCGACAATCACTACTCTTCTAATTACCATAGGGTTAAAATTACACTGATGCTACACCTACCATGAGCAAAGGTAGGTAAAGTCACAGTAGCCATGATATGCTAGCACCTTCTGGGGAAATTTTCAGTGCTGCAACTGTCAGGTAAACATTTAGTTCCCTCTCATTTTTTTGGTAGCTATGCAGCTAAGCATCTTTTAGCTGCCTTGCTTAGCTTAGCATGCCTCTCAAAGGCTTATGTTTATGCCTTTGAGAATTGTCACTGACACTGCTACAACCACAAGAAGAAAAATCAAGAAGACTAAGACAGGCAGATGTCTTTACACATGTATCTTTACCTTCACACATCTACCTTGTGTTGATGGTCAGAAGAGCATGTTGGAAATATAAAGGTCTAAGGTGCATATGGAATGCACTTCATGTTTACCTTCTGGAAATCTCTTCTGTCGTGGAGCTCAAAATCATTATTTTCCTGCTTCTTTTGCACCATTTTTATTAGACTTTCAGTGCCCCTACAGCTGGAGCAATTTAAAATAATACCATTTCAAGGCATGACAATGGTTGCGGCAGTTCATTGCCACATTTCTAATCATCTCATTTTGCCCTGCACCTACATGATTTAGAATTCTTTATGGTGCTCTATAAATGGGTCTACATTAAGTAAGCCATAAAAATCTTTTTAACCTAGGGTCAATGTTTGGCTTACAGTGACTATATTTAAATATGATTAGTGGAACTCTGCATTCTGATTAAGCAATTCCATATAAAGTAAACTCACTGTAATTTAATTTTTCTTTTAACTGCAGGCAGAGTATGAGATTCCCATTTCTTTAGTAAAACTGAGGGGGAGGGAATATGATTTGATTAAAAGAATAAATATAAGATCATATGATTGAAAAATTAATAGTTTCCCTTATTCCAATTTAATCTGTTAAAATAATTTTAGAAAAGGCTCAAGGACTGAAATTTTTGACTACTATTCAGTAAACCAGCCAAACAGCTTAGCAGAGTCCCCCATGGAAAATCCTTGATTGACATTCTGCATGATAACTGAATACTTAGGTTTTCAACCAATACCTTTATGCAGCGTTTCTTACACATTTTGAACAGCTGAGAATTTATTGGGCTTTTTCTTGTTGAAAAAAATCCTGTGGACATTTCAATGGAGTGTTTATTGTTAACTGAGTTCAGACTCCAGGGACAACTAATGTTTTCTATCCTAGATAAATCCACATTGAGAATTGGACAATGTCACAACTGAGTCCCATCAAATAGATCACAATAGGTCATTTTACATTTGGTGAGGAAAGATTTGTCTAAGGAAGTCTTGAGTTAAAAAATATAACTCTGTATCATCTAGTGAAAAATATAAAGCACGTTTTCCTCAAAAAAGTAATATGTGCAAGATCTATTGAAAACTTGGCTTGAAAATCCTTGTTGTGTGGGTGTGGAACATCTAAATTATTCAGAGTGTTTGCTGGTGGGAGATGGAGTGCTATCCCACTGAGATACCAAATAAAAACTATTCCAGGTCACTCCTGAAAATGACTCCTGACTAAAAGAGCTGAAGGATGGAGTTCAAAACAGACAAGAGTTTGAAATATAATTGTCTCAAGTTCCATACAACATTCTATACATTTTCACATGTTGTTACCATCTAGGTAATAATAATGATGTACTCTATTGCAGGAAACTGAGTTGTGTCTTTAATGGTTTCTTCTGGTAAGCCTTATGCCTCAAAATGTCATGGGCAATGCAGTACTCTGGATTACTCTGGGTCAGAACTGACCACGCTGAAGGGCTGTAGAGAAGTTTGCATTGCCATTGCAAAAAAACGCCTGTGTGAAGAAAGCCTCCAATATTATCAGTCAAACACATCTTCTTACCTTTAAAAGCACTTTAACAAATTAACAGAAATTCCAAGGTGTTTCTCCATAGTCTATGCATTTAAGCCCTGGAGAGTACAGTATTACCATTCCGTGTAATGGCAACAAGCCACTGTCAGAGAACAAGGATGTGTCCAGAGTTAGGGGAAGATCTCCCCAATGCTGTAGAAGACTGAAACACACAGAAACAAACACAAAACCTCCAGTCATTATTCAGTCTCAGTATTGTGATTATTTAAGGATTCTTTGCATCTAGCAGGTAATAATATGTGTTACCCCAGGCTGAGGCAGAGCTTCTTGTGGACATAGCCATTTCTTTGAGGCAAAGAAAAATGACAGCATGAACAGATATTGTCAGAAAATCTTGCATGAAATAAAGATACACACTGCAGTTAAATATCTGATGAGGTCTTAATGACAGCCTCATTGTCATGAAGGCTACCTCCATGGCAATGACAAGCTGTGTTTGTCTTGACAGAGGGGTTCAATTACAATCCCTTCTCCATTTGTAAGGTCCCCAGATGTACTGTCTATAAAGTAAATAGATAAACCTTTAGTTAATGTTCAACTTGTCCAATACCAAAACTGGTAGAGGATTATTGCTCCAGTTGAATCCATGCTGATTTCATGAAAGCCACGGATGGCAGTGCAGTGAGATTCCTAACTACACAGCCCACGACACAGGGTATGGATACAGGTTTACCTGTTCTAAGTTAATCAGAAAGGGAATCCATCAAACCTGCAGACATATACACAATCGCTCAAACAATGGTGGAGTCCTGAAGAATGGCAGGTTTACCTCAGGGATTGATCTGAACCTTCCTTTCAAACACCTGCCTTTCAAATGCAGAGCCTGATCCCTCTTACGCAGGTGCTGTGTCACAGTTTGCAAAGCCTAGGGCTCAAGATCCATCTCCCCAGTAGATATCCACAGCTTGAGGATAGCCTTGGGAAAGTATACCTTCCCAAGAAGCTGAGAACATTTGCTCGTGACTTGCAGCTACTTTTTGTGACTCTCACATTATTCAGAGTTCCCCTCCCAGAAGGTCTCCCTGGCATAGAGCAAGCAATACGCCAGGAGGGTAGAGATTCAGACTACCTGCAGATACTGAAACAGTCATTAATTTCCTGCTTCGGTTGCGCATATCTTCAAACTAATTTATACAGAAGGTCAAATAGATGTCTGTAAGAGCTGGAGAAGAAATACCAGCTCCTAAAATTCTCTTACTCTGATGATTTCTATTCTTTACACCGAGTTGAATTCAGACAGAATAGATATGTTTTGCTGGATCTGAGTATCTTGCTACCTCCAACAGTGTCAGATGTTCATCTGTGGAAAGAGTATAAGAAACAGGGCATACCACACAGTTCTATCCCTGATACACCTTCTGCATTTCTGGCAATCAGTGATTTACCACTTGGGCTGGAGGCCCAGTGTTTATAAGCTGCAAAAAAACCTATCCTACATGAATTTGTCTAATCTGTCTTCTAACTGATTTAAACCTTTGGCCTCCACAATATGTTGTGATTAAGAGTTTCATGACTTAATTACAGATTGAATTAAAAAGTCCTTCCTTTGGTCTGTTTTAAAACCTCTGCCTGATACTTTTATTAGCTTTTCCTGACTTCTTTTATTACCAGAAACAATGAGTAATTCTTCCCTGTTCCTCATTCTTCATGATTTTATGGACCTACATTACCATTCATCTCTTTTCCAATCTATTAGTCTCTTCTCTTACAGAAACCATTCTATATTTCTCATCAGCTTTATTTCCCTCCCTTCTATCTTTTTCTGGCTGTGGTAACCAGAACTGCACATAATGGATTTGAACAGACGCATAATCTATTTCATTTTTTGTTTTATTGCCTTTCTAATCATTGCTACCCATCTTTCTCTCTTTTTGACCATCACTGAACACTGAGCTGGCTTTTCAGGGAATTATCCAGTGACTCCCAGACCAATTTTCTGAATAGCAGTAGCTCAGTTAGATCCCTATTCTGTTCATAGCTAGGGTATTTTTTTTACCCTATATTATCTTGCACATCTGAATATTGCACTTCGTATGCAGTTTTATCACTTGGTCATGCAGTATTGTCAGTGCCTTCTGAAACTCTTTGCGGTTCACTTTAGACTGTGTAAAGCCATACATGATTTTTATACTGTTTGTCTAGGAATGGCTGTGGAATTTCACTAGCGGTCACTGCTAAGTCTGATGAGCAGCACCGGTCCCAGTTGACATCTCAGTGGGATCGCACTGATGAGCTACCTCCATTTTTCCCTATTTCCATTGTGTCCAATGACTCATTTGTTTATTTAACAGCCTTTGCTGAGTGGCCTCATCAAAAGCTTTTCAGAAATCACTGTTACCGTGATCCTTTATTCCACCAGGTGTGGTGGCTGATGTGACAGATAATGTGACAGAGAGCACATTGTAAGCATCAGCTAAACTGTATCCCCTTGGTTTCCCTTTGTACTCTAGGGTCTAACCCAGCTAGTCCTGATAACTCATTATTCATTTCATCAGGTGGTTTTTCAGCTCCTGCGCCTGATGGTTCACCTTCATACAGTTCCTCAGGTTGTCCCTGTAAAGATATCCCCCTACATGAGAACTTCTGTATGATCTGCTACATAAACCACTGATGTGATAAAGTTCTTGCAAAACACCTCTCCTCGTTTTTTCAGATAGTCATATACATTGGTTCTTAAAGCCCTCCTCTTGCCACCAGAACTATAAACGTAAAAGCAAAAGGATTGCTGGCCTTA
The DNA here is from genome assembly GCA_026413425.1 of Tringa solitaria. Taxonomy (NCBI): domain Eukaryota; kingdom Metazoa; phylum Chordata; class Aves; order Charadriiformes; family Scolopacidae; genus Tringa; species Tringa solitaria. The sequence goes on along the minus strand of JAOXJM010000001.1, from coordinate 112,958,259 downwards.
CAGCCACTCATTCCCAATGAGACACCCAAGCCTGTTCTCTGTCCCTGCATTAGCAGACAATCTGATGTGCAACCTTTCTCTTTTTCACTGGCTTTTCCTCAAAAGAACAGTCAGAAATTTATTTAAGCACTGTACTTCTTTTATCATCTGCACAAGTTGCAAGGAGTGCATCTTTTTCCAGGGAATCTTTAAAGAGTTATCCAAGTTTTAGCCATGAAGAAATAGTTACCCCCAACCTGTTGGCCAAACAGCTGCTGCAATTTGATTCCTGCTCTTTTCTTTTTGGTTCCTATTCTCCTGGAGAATTGCTAGCTATTGCTGAAATTTGTATTGTGCCTGTTCTTATTAATTCATCAAATGCCAATGAACTGGGTCCTCATTCTGTTTGACCAGCTGTTTCATATAATCTGTTGTTACAATTGGCTTGAAAAATCTCCCAGGAGGAGCACAATAACTCAAATTTGTCAGATCTGCAGTAATTCATGAAAGATGGTTAGTATGTGGAAATCCACATTTCTTAAATGCGAGTATCAAGATACCAGTCTATTGTTGAAACCAAGATGGAACTTCCAGTATAACCCACTTGTCACTTACAATTCCCCCAGCCCCCTTCATATTACTGCATAGCCTGAAATCTTCTGCGTTTGGTCTTAGTCCAGAATTCAATGTATTTTCTTTTAAGAGAAAAGAAAATCTGTTCAGACTAGCACCAAACAATCTGAACAATTAAGAAAATCACTCAGATGCTCCTTATACTCAGATAACTCAAGAAACATTGTCTTTTAAGCCTCACATTTGGCATGTGTCTAAGAGGAATGTGCGGTTTGCCTTGATAGAAGAAATATGGTAATGAATGTTCAAACATTTTCTACTTTGTAATTTGTAATTGTCTTTACTGGTTTAGCAATAAGTATATAAGTACAATGTTCAGAGAGTTTTTAGTTATGGTTATTTGACTGCAACACAGACCTTTTTGTTATCTTATTTGACTCAGGAGTTACATAAGATGTCATTTGGAAACCACTGTCTGGCATTATACAATGTCAAATGCATATACCCTGAAGAGAGTCTCAACATTTTCTTTACAAAAACTGTGTCTCGATGCTTTTTTCCTGAAGCATCTTCTCACCTCCATAACAGTTCTGTATAAAACAGTTTGAGCTCATGGACATAAACTTCATAAAATCCATTCTGGTATTTATGGGAAGTGTAGTTAAATGCAAATAGAGAGGCAACAACCAGTTCTTTCATAAAAGCTGGATTTCCCTGGTAGTGTAAAGCAATATAGTATCAATGAACAGTTAGTTATATCAACTTAGGGCTCATCTTTGTTTTCAACTGGTCTGAATGTGTTTGATATCATCTGGCACACACAGCCTGGTAGCATGAGGGCAGTTATGTCTATGTGAAGAACTCCTAAAAGCAGTGTAAGCTCATCCCTACATACAAGCTGGCTTCAAGCACACTTTGCATCCACACTATGCATCGATGCCCTCCTTGGAGGAACTCTGCTTGGACTGCCCATTGGATATCTGGCTTTGTCCCATCCTTCCTGTGCGCGGCCCACTGAAAGAAAAATCTGGGCTCCCGCTCTGGCCACTGGACTTCCAATTCCTCTGCTTTAGAGAATGAGAAGTGCACCTGATCACCAGTCCTCTTGCACATGCATGCTAACAGTGAAGGGTGGGGATGGGCAATCCTAGACTTCCGAGCAGGTTCAGAGCCAGAGTGTGACACAGAAGCAGATGCCGGCTCCACAGCCTTATGGGCAATGGCAGGTAGCAGCCAGGAGTGATATCTCCAAGGTCAGGACTGGAAGAACTACTCTTAGACTGCCCACTGCATGTGGTGGAGAAGCAGCGCGTTAACAGCTGGCAATGGAAAACAGATCAGCTGTGGGCAGAGGAGCTCCTGTCCTGCTGGGTACCCCTGAAGCAGCTCATTAAAGAAACTAAAGGGCTTGCCCCACCTCTCCCCTCTACGCCCACAACAGCTCTTCTGATCTGCACGGTTCCAACCCGTGCAGCAGCCTGAAATGCAGAAGATGCAGAAGTGGGTGTACTGTCCTTTCGCTCTGATGTCTAATCCCATGTGTCCTCAGGAGACAGGATCTTCAAAGCACACAGCTGCTGCTCCAGGGTCTCGTACAAAACTTACTTGCTCAGAGAACAAGGAACGTCTTTTAGCTTCATTACCAGTAGGTAACCCTGCTGACTTTAGATGCAGTGAGATCCCTGGTTTAGCTTCCTTGTGGGAATGACTGCTGACAAATAAAACATAGCCAGCTTGCGGTTAAAGCACAGGATCTTTGCTCTATTCCTGGAATTGCAGCAGATTTCCTGTGTGGCTTTGGACAAGTCACGTAAGCCAAAGTATTCAAACCTGGGGCCAAGCCACTGGGTGCTCAGTAGCTTGAAAATCAGGTGTTTGTTTATTTGTCTAAGTATAGATTTAGGACCCTTATTTTTGGCATCTCTTTTTTTTTTTTTTTTTAAATATTTGGCCTATGTGTGTCAGATTCAACACCTATATGGCCATGTTACACAGCCAGACAGACCTCCCGCTGAATTTAGGAGAGCACTGTGTTCCCTGGATCTCAAGGCAATTATCTATGTACAAATTTTGGTGCCTGTCTTTAGTTTACAAGGTTGATCATGTGGGGATTCATCTCTCAGCCAAAAACTTCCACCTACAAATGAAGAGGACCCAGGAGCACACTTCTGTCTCTTCAGGCCTTTCAGAGGCTCAGCACGTTACAGGTGGAAATGCTCTAATCCCTTATCCAAACAGAGAAATGCAAAAATGATCATTTGTACCGATGTTTATTATACCTCTGTAATTACACTTGATTTGGAAAGTCATTGAATATCCCTTTTGTATTCTCAGTGGGAAAAAACTCAACACTTGCTCAGCAGAAAGGTCTAGCAGTTGTTCTCATCCTGAAAATGAACTAGGTATTTTTTTCTAAGAAAGGAACCCTGGAATTTGCCTGCTAGGTTTTTTGTTTCCACTCCTCCCCAAGATATAGGCCTTCTGTCAGGATCCAATCACCAGAAAATATAATCTAAGACCTTTTGAAACAGAAAAATGCAAGGCAGAAGTCCAAAACCACTAATTATTTTTCATTACTTGTTTTAAATAACCTGTCAAAATAAACAAATACCTTCTAGGCTGAGACTATGGCAATTTTTAGTCCTGGTTGAATTTTAACAGCCAACTTATAACAGCAATACACCCTTATTGGTAGTGGCATGTATGCTACCACGGTAAAAATATTTTCAACGTGCAGCCACTGTATGGTATTTAAATAGAAATATCCTTTTTATTTTTGCTGACAGACTCCTCGGGCAAAACTGGCTGATTGGAGAAGCAGAACTTTTATTAGCATACCCAGGGGCCGGCCGGCTAGATGCTGTGTTCAACACGCTGCTCTCACACAGGAGGGGGTTATCAGGAAAGAGGAACAGGAATAGTCCCCATTAAGACCTGCATAGTAGAGCCTAACAGAAAACACCAACGACGTATTTCACACCCCAGAGGATGGAGGACAGTTATGAGTTTTTTTCCAGTATGCAGTAGGCCTGTCAGAAATGTGGCAAGAAGCAGGTACAAAAGCAGGTGAAGTCTCTAAAAATACTGGTGGTGAGTGAGATTTCCTAGCAAAGTGGATTAAAAATCCAAGGGAATCTTTAAACCAAATATTGGCTTTTGTAGAACAACAAAACCAGGATAGTGTTTCCACTCGGCCATAAAAGTTACTGCGGTTGTGTAATCATGTTGAGTTGTGGCCTTAGGAGAAGTTATAAAGCAGCTGCAGCAAATTAACTTTTCAAAAGTTATTATGGATTGGATGGAATCTGGAAAATTCCCCCATGTATTTTTTTTTAATAGAACTGTAAAATGAACAACCATGGAAGCGATCTCATCTCAAACTTCTCACCCTGTGTGAGCACAAACCCGAAAACTTCAAGGGGAAATGTACAACCAGCAGCTCCTCTCTCCTCCAAACAGATACCCCCCTCCCAAAAAATGGATGGATGTCTTCTTTCTTCTTTAAGGGCCTGATCCGTACCCCACAGAATTCAGCCAAAGGAATCCCACTGTAGGGTCCTGGTAGGGTGTAAACAAGGTATAAATTTGTGGGGTGATCTCAAATGACTGGCTGATTGCAAACCACCCAGGGATCCTCACATCTGAGAAAGAGGTGTGCAACACCAGAGGGAAATGCATGGGAGGGTTGCCACAGCTGGCACAGCAGCAAATTCTGGATTCAGTAGGATGCTGTAAATGGAAGTTGCTGGTTCTTAGGTGAAAAGACAGCACTCAGTCTCCTGGCTCACAGGTGGCCCAGAGCTCAGCCAGAGCACACCCTCTGAAAGCACCTGGGAAGCAGTTACTGTCACTCAGCTGATAGAAGACACCTTGACTTTCTAGGAGGAGGCAGCTGCTGACCTTAACCAAAGTGTAATTTGGGATAAAACAACAGCCTTGCAGACCACCTTGAGGCTTCTCAGCCCAAGGAGTAAGTAGAAGACAGAGGGTTTACAGAACAGCAGTAAAAGAAACCAGCAGTACTGCATAAGAAGATATGAAGTAAAACAAAGGAAGACATCGGTGTCATGGTCACCGCAGTCACAAGCATTTGGACTAGAAAATTTGTCATCTGGGAGATGAACGGGCTTGAAAACTCCTAGACTGAGCCATGAGAAAACCAGACAGTAACAGTCAGAAACATGTGGGGTGGGGGGAAGATGGCGTAGTAGAAAAGAGCAGCGTGACTTGATGTTTGAGATTAAATCCATACTGCAACTATTTTAGGACAAATGCCTTACATCTTAACCCATAAAAGCTCTTGAACTAGACCTTAAGAAGCAAGTCACTAGAAAACCATGATCTCTGACTTTTTTCCGTATCATCTTGCCCAGTCAACAGCCTGAAATGCACATACCTGTCACTTGATTTATCGTATATAACAAAATGTGGAGCCCTGGAGCGACTCTAGGATGTGGAGTTCCAGGTTCTTGTGGCTGCACAAGGTAACAGGCTCAGAGCACTTAGGTTCACATTGGGTCTAAACACAATAGAAAGAAGTCAGTACTTCCAATGCATGCACCCTCTGAGTATTTAGAAACAAAACTGAATTAACTATGCCTATAGTGCCCATAAGAATAGAGTACACAGCATTTCCATATCGGTTCAAAGCCAGCTAGCGTACCAAATCTGAAGGATCTGGACCAGTACAATAGTAATATGTGACATATACAATGTTTTGGACCTTCAAAGTATTCTCTCAGCATAAATCAATGACCAACACTCTCACCAACACTCATGGGAGACAGGTAAGTACTTACACAAATAGGGAAACCAAGACCCCATTCAGAATGTATTTATAGAGTGACCTAGTTACATTTGGGCATGTTAGACTGCGCTCTTGCCTGAGGACAGTTTTCAGATGTGACACAATTTGCAAGCCATTGAACTACAGATGCAGTGTTGTGAATGGCCAGACGGCCAAGCTCCCCCATGATCACCTTTCCTGCATTCAATACAAAGAGTTGCTTCAAATATTTTCAAGTATTTACCCCAACAATTCTGGAAGGAAGAATCGGGGTTTATCTACCAAAGAACTTGAAACAGAGCACACAGATGCCTTGCCTACAAAAAAGCTTTTGACAAAATGTGGTCTATTTTTAATAGCCACAGATCTGTCTCCCTGGAGGCAAGTAATGATAGAGGTGGACTGAGGGACTAACAGAAACTAGTGGCACTGTTCTTTGCAAATTAGTTTTAAAAGATGTCAGTTTTCACTCACTCATTAGAAAGTAAAAGAGTTCAAAGTCTCTTCCCTCTTTGTATTTCATAACTCAGATCTTGTCTGTTTAAGTTCACACTTGTCTGGGGCAGTGGTGGTCTCTTTCACTGTCATTTTACGCTGCCTAACGGCAAAAGCTTTATAAGAGCCCCTGAATTAGTGATGGCCATCCTCTGGCCTACAGACACATGGTCGCATGTGAAATACTTACAAGGGATCTGGAAAAAGTGGCTGAGGAGGAGAGTTATCACTGTGCTTATGCTGTGCTTCACCTCTGTTAAAAATTTTGTAGGGGTCTACTTATTGGGAGACATTGGAAAACACTGCTCTAAATGACCTTGTAATGACGTTTATCAAAATATCAGCTGACCTATTGAAGGATACAGTCTCTCCTCACAGGCCTTGTCTCTCATAACACAAACAAAATCGGAAATATGGAAAAAATAGTTTCCTGGTAGAATTACAAGTTGTGGATGTCTAATATTTAAAGTACTAAAATAGCAGGAGGTGAAAAAAGATTACCTTAATGTGATCTGAATGACTCCAACCCAAATTAGAAGATAGGGACAAATAAACCTGAAGGATGGATGGATCAACCCCACATGTCACAACAGGCCCTTTAAAGTCAGCATGTGACTATTCTGCACATCTGCTGGAAGGATTTCCCCCTGACATCCTAAAATACACCCACTGCACACCTCCATACCCCATCACTTCCAGAGTCTTCACTTGGTTGCACACACTTCATATTGCTTCTGGCCCAGAAACAGGGACAGAAATGAATTCAACTGCAGGATCTGGTTTACATTGTTTGCTCTTGATTTGTTTGGCGTGCAGAGGGCAGTGTTTTCAAAAAGCCTCCGTGACACTACAACTGTTCTCTAATGAAATGTCAGTGGGAATTTTACCACTGACTTCATTGGGAACAGCTTTAGGTCAATGCTAGGCTGTTTCTGGAAAAAAAAATAATAAAAAAAGTAGCCCAACAGAAACCAACAAAAAGCCCTCAATCTTTGTTTTCCTTAAAATGATGTCTTGTGAGTGCATGACAGAGTGATGCCAACCCAAGGGGGCAGGAAAGAATGTTGAGAGACGAAATGCAGAGACTCCTCTAAATATCAAGCGCAGAAAGCAGCCAGTGACTTGCCGTTTTTACAGTGTATAATCGGCAGGAAGCTGTCACAGATGCCCTACATTCTCCAAACAATGTTTCGGTTTCTCTTTCCTTTCAGAATATTTTCAGAGAGTCCCCCTCACCAGCTATCTCATCAGTTCTCTGGTATTTTTCCCTGGGGCCTTCAGTTCCTCTTCAAACCATGTCCTCTTACATATATCCCCTTTTGCACATGGAAGGCTCCTTTGACCTTTCTCACTTTCCTTCATACCGTCACAGTTTTAATTCAGGTCACTTCATTTTTCCATCTCAGTGTAAGCATGTAATTGTGTTTGAGAATCTGTACTATCGTCATCCATATGGATCATGGTTCTCATATCTACACTAGTCTAATAAGGATGAAATCTTCCCAATAAAGAGCCTTCCCCAAAGTGAAGACTATTTCCCAATCACTTTCTTGAAAGAAAATTATGATCCCATTGCTAGGACCTGGATTCTGTGCAATATCCAGTTTGTACTTGCTATAGGTCCCATCCAAATTTTATTCAGAATTAGTGAAAGTTTTTGCATCACCTCCAAAGGATTTAGGATTGCATTATAGCTTGTTATAGGATAATATTTTTTTCTCCTACATAAACAGTCTTGTTCCCACTCACTCCTGCATATTTCTGCTGAGTACTGTATCCTTACAAGGGGTGTTGAATATTAACAAGAATTTTGGTTCTCAAAGATACCTCCCTTAAAGACCACTTATTAGTTTTGGAAAGTGCTCAATTCCTTCAATTGTTTTCCTATCAATAAACTTTCACTCATGAATACATTATCCATGCTGGTGGCATGTTTTACATGTAGAGCAGGCAAACAGAAAGGTAGTTGGAGCATGAAAACTCAGCTGCTGCTTAGCTTTATGCTAGCATGAATGAAAGATTTTGTGGGTGCCACGCTGTTCACTTCTGGCACTGAATGGCCAGAGGTAGCTGAGGTTGTATGCAAACCAGCTGCTCTTCCAGGTGACAAGTTCATTGTCCCTATAGGAAAACTCTGCATCCAAACCCTATACAAACACACTATGGGGAACAAAGCTGGCTCATCTCCATAAAACATTCATAGGATTTGAACGGGAAACTGATGCATTGTGTGCTATATTTTTTTTCAGTATATTCCAGAGAAAAATATCAGAAAAGAAGAAAGATATGGGCCATTGAGGCTGCAGTGCAACCAGGTTGTAGTCATGAACTGAGAACAGGAGCTGATCACCAGCTTCTTGAAGACCTGGCAGTAAATGAGAAAAATTAAAAAACAATAGCTATGGCCTCAGTCTTCATAGCTATATCTCCATCCAGTATGAATTTGGGCTGCTCCGGTAGAATCAGTGTGGATCACTGAGGGTCTGCTATAGGCCTCCTAAGTCCAGACTTGCCCCAGGTCATCTTAGTGAATAACATTGTACACAAGCCATCATTTTCCAGGTGATTTAAGGCTGCCCAGTACTTGAATCGATCTGAAAAACCTAGCCTGAATATCTTTAGTGGCAGCAGAAAACAACTTTCTGCTTCTTATACACATTATCTGTTTTAATAAACAGAGTTCCTACAAAAGAAATCCCTTGTGTTTCCTAAGAAAATCCATACACTCTTCTAAGGTGACTTTGTTGTTCGTGAATGGTACCTGATGCAGCCAGAGTTTCCTGCTTGTTACAAATAGCTCCTAAGCTACATACATTAAAAAGCAGTTTTAAAGCAAGAAAATAGCTTGAAAGGAATAAAGGCTTAAGCAGAACATCATCTAAAGAGTCATTCATGCCAGCTCAACAGCTTTATTACCCCTCAGTCTACTTTACTGCAGACCCAGAGGAGTGGAAGACGTGGATAATAGCCACTTATACCTTAAATTTCACCCTCAATCAAAAAACTTCTCTGTTTTCCACTTTTCATAGAACAGCCAAGCCCCTTACGTACTTGCTGAAGGCAACTGCCCGCTTCTTACAGAAACCTTAAAAAGAAGCAGTGGTGATGCAGTCATACACAAACAATAGCTTGTTTTACAGAAGAACTGTTTGTTATATACTGTTTATAAACGAGTCCCAGGCGCCTTTTCTTACACGTACATCTGCATATAGTCATCAGTTTTGGCAGGGACAGCATGGAGCATGGTAAATCAGCATTGATCAGGCTCACAGCCTATCCTGGAATTTGTCATTGCAGAGGGCTATTTGTCGTGGTGTGACCAATAAAAGTAGTGAAGCAATGCCTCAGCTATTTAAGAAGATTAGTCCATTTAGATGCATGCCAGCTAGACTCCTGGGCTCTGCAGTCTAGCTCTTCAAAGGAGGTGTTTTCAACCTGATTACCAAAGACCAGTGATATGGTTTCAGAAAGTGAGTACAGCAGCTTTGTACTTAGTCTTTTCTTTAATGCACCCCACCACCAGAAACAGCCAAAGAACCAACAAAATGGGAGGAGAGTAGATCAAAACTAGAAAAGTAGTCCCATTTTAATTTCATTTTAAATTGATCACAAGTGTAAACCATCAGCAGCAATACACCAGAAAATACTGTTTCTTAAAGAAAGCATTGGTGAGCTTCAGTGGACCAGGTTGACAAGCACTGGCCTGGCATCTCCTGGTTATCTTGGCCTTGCAGAATGATTAGTACCTCAGACACATCCTTCTCATTCTCTTGCACTTTCCCATCAGCATTCCAGTTTAAGCAATGGTTCTTCAACCAGTTTGCTGACCATTTAGTTTCCTAGGTACTTCCACTGCTCCACATGCAGAAAGAGGACTGAACACATAGCCATAGCAGCTTGACTCACAGTATGGGTCCCTCTCTATTGCAGGTGCAGTGCGTGACTCACAAAGGATCCCGATGCACAACTCCTCTGCTGGGAAAGGGCTGGATTTGTTACTACTGTTACCCATGGAATGTTATTACTTACTGTTGTACCATTTTGCCTAAGAGACTCAATCTTTAGGTTAGTATCCAACTGTGCTAGGAAGAGCAAATCCCCTGACTAAACTCTGGTCCAGAGACTTCATGGACAGTGACTGAAGACAATAAATGGACGTAGATTAGGGGTGCTGGGAAGTAAGGAGAAAATACAACAGAGCACAGTCAGCAGCATAGTGTATGGCTGTTGCCACAGCCAAACTGCTGTCCCAGAAGCCCAGGAAAAAGGAATCTGAAAGCAAATAATGAAGTAACTTTGCAGGTTTTCCTGGGAAGCTCCTTCACCAAAGAGAGTAAGAGAGCAGGAAGAACTCAGATTAAAGCTCTAACCTTGACATCAGGTGTGGGCAACAAGGCAGGTGGGAGATGACTTTTCACCAAACATGATGCAACAAGAATGAGGGAGAGATGCATCTCTCTAACAGGACTGTGTGGACAAATAACTTACATGTAATAGGGAAAAAAACACAGAGTATTGGTTGAACAGAGAGAATTGGCACAGTGAGCACAATATTCCCTGGACTACATTTTCAATAGAAAGTTATTGCATATGGTGGTGGGTAGAGTAAGGCCAGAAAAAGGGCGCTGCAGCTCTTTGTGGCGTGGAAGACCAGGAAGTGAGCTAGCAGATTTTGGCCTCATTTATTAAGGGAAGAATTCCAATATGGTCATACTATCCATGTGTTAGTGTCCATCTCTTGTCCTATTTCATAATTTTTGCATCCATTGACTGAATTCAGCCACATCTGGCAAGTGAACAGGCATCTCAAAATAGAAAACTCCTGCATAGTTCATGAAAACAGAGGGCAAGCAGAAAATAGAGACCCTAAAAAAGTCTTTGCCTTGGCCACACCATCCACAGGCTGTGGTATGAATTCACTCTGTATTAAACATCATATGGGAGAGAAAGACACCATATAGATGATCCCAGTGACATAAGAGCTTCCATCAGTCACTCCATCTTCCTACATACCAAAGCCAGCCTCCAGATACAAATCCATCAGCAAACAGGATACGTAAGTTCAAATATTCATGGAACAGGGTAGCAATGTCTGTACATTAAAGGTGGCTTACATTAAAGATGGCTTTGTTCCCCTGTGCTCATATTTTCCTGAACCTATGCTCTTCTTCCACCTAGGAATTCTGCCAATTTTTAGGATATTTCAGGACATTTCCTATGTTTGTTTGGATTTCTGGACTTCTGGCAGATGCAGAGAGACCTCAGCAGCAGAGCTGACAGACTTTTGTACATCCCAGATACTCCCACTATATGAGTACATCCTACCATACAGCAACGGTGCCTGACAGTACCTATCATTGTACAAGACACTTACCTGGCAGATAGATCTCAGTTTTCAGAGCCACATCAGAGAAGCCTGAACAAGTGTTTCGCAGCTGCTCTTCACACATAACAGAAGTCCTATGCGTTTTGGAAACGTTGGCTTTTCCAAGCATGTTTGTGCAGAACATCCTGTGTATACTGTGCTTCCATGCTCTTATTCTGTAACCAGAATGTCCATATTACCACATCCAGAAGACCTCAAGAGAAAACATGGAAGAGCTATATATGGCTAACATGGACATTCTGGAAGATTTTTGCATAATCCAGAAATGAATAATTATGTAGAGACTTAAGCAACAGATGAGTAGAGGCAGAAAGTGATGAAGGCAGAGATGAGGGGGCAGGAGGGGTACAGGCGTTGTGATGAGGACAGTAAGAGTCCGGGTCTGGTGATGCTGAAGGTGAGGTGCAGAAGACATCAGCAAGGCAGGTAGAGAATGAGTTTGGGCAGAAGGATTTGGCCTACTGTTAAATCTCCATTTCCTCCAGTGAACATGTTTTATCCAGCATGTAAAGCAATAAGGGAAAACCAAAGGAGGGGTATGTCATATAAGCCACTTTTGAAAGACTTTTTAATAAAAGGAGGTTTGAGCTGCAGGGCCTCCCAGAGCTTCTGCACCACTGTGCTGGCATTTCCACCTAGCAGCAGCATTCCCAGCCACCACCAGCCAAGCAAACAAACAAACAAACAAACAGCTGCCATGTTGTTTGCATTGTAGATGAACTCAGAAGGAAATACAGCTGCAGTTAGTTGGCACGCAGCTGTTGAATTAAATCCTTTACTGCCCAGCTAGTAGAGGCACTGAACTGTGGCTTAAGTTGCAGTAGCTGGATACAAAGCAAGGGGCACCAAAGAAGGGGTTAACCCTACACCTGTGTGCATGTTCATAATGTGTATTTTTTCCTGAATACATTATTAGTCTGTTAGCTCATTTAGAGACCATAATGAAGTCATTATGATGCCACCAGTATATTTTGCCAGAAAGCTGGCAATCTTTAATCTGCTTCCTCTACAGCATCTCACAAAGGAAGGGAGAAACCAAAACACTGATTTCAACTAACAATGCATTTATTTGCAGTGCTGGGTCCCAGCACATGCTGAGAAGAAAATTCTTTTTTTTATCCCCCCCCCTCCCCTTCTGATGGGTTTTATATAACAGGCAAGGCATAGAAGGTCCCTCAATGCAGCACAAAGCCCCTCCACCTTTTACACACTTTTCATTTTCTCTACACCTTCCTTTGACCTTTCCTTCAGCTGAGGCAACCAAAGATGAAGCTAAAAATTCTTTGAAGAAAAACCAAACCCTAGCGATTAGTTGATGTGGATATACTGACTACCTGAAACTGTGCTGCCACACTCATACCTTCTTGGGGAGACAATATACACTTAGCAGGGATTTCGAGGAGAAGTGTGCTAGGAAACAACGGTTGGCATGCCAACAAAGAGGACTTTCTGTGGGAGTCAGCAGAAGGTAAGGGATGCGGACAAGGACAAAGACAAAGAAGGGCTAATCTACCCCAGTCCAGTTTCACACTCATCAGTGTATGTGCATTTACAAACAGGGGGTAATAATTACTTTTGTCAACCCCCGCTTTTGATCCCCGATTAAACAAACCCCACTGATGTTTCAAGCTCATGTGGGTGGCATTCAAGGCGGATGCCCAGAGGGGTTGAACAGGCTGAGTTTTCCCATTAGCAATTGCTGGGATGTGACTGGGTCAGACTATAGGGGAAGAGCTGAGCCACAACTATCCAGCCCTCCATGCGTGAGAGAATGTACCCTTATATAAAAAACACAGAGGTGAATATGTCGGGAAGCTGAGTCTAAGGGCAGATGGCTGCTATGACCATTGTCTTTTCTAAGGGCCTGATCTGAAGTCCAGTGAAGCTTTCCACTATTTTCATCACCTAACAAGATTACCAGAGGGAAGTAATCTTACTAGTACTAACAAAATGCTGAAAAATCACACAAGAAATCCTTCCCTGATGCAAAGAGTTAGTAAATTCAATTACTCGGTCACAGTTAATTGCCAGATGTTCTGCTTACTATCTAGTCCTCCTGAACTTTCAGTTCAAACACTTTTCTTCAGACAACAGTAACTTTCCGAGTTACTAGATCATTCTGCACAAAACTGACTCCTGGCAGGAGCTCCCACCAGCCACATCCAGTGACTGAAAACAGCACAGCAAGGTTTGCAAAAAGTTGGGCCACCAGTATGCCTGCTTCAAGTGGCAAACTTGAAGCCCAAGTGGTATCTTCCTGTGACTAAAGCCTGCAAGCCACCATTTTGTGATTATATTCTTGTGTTAAAGCACTAGCAGCGCAGCTGAATGCCAGCAGGGCTACTTGCTTTTGGTGGATGGTGCACAGCTGCCAGCAGCATGCTGGCATGCCACGGCGATCCGAGCATCCCTCCCAGCGTGGCACTGCATCACCGCCCTGAATTACCACTCCTGTGCTCTCCTCCAGTGTGTTGATGGTGCACTGGGGAAAGAGTTATTAGTGGGTCCTAAAGTGGGATAAAAATGAAGATGCATGCTCATGCCGAGGGAGCGAAAGCACTCAGGGGCAAGGAGGGCAATGTGAGCAAGTGCGGATTGAAAGAGGAAGAGGCAATGAGTATATCATGGGTAGCTTTTCAACAAAGCAAATTATTTATGTTCTCTAAATTTATATGTGGCACATACTGCACAGCTGGAGGACTGTGATCAGATAAGAGGAAGAAGAATAGCCCTGGATTAAAGCATATTAGCAGAAGCAGACAATGTGACTCTCGTAAATGGCTTTGACCACCCAGCTCACTGGTGGGGACCTTTGGGAGGGCTACTCAAAACTGTAGCCTCCAAGATAAATGGGCACGCCAGTGCGGAGGAAAGGAGAAACGCAAAGATGGGGAAATTTTCATCTTCAGTCATTAGGGACAGTCAGCACAGTGTGTGGATGTTACTCATATGGCAAAACTCTGGCATTTTGCCACTCCCTGTGGTCACATCTAGCCCTGAGAGGCCCTGACAGCTTTGTGGGCTCCCTCCTGCTGTGACCCCAGTGCCTAGGCATAAAGGCTCCTTGCAGAGAGCCTGGGGACAATTAGATGGCTCTGGGAGATGGCCTTGAAAGCAAATGAACTGAGACTCAGAGGAACAGAACTGAGTGCCTGGGCCCAAGCAGCTGAGCAGGACACGCGTAGGATTTCTGCATTCCCCCCCTAGGTGTTTTTCATGCTCTATGCTTTGAACATGGTCCCAGAGCCATTGATCAATTCTAGAGCTATCAACATTACTCTGGAGATGCCTCAACATCCACTCTGTGCCTGACAGCAGGAAGTGCTGAACTTAGCACCTACATGCATGACATCAGCACTAGATCCATCCATCATACCCTGAGGTGATGGAGATACACTACACAGCTTCCATGCAGTCAGTGCAGAAAGAAAAACAAAACATAACCATGATTTCAACTCATAACATAAGAAACTTTTGTATTAATCTGTCCTATGACTATACAGTCAAGATGAAGTAGCACCTTCTGGCTGTCAAGGCTGACAACCAGGCAGCTAGAAGATCACAGAAAAACTTAGAACCTGCCAAGTCACCATTTCCAGGTGGGAAAAGTAAAGGGCCATGCCCAGTGGGAAATCAAATGACAAATAACAAAAATACCAGATGCATGGCAGCAGTAGTGAAACTGAGACTCCTATTGAGGAGCTTTGTCTTGGGCTGGGGAGTGGAGCTGCACCCACTCGCAGCATGGGAGAGATGCACAACATGTTGGTGCACTTAAAATGGTCAGATGGTGGTGAAGGGGTAGCTGGGAGAGAGTGGTGGCAAGGTGGCTTTTTCGCCACCAGTGCTGAATCCATAGATTTAGGTGCCTGAAGATCAGGACCATTGACTTTTCTGGGCTAAAGGCTCCATAGTTACCTCAACCCACAGTTTTAGAGAACCACTTGAATATTCTTCACTCCTGTGCTCCCTGGCAGCACCCTCAAACATTACCTACCACTGATTTTAACAACCGTTGGATACCCGAATGCTGAATTGGTACTATCAGCAGTCAGTCAAGAAGAGTCTAACAGTGCAAGGAAATGAAGAGAGAGCTTCTGAGGCTCAGGTTAGTTCCCTGATGCCTAAGTCAGCTTTCCACTATTAATACATGTTTATTACATTAATCATTATTTCCTAGCACTGTTGATTAAGAACAAAATATGCACTTATTGCTTGCTAATCTTGTTAATCACAAGGTAGGTTATTACTAGAATTACTAGCTAAACGAGGTAGGTTATTACTAGAAACACTCTTAAATGCACTTATATTTAATTTTATATATGCAATGTATATATCCTATAGTTTGTAAGTATACAGTATAGAACTTACACTTTAATTTTACATCTGTACATATCCCTTTCATTCAAAATCACCTGAGTCCACCATGTAGCCAAATGCTTTAGTTACTGCATCATCTGCAACATTTCTAATGCTAGTATCTTCTAAGCTTGAAGCCAGGTGGGTATCAGTGGGTACACTGGTAGCAGCACAAACATACAGGAAAGAGCTATCTCTATACCAAGACTGCATATGTTAAAAAGATTAAACTTCAAACTTCTTTTGCTGCAAACTTGGCTAAGAAAATTTTACATTTAAAAGAAGTAAAAAATGCTGCTTGAAGAATTACTGAAATGTCAAGCAGCATGTGAAAGGACTCTGCTTTCATGTCATCTCCATGCCCTAACTCCTTTCACATCCCTCAGGATTATAATTTTTTAAATTGTATTTCAAAAAAAAAAAGGCTCAGTCATCTCAAGTGTATAATTTAAATGCTAAGTTCCTGCCTGGATTCACATTTTCTGGCTCAGTTTTAAATCATTGAAAACAGATTGAATGGGGTGCCTTGTTTGGCAAGCATTGCTGTTCACCTACCAACAGAACTTCAGTGTGGTCCTCTTCTGCAGACATTTACCCATTGGCTTGATGGGGACTACTCAGGAGAGGAAGGACCTTTCAGGCCTGCTGCGTATCCTTTTGTCTCATCCTGCTATTAAATCTCTCTGGAAAAGAAACATCAGCATTCTGGAACCTGATACTGTAGAAAATTCTGTGTTTAAGCTCTGTTGTTGTCTACTCAATTGTAGGGAAGTGGGAAGCTGTCACTATGCCAGAAGTTTTCTTATTGAAGTCTAACAAAACAGTGAGCAATCTAGACAAACCAATAACATGGCACCCTGTGTCCCCAAACCAGCACGCACTAAGAGCTTCATTAAAATTGATCTTGAATTCAGCAAGTAAATCAACACTCACCCAAGACAATACATTAAATTAATCAGGCACAAAATACCCCATACAGATCAGCAGGCCAAAAGTTTTTAAAAAATAAAAGCATAACAGAAACTTTCAGTTCTTGGTCGATATCAAAGTACCATGATGTTTCACCACAAAGCAGCACATATAATTAGCAATCAATTACTCATTAAAATTGCCCCATGAAGCAAGCATGTGAGCATATACAACATCTCTAATTCCCTTTGGCTCACTGGGCTCTGGCCTTATTTCATTATAAAAGCCTTCTGGGGTGTGTGAAAAGGCGAAAGAGCTCATTCAGGCTTCGGGTCTCCTCCTTTGGCTGGCAGACTGAGGTGGGTACAGCAGACCATGACCAAGAGAGTCGGCTTCCTCATGCTCCTGGAGGACGAGCCCTCTCTCTGTTGGAAAAACCACCTTTTCTGCACAAACACCAGACTTTCTGGGTGCAGTTCCAGACGCCACATCAGAAAAAGAAAGGATGGCAAGATCCTCCCTAGACTGTCCCAAGCTACTGGTGCCTGTGTCACTGGAATACAGCCCAACATCTCCTCATCTGTAGGTGCCTGACCTCCCAGACTTTAGTGCCACCTCCACGACATGCAGGAGCACAGCTATATTACCCAGGAAATTCTCCCTGACAAGGAAGCAGTATCATGTATCTGCAAGGTTTGCAAACCTTTGAAGTGCAAATGAGGGCACCACTGTGGCTTGAGAGCCCTGTCCTCTGGCATCATTTCCAGTATGTCTGCATGTTCGGCCATGACCTTCAGTCAGCATCTGTCATGGTCAGCCCAACACTTGACTTTCCAACACCAAATGGGGCATCCATATTTTTAATGTCAGATTTCCAGGATCGCCACACATCACATACCCCTGTCCTGTGGTGCCAGGGGCTTTTATCAGCAAAGGGCTCCTCTAGGTGTGGAGATGCCAGACCAGGACCACAGCTTCCCAGAATCCCTGCAGACAAAAATTAACTGAGGCAACTCACAGGGGCTGTAAAATAGACACAGATGAAATAGCCTGATCACTAAAAAAAAAAAAATTAAAAAGAGGGAAAAAACCAAAAATGTTTGCTGGGACCCCTGAAATGTGAATCCCTGTCCCCATGATGCTCAACGACAAAAACTCTGTGGGAAAAGACTACTGTCACTGTGCAGTGTGCTGCCCACAATTATGGTTTGCCATGAAGCCTCACTGATACAGAGATTTGGAAATTTTCTTGCAAAGTCCACATGGTCCTAGAGAGTTAAACCAAGAGTACCCAGGAGTTAAGGTTCAGAAAGGAGTTTTAGCTCCAGGGGTAGATTTGGATGGTTGAGCAAAGTGGACTGTAAGATCTCATTTCTGAGAAATTACAACAAACAAGCATCAGTAAGTGGGAATTAAGACTGTAGGCATCCTTCTTAGCAAAACCTGCTGTCTTAAGAAGTGTTGCCGGTCCTTAGTGTGACACACCAGCTGGGCAATGGCAGCAGGGCTCTCCTCCTTCTGAGGGCTGAGCTTGTGGGTTCAGAGTCAGTGCAGGCACCTCTGCAGAGTTCTTGCTTAGGCAGGTGTGCCCCAAGGTGCCAGAAAGCCTGCTCAGACCCAGGGCTAGTAATATGGGTTGAAACACAGCTGCCCAGGGAGCATTCAGGAAAGGGATCTCGGCCAGCTGACTCATGGTCTTTTTTTATGCCACTGGCTTTCAGATAGACACCAAATGAAAAAAAAATATCTTGGCATCTCATTTGCTAGGACAACAGCCTAGAAGTATTTATTATTAAAAGGAGTGATTGAGCAGTGAC
>JAOXJM010000001.1:112928862-112939855 GCA_026413425.1 Tringa solitaria | reverse complement strand
GCTAGGACAACAGCCTAGAAGTATTTATTATTAAAAGGAGTGATTGAGCAGTGACATTTAGTGTTTCCATTTTTCAACTGTTTCTGGTTTTTTCTTCTTTTTTTCTTTGTGGTCTTTGTAAAAACAGCAGAATAATAGCAATTTATTAAGAACTGGCATTCACTCAAAATAGTTTCCCTTAATGTGAATGCTCTTACTGACATTGTAAAATTTATTTACAGTTTCTCTTTTTTCTTCTGTTCATTGTTTGGATGTACCATAGGACATCAATAAAAAAAGTTATTTATGCTAAACAGATGTACTGTGAAAAGCCAGATGCATCATGGATGATAACCAGCAGCTGGGCAAGCCCTAGCAGATATAGCCTTTGACTATGGGTTTCCTTCATGCCCATAGTTATTACAGTTTTCTCTGTCACTCACTTCACGGTCAAGTATACATAGATTCTTACAATGGAGGTCTAAGTCCCCATTACTTCCAAAGGCTGAAGAATAAAGTGTTAGCATCACCTCCAAAGTGCTTTCTCAGCCTCCCCATGCCTCCTAATGCACTTGAAAATAACACGCACACCCCCCCAAAAAAACCCCAAATAACCCCAAGAAGAGTTCAAAACAAAACATGGAAAACCCTTATATAGAGTTCAAAAAGTTGAAGTGCCACCTGGATTTACCTCAGCCACATTAACCTCCAGAGATGTTCCCCCCAGATTAGGTGGAGATTACCCTGACACGGCCTAATGCTTGTAGGTAAAGCATACACATCATCATCTCATCCTATTCAGAAATGGTAAGGCAAACACAAACACAGTATGCTCCTGGCAAGCTGCACTTAAACTGCATCCTATGGTGCCTCAGGCGGATGCAGGCCCATCCTACAGCGTTTTAGATCAAGGAAGGGACAAACACATGAAACCCTATAGTGCCCAGGGGTGCCAAATGCCTGCTGCCTGTGCAGTCAGTGATGAAGGGTGCACAAGGCAAGCTACAGGTGTGCTGTGCCGGGTACATAATTTCTTCTCCCCTTTGACCACCTAGGGAGCCGGGACCTGGAGGGTAGGTGGTCTGAATCATGCGTCACTCCCTCAGCCAAAGACATCAAAGTAGGCAAGCAGGATACAGCTGGATAGCTGGATACTCCTGCTTTCTCCTGAGTATGAGCCATGCCTGTGGCTCTCCTGCACAATTCATTCCATTGATGTTGTTCAGTTCTCATCCTATAAAGCATTCATTTAACTCAGAGGGGAAGAAAAAGTCAATTAAAAGGGAAAAAATGTACAACAATGAATTTTTAACATATTGTCCCAAACAGAAAGCTGGACCAGGTGCAGACCCATGATTAGGATCAAGTGATGGGAAGGCGTCCAAAGCGTTCAGCTGGGCTGATTGCAGAGGCCTGGCTTTGAAGACTGTATACAATGAAGCAACTCATTAATAGTTGGACTTTCACCTTCCTGGCAACAGATGAGTCATGTATTTGAGAAGGTCAGTGCCTTGGATTTTAAGAATGGAAGAGAAGATGGGGATCATTTACCCTGCAGTACTCAGGCCATACAATTTTCTTTCAGCATTAAGACTGCATGAGGCTAATACCTTCATCTGCCTACTGCCTTAGTTGCTTCTGCATGATTGGGTCAGTGGTTCCACTGACCCAATTTACAGCTAAGCATGTCAACCTCAGTAACAACAGTAATTTGCTAAGACCCGGGCATTTGTTACTTTTCTTATGTTTCTCACTTTCTTCATCTGCAGCCAACCTTTCCAGTTCATAAATGAGATTCCATTAGAGCAATCTGATCCCTTGTTTACAGGATAGTCCATGTCTCCAGGTTATGACTAAAGCACCAGATAAGCAAAATTGTTAAGCTTTTGAGAAATGCTCTTAAAAGCACAAGTAGTCTCACTCTTTTTCAGCAGGTCACTTGGTATCACACTCAGAGCATCAACAAAGAAAGAGTTCTTTACAGTATGAGGTAGTTTGAGCCTCTTAGGGGAGCAGCCAGAAGGACATTTTGGCTCC
This sequence comes from Tringa solitaria, assembly GCA_026413425.1. Classification (NCBI taxonomy): domain Eukaryota; kingdom Metazoa; phylum Chordata; class Aves; order Charadriiformes; family Scolopacidae; genus Tringa; species Tringa solitaria. The sequence continues at coordinate 112,937,839 of JAOXJM010000001.1, read as the reverse complement.
TGTTTTTAACACAAAGGGAAGCAATGGTTTCATTGCCTGATAAGCCAGGACAAAAGAACCACCTGGCTGCAAAGCTGGGCTTTCTGAAGAGCTTCACACTGTGACAGAAGGGGAAAGCAATAAGTGCACATAGTATCATGCTTTTGAGGGAGATACTTGTAAAAACAAGAATTCTGGTCTGTGCTGATATGCCTGACACAAGAGATGGGCAAGAGTGGTTTGTTGGGAATACCAAAGCAGTGTGAAAAAAGCCTGAAACCGAGAGCTATGGAACATTTCTACATCCTACCTGCCAGCAAGTATCAGCCTGCCCTCAAAACAGAACAGGTTTTGAACATGTGTTAGAACACTGCTTGGACAGAATGGTTCATAAAGCTTATTGAGGCCAATTAAGGTGGGGAAAAAAACAATACAATCAAACAGTTCTAGGTCCTTCCTTCCCCCAGGAAAGCAAGAAGCATCCAGAGAAGCTTCCAAATAATACATTTGATTTTCACATACCTCTTCCACCCACTTGGCGTGGGTGCACTGGAATGATTTCACTAGCTTCTAATATTTCACTTGCAAGAAAGATCCCTGTAAAGGAAAGAAAGTATCCAGGTGACAGAGTTCCAGATATTCACATATATATATCTAATATGAAGATAATTATATCTTCTTCAAAAAGCTTTGGAGATAGAAAATGCAGACCAACCTCCCAAGTTTGAATCTTCTTTCCTGAGGTAGTCCTGTGGTCCTTTTCCTCAATACTAGGTTTGGAAGACATCTCTACCCCCTTGGGAAAGAAATTAAAACCATAGGCTTTCCCAGAATAACCGCATTTATACAAGCTTCCCTTCCCTAGAGGAGAAGGAGAGGGACTCAAAACCTCGAAGATTGTTTTAGAACTTTTATGGCGCTTAGCCAGAAATTTCAAAAAGACTTCATGTGGCCATAAATCAGCTGAACCGGTCAATGTGCAGAGACAACTGACCAAAAGACTCACCCAATGCTAGATAATTCACATTTCTGAGAAAGCCATGAAACAAAAGATTTTGCCTTAAAAAGCAATGGGTTCCTTAACTTTTCTTAGAGTCATAACACACTGCTTGAACTTTCATGATTACAAGGACCAACATAACTGAATTAACGAAGAAGTATATCCAGACATTTCTTTCAGGTGACACCTGATACACACCAGGTGACCAAAATCTCAACATCCTACACTCTAAGCCATAAAATTCTTGTACAAATATTCTCACAAATGTTTCTGTTCTGCTGAAAGACAACAACTAGCATCTTTTTGTCTGGTATATCATCTATTTACATAGATTTTTTATGTGAGAAAACTGTGTGTTTGTCTCCTTTCAAGTTGAGTTCCTTTCTTATGGCTATGGAGGCCATTTTCTGGAGGAGGTACTAATGATTCTGCCTGTCTCAACTTATATTTTAAATATGATTGACTTTTAGAGCCAGTAAAGCCCTTCTGAAAAAGCCTTGAAGACATATTCACTCAAGATGAATACATAGTGGGTTGGGTTTTTTTGGAATAGGGAAGGTATCTTATCCCATATGGTTTTAGGAATAAATATAGATGCCAGCAGGAAGTACTAGGGACTTTCAAACACACTGAAGATTCCTATATTCTGACTGGATTCTTCACTGTATATGTGCTGTGAATTGGGAAGAGTGGCCTCTCACACCATTTTCCAAATATTGTTTGTGGCCCTTAACTGGTACAAAAGAGGCAAGGATAGTCCTTTGTGTTATTCCTTGCCTCTTTCGTCCTGGGTTAGAGTACCTAGTGCTTTATGTGAAACTCTTTTGGAGGAAAATAACATTATGCTCCGTTGAGCAGGCTGGCAGACTCCAGTTTCCAGACGATGTTCAGAAATAGATCACTTATAATGACAGTGGCCCAAGGACTATAAACAGCTTTTACTGCAGTGCTAACTGGGAAGTACAGGTGTTGGTAAATGTCCTGGGCAGGTCTCCCTTAAGGAAGTGACTGCATTACCTAAGCAGTCAGACATCATCTTCAAAGCATCCACAACAGGATTTATCACAGCCACAGTGAGTGCTAAGATCTGGAGAGCTTACAGGTAAGTGGAAACCTGTAATATATAGATGCAGTCCCCTTGTCCCCATAGCTCAACATCACATTTCAGTGGTGTAACTCAAAAAGTTCTGTGACTGGAGATGTTCATGGAGCTTGCAAGGCACCCTCTGTTCCGTGGCTGCATCACAGGGTAAATTAAGTGAACAGAGGATGCCCACTAAACAGGGTACAGCTCAGGCCCACACCATATAACACAAGACCACAGGTTGTGTGAATATCACTCAGGGCTAATGGCTGGAGAATTACATCATTTTGAGGTGCTCCTTCTTGTAGTAGATTCCTACCTGGATCATCCTTGTTCATGGCAACTGAAACGTCTTCAAAGATGCTGTTATTGGTACTTCCTGGCTTCTGTCTATCATATAAGACAACTTGAATGCCTCTACTTCTTTTAAACATCCTGTTCAACCTCTGGTTACTAGGCTTAGGGAGAGAGCAATGCAAATGCACAGGTAAAGCAGCAAGGACTTTTACAAAGCCACGCAGCAAAAGCTGGAGCTTCACAGATCAGCTTCAGCAGAGCTATGTTGATTTATAGGAGATGGCCCACATGTATCTGATGCAATCTGCTGTCCAGGAAAGAGATCATATGAGGTGGTTGTCCAAGACAGCACTGGGGACCAGTGACCCAACAGGGCCCTTCCAGTTTAATATTCAATAATTCCTTGAAGCTTCACATAGGACCTCAGGCAGCATGCTTAAACTTTGCAAAGAAGGTTCATGTTCAGGTGCTTGCTGTAATAGATGGACACTTTGGAACACTTTTATTTTTAAATGTTACCCTCCACCATGAAGCTAACTAGTTTGTAAAGATCAACAAGTCAGAGCAAGCATCTCCCTCTCCATAAGCGATGCGGTTAGCTCTGCATTACAAGGTTTCACCAGTGCTTTTTAACTACTGGGTGCTTTTCTAAATTGAAGACCAGGCCCACTGGTCAGCAAAATGAAAAGACAGAGCCCCAGGCAGCATTCAGTTCATAAGTACCTGCCAATTTGTTTTGCAATTGCACTGTTATTTAAAAATGACAGTGTTGAATTAAAAAAAGTTTCAGCTGGGTATGGAACTTTGCAGCTCCACGGCAGATCTGCCAGGGCGCTCTATCTGCCAGCCCATAAAACATTTTGCAATCGAGTGTGCCAACCTAAATTAACTGGATTTGAGGTCAAGTGGCATTCACAGCTGCATGCTCTGCAGAAACTCTGAGAAGGAGCAGCAGCAATACCCCCTTTACCTGTAAAGCATATTGGAAATAAATAAATAAGCAAACAAAAAAGGTAAAATCCACTCACTTTTCTTATGCTCTTTTTTATGGGGTTGAGCAATATTTATTTGAAAGCTGTAAAACCACAAGTACTCAGCATCTGCCCTCTTTGATCGCTGCATAGTTTAATGTAGGGCAGGGGCATCATTTCACTGCTTTTAACAAAGTTAAAATTGGACCTTTGAATCATTACATTTTTCTCTAAAACCTGCCTGTACTTGGATGTGCTAAGCCACCATTTTATAAGTAAATATATATAAATATAATCTATGTACACACCTCCTCGTGTTTTCTTCCTTGGCTCATCAATCTTGAGGAGAGTCAATTGAAGCTAATAGACCAACCACTGGCAAAAATGACTGAAAGGTTGTCAGCATATGACATGACCACAGATGCAGCCTTTAGCTTCCTTCTGCCTCAGCTTGCAAAAATGTCCACTTGCCATCCAGCTCACAGACAGGTACTGAAGCCTGATTAATGTCTTTTAAATAGATTGAGATCATCATATAAACAGAGCTTGTAAAATGCAGAGAATTATCATTATTTTACCAGGCCAGATATCCTGACGTCATTGCCGTTTTCCTCTGAGAGAAGAAAATTCTCTTGGCTTCAACAGTGGTTTTGCCTCACTAAAAGCTGAACAAAAGCAGACTGAGAAAGGACTTAGGACATGTCCAGAGATATTTATTCTTAGGACAGACAACACATACTAATGAATTTCACCACAAAATAGCTTGGCTTTAGATTGATCTATCTCCTACTTCAGTAGGGCCACCTATAGCAGGTTGGCCAGTCTGCATAGCTATAAAAGGTGAGGTGGCTTGTTCCTTTGTTCAAAGAAAGGACTGTGTAAATGCACTGGACCAAGGGACAGATAACCAGTCCACTCGCACCTGCTTGGTGTTTCTCTTAAAAGTTGTCCTGGGCCATGGACGATCTTGGGGGTCAAGAGTCCTTTCCACCTAGTTCTTCACCAACCCTTCCCAGCTCCCAGTAGGGCATTTGTATTTCATATAGAATCAGGTCCAGAACAGCTCTGTTCTCAAGAAAGTCATTCCATCTAAGAAATGACCTTCATCAATGAACATCATTTCATCTAAGTAGGTCGCTTTGTCAGCGGTCCTAGGATTCTAATGGAAATGTTTCTATTTCAAGACAAATGCTCCATACCCTGATGGTTGCAGTACCACATTTGGCATGTGGAGTCCTAAATTCAAATCACCCAGACTGAAACACAGTTTGGCATGAAAAATGTCAAGTCTGCTTTGGGCAAAGCAGGAACTTAAAACCAAATTTCCTATGTGCCAAGCCAGTAACTCAACCATCAGGCTTTGGATCAAACAGGTCTTGTCCTTGGGCCAACCAACCCTGAAAGCAACTCTGGGAGGAATCTTCCAGTCCTAATCACTGCAACAGTGATTCCAGTTCTAGTCGCTGTAACAGGAAGCAAACTGACTTCTGATTTCATGATACCTGACTCTACAACCTTGGTTCTTTAAGAGCTGTCCCAGTGCAAGCTTCATCAGTTGAAGGCCTGAGTCAATTAAGTGCTTTCTCCTCTTCCATCCTGACAGATATGGGGAGTATTAGGGGGTATTCTTGTCTTATAACATGGTCACTGCATGAATTCCATTATTAATTTAGAATACCCAGGTGGAACCAAAGGTCTTTTTGTTTTGTTGTTGAAGCTGGGTGTCCAACTCATTGAATTTCAGTAATATAAGAAGTATTTCAATATGTTGGAAATTTACCATTTTTCAGAAATTCAAAAAAAACACTGCAATAATTCCAGTAATATTGGAACACCTGGTATTGGAAAAGTACAGCCATTAGAACTCACAAAAATGACTTCTTATAGAGATATTTATGGGTTCCACGCTTGTGTTTTCTAGCAGAAAGTAGATCCTGCACAGCACAAACAGAAAATCATCACTCTATGGGTGACTCATGTTTCAAAATGCTTCCATCCTAAGTCCCTTCATCCTTCTGGCTGAAGAATTAGTCAGAATGACGCACAAATTTATCACCTCCAGCTGCATTGCAACAGTCCAGTGCATCGAATCTTGGAATAGGAGGAATCAGGAAAGTCACCCAGCTGATCTCTTGCATGAGATTTCCAGGTACCAATAATTTTAGAGAAGCCAACACTTCCATTGCATACAGATCTTGAGAACAGAAGTCAAGCCAGTTTTCACATACTTCTTTTTTCACTGTTTATCACTGCATGCGTTTGTTTACACACATGCTTCTTTAAGAGCTGAAATTTAAAAGCATGAGATACTCACATTCATGCATAGTTAGTGGCAACTGAGCATATTTAACACCACCAAAATTCACAATATGTGTCTCATTAACAAAAGCCTAAAATAAGTACAAGAAATTTAAGACAAAGAGTAAAAAGTTTAGCTTATTGCAAGCAATATTGATTTTTCATAGTAAACCCTGCTGATAAGAGCAAAGATTTCTGTGAGAGAATTTTCATAGCAGGATAAGCAGAAATATCCCTTTGCCATCTAAGAATGAACAGCACTAGGTGAGGTATTATAGTACTTGTCACCCTCTGTTCTTTGTTAGAATGGGAAAGATGGACAAATACTTTGTGCATAAGGGACTGTCGCTACTCAGTTATTTCTTGCTTGTCTGCCAGACCAGCTAAACAACCAGCAAATACACAAATGAAACAAGAGACTTTAGAAGATTCACCAGCTAGCTGGCTAGTGAAAACTCAGTGCTGCTTCACCCAACCCTATTAGTGGGAGCAGCTGAAGCATCCCAACAGCCCCTCCATGGGAGTGTTGGGGACAGTTTGCCTCAGCCCACTTGGATATGGACCAAGCAAGCTTGGTCCTTGCTTGCCACAAGCTCCCTGTACAACAAGTAGGACACAGGGAAGTGGACAGTGCTGTAAGCAGTACATTAATGGATCATTTCTTCTGCTGATTTTGAGAGGTGGCTCACCAGAACCTCCCAATCCCACCTACAGTCTTATGAAATCTCTACAGCAGAGTAGTCAACCAATAACACTTTTGAGATTAAAATTAAGTCCTTGGAGCTTAAAACTTATCTGGGACATGGGAGAGGGAGTTACCCTTTCGCTAAGTCAACCTGACCCTCTTCTATTTAAACCCTTCCTCTCCTTTAGTCCCTGGGCAATATCTTGGGAAATAAGGGTGGGCATCACGGCCAGCTGGACATGTCATGATCTCCATGGGATCACCCCAGCCCAGAGTTACCTCCAGGCTTCTGAAAACATCTAGCCTTCACATAAGGTTGTGAACAGGCCTTTTCGTTGCTGAAAGGTTCATAAACTGCCTAAGATTTTCTTACACAAAACAGGGTCGTTCTAGCCATTCCCAATGCCCCCTCCAATCTTGTAATACTAGCCATACTCTCAAAGACAGCAGAAGAAGACCTCAGAACCACCAGATAGTTTCAAACAGCTCCAAGGCTGGGTTGGTCAATATGATTCTATGTGCACATAAACAGACAGTACAGTCATCTTGTTTTTTCCTCTGATAACTGATCATCTCAATTTCAAAGGTCAGTTACCTGCCCACACTCTCTGCCACATGTAGGCCTGCATTCCATGTTACCACTATGAGAAGATATCCATTGACATGCCTGAAATACCACCAGGCAGCATAGAGAAACAATCAAACAAAATATTTCCGCTCTCACATGAGACAACTACCATCAGAGTCAATTTCCCTGCCACCCACCTACCTCAGGTTTTCTTACCTGTCCCTTCCACCCTGCATGTCCTTCTTGGCACCCCGTTCCTTCTTCTCTCTCAGTCCTTTGCAGAGAAGACCTAAAAAATCCTTGTTGGGACTGAAGAGTTGCACAGCCCTGACTGGCAACTGGCAGAGTCAGACTAGAAAGAATCAGCCACAATGGAAAGAAACAATAAGCCCATCAGCAAAGGCCGGAATAACCTTAAAGTCACAATAAGATTTAAGTCTACGCCAAAGCTTGAAACATACCTGGTCTGTTTTTACAATGAGCAGCTCTGAATGTCAAAAGAAAAATTGCACTAGGAATTGAAAGGGTGGCCAGTAGCCAAGTAAGAATACGCAGACACTTAACACTTCTCCATGAACAGCAAGGGCAGCAAAACTATAAAACAGTTATTGCTAGTTCATTGTGTTTACAGCATGGAGAAAGCAGTTGCTTTTCTGTCAGAAAATGGCTGTTGAACAAAGGAGGAAGATGAATGAATGTATGGATTTTTCCAAGTCCACAGCAGCAGAGATGTAAGGCACTAAGATGGGTGACACTTCACAGGGTCCAGGCTGTGCTAGGACATCCACCATGTTCCCTCAGAGACCACCACCTCTCCTGGGCAGGGAGCAGGGGAGAGCAAACACAACAGCAGTGAGCTGCAGGGGAGGCAAGGAAGGCAGCCAGTGGTCTGAGTGGGAAGGAAACCAAGAGAAGTCAGCTGCCTGGGACACAGGAGAAACAGAAAAGACTGAAGATGTCAACACAGATGAGGTGCTGGTGAAGAGGAGAGCGGGTGGGAGGAGGGAAGGCTCAGCCCAGCAGCAGATCTCCACAGCTGGCAAGAAACAAATTCAGCCACATGAGCCCCGCATGGGAACAAGGAGCGGGAACCAGGGAAAAGCGTGGTCCCAAAATACCTAGGGGGACATGTACAGGAATAATTACCACGACGTAAACTAGGGTGTGCATTTCCAGTCAGTCAGCTGCTCTCTGATTAGGGCTTGCACACGTACACTAAGCCTTTCCCACAGCCAGCACAGGTTAGCTGGCCCCATCTCCACTGAGAGGCAGGAAAACCACCCCTGCTTATCAGAGGGTAAGAAAGTGCACACGGGCAGTGCTTGAGGAATTGTTCCACATGTTAAGTAATTAATTTGTCTGTGTTTCTGCATCTTGGGATGAGTTACCCGTGAAAGATTTTGTCAAAGGGGTATAGCATCCTGGAGAAAAGACTCTGGAGTCTGGATTCTTCAGCTATACTCAGACACATTTAAAAACATTAATAAAACACCCAAGCCAAAAAAAAAAACACCCAAAAAATCCCCCAAACCGCTCCAGAACAGAACAGAACAGAAAAAATCCTCACAATTTTCAGTGGCTTTTAGTGTCCTGGAAAAATAGCAAGTAATCTGAGGAAAGAGAAGAAAGGTTATAAACATTGAAAGTACAAAGCCAGGCAAAGAGTAAATGAATACCAAGCTGGAGTGGGATTTATATCAAGAAAGCAAGCTACAATTTCATTATGTAATTTTTACAATAATTTGAGTTGATTTTAGTAGGCAGATGACCTCTTGATAATATTTTTCATATGCTTGCAATGTCCAAATTAGCTGATGCTGCCAACATCTAGCCAGGGTGGCTAAATGTATAAATGAGCTCTTGACTTAATCACCAGTTACTTGAAAAACTTTTTATAAGATCTATATGTGCAGAGACTGGGTGACTAAATAAAAAAAGGTCTAGAATACTTCTATCTATTTTGTTGTGCTTCTAGTTTAAAAAAAAATATAAAAAATAAAAAAGAGAAAGAAAGAAAGAAAGAAAGAAAGAAAGAGAGAAAAAAAGAGAGAAAGAGAGAGAGAAAAAGAGAGAGAGAAAGAGAGAAAGATAGAAA
>JAOXJM010000001.1:112909935-112928762 GCA_026413425.1 Tringa solitaria | reverse complement strand
AAGAAAGAAAGAAAGAAAGAAAGAAAGAAAGAAAGAAAGAAAGAAAGAGAGAGAAGAGGGAATTAAAAACTAACATTAGTCCAAACCTTTAGAGAGCAACATGTAACAACTTGAGACAAGTAAAGCATGCAGCATTTGGCACTGAACAGTGCGCTACAAAACAAGGAACATACACTTGAACTCATTTCCAGATCTCCTAGCAAGCAAAAGTACCCACTGCCCAGAGAGGGTCAGCTGAAAGGATCCCAGGCTGTAAGGCACATTTCCTAGAGAAAGCTATTAGCCAATACCAGCTCTTTGAAAATGCAAGAGGTAACCCTGGGAGCAAGCCCCACTTTCAACAGTACAGAAGGAATGACACCTAAATGCTCACAGACCGTGGCAGAGGCAAAATAGCAGAAAGCAAGTCCCAGTTCATAAGTTACATGCGGATATTCCCCTGCGATCAGTGTTTTCAGGTCCTGGAATAAACAGAGTAATACCCTTTCACTTACTTATAGTTTTAATATTCCCTGCTGTTGTTTTTGACCTCTGCTAGTTGAGATTCAACTCTGCTTCTACGGGCACTGTAAAACTGTTCACAGCTCTTTCACCAAAGTGGGTACCTCAGCCAGAGTCTCCGAAAATGCAAGCTAACACCTCAGACAGTCTCTTCCAAAATGCAAACTGCCACCCACCTGGTCCGATAAGGAGCATCAGCCTTTCTTAGCCCTGGGATTCAGCCAGTCTGATTTAACGGTCCTGACAACAGCATAGGGAAGTGACCCATCTTAGCTTTTGAATATAGGTCTAACTTAGAGGCAAAACCCACACATTTCTGAGGCCTGACACACAGTTTTGTGCGATTTGTAAGAAATAATGGTGGTATCCTTGAGTTCTATGTCAGAGAAATGAAACATTTCGGTCATTAGCAGATAATATAACAAATTATGTGGTAGGAACAGACATCTTAATTATAGATGCAAAACCACCACTGAGAAGTTGTGGAGAACAAAACTTGTGCTGCTACATGACTGTGCCACTTCTTGTGTGAAATTTATAGCCATAGAAAATACATTCCCTGGACCACATGAAACCCTTAGTACTGTGTTCCTTTCCCAAAAAGAAACCCGAGAAGAACCTATACATTCACCATCTTATTTAACAAAACTAGTATAGTTACTAGACATGATTTCAAACCAAGAGTTTTTCGAAGGCTCTTCAGCTGCCATGCCAGAATGGGCTTAATGTTGGGTCAAAATGCATGAGTAGAGAAGGAATGAGACACTTTACTGAAGGGGCTTGCTACATTGCCTCCAAGGAAGTTGCCTCAGAAATGAAATATCAAGACACGTATTAGCTTTTGGTGATAGTCACACTAGCAATTACATAGCCAAGCAATAGTCAACACATACCAGATTTATCCAGGAGGAGTATTTTTTCACCCACATTGTTGGCATTGCAGGTTTGAAATCCACAGCAACTGGGGGGTATCGGTACAAGAATATGAAGATCTACAGCCCAACAGAACAATTCTGAACATTTGCAGCCAGCTCCTGGGAGATTTACAAGGCTCCTTTCTGGGATATTTGCTAGCTTCTCCCATCACATCCTCCTAAGGACACATGGGACACAGAGCCTCTAAGACATATCTTGAGCTACCACCACTGCCAGAGAAATTCATCTGGCTCGCAACATACCCGGGTGCTGCCTCCAAGAAGCTCTCAGGAGCAAGAGGGAAGCCAACACAGGCCTCTGCCATGAGAATACTTCTTGCAGTCTGCTCCAGCAGAAGCAGACTGAAGGCGGTTATTTCGGGCAGCCACATGCTCACAGCTTCCTACTTTCCTAGACGCTCTTCGGGACACATGGACTTGCCTGGATGCATGGGATGAGTAATGCATAAGCTACCCAAGAGCTGTCCATGAATATTAAGAATTGTTCTGGTTATTGCAAGCTACAGCTTTCTGAGTATTTTAAGATCATTGTGGTCTGCCAGGCTGAAAAGGTTGGGTGCCACTGATCAAGCTAAAAGAGCCCCGATCAAAAGGAGCAAGTGTGAAGCTCTGTGGGCTGGCAGCAAAGCTAAGTTGTCCGCTTGGTGTTCATGCCAAGTCTGGGCAAACTGGCATCTCCCATTGTGCAGTTAACTGGGGAGTCACAGCCCGGAGCTCCTTCCTCTGCATCTCAAAATGGGTTACAGCTTCAAAACATGAGTTTAAGAGAAAAAGACAGCAGCATCTTTACTCCAAGGGCTGCACCATGGGATCCAGAGGTCCTAGCTCTAAATTAAGGCACTGAAGGTCACAGTGAAAAAAATCCTCTTGTATGTGCCAGAGAAAGTTGCTCAGGGTCCAGCCTGCATCTCAGTTGTGGCCACCTGAAGATGTTTCTCAGGAAGGTGACATAAGCAGCCTATAGAAGTGGAATAACATCGGGCAAAGATAAAGGGAAAATTAAAGAGAGGTGGTAGAGACAAAGCGTGTACCTGCCCTATAGATCACAAGTAGTTGTAGTGGTGCCTGAATAACCCTAAACAACCAGACTTTGGGCCTGGCAGAACAAAGGTCAGCCAGAGTTAACTTCAGTGTTTCACTGCCACTTATTTGGCAGATTTAGCATAGATTTACCGTCACCCGGTGGCTCACAACTAGGACAACTATGTTCTCCTTCACTGCCCTTCATTTCAAGCTTTCAGATAGCCTTGAATGAGCTGTCAGAAACAAGATCCCCTCACTATGCTGTTGAAGCAAGCAAAGTCAGGAGCAAACAGAAAAACAGACAACTTGAGCGAGGTAAAGACGTACCACAGAAAATACACCTACCAACAACTGCGGGGCTAGCTCTATGTCTGTAAGTGCTCCAAAAGGTGCTTATCCCCTTTCTAACATTCACACTTAACTAGAAACATTAAGAAAATACATCTATATGCTCACCAATCAGTAAAAACCATTGTGAAAGAATATGAGAGGGATTTTGTGAGGTATAGATACATTTTCTTAGCTGTGTGGTGTTCATGTTACTGTACCAAAGGAGTTACTCAATGGATTTGCCATGCCAATGATTCTTTCTTCATTGTGTGGGACTGGGGGAACTACAGCGCTAGAGAAAAGCAAAATACCGATTTTCAATAAAAGGGGAGGTTGTATTATTATACTGGGCTGCTTAATCTTGTCTCCTCCTAAATGTACACATTGTGCTTTGCACAATGGGTCCTGATTGTGGTGGGGCTTTTAGATGCTTTGATAATAATAGCAACAACAATGAGTAGCAATTAACAAGAAATTCAATGGTCCCAGAAATTACCCCTCATAAGTCTGACTACTGTATCTAGTAGTAATGGAACAAATATTAAGAAAAATAAATTACTGAACATCTGGAAAATAACAGACTATTGAGCAATAAACAGCACAATAAATCTGGTCAAAAAAAGATATGGCTGCCTTTTTTGACACAATTTAAAAAATTACTGCAGTATACTCAAAGCAATACATGCATTACAGCTATATCAGCTACAGCTCTCAGTAAAACATTTGTTCCAGTGCCAAATAATTTTTTTATTTTTTTATTTTTTTCAAAAGGAGTCAAATTAACATTTTTGGCAACAAATAATATGAAGATCAGAGCTGCTAAAAGGGCAGGAAAGAAAAAAACTACCTAGCATCATTTAAAATACTGGGCTACTGATACCTAAGAGGTCAGTGCTAGACCATGTGCTTTTTTATTGAGTATTTCATTCTGTGCCATTTAGATCTTTCCTCCACTCTCCTTGTAATACCATATGAGATTTCCCAGAAATATATTGCTCTGTGTTGATATTTTCATTGTCTGGAGCTGAGGTTTGGGAGGGAGGAAGGGAATGAGGGAGCTATTTATTCTCTCACCCTATAAATTCAAATAGCTTCTGAATTTTTGCATAATACTTAACACTTTTTAATCATGACCTGGAAGGAGAAATTCACAAATGAGGAATTCAAGCTGGTATTACCTTACCTCCCACTTATATTGCCTTCCACAAATTACCAGCCATAAATCCATCCCAAGCTAGCCCACAGCATAGCAAAACACTTGAGCATATGTTCAACTAATGGCACAGCCAGTAGTCATTGAATTTAAGTAACTGCAGTTGCTCTTGAAGGCCTTTTTATATCATCAAGTTGCATTAGCTAACAAGAACTCTTTCCTCTATGCAAGGATGCAAAAGAAGGTTCTAAGACATCTATCACTTGCAAGAGCAAGAAAACTCTGCTGTGGATTTTGCAAGTTACCACCAAGAGGAATTAGCACAAGTTACTACTAAATGGAGTCTTTAAAAATAGGTGAAACAAATTTCGAGTAATTGCACTCTAAAGAACAACCTACCCTCACACAGACTTGGAATGGGCATTCTCAAAGATCTGGACAGTGTATGAGCAGGGCAGAGCTATCTCTTACAACATGGACTTGAGAAAGAAAACTTTCCACAAAAGGCTGCACTAAATCCCAGTGTCTTCTCTCCCTGAAGGGAAAATGTGGTATGTGAATCCCACTGTGATAAAAAATTAAAAAAAAAAAGAAAAAAGAAGCTGTTTCTGTTTTCCCTCTATTTATTAATAATTTGATTTATGGGAGTTTCTAAAAATAAAGAAAGTACTAAAACATATGACTGACCAGTACCCTATGGCTTTCTTCCTCATGTGAAAACTTGAAAGTGTTTCTTTAATTATTCTGTATTATGTGAAATTCATATGACTATTGGCACTAACATAAACAGTTCTCAGCTGGGATAGTTATTTGCTTTTTACCAAAAGAAGATGGGTAAACTGGGGAAAAAAAGTAAATGGAAGGTCATTCAGTAGCTAAACAACAAAAAAAATATATTCTCTGTAAACTTAAAGAGATAATGTATGGATGGCTAGGAATATTAGGCTGCTTAGGCAGTTGACAGAATAAAGGGGATTTTTTTTATTAGTTCCTTATGACTGAGCAGCACCTCATCTTCTGGAACTCCAAGCAAGAACAGCAGCATATTCTTGACACTTCAGTTAACTAGCAGGTCATAATAAAATCCTCATATCGCTTCATATCAATCTGAAATAGTAAATTTTTCCTTTATTTATTTGTAGTAAACCAAAATACAGAGGATGGAAAACACTGTAGGCCAAGTGAGATGTTTAATTTGATCAAAAGGGAAATAAGTTTGTTTTCTTTTAAATAAAATTCAGGCACACTCTGAACTGTTTGTTGCTATTAATTTCAAAAACGGGAATGTTTCCCTTAATGACAGTCAAAGTGAAATTTTCCTTTTTTTTTTTTTTTCTTTTTTTTTTTTTTTCCTATTTGGGGTTTGTTTGTGTTTTTGGCTAGAGGAATTGGGTGAATTTGACATGACACTTCATGAAGGATGTGGGAATACTAAACAGAAGTAAAAAGAGGGCCTGAGAATGATCCAGTGGCTGGCAAGTAGCTCTTGAAATGGCAGGCTTCGGGACCTCATGCTATCCAGCTCAGAGGAAGGGAAGATTGATAGGCAATAGAAAATAACCCAATCTTTTAAACCCTGCTGCCAAAGAGACAGCCGTGGCTGTCCAGTGGCTAGGAAGTGGTTTGGGATGATCAGGAGTGGTTCAGGAAGAACCATGCATCACATCCTGGGGAGCCCCAGGACTCGGGGAGCACTGGGTAGGCACAACAAAAATGGCCCCAGCCAGGTCTCGGCTGGCAGCAGTTTGGGTGTCTCAGCTCCCGCCTGCCCACAGCACGTTGGTGCTCGCTCGGCCTGGGTCCCTGCCCAAGTTCACCAGCATCCCTTCCTCCATGCTGGTGTGATCCTTGCAGAAGAAAGGATGAAATCCTTCACCTGTTGGAACAGCTTGTATTGCAGGTTTACTCCTAGTTAGAAGTGGCTGTGATTTGTGTGGTTCAGGAATACGTTTAAGCGTCTGCCCAGTTTCTAGCACAGGATTATTCCTGTCGCCACGTGCCATGGGCCTACTGTTTTGCCTCTTGCTCTTCCTCTGATGTGAGACTGAGTAAATTCACCTTCCTTCTTTTGGAACCTATGTGAGTGCCCTGGTACTAAGTGATGAATTTTATTAAATTTGCATTTTGCCGGAAGAAGGTGAGGAGAAATAGAAATACAGTCGGGAAAAAAAAAAAAGGCATGATGAAAATGGACCAAGGAGTGGGTATAACAGAAATCAATACACATGAAAGAGAAGAAGTTAAGGGGGAAAGATGCAGAACTTCTCATCTAAAAACACAGTGTACCTGCCATGTGTAGGGCATGCATTTCTGCCAGCATAGCTCTGCGGAAGAGTTTTCTCCCTCACATGTAGGACTCGCCTTAGCCTTAGCCTTAGCCTTAGCCTTAGCCACAGGTCGTTAATTTGCTACTCCCTTGCAGAAAACATGACTGAATACCACAGTGCTAAAAGGTTCACTATTCACAAATCCCAAATTAGTTTGTGATTTGAAAAACCTCAAACTCCTCAAGGTTCACTTCTTACTGCATAATGACTCACTGCGTATAATGAAGTCTCAGTATAATAAAATCTGGATTAAGCTATTGTAGCTCTTAGCTGAGCCAAATAATTTTGCTAAGTTGCGCTTAATACTTTTAAAATGAAAACACATTAAAAAAAATACCCAACACAACTAGAACAAGGGTCAGTACAACGTCATAAAGGAGAGCAATGCACTGGTGATGTAAAGGAAATTGTGGTACCTCATTGTTGTTGAGAACTCAGGCATCAAACTAATTGTGTGAACAACGTGTTACTTGTCACTTTGAGAAGGATGCTTGGAGGGAGTTACCTGTCTGATTCAGGCATTACACTGCTGGATCTCATCAGGAAGATCTCCTAAATTCAAAACAATAAAAGTAATTAAAAAAAAAAAATGTTTGCACATAACAGCCCATGCATATTGACAAAAAACCTAATTCTATACATCCCCCAACTGTACCTGAATCAGCCTGAATTTTTTTTTTTTTCTGATTTACTCCTGTCCAGACTCGAGCCTCGTTCCAGCCCATGTCAAGTCCTGTGAGTTCCTGTACAGACCTACAGCAGTACCCAGCTGCTCACACCTGCAGGCCACCAAACCCCTCACCTAGGATACTTCGTGCTTTGCTGCAAGAAATGTCTTTAGGCAAATAAATTATCATCAGAGAAGGCTTCTCTTATCCATAGAGCAGTTTAAAGTCAGTAAAGAGTCTCACACTGGACACTTTATAACATCTCTTCTAACTTTCCTTATTTCCTTTTTCTTTTTCCTTTCTCCTGTACACACTGTTGCAACTCTGGATAAGATTAGAGGTGGGAACCTGGAACACGCAGCCAAAACTGCTGAACCCTCATTTTCTATGTGAAGAACACGTAAAGCTTTCACAGAAAATAATGTTTCTTACCTTTGGAAGTACGCTGGCTCCTGCTGTAGCGCTGGGATGGAGTTCAGCAGTTCCTTTGGACTTACAGGGGATTGCGGGGAGTGCACAAGGAGCTGCAGCCAGGCCACCTGCAGTGCTAGGGTTGTTTTCTTGGCTTGTTTGCCAAAAGAATTCTTTGTATTTCTTTAATCTTGCTCAAAAGAAGTTCTCTGTTTTTCAGGGAATGCATGTTCACTTTAATTTTTTCATACCAGTACCAAAGGGACTGTTATGATCAGTTGAACACACCACAAAGAACAAATCAGTGACAGAAAAAGGTAGATTTCTACCTACCATAGAAGTCACCTGTACAGTAGTTGGAATAACTCTGTTCTGAGTTTATCCACGGATAGAAGCTCTATTTTGAACTGATGCTTTGTGCTTCCCAGACCAAAAAGGGTCAGCATTCAAAGTGTGAACACCAGAAACGGGTGCTGACATGAATTGAGCCTTGCTCTTCTGAATTCTGGCCTTCACTAATGTCATCCTCCCTTTCCCAGCAGAAGGACTGGTCAGCAGGTAAGGAAAGGACTTTAAAATAAACTATAGAGCTCGGTGGCTATTCTTTCCCCTTAATCATCCTGGAAAAGAGGTGCCACAAAAATGTTGCCTTGATGTCTATACAGCCCCAGCTGTCAGTCAGCTTGCAGTTAGCCTCAGACAAGCACTTCTGTGCAAATACAGCAAGCCAATACTTAGCATCAAATGTACAATCTCAGTTTTTCTTTTTTTTTTTTTTAATTTGCTGCAAAGAAGCCTGAGGTGACCAGCCAGATGGTAAATTATTACAAGTTTGGCACCAAAGTCTGGTCTTGTATCCTAATAGAGCATTTGTCATGGTTACATATTGTATCATGTTCTAATTTATAATGCAGTTATGCCCATCTGCGAGGCCAAATTCTGCTCCGAGCTACACAAGAGTAACCCACTACAGCAGAGATAAAGGCATAGGAATGAGCAGAATCTAGCCCTGGTTCATCTACACTTCAAAAAGCCTTTAGAAATACCAAGTAAACAAGCCTATATACACTTGCTCAGATGTCTAGATGCTCTGAATGGGAAATAGATGGAAACCGTTCACAATCTTTATTGACACAATCAGAATTCAACAACAACAAGAAGTCTTTGTTTCCTGAGAAGGAGTTTTATCAGAAATAGTACAAGCAGATATTCATTAACTATGTATTGGAAGTCCATCTTCCAGTACCACACAATCAAAAGGGAATCTACAATTGCAGGATAATGTCTCTTGTTTTCTGCACAAAACAAATAGTGATAAAGCTTAGTCTTGATAAACCAGTCCCTGCCAAAAAGACTTAGCAACAAACCTTCCCTCCAGGGAGGCAATGTATCCTCCTAGGGAAGCACTGAGGACTGCACATCCTCTCCCATGCCAGCTGATGGGAAGGCGATATCTAAGTCTGTGTTCAGACTCCTCTTCCATTAGTCCTCAGAATAATTCTTTTGAGGACAGACTGAAGCCCAGGCTTTTCCCCAGATGCAGGCATTTTTGTTTCAGGCAAGCAGTGTTCCTATATCAAGGCTTTGTTAGTTTGTACACATCACTATAACTCCACCTACCTAAGCACCAGGTATTTTGTCAGAGTCTGTGGTTCTCTGATTTACATAAGGGAATGATCAGAAAAACTGTTTTAGGCATCGAGGACAACTGAGCTTTGAGCAGGTAGGCAACAGGTAGCTTGCTGCTGTTGTCAATCATGGGCACAGGTGTGGAGAGGAGAACCGAGTGAATGGAGGCTATTGCACTACAGCCTGCTGTCAGTCACACCTTTTAAACCCATCTCGTTTAAAGGGGACTCCCAGGAAGGAAAAACAGAGTACACCGTAGCCCCATATGCTTGCCAAACACCAGCTCGCAAAACTGAAAAGGACAAATCCTTGTGGTGGAGAGAAATCCGGTGAAAGCAGCACGACCTCATCAGCCCGGTGAGCTGCCCAAAGCCATCCATGCTCCACAGCCCTGGTACTCACTGGCTCGGCACCCCTCTGCCTCCCCAGGTGAGACAGGGGCCGGGAGGCTGGTTAGCACTTAGCATATGTGTCAGCAGAACGGCTTGTCAGACAATGTCTAGAAAGTTTCCAAAAACTTCTCCAAGAGTTATGTTGAAACATGTTTGGAAAAATGTGTGATTAATTGCAAGAAGGCTTGGTGATACCGTTCCATGAATTCACCGTTGTACAATGTGCCCTTAACTTTAAGTTCCGGTGAAAGAAATACAGAGAAATTGATTGTCCACACTGCACAGAACAATTGCTTTCTAATGTAACACCTTGTTAAGTTAACTTTGGTTTTATTGAAAAAATTTATCTGGGCTGATGTTTTTTTCAGACCTACTCAGTGCCTCTGGAAGCTATTTGCAAGACCCAGGCAACGGGTATTCCTATAGTTTTTGCACAATCCAAAAAACTGACCTTCCAGAAGAGCTATTACTTAGCCCCATAACAATTCCTTTGAGGAAATGGCCTAGAAAAGGGCACCCATAACACTGACGGACAATGGGCCCAAAATTCAGCTGATATCAACAGTTATGTTGTTAATCATGTATTGCGAAAAATATAAGACTGGAAAGCACTGTAAAACTGTAAGGAACTGAAAGCCAAATTAAAGGTTAACATAACATTGAGTTATTTTGTATCAGAGCTTTGTTTGGTTTTATCTAATTTTCTTTAGCACCCAATTGTACTATAGATCAGCTGCTCCTGAGTTCTGAGATAAATTATTTCTCAAGAACAATCTTACATTTATATTACTATAATAACCATTACCCTGTTGACAACATTTGTATAATTGATTCAGTCTGTGCATAGGCATCACTTCATGCACCATAGAAATTATTCCACTTGCAGACAAGTCTGTATCGGGAGAGCGGGAAGAAGCTCTGCAGACAACTGGAGAGGAGTGGGATTCATCCTACCTCAGTTGGGGAAAAAAGGTCTCTGTGGTATAGACCGAGTTGCACTTAAGTTGCCTGTACAATTCATAGGGAAAAAGAGACCATTCCAAAAGGTAGCTGGACACATCCAAGGACATTATCTCTCTATATGGACCCCATGAGAGTTCCTAGTCAACGAGCTTAGGCTGGATAGCCAGCATTTAAATGATGTTGCAGAGGTAAGATCACGTTCCAGTGAGATCTCCACTGAAGAGTGAGGCATTTTTTGTGTCCGCACACTCCCTGCGGAAGTATGATTTTCTTCTGAGCCAGGCCCTTTGGCGTTCAGGTGGTCAGGTGGAAGATAACATGAAAATAGGCAAGAAGGGCAGATAGCCTGGTTCCTTGGATTTTGAAAGCAACTGAAATCACGCTACAGTTGCAGATTTATCAAAAGGACTTGTCAAATAATTGCAACCTCCTAAATTATTCTTTGCCATACAGTGATTCATAATCTTATGAAGTATGAGGCATTCCTTGTGAGCATGAGATGCTGGATTTCCAGTGGATTCAACATTGACAGCAGATCCCATTTTCCTGTGAGGTGGCTTAACACACCTCAGTAACGGAAAATTCCTTGATGTTTCTAAGGAATATGAAAAACTGACTTCTCAAGAAGAGTAAGCAAAGAATTCTGAATGTCCTGGTTTGCGATAGAACAAAATCAATTTTCCTTTTCAGAGGAAGGACCACTATGGCCACTTATACAGCTGAAATTTTGCCTTCAGCTAATACATGAGGAAATCATGGAGGAACCAGAATGAATCCTAGAAAAAAAGAAGAAGAAATACAGGCGTAGAAAGGCAATTAAACTGAAGCAAAATCAGGAACTGGGGGGGGAAAGGGAATAAAAAATAAAAGAGAAAGTAGTGTAAGAGAAAAAGGAAAGATAACTGAATGCAGAATAACCTAGCAAGCCAATGAACAATGAACAGATGTGAAGAATTAATTGTTGGACATTGACCAGAAACTTATCTGAGAATTGGGAAAAGAGGCAGAAGAAGGAAGGGAAATAAGCCAAAAATCACAAGACGAATGTTTTTATCTTCCTAGTATTTGTTTGTAATTGTACTGCATGAACCTGATTTTTTTTCTGAACTAGTCGGAAGTCTTGCTGAGAATCTGCAGCCTACCACTAACAAACCCCGTGCCTCTCAGAGGCTCTTTGGTTGTTAATCACACAGCAGTACTTCCCTTAGTGGTCTTCCCCTGTTCTTTCAGATATGGTTCTTACAGATTTTTCTCTCTGCTGTGTGACAGGCCTCTTGTAGACCCCAGGAGAAGCAGGGTAAATACAATACAGCTATACTTTTGTACTAACAGAAATAATAAAATGTGTGCAGTGGGCTACTCATGCTGCAATGGGATTAGTTCCTCCCTGTATTCAAGCTTAAACTAGTGAAGCCCTCTGCCCTCTTTAGCAGGACAAGATCTCCTGTGACTCTCAAGCTGCAGCTGTAGAAACATAATTACACGTAAAGTGGCCTATTCTTTTTTTAATCTTAATTCTGTCCACTTGTGTCTGTTATTTGTAAAGTAATATTCCTCATACCATTATATCCTTCCCACTCACATTACAGAAAGGTATCTTTGTTCTCTTCCATGTTTTTCTGCAGGCGGGGAGATTGCTTACCCTCCATATTTAAAAAAACACACATATACACACAAGCACACACACAAGCATAGTGTGGTGCTTAACCATCATTAGGTCTCCTCGGACCCGCCTTTGCTTTCAACTAGTTTTATAGACCCTTATTTCTATAGGGACTCAGCTACCTTTAAAGTGGTGAAGCACCACTTTTAACAGACTATAATTGGTCTTTTTAATAGCTCTTAACTATAGTTCCTCTGGCTTTTTTTTTGTTTCTTTCAAAAGTGTTTATATAATAAAACTTGTGAGAATGCAACAACAACAACAAAAAAAAAAGTACAGCCTGAAAATCTGTGCAAAACATGCCAGCAAGCTCTGAACTCGTAGCTACGGCCCAAGGGTTAAGGCAGATGAAGATATCATGTGACGGCGTATTCCTTATCCCCCTGAGGCACAATGTTTGTCTTCGAGCATCTGTCTCTGGACAATTGTGTAATACAAGGCAATGAGGTGTCTGCAGGATCCCTGTCTCTCAAAGTGAAACTGGAATCCCTCTGCTTACAGCCTTTCTGGGCTTTATCAAGCCAGGCATTATGAGTTTTCATTTGCACTGCACATTACGTAGTTCAATACATGATTACAACTGTCCTTTTAAGTGACAGGTTGAGTTCATTATTTTGTGTAAAAACAAATAATCCTCTTCTGTTTCATTCTGGGTTTCCCCCTAGGCACATATAAAAATCTTTCCCCTCTTCTAAGGACTCCTCTGACCCTCTATAAGAGGTTAAGTTTTGCAAACCAATTTTTCAGCTAGGAGAATGCAGCCAAAGTTACCCCAGCTTATCCAGCCAGTGCACCTTGTGTCAGGTAGCCTGGCATCAACCTGTAACTGGAGGGGAACTGGGAGGAGGGGAGGGGAGCTGCAAGAGGAGCCGCTGTGTGGAGCGAGTAGTGCTAGCTACAACCCTTTGTGACCAGCCGGCACAGGCTCAGGATGCTGCTGGAATGAGTCTGTTCCCTCATGGATAGACGAAGAACAGAATGTACCAGTGATACAGCCTGTGATGCAGTAGCATTGGCCTTGGGAGAAATGATGCTTAGGAAAAGCACTCAGGGTATAGAAGTTGAATTAGGTTTCAGCCCCCAAACAGTCGCCCAGCCAGTGTATAAAGCTCAGCAGCAAGGCAAATCATTCCCACTGAAGCAAGTTCATACAGAGCAAGACTGGGGCTCTTCCCTCACGCAGACTTAAACCACTTCTGTTCACAGCCAGTTCTGTTGCTCAGGAGATATTCGGAAAATTCCTGGTACAAGGTGCAAATTGCTTAAACAAAGATTGTAGAATCATAGAATATCTCTAGCTGGAAGGGACCCATGAGGATCATGGAGTCCAACTTCCTACTCCTCGCAGAGCTACCTAAAATTAAACCATATCACTAAAAGCATCATCCAAATACTCCCTAAACTCTGAGTCGCTTCCCTGGGGAGTCTGTTCCAGTGACTGATCACCCTCTCAGTAAAGAAACTTTTCCTAATGTCCAGCTTCCCCTGACGCTACTTCATACCATGTCACAAAAGTTGTGAAATCTGTAGCCTGATGGGCAAAATTTTAACCCCTGACCAAAAAAAAACACCCCAAAACACCCCCAAAACCAACCAACCAAAAAAAAAACCTGTAATAAGTTTCTTTTCTTATACGGTAATTAGTTGCTTCATTTTTCTCTGAAGCTAAAATAATCGTGATGGAAACAATGCCCATTTAAAATAATAATAAAGGTGGAATGAAAGATGTGAGTCATATACAGAGTCTTCAATGAAAGCTATGTGGTGACATAAATCAAATTTTAGAAGACAGGTCTTACTTCTTCTATCCTAAAGAGTTCAAAAACCTGCACAAAGTTAAAAAATGAAGATGATGAAGAACAGGTTGGCCCAAAATATGTATTTCTTAATTTGCCTGTTTATTAGCTAACTTCTTTTATACCATGACTACCATGAAGAATATCACAGTTTTATATGGTTTAACTGTGGGCTTTTAGTAATTTGAGGATACAGTTTCAAAAAATATATAAGAGCTGACCTTTCAGCATATGAGTGACTTCGTGGGAAATTGTCACCTGCTTAGACCCAGACATACCTGTACATAACCTGCTGATCTAGGATTTAGAAAGGTTATTTGCAGTCTACAAGAAAAAATAAAACAACTATTTATTACCTGTGATGAGTATTAATTAGAACAAACTAAATCAGTCAATTCAATAAAAAGTCACATTTTTAAACCTGCTCCTCTCCCACCCCAAAAATACTACTTCGTAATTATTTTTTTACATGAAACATTGCTGTAAAATATTTTCAAGTGGAGGCTGATGCTCTCTGGCTCATACTCAAAACAACTGAGACATTTTTTGAAGACAGAACAAATTTGAAGTTCATGATTTTGCAAATTTCTTGGACTATCAGCTATCAATTTACAGCTAGAAAAAAATTCTGCTAGGAGCTAGGGACAGGAGAAACACCTTGTAAATTGTGGTTGGTTGATACATAAACCATAAATCACTATGTTTATATCAGGCCCGATTCTAAACTGCAGTTGCTCTCCTGCAGGTAGTGAATTCATTTTTTTAATGAGGTTTTTATCCTGATTTTCTAAGGAAACCAGGCTTACGTATTCACACAAAATACCAATTCTCACTGATGCCTTTTGAAGCTGTTGGCCAATTCACAAAACTTGACAGACGTTTCAAAGATATTAAATTCACCCAGTGTTTCATGGAAATGGGCAGGCTAGTGAAAGAGACACTTAAATTAGTGCAAATTACTGCAAGGTATTATTAGACACCAGAGAAACCACACACGAAAAAAGATGGCTCAGGGAAAACAATTCCTTCTCTGTTTACTAGGTCAAATAACCACTTGTTTGTGTCTCTCCTCAATTCCTCCTATTTTTTTTAACAGAGCAGAAACATTCCCTAACGTCCTTGTACGTGCCTGTCTTTGAAAAGTACATTACTGTGCTCCACCAACAACATATCGAAGTTTCTCATTGTTTCTCTTAGAGCGAAAAGGAAATGAAATTATTCCCATTAGACTGTGGGAGTTGGGTAAATGCTGAGATGGCACAAGCTACCCTCTTCACTAGACTGCCTCCCTATTGCTTTACAGTCCCGCTCTGCTCCTTTCCTTGAGCTTGCTGAGGCCTCCTGGGCAGAGCACTGTAATTGTCCAGCATGAAATAGTGTATGAAATCCTGTTTTTAGGAGGAAAAAAAAAAAGCAAACACAAAATGAGGCCTAATTCCAACATCCTTTGAGCTAAAAAGTCCTCAATTAAGGCATGACAGAGTTTAGGCACCTGGCATGCTGGAGTCATGCTTATCATAACAATGGGAATCTTCTCAAGTGGTGTTTACCCCAGTAGGAGCTTGTAAGTCTGATGAACTCTTAACAATAAATAAACTAGCATAAGATTTTGTGAGCTTATGAGCCCAGGAGAGGGTTGCACATCTGCTTTAGTCAGGTTGCTAAGAACAACCAACAGATTCAAGGTCATCAGCCCTTAATATTGTTTAATGTTGCCTGAGTATTACCTTGAGCTCCTTTGACCAGTTGTTCCAGTTGCCACTTAGAGTTTCTAGTATTGCTTTTACTTATGAAGTCTTTTGGACAAGAGGTTTCTTGCTATGCGTGGCGAGGTGTCTGTGTTTAAATAGGGAGATGTTGGTCCCTGACTGGGAGAGAGGATGCTCACCAGATAATAGTGACTGCCACAGCAAAAGCAACCCTTGCCCTGCAGTATCATTCTTGAAAACAAAACACAGCATTTACAGAAAAAAGGGAATTAAAAGACAGAGATCATGAAAGACCAAAACAGCGAGGTTAAGAGAGACCACAGGAGAAGGCTGTGAGGTTGATGAAGCAAACCAGATAAGGTCAGGTATTACCTTGCTTTAGGCAGATGGCTTTCAGGAATTCTGACTCACGCGACAGCGTCCACCTTAAGTAGAGGCATCAGAAGAATTTCTTGTGGTCCTGCTCAGTCCAGGAGAAAACAGTGTAAAGTGGCAGGTTTTTCCTCTGCAACTTACTAATGGTTGTGAGACACTGCTACAGAAATGTATGGATACTTGCTGTAGGCAGCACACCCTTTGGATCTGCCATCAGAGACAAGTAACTGGAAAGGACCTCTTCACTGGAATCAAAGGAGCATCTCAAAAGTGTATCTCCAATCCCTTCACAGTCTCGATGAAGAGAAAGAAGGGACTGAAGGGGAAAAACGCTTTTTATTCTGTTGATTGGTGCTCAAGCACGTGAATTCATGCAGTGCTTAAGTATCAATACAAGTAGGACCAAAAAAACCTTGGAAATATGGTACTAAAGTAAAGAAGATTCCTATAGACAAAAAGCTAGCCTTTTGTTTGAATCCTGCCAGGGAAAATTTAGTTTTCACTCTCCTTACACTGGTACAAGCTTGAAAAATCTATCCAGCCATACACATTACCAGAAGCTGAACCATAAGCATGTCTGAGTGCTTAAAGTACACACGTCTGTAAGTGCCCCCCTAACCTACGTGGGAGGATAGAAGAGTAAAAGATTCAAAAAAGCTTAAAAGCAGGATAGCACTGGTTGCCTAGAAAAGAAAATTGAATACTAGTCAAGAATGGAAATCTGTTTTTAGCAAAATGCAACTGAGTGGCTGAAATTTGGGTTAGCAGGACTGCTGTGACCTAAATATAGGGTATGTACCTGGACCAAAGAAGGGTACAGCCCTTTGTTTCTATGGAGAGCGCCTTTATCTGAAGAGATCGTTGGCTTTCATAAGGCTGCTTGTGTAAAACAAGACTGCTCCAGAGTAAGAGTGGGGACCCACGCTCAGTGCTGCAGATCCCACGGTTCAGATAAGCAGAGCTCTGCCGGCCCATGATTTTTGAGGGCGAATCATTCACATGAATAACGTTTCAGGCTGAGCTTCCAGGGCTATTCTCTTTGGGTTGTCATGAACTGATGATGCTTAGCAGCAGTTTTATAAAATGAAGTTAACAGAGATTGTATTTTTTTTTAAGTGATGTTGCAATTTCTCTCTTGGACAAATTTAACAGACTAAGAAATATTTCTCAGTGAGACAGTATAGTTTCTTGCAAGAATTCTGTTACAGATGAAAAGTCAAGCCTATTGCCTTATATGAGGCAGTTGAACTAGTAAAGCAACAGAATTTGCAAAAAATACGGTTTTGCCCTTTGTTAAGGAGCACAAATTCAAGGCTTGGAACTTAACATATGTTCAGTTGTACGTGTACATATAGCATTTTGTAGGAATTTCATCAAGGTACAAAATCAGACTGGAGAAAAGACTAAAAGGAATGTAAGAAAAGAATTTTCCAGGCATTTGTACCCAGTTTAATACGTTTACAATTTGTACACTTACTTAACAAAAATAATCTTACCAGGTTCCCATCACTTTCATCTCAGTTTTTAACTATTTTGATATTCCTCCGGGCTATTACATGACATACCAATAAAAATGCAGGAGTACAATAGTTTTCTTTGTGTTCCTCTCTCTTAATCTGCAAAACAGATGCAGCGAGTGTGCTAGCCACTCCAGATTGCTTTCAGCAAAAAACATAACTTTGGCAGGTTAGTACTAGTTAAGGGGCATATGGTTTGCTATTCTCTGTGGAAAGATAGCCGTAAGTCAGCCAGCAAATTCAGATTCTTATAATTAACAACAGACAAACATTTGGCTAAAAATTCATGAGGGTTTTTTTTTTGTTTGTTTGTTTGTTTTGTTTTGTTTTGCATGGCTTTCTAACCATTTATCCTTCTCTTTTTCTTTTTTAGAAAAAAAAAAGAAGAAAACCCACACAACTATGTGATTGATGGAGTAAATTATGTTGCAATTATCATAACGATGCCCTTGTTATTGTCTCAGAAAAATGTTTGTTTTTTACTACCACCCTCCTCTGATTTGACATGAATTTAAAGATGAAATGAAATAAATCTAGATTATTATAAATCATAATTTGGGGACAGTCTTTTTTGAGGGAAGCCAAGCAGGCTTGTAGTTTGCAAACCAATCAGCAAGAGAGAATAAAATACTTGACTAGCTTGATATGAAGAAGCTGACTTCAGAGGATAGGCCAACTACTGAACTTGTATATACTTTCCATTAGCTTTCAGGGGAATCATGTACGTGCTTCAAGAGCAGAGTCTGGCCTGTTGCATTAAGCCTATTAGAGAAATTAAGAAGCTTTAAAACTTCTCACTGAGAGGGACAAAGCACATCCCCAGCAAGAACAACATGACACTTCCTGACCACTATGTTTGTGGCATCTAAGGCTCTGCTTCAGAAAAGCATTTTTTTAAGCTGCTGCATAAAGTCCAAGCAGAGGTTCAGCAAAGCCCTTGAGCACACACTCAACTTGATAGGCTTGCCCACGAGCCTGGCAGAGGCAGGGCACAGAGTCTCCAGAAGGCACAAGGACTCACTTCTCACTTGTATTGCTGCAGCTGCTCTCCAATTAGCAAACACCAGTCTGCAGCAAATGAGGGATTTCATCATGGGGGAACCGGTGTCTCCATGTGCCAGCACCAGCTTCCCATGGAGAGCCATGAGACTTCTTTTGCTGGAGTCCCATCAAACCTCGTAAGCTTCAAGGCTGGTCAGCACCTAGGGACCTGGGGTAGGTGCTGAAGTTCACAACAGGGACCTGCTAACCTAAGCATGGAAATGTCTGCTTGCATGTCATGGTTTCAGCTGAAATCACCGCAACCAGACCGACAGATGGCCCTTCCCCCGTCCCCAATAGAGGAGAGGAAGAGATAAGGAGATTCAAAAGTTTAGAGAAAACTAAACTACTTTAATAAGGAATTAATATGAAAATAAAAAAAAAAGAATATCTA
>JAOXJM010000001.1:112879596-112909835 GCA_026413425.1 Tringa solitaria | reverse complement strand
GAAATGTAAAACTACAGAACACAAAATTGGTTCGGTTTTACTTCAAACCGGGACACTGCAGAAAGCCTGCAAATTTCACAAGTTGGCCTCGGGCTTTGTCTGCACTACAGGGACACCCAGCTGGGCATTAAGAACTCAAGGCCTCCCATCATAGTAGGCAAAAGTGAACGTTCCATCAGTAGGAATGAGGACTAACTTGTTCCTGTTCAAGAGAGCTAGAAGGACCTATGTCTTTGCTGTGGGAGAGGGTGGAAAAGCTCTCAGGCTGTGGGCACGAGGGTTGATCAATCAGACTGGTGCGGACAGGAGAGTCCTACATCTCCAAGCCAGCTCTTGCTGCTGCCAAGGGAATGAGATCCAGCATTGCCAGGGGGGGGGTGGGGGGGGGTCCTCTCTCTCCCTCCCTCTTCTGCCCTCCAGCAGCAACCACCACTCAACATAATCCAGTTCCTACCTCACCTCCCCAGGGCTCTGGCACAGGCATAGACAGCAGAGCAATAGCCACTTTGCTGCTTCTCCACCCATTTGGCACCCCAGGCAGCTGCCTGCTCTGCTTACTAAATTAACCCCCACGGAGCTCTGCATTGACACTGCTGCAGTACTCCTGTGCTCAGGCAAGTGCCCCAGTGCCTGCTCACCACCCAGTGTGGCCACCTGCAGCAGCCCTGCCTTGTGTGCTCTGCTGCAAGCCATCCTCCAATGTCATGTCGAGGCACACAAGAGGTGTAAGAGAGAGTTTCTCTGCAGAAAAGCATCAGAGACAGGTCAGTGATCTTGGGGTCCTCAAAGAACCCAGGCAACTTTGCAAGACACTTGATCTTCTTTTTCTCTTGTAGCTGGACAGGGGAAGCTATCTCTCTTTAGCAGAGGCTGCTTCCAGTTCTACAAGGCTGGCGCCAAATGAAATTTCCACTGCTTACCAGAAACAATATGCACTTGAGTTTCTCCATTTTTTTTGCAAGCCATGTGCATCCTATATGGACTAATAAAGCAGGAACTGCCTGCCACTGAAGCCTCAGAGCTCTGCCACTGTGATGATGATGATTAATATTTACAAAGATAAGTGTCTTTCACAGGCTTTTTCTAATCTATGATTAATAAAGATTTGGTGCAGTAGTGTACTTAAAAGTACAACAGAAAACTTGGAACATGGACAAACCTAAGAACAGCCTGTGCCAGCTTAGAGCAGATGTCTCTCTAGTCCAATGCCCTGCATTGGGCAGTGTCCAACAGCATACATCTAGGGAGAACTACGAGAATAAGAGAAGCATATAACGTACCTCCATGATATGCTCATCCAGTTTCCAGCAATCTACACCTCCTGAGCTAAAGACAGAGGGTTATGTTGGTTTTTTTATTTATTATGGCCCTCAGTGAATTTTTATTTCACTAATTTTTGTCATCACTTCCTGGGGCTAGGAAGTCTTGTGGTGGCAGGTTTCCTCCATTGCTGCTTATTATCATCCACCTGGCCTGTTCTCAGACTTCAGCTCCCACTGTAAGTTGCCAGGTAGACACTTTTTCTTACTAGGACTCCACAGAGACCAGTGTGTCCCATGAATCAGAATAAACTGATTAGTCCAGTATCCTTTTTGCTCCAGGGACAGCTCTTACTGAGGAACAGCCAGCAAAGTAGTTTTACACCAATTTGCCATGTGGTACCAACTCATCAAGCAAGGGCAACTTTGTTCACATGGTGCTTAATGGCTGAAAGTGTTTTCAGGGGCCTAAGCAGCCTGGTTCTGATTCCAGGACTGAACATCTCAGAAAAAGGAATAAATCTGCCTTCATCCCCCCATCTTTACACTCCACATGAGTAAATAAGGAATGACAGATAATGAATAGCCAATGTATGATTTGTGCACAGATACCTTTGCTTATGTACTATTTAATATAATATATAATATCATCATCAACAACATAGATAGTGGGATTGTGTGCACCCTCAGCAAGTTTGCAGATGACAACAAGCTGAGTGGTGCAGTTGATTCATGGTTGTCATCTAGGGGGACCCTGACAGGCTTGAGGCGTGGGTCAATGTGAATCTCATGAAGTTCAACAAGGCTAAGTACAAAATCCTGCACTCAGGTTGGGGCAATACCCAGTATCAATACAGAATGGGGGATGAATGGATTGAGAGCAGCCATATGAAGAAGGACTTGGGGATACTGGTGGACAAAAAATTCGGCATGAGTCAGCAATGGTTCTGGATACCAGAAAGTATTCAGCCAGTCATATCCTGGGCTGCATAAAAAGAAGCACCACTTCTTCAGGTGGAAGAAGGTGATTTTCCCCCTCTGCTCCACTCTGTGAGACCCCACCTGCAGTACTACCTCCAGTTCTGGGGTCCCCAGCACAAGACAGACACAGACCTGTTAGACTGGGTCCAGATGAGGGCCACAAAAGTGGGCACCTCCCATTTGGGAAGGCTGGAGCACCTCTCCTATGAAGAAAGCCTGGGAGAGTTGGGGTTCTTCAGCCTGGAGATGAGAAGGCTTTGAGGAGACCTTATTGCAGCCTATAAATATACAAAGTGGGCTTGTAAGTAACACAGGGAACACCTTTTCACCAAGGTCTGTAGTGACAAGACAAGGGACAATGGTTTTAAACTGAAAGAAGGCAGATTTAGATTGGACAAAATAAAGAAAATTTTTTTACGATGAGGGTGGTGAGAAACTGAAAAAGGTTGCTCAGAGAAGTTGGGGGTGCCCCGTCACTGGAAGTGTTCAAGGCCAGGCTGGATGGGGCTTTGAGCAACCTGATCTAGTAAAAAGATATCCATGCCTATGGCAGGGGGATTGAACCAGACAATTTTTGAAGGTCCCTTTCAATCCAAACCATTCTATGAGTCTATGTATGAAAAATGGACAAGCCACCCCAAAAGGTAGTGTCTCCCTGTGATTGCACAAAAACTGAATACTAAAGGTTGTGAGAAATGTTGTCAACACTGACCTGCTTTCCTTACCTTTGGACATGGACAAAGCAGACATTCCCCACTGCATGGCTTGTCTTACACTTGCTTCGGTTCATCCCTCTCCCACAAGAGGGTGATGGTCATCTCTCTCTGGGCAGTAGTAAACAAGTGACTTCCAGGTAGGAGGAAAGACCAGGTGGAGCATTTAGAAAGGTCCAGAACATGCAATGTATTATAAACCACAGTTGTGAAGGTTTCTTCACACTTCAGTTACCTGGCAAACAAAAATCATTAGTGTTTTATCACAGCCTGCCGACAGGCTCCTGTTAACAAAGTCAGGATTTAGCAGTCCGAGGATGGAGCTGGACCCATGCTAACATCCCTTCTCTCGTGAAAAATTCAGGCCTTGTTGGCAGTTGCCTGACTGCACTATCCCTCTTCCTCCTGTCTGACCTCCTCTTCCTCCCACAGCAGCATAGCCTCCCAGTGTGCCAGAACCGGCATTGCAAACCTACACAAGAAATTATTCAGTAAATCAGTCAGACACCATGGACTCCCAGCGCCTTGTTACACGTGGATAGCAAACATTATTCACATTCTCAGTAGTTCATTAAGAGAAAAGCCAAATCAAGATATTGCTGGTTTTTCAGTTTGTCTACTTCCAAATAACTAATAATAAAATATTAGTTACGTTAGAAATTATTCATACAGACACTGGGCTTTGAAGGGGAGAGAGGCACAGTTAGCACGCAGCAGAAAAGGCTGCCCACATGATTTGTTAGCTCTGGAAGGAAAAGACAGCAGCAAGCACAGTGGAGTCCTGGTCCCAGCCTAGGGCTCCAGGGCACGCCTGTAATACTCCTAATAAATAACCTTGAACATATTGCTGAACTCAAATTCGGGTCCCAGGAGCTCTCCCAAGTTCTCCCTCCACAGCAACCTTGCAGTCCCCATAACAACCTGGCTAGCTCAGCTATCCCTGTCTTTCTTCACAGTCCCATTTCCCACTGCTCTGTAATAAAACAGCCTTACTCCCTAAATCCCTGTCCCTCTTCTGCCATTTCTGCTTACCTTCCCTTCTCAAGTACTCCCCTCTTTCCCTTCAGCCCACCGTCACACTGGTCATGCTAGGATTGGGGTGACAAGCAAAGTGCACCTCCAAAGTGCTGGGCTGGTACCTAGCACATCCACTCCCAACCCCTAGGCTTGAAATCATTAAGGAATTTTCTCCCCAGAAAGCAGGAATCTGAGGTTTTTTCCATTCCTCTGTCCTAGCAAAGGATGTTACCTTCTCAGTACAATCTGCGTACTTTTACCATACCCAAACCCTACTACTGCAGAAATCAAGAACGTTGATGGTCCACTTGGCCAGACCTAATGCTGCTTAGTCACACGTGGTGCTCTGACAGTTTTTGGTGCAGGTTTGTTACAGGCAGGAGTTGTGAAACTGTGGTTTGCAGACCCATTGAGAGGTACGTCTGTGGACAGAAGTATTCATGCCTACCTTTAAGGGGATCCACAACAGGACATTTTACACTCCCTGTGCAACACTTGCAAATCAGCAAGTCAGCACCTCACCTGAAAGGGCTTAAAAGCTCCAGCACAGGAAGATAGGGCAGCTTGTACCCCTGATTGTTGGTAAATGGTAGGAGGGACAGCTTCTGAAACGTGTTTCGTGGTTGTCTGATGCATCTGCAATGGCTTTCTGTTTCTTCCAAGCTTCCAAATCCCACCAGGTATCTGAAAAGGTACTCACTCCCCTCCTTTTCCCTCTGCTGAGCAATTATGAAGAACCAAAGGTCTGGAAAATATTTCAAACCAATTAGTGGGCATTGTCAACAAAGACTGACTCAATTATAAACTGAAAATCTATCGTTATACTGAATGATAGATGGTAGCGGAGAATGGACTGAGAACATGTAGAATTATTTTTTCTGTTCTCGAGCTGGTTAAAAATTATTTGTTTAGAAATGTTGCTGCTTGGGAAAAAAAAAAAAACACAAAACAATTATGGTTGCACCTTTTCTTTTTCCGAACGGTCTCTATAGGCAGAAAGCACAGGTATTCTGCCTGTAACACAGCTAGGCCCAGGCTGCACACGCATCGGCTCCGTGCCTGCAGAACAGGCTGCAGTGCCCCAGCACCCTGCACCTTCCAGCAGAGAATCTCAACTCTTCTGCAAAAACTGCTGGAGTGAGTGGCGGTGCATTTGCCAAAGGCAAAATGAGAACAAAAAGCCCTTCTCTGTCCAGCCACTCCCTGCCTGCCTCCCTCCCTAACTGCACAAAAACAGTAATTCTGTGTGTGATTAAAACATGTTTGTTTGTGTACTTTTGGACAGTGGAACTGCAGAATTCAGCTAAATACATCCCTGATCTGTGAGAACCGAAGCACAAGTGCTCTCATTTCCCCCCCTCAGCCATCTCTTTCAACAAACTTCCCCTTCTGAGCCATCCATTCATTTTCCTGAGGCTACATTGCTGCTTAAAAGTAATGAAATGTTCAAAGTATGGTAGAGTAAACCCATTTTGAAGAAACAGGGAACAAAAACTGGAACGGCCATGTATCTGTCAAAGCCTAATAACTCCAACACCGTGAATTTCTTTCCCTGACCTGCCTTTGTCCATTATACTTTGACATTGAGTGAGGTTTTCCAGGGCATTGCTACACTTCATGAGGCCATGCCCAATTTTTAGATGCTGGGTTGCCATGGGGAATTCGCAGCATCCAAGATACAGGGGCCTCTGTTCCCACAACAAGGCATGAGAACAGCACGCCTTAAAGCAAGAGCCACAAAGCCCAGTTTGCTGAGCCAGCCAAGGGAAATGCCAAAAACATGGGTATGTCTCAATATTGTCCCTCTCCAGGACTCAGATGCCATCAGCAGTTTTCAGAAAAGTCCTCTCCCTCCCAAAGCCAGCTAAAGGCTTCTCAGCAGCATAGGCAATACTGAATTTTGCTGCTCCAAAACTAAGGGGCACCAGGAGGAAAGAGGCAGACAAAGGGGCAGTGTCAGGTGGAGAATGAGAAGGTGGAGGCTGGAAATCCAGGATTTACAAGTCCTGCTGGCTTCCAAGGAAGACAGCTAGGGGCAGTGATTCTTGCTGTCACAGTCCCAGACACCCAGACTCCGCACTGGGTAGCAGCAGCAGCAACCTGCCTAGACTTTCCAAGGCCAACAAAGGAAACAGTGAGGTGATTTTGCCCTCTCAGCGCTCCTACATAGGCTGCTGCTGTAGATACCTATACAATCTGCCTGTGCCTGGTCTTCCTATGCAGTGTTTAATAGTATCACAACTTGCAGCCAGGCTCTTCTTTTCTAAATATTGCCTTAACAGCTGGGCTAGGGAGTTACAGGGCACATCTCTACAGTTGGACACAGCATGCGATCACACGTTAGCTCTGCCCAAGCCAGGAGGGTGCAAGTTGGTACCAATCCTAGCCCCATGCTGCCACGGAGCATGGGACTGCACCTACTTGCACACCCAAGAGCAGAGCAGGCCTCTTTACTGCCAATAGAGCTGTGATCCAACACATAGATATGCCTCATGGGACTGGCTCAGGTCCCACCAGCTCAGTGCAAGCATGGAGCTGGCATAACACTGACCTCAACTGCTTCCACAGGCATCTAAATCCAGACTGTCCCCCAACCCTTCCTGCTGGTTCAACTGATTTGACTAATGCTGTGCCCCAGACAAAGCTTCAAAGGGGCTCCCCTGGGTCACCTGGAGATGGATCCGTATCTGGTCATGCAGGAGAGGAAACTGAACCCCAATGTCCCACGGCAGGGATGAATGGGGGAGCTTGGAAATCAGAGGCGTATATTCAATCCACCTTCCTGTGATGGGTGTTGTGGTACAGGGAGTGTTTTCTGTGCACATTCGGTCAGAGCAAAAGTGCAGTAGGTAACACAGAGTGGGAGCACCAAGCTCATGATCATTAGGAAGGTTGGGCGTGAGAGAGAGGCCTGTTGCTTTGTCCCTGTCAAAACAGTATCACTGCCATAACACCCAGAAATGGGTTCTTAGCTACTTTCTCATCAGAGAGGCAGATGAACACAGACTTCACCTGCCCCTGAGGCAACTTAGCAGTGGAGCTAAATTTTGAATCCAGACATTTACAGTTTAGTTAAGCTAGCTGTGTCCCACCTGGACTGCCCAGCAGAGCTGGTTCTGAGTCTGAAGTATGTGGTCAGGCTGGATGGGGCTTTGAGCAACCTGGTCTAGCGGAAGGTGTCCCTCCTCATGGCAGGGGGGTTGGAACATGATGATCTTTAAGGTCCCTTCCAACTCTAACCATTCTGTGGTGTCAAGGTCCTTTTCAGCATTTCATGAAGGATGGACCACAGTAGTGAGATACATTGCTATGCCTATGTATACTAAAATACAATGGTTTTGGTCAATCAGTAACAAGGTAACCTATCATATGCCTGATTTTCAGCCACTGACCTGAAGTTACATAATAAAAACACAACATTCATTTAAGCTTCTCCATAATATAGGGGTGTGTGTAGGGAGACGGGGAGGGGGGGAACCAAAAACAAATAAGTTATTCTTGCAGATTTGATGAAAGGTTCATGGGCCAAACAGTTCTGCTTGAAACCCAGTAATTTTTACTTTCCTGCTTAAACTTGAAACCAGCCAAATTGTGTGCGGTTTGTGCTATTGCTGTGAACAGCTTACATGGCCATACTAAGAGCAGCAGTAATTAGACTACCACAGCTATACATTAGTTAATAAACAACATAAATAATCATATAAATGTCATGCTTTGATGCCAGGACTTGACCAATTCAAGCAAATTCAACAGTGTTTGGCACAACTGAGCATTCTAAGAATTTGTACATAATCTGCTTTTTTGCAAACCTTTTGAGAAGGAGCTATTTACTTGGTAAGCATGTTTTTCTTCAAGAGATTATACTCCTTCCAAGTCAATTAACTACATTCCAATGAAAACAGGGAGAATTTTAAATAAATGATACTAGCCTGTTCATAAAGAAAGAGAGAGAGAGAATGAGAACACAATGGAAACTCTGAAATTGTGGTCACTTAAATAAAAACCCTTCTGTGCACAGCTGAAAACATTTTCAGTCCTAAAATACTGACATTTTACCGTGGGAGAAAGAACAAGAGCATTAATCTTACAGGGGTTTTCACTTGTTTCAATTGCCAGAGTGTCTCTGTTACTGCTGCACGTTATGATTGCTATATTAAAGACATTAATTACACGATTCAGTGACAGAACAATCAGGAAAAAAAAGGGCAAGAGAAGTATTCTGTGGAATCAGAGCTGAACAAACTGCAGGATAAAACAGCAAGGATCGGGGTACAGCAACTTTTCTTTGCTGACGTCATCACTGACCTTTCCAACATCTTAGGTTAGCATTTTATCTTAGCATTAACCCACAGTACCACCCAAACCATGACTACGTACCATAAGAGGTGAAGATGGGTTTCTGAGGCAAGGTGTTTATATGGCCATTACCCAGGAACTCTGACACAAGGGGAGGTGATCAGAACAACATGTCAAAAGCAGCTTGCAACACAAATGGGTCCAGCTCACTTTGACCACTGCTACTCCTGGTGACTCCACCAGCCGCACTCCTGGTGACACCATTATGTGAATAGCAGCTGCCTCTCAAGTGAAATTCAGCAGAAAGCAGGCAGAGAGCAGCTTCCACAGTAGCCTGGGCCGCTAACAGGCTAAAGGAAGAAAACACTGCGTTGTCCATCCTGCCATCTTCATTACTGAGGAGGAAAAGGACACTCAGTCTGAAAGCACTCATATACTTTTCTGTGCAGCTATATTTGAAGATACTAACCGCTGAATTCCCTCCCTCTGTGCACCTCAAATCCACCAGAGGGGAGTCAAGCTGGGCTGGGAACACTGAGTGCTCAGCTCTTTTACGAGTCAATGCCTGCACATCTCAGTAGTAAATGCCCCATGAAATGCAGGCGTCTTCTGAAGGTGTAGCATTTGTACAAAGCCAGGGCTGCCAGAGTCCTTGGAAAAGGATAGCTCCTTTCATGGAGAAAACCACTAGGTACAAAAGAAATTTGGATATCAACAACCTGTAGTGTGGTCACTATGTACTCAGAACGTACAGAATGTATTTTTGGTACTTCAAATTCCACACTTGGGTGCACATGTCCAACCCTCCATCTTCAATGGAAACCTATCTGCCTATATGCAAAGGCAGAGCCAACTCTCACATTCCTCCTCGCTTGCCACATTGATAAAGCATGAGTCATACTCAGATGTCAAAAAGGGTCCAACCACACAGAACTTTAAAAAAGCTTCACAAGTCTCTCTTAGGTCAAATCCCAGCCTACTGTGTTCTACATCCGTCCTGTGAGGAGCCCCCTCTGAAAAGGGAAAGACTACTGTTGTTATTATTTCTATTCCCTTAACACTATGGACTGGGGTCCCTTTATTTTAAGCACTGTACAAACAAATTACTCAAACAGTCCTTCCCTCGGGTGCTCCCCAAATAGGAGTGCCTAAAATCTTTCATTTGCCTAGACCTCCCACTTCCTACAAGAACATCTAGTTACATCAGGATTTTTGAATGTGAGAAAATAGCTGAAGTTCATCTTCTGTGAGCTGAGCACTGCCAAGGTTAGAAAGAAGCTTTCCCTGGGTTCAAACATCATGCAGTGATGGGGTTGCATCTCTGGAGTGTGTGGTTCCTGGTTCTAATCTCAGCTGTGGTGACGACCAGTGTGTTCAGCTACTGCATGAGAAAGTTTGCTAATTGCCAGTGTCTGCGCTAGCGTCTGACAGACACAGTAGATGTCACGGCCAATTTTCAATTATGTGCCGAAATAAACTGCATACTCTGGGAGAGACCAGAGCTTTCAGAACTTTTTCATCTCCCAAACCTTAGGTGTTTCATCTGTGTGCCAAGAAAAAAGAAGCCACAATGAATAATGGAATAATAAAAAGCTCTTCCAGCCTAAAGCTTTATCAGGGAACTTGAAAAACCCTTCCCTCTTTTTTGCACGGAGTGTGCTGTCCCTTGCAGTCCAAGATGCAGGCAAAAACTCAAGGCCTTGAAGAACAGTCCATCTGCTGTCCATCACCACTGTGCATTTCCTAGTTTTATTGCCTGTTCAGTAGACAAACGTCCACTGTTCTTGTACCACTCCCAGATCCAAACCAAAAGCATGCAGGCCACCTTTGGACCCGCAAGCTGCACTTCAGTAGTTTGGTTCCAAGGAATTTTCACTAGGCAGCTGTGGTTCTCTCTCTTGGCCAACCTTAAAGTTATAACAAGCCTCTTCTAGCCAGAAGTTTCTCTTGATCACCGCACCAGCAATTAGCTGAACACCCTCCCTGGATTTCTGCATTATTCTCCTGTTTTCTAAATTAATGTTAATGATGTTTCCAGGAGCTGAAAAATATCACAGACCAAGCTACAATAGCTTTTTGTCTTTGATGGCTACCAGAAGCAAGTCTTGACTAATAGGGCTCCTAGCAATTGAATTCCACCTTTTTGTCTGCTTCCTTTGCCGGTGAGCTGCTACAACTGAAGGTTCAGTTTCCCCGGCAAATTCCACAGCTGTGTGAAGTGCTCTTAGCCTCCTTTCACATCTTGGTCTGTAAATCTAAGTCCAGCTGAACATCTACAAATTGGCCCGCTGTTAATTTATCTTGGAAAGTCTCATGTGGATATGCCTGGAACCTAAGTTTTCTCAGGTCCTTAGTTCAGATGGGGCCCCTTTTTTTCTCTTCTAAGTCTCATGTCAAGAGTTTGAGCCAAATATGGATATATCTTATCCTACATCCGGATCTAAATAAAAACTGTGCCACAAATCATATTTCCAAGATTTTTCTCTTCAAGCAACTTGTCTTTTTTTCCCAAGGAGCAAATTCTACCGTACTATTAAAGCTAGTTGCTATTAGGCTTGTTTATGGAAGGAGGAAAAAATTAATGACAACATCAGAGAGATTCTTTGGTGAGATCCTATTTACAAAGTATGCCCACAAAGTCCTGTTTCCCAGAAAAAAAGTAGAAACAAATGACAGCACAACATTTTTTTTGCTCAAAGTTACTAAGTCTCCCCCTTCTGTCAGTTCTGCTTTTTCTCATAATGACACACTTAACTGTTTCTGTACATTGGCTTGCTGTTTCTCATGTGTACAGTGATTGCCAGTGACTGTAGACCCTCCATTTTGCAATTAGAGAATATCTTAGCCCTTATTTCTTAGCATCTGACTAGGCTTCATCTATTTTTTTTCCTCCCATTTCACTGTGAAAGGAGCTTACTATAGAGCAAAGATTTTTCCTCAAGGCAACTAGTAACACCTTGCTATAAACAGCTCAATATCACATGCTATATTCTGCTCTGCATCTTCTGAGGCCATAGTTCATCCCTTGAGTCATGTGAAAGCTCTGTGGTGCCAGGTCACGTAGCAATTGAAGGCACAGTCGTGTGGGCAGACTGTGAACGGTCACTGCTGTTAGCTAGTTCACACAGCAGTGACCTTGTGCCATGGACACACTGCCAGGAGTGTCCCAGAGCGCCTCATTCTCAGTTCCCCACTTGTTTTTCCCAGGAATGGTAGGACACCAGCAGGGCCAGAGTGCGACTGGGGGTTTGATGCTGACTTTACACCTTCTGGACTTCTCTGACTCTGGCTACCCTGTAATGCCACAGCTATTATAAATCATGACAGCTTCTCCAAGACTGCTTCTCTGCTGTTTCCATAGCCCTTCCATCCCTAGCTACTCTTTTACTCCCCCATCCCGAAACCATTTCCTATGATTTAGCTGCTTGAGATAGATCAAGGGCCTTTATCATTACCCAGTATCTTAGTGTGCGTAACCTGCATATGTACTTCAAAGAAGCTGGATCCAGACCTTTCTAAACCACAGTAATAGGTTTTTGTTGTCCTCTTTAGACAAATGCTTCAGATCATGCTTATGTAGACATGTATAGACACACCTGAGGTCTTCTATATACTCCAGGATGCCTTTGTGGCCAGGTGGGCTAAGGCAGCTATTTGACTTCTGGGTAGAAGTTAGCCTGTACCTGCCCATGAATGTGTGCCCTCTGACAGGTTTTCTGATACTCCTAAATACAAGCCTGAAAAATAAGTTTTACCTTGCACGTGTCATTTCCAGAAGCACCAACTCCAGAAAAGCAAAAGCATCCTAGGACAAAAAAAGTTACTGCATTTCCCAGAAGTGCAATCCCCTTCATCCTGCTGTGAAAGGTAAAAGGAAACATATTTTTTTTTTCCTTCACAGTATTCATCAACTTGTTGTTGTGCATAAAACCCTCTTATTCAGGATTAATCTACCCCAAATGCAGGCTTCCCCCCTGGCTGCAGTCACCGACCACTGAGCTAGGCTTCCTTTGTAGTCAACCAACTCAGGTGTTTTGCAGGGCATGATTCATCCCAATCTCAAGCAGGTATCTAAATTAGGGCAAGAAAGACCTCAGGGGAGCAGCTCTGATGTAGACACCTACCTCCAGTCATCTAAAGTTCAGTAACATGAATCCCACCCCCAGATACTTTTCAGCTGACCCAGTTTATCAATAACTGTCATTTACCTCAGCAAAAAAGCAGACACTTTCATCTGTACTTTTATTTCTGTACTTTTACTGAAAACTCCAAGCTTGTACCACAGATGTCTGGGAAAGACTAGCCTGTCAGACAGCATTTGGGCTTAATAAGAATGGAAACATCTTCACGGCATAGCTAATTTTCAGTTTGAGAGCTCACCTGGACCTTTGTCATCTGATTTCATGCACAGATGCATTCCCAAATCAAATATACGCTTAATCACACACCTTACAGGGCTCTGACATATACATTTTGCAGCATTTCAGCCAAAACTACCTCCTATTTACTAACTATTATTGTTCAAACAACTCCCAAGACATATATGGAGTTTTATAAACACATAAAGCAGATAGATCTCATTCCATAAAAGCTTTGAATCTAAACAAAACATAGCAGCAAATGAAGACAGACTACTGTGTGGGGGCTGAGGAAATGGTTACAACCAGCAAGGATAATTTGGTATAGGCTTCATATTAAAAAAAAAAAAAAAGTTTGCACATTTTTCAGTTGATATTTCTGGCTCTGGTATTTTATGCTTGCAAAGCTTCTTCCTGACCTGTCTGTTTTTATTTGCATTGAACCATTTGCTTCATTGGAGTTTCCCAAGAGACTGCAGGATTGTCATAAACTCCCTGCCACTCTATTTTAAGCAGACTGTCAATGTACTTGAGTATTCAAACTCTTAGGAGCTGTCTCCACCCTTGCTAGCAGCCAGGGAGTGATGATCACAGGCCCCTCTCAGGTTGTCTCCCAAGGCACTTTGAACAGTGGCCTTCGTTGGAAGACCCCCTCTGTTTTCCCATAGCTGGCAGCCTGGCTGAGGAGGAAAGGAGATGGGAAGAGCTTCTCTGCCTGCTGCACTTCTACACCAAAAAACAGCAACCTGGCACCTTATTTATCACTTGGTGCCAGGCACGGGGGAAATCCAGAGGTGTCTTGCTGGACACAGCTGAGCCTCAACAGGGCATGTAGAGGCCACTACAGTAGCACAACAACGATTCTCCTTGCACCACCACGGCTCACGCTGAAGAGGAGCAGGGGAACTACTCCAAACCAAGACTGTTTCTTTCCCTCTCGCTGTATCCCTACAGGCTGATCCCAGCCCTCTAGGCAAAATGTCTCTGCCCTTCCGGGCAGGAGATTAGAGGGAACCAGGCTGGCAGGGAAGAGCAAAGCTCACGGCAGTGGGGAATGTCACCAGTGCTCAGGGCTGAGCCCTGTCCCTCCCTGCTCTGAGCCACCCCCACCTTCCCCCCATGCCAGCTGGGCCTCACAAGCAGCTGTGCCATTTGCTGCAAAGGGGATGAGAGGGGCCATATGAGCAGGAGGGAGGAGGACAGCTGTAGCACAGAGGGTTGAGTTGCTCCCTGCTTCCCTGAAGCCCTAGGCAGCTCCAGCAGGCCCCTGCCCCAGGCAGGCAGGGAGGTCAGAGCTGCTGTCCATGTGGTCTCCAACTCCCCTATTGCCTGGACTCTGATGGCCCCCAGGTACAACCTTGGAAGCCACAGCAGTTGACAAGATTAGTCTTTTGCAGTAACAGATAACAATAATTTTAATTCATTTTAATTAGCAATATTAAATTTCTTAGACTAGATATGATAATTGGATATGATCACATGATACTGTCCTAGTCTAAATAACATAAAAAATATGTTTATTGGCTACCCAGCTAGCAGAAAATTCCTTCTGACATTTTGGCCCAGCTCATCCATCTCCTCTCTGCACCTCCGATATTTCCCGATCATCAAACCTCTGTTTAACATACTTAATTCTATGCTGACACACCCTGCCTGCAACAGCTATTCATCCATCCTAAATTACTACTCTTATCCTTATTACAATCTGCCTCTAATAGTAACTACACATTATTTCCTGTATCACCTCATGCTAAATCCTGAATGTAGGTCTATTAAGACAGTTAGGATTAAATGATATCACACCTATTAGACAGCTGTTCATGTATATACATTGCTGTGCGCAAGCACAGCAGGGTGACAACTCCTTCTGCTTTCCCCCTCCACCCCTCCTTGCCTGCGTGCCCTGAAGCTTGTGTCCAGCACATGGCCTTGCAGCGGGAGGAGTGCCTCTGCTGTTGGGTTTAACATGCAATGGATGGAACTGGAGCATCTCTAACCACCAACTATGGGGGCCAAACAGTCACCAGGACTTCTGCCACCACTGTGCTTCAAGCAGCACCAGCACAAAAACATCCAATGTGTCTTTTAAAACAAGGGAGCACGTAGGCAAGAGGCTTTCTGTCCTACCCGTAGCCAGTGTTGAGGTTGTGACATACATCCCCCTCTCCCACAGCTGCCAAGACTGCTGTCATACCCTTCCATCAGAAACAGCCGTTGATTCTGGTTGTCCACATGCCTATGACTTCCCCACTGTGGTCATAATTAAAGGCACAGGGAATCACGCAAACATGCGTAGCATGTCTGTGCAGAGGTCTTTTGATGAGACCTGAAATCCTTCAGTCTGGGGATGTTTCCTTGACCTTCATTCGAAAGGCAGGCCAGGACCTCAACACAACTTCCTGTGTCACTCTGGTACAGTCATCCTGGTGGTTGTCCTAATGAGAGCCAAAGCCTAGTAGTGCCTGCCCATTACTGCAATCCATAAAACACAGGG
Organism: Tringa solitaria; assembly: GCA_026413425.1. NCBI lineage: Eukaryota > Metazoa > Chordata > Aves > Charadriiformes > Scolopacidae > Tringa > Tringa solitaria. The sequence goes on along the minus strand of JAOXJM010000001.1, from coordinate 112,894,717 downwards.
ATGAAGCTCTACAGCAGTCCAAGGATTATTGATCACTGTAATTCTCCTCAACCTCTCTTCAAAGACCTTGCAGGGAAGCCTTCAACAGAGCATAAGCTTTTTCACTCATGGCAGAAGGATGATTTTTATCTCTACTGCTTGCATACTGTATACTGGCATAAATTAAATCAAAGTGGAGCAGAGGAAATCAATTAGAGTGAAGTCTGTGCTGAATTTAGATGATTTGCAGTAAATAAGGCCTGGGGCCACACACTGAATGAACCAGTAATAACGGATTGCTACCCAGTCAATGAGCACCATCAGGTGCTAAGGAAGCCATTGTGTCACAGAAAATAGAGCACAGGAGCATGTAACTGGAAATCACATCACACTGCATACGTGCAAGCAGCTGGGATGGACGACACACAAGAAGTTTAATAATTCTTTTTCATAACTTTTGAATGCTTTATGTCCCAATCTTCACTCTTTCTGGTTGCGTAGATTGAAGGTACTGATATGTTACAGGGCAGACTTGTTAACTATTGGCATTACCTTCATCAAGCTCAGCTCTGAGAAACAACTAATGAAATCGCACTCCTAAAGCAATCACAGAGCATTCAAAGTAGGCACATGGGAAGTAGCTCATGGAAATGTACTGGGCTGGAGCACACAAAATGTGCTCGAATAGCCCCTGGGAAAAGCATGGCTACATGCTGTTTTGCAAGAGAGGTAGTTCAAAAATCAGCACAACTACAAATTCCTCTGTGTGCTGCCATAGTATCTTATTGTGGAAACATACATGGATCTGCAGAAACTTATTCCACCTGCCTTGAAGGGACTAAGATACATAGTGCAAGCTTGTAAGGGCTGACAGTTGTAGAACATCAATAATTCAAAACCTGTGTATGACTCACACTGCCCAACCCATCCCCCTAAGGTTACTTTTACTTAATATTCACAGAAGGCACATTGTTATTTCTTCTTCAAAAAAGTCATGAATAACTTACCATTCATTACCCAAGCACATTTTTTTTTACAATTGACTTCATCTAAAAGAATAAGTAAGCGTAGAAAATGTTGATTTCCCAACCTCTTAAAATCTTCTTAGTTCATTGTGGTTGAGCACAGAAGTATTATTCAGAAATTCTTCGTTTGCAGAAGACCACATTTCTATTTTTTTTTTTTTTTGGTTTAAAGGGCAATATTCACCCCATTCCTAAAAAAGTAATGCAATGAAAAAAAGGAAGGCAAAAGCCAGACTAGATGAACATTTCCATTTCCATGTCAGAAGTCGCACTCCAGACTACCAGAGAAATATGGACTGGTAGAGTCCTGTTACACCCTGCTTGGTAGTACACAGTAAATTCTCAAGCACCCCACCTTGGGTCATTTTAAATGTCTCAAACCAGAGTGGCTTCCTCTACCCACAACAGGAAGAAGTGATCTCTCCATCACAGGCCTCTTCCATAGGATGAGATGGAATCTGTTACCAGTCCACTGCTGGTTTTCTGCTTGTGAATCACGTATGAACCCACTGGCACCTCTTTGAAAGCAGTATGAGGCTTGTCATTAGTTACCACAGAAACAGCAATTTTCATAGAATTGTTCCACCTGGTTGAGCTAGAACATACTTCTTAGAGATTTTATTTTGGTTTCAAGAAAAGTGATGGAATTGGGATGGGGTTAGGCCATTGTTTCACCATCACCATCAGACAAACCAGAACCCCAAAAAGGGCTCTTGTCCTTAGCCCCCAGCTGCTCAATCTTAACCCATGCTGCTTGCTTCCTCCCATTAACCTATGCATTTGAGGTGTCACATAGAGTCAAATCAGGATCCTGATCTGGGTTAAACCAAACCTTTCCTCTTTGAGAGGGTCACTAACTTGGACCAGTTTCCGATCCAGTTTACTCTATGACCTTGAAAACACTTGCGTTAATGTGTCCAAGACAGGGGTACTGTGGGAATTGAAGAAAGCACCAAAGCAGTGAAAGGGCAAGGCTCTTTCACTCACTTGTTTCTGCTAGTATAAAATGATCTTTCTCTTCTGGTTAAATTACAGGGTCCTCTCTGTTTTCAGGATTTTTTACTTATGTAAATACCTAAAACTGTTATGTCTCCAACATCTTAGCTTCCCATTAATAAGGCAAGTAAATTGGCCTTTATCAGTGCCTAACATGCCTATTTCACAGCACAAGTATGGTCCCCCACTTGACTTTCTTTGTAAGTCCTGCACAGAACGGAAGCGATGGTATTGTTTTGCCCCAGGTGTTTCAGCACCTGTTTGGTGCAGCAGCTTCACATCAGGCACATGGTCAAATGCAAGTCCATGCCTCACACCTCTGCCAGTGCAAGCCCAAATGGGAGCACAGAACATGTCTCTTCACCTCTTGCAGGTAGGCTCTGCGCACCCACACACACACCACTTGCATTGCCTGCACCTCAGCCCCAGAGGAATCATAGAACAGGTTGAGTTGGAAGGGACCTTTAAGGATCATCTAGTCCAAGCCTGCTGCAATGAGCAGGAACATCTTCAATTAGATCAGTTGCTCAGGAGCCCTGTGCCTGTGGACACTGGTCAGATAAAGGGGGCAGAGAGGCTCTTTACAAAATGAAGGGTCTGTGTGCAGACTTCTCTCTCCAAGTGCATTTCTGCTCTGGGGGAGGGAGCTAGTGTAGCTACTGCAACACCAGCAGTGACTTGAGCTGACCTGTACCCTTAGCACAGAAAGTGCCAGGAGGAGATGTCAGCCTGGGTCTGGGCTGAGTCGACCAGCCCTGCATCCTGGACCTCTTTCCATTGGAAAGCCTGAAAAAGAGAGGGACTTTCTAGTCCTCCTTGACGTGGAGAAAAGGCCTAGAAAGTTTTCAGTCTGTCACCCGAGACAAATACATGCCTGTTCAGTGGGTGAACGGCTGTGGTCCTTCCCTCACTCTGCTCAAAACCGTCTTCTTCCTCAGTGTTGCCCTGATTGAATTTTTCCCTCTTCAGCTCCTGCTGTGCCTTGTCAGTCCTCTATTGACACAACTCCTATATCAGGCCTTTGGCTCAGAGCAAGCAGAGCTTTCTGCTAGTCAAACAAGAGTTTATTGAGGACAGTGCTGAAGTAGCCCTTTACTCCTAATTGAGTTCAAAATGAAATCTCATCCTCCGGCCCGTAAACATTCTGCAAAACCACCTCCTACAACAGAATACAGAGAGCAACAAAAAACCAGCAGAGAGCACTAACACTGAATTCAGAGACCAACAGATCCAAAAGATTTTGTAAATGGCAAAATGCTAGTGAGCAGCTCAGGTTTTAGCTCTCCCATCAGCTGCCTAGAACCATGCTAAGCTTAGGTTTTGCAGTGGTGCTCTGCAGTGGCAAAGGGGTTGAGACAAGGAAAACATCTAGAGATCTTTGTCACCTCGGCGAGTTAAATTGAGAGACATAACATCAGTATGTGCCCCAAAATGTTTGAAAATTATTTTTTAAGCAACTGTGGCTTTAATTTGTCTTCTACCATCAAGTCTGAAAGTACATGTAACACTATCACTGTAAATATAGGGTAAATATATCTAGCAAGTGACTGAAAACAGTAATAGCCATACCACTTTTAAGTTTATATATGTGTATATAAGCATAATATATATTATATACACATTTGTATGTAATACAAATACATATGTATTAGTACTACATAAATATGTATTATACCCGTACACATCCATATAAAAGCTTTTTTCTTTTTTCATGTTACGCTATGGGCCATATTTCTAAAAGAAAAAAAAACCCTGTCCCACAAAGCATAGTGAGCTCTTTGCAAAAATCAGCAGTTCATTGTCATATCAGACACTGTTTGGTTATGATACTTTTTTTTGTAAATCTTACTCCAGGTGGGGGTACCAAGCACCACTTTGCTCAATTTAGACATTCATGTTTAGCTGCCATGAGGGAAAAGTTAGAGCATGACACTTGAACTATTGGATTAAAACCTGGCCTCACATGTCACTACAAATTCAATAGAAGAAAGTTAGCAATGTCATCTAAATCCTAGAGGAGAAAATCTTCTCTTTTCCCTACAGAGTCTCAATTTCCCAACCTCTTCTGTCAGTACTAACAATCAAACAGAGAGTTCAGGAAACTGCCCAATCCCAGATCTGCCTATGATCTCTTCTCCAGGTTAATTTTTCAGTCAGGTCACTGGCGGTCACATGTATGTGAGGGGTCCCCTAGACTGAAAAGTGTCATCAGAAAAAGGGGAACATTAACAGAGATCAGCTTGAACTCCTGTGGGGCAACATATCATTTGCTCTTGAAATGTGTGTAATGCATTCCCTGGGCCAGGGACTCAGTAGCACAGAAGTGGCTGTAAGACCTCATCCTTGAGGTCAGACCACAGACATGCTTGGTATTTCAACACAGAGCGTAGAGCAGTCAGGATGCCTGGGGTTATCACATGGCCAAAGAGGGGAGACACCTGGCTTGATCTGCTCATTAGCCATGCAGAGGCAGCCCTTGGATCAGGTCTCCCACAGCCCAAAAGTTAGTGAAACCAAGGGCTCACCTCTGCTCCCCAACCTGCCTTTAAGAGCGGTACCATTGCCCCAGATACTGACAGCACTTGTGCTCAGAGGAAGCCATTCATTACCAGCACTTTCCCAATGAACTGAGACTGCATTTTCCAAATAATGTAAAGGAAGGAAGGAAGAGAAACAGCCAGATACTTCCTTTCAGGGGACAACTCTGCAAATAGCAGGTGTCAGCGACCCTGGTAGCACTCTGCCGTTGTACACACATGTGGAGGTCTATGCACGTGCCTGGCCAGTGCTCTGCTCTGCCTAACTGGTTTTCAAAGCTTCTGGGCACTGCTTGTTACTGCCCATTACTGCCTGCTATTGCCTGCTTTGAATGTGTGGACGGTGAAGGCCTAGTCTAGGCAGTATGCTGCGCTAGAAGCAGTATATTCACCATATTATTCACCAGTATATTTTAAAAATAACACAATGCATGCCTCACACCTTTGCTTTAAAGATATCTAAGTGCTTTATAACTATGCATGAAGCAATCCCCAGTGATGTGCCAGGGACACTCTGTAGACTGTGCTGAGGCATGTTCCCAAGAGTGAGGATCTACAGAGGCAACTCACAATAAAGAAGCGTTATTATTGCCTGTTCTTCCCAGTTCACCTTGAGAAATGAGACGTAAATACTGCAATGGCAGCTCTGTCTGTAGTGCTTGGGCAAAGCAGCCAGACTCAGAATAGCACAGTAAGGAAAGAATTATTTAGATGCAGCTCCCAAGTCATATTATTTCTTGTAAAGACACAGTCCATTACTTTTTCACATCTATAATGCCCTCTATTGCTCCTCAAAGTATGCTACATCCCAGTGCTGCCTCTACTGATTAGCAGAGACTTCATATGAGACCCTATACTCAACATGCTGTTGCACAAATCCAGAATTACAAACAAAATTTATTTCCTAATCACAGTATCAGGATAGGTACAGTACATACCTATCCATCCAGCTCTCTGGGTCTGCAGTTAGAAGGTGTTGAATAAGGTAGAGGTCTGAATAATGTGATCAAATAGAGAGAAATCTGTTCTGTGACTATGCAGTCAAGTCCATGAGCCTGGCAGGAGGAGATTAACAAGATCAGGGTGTAAATTTACATTAGTTGGAAATATAAATCATGCCTTAGACACATTAAGCAGACACTAGGCCTGTAAATAATGACACAAGCACAATAAACAGACACTTGGCAGGAGGCTGCCCTTAGGAAACAATGGTAGAGGCTCCTGAGATTTGATGAAGGAATAGAAAATAACCAAAAAGGGAAGGGAAATGCTATCAGTCCCAAGCGTGTATAGAACAGGGGACTAAACAAATCAGAATAACCTTGAGGCATGCAGGCCTCCCTGATCTTTCTCAGCGCCTCAGCTGCCCACGTTCCATTTGCAAAGCCGTAAATAATGAAAAGAAGGCTCTGAAGCACTTTAACAACAAAGCCGTTTCCAGGTATTCTATCAGAAAGAGCAGTTTCCAGTGTTTATCACAGAGATAGAACAACAAAAACATTGTTCAGGCTTGATCTCATTGGCCACTGTAAGATTGAAAACAAAACCAATCTCCTCTATCCTTCAACTTCTCTAAGTCAACTGATTTGCTCTACATTGGCACTTTTGAGTCCTCTTCTGAGGTGGAGAGCTCCAGAACCTTCCCAGTTAGTCAAAACATGCTATCTAGGACACTAGGACATAGATACAATACCTAAACAAGTAAGATACTTTTTACTTTTTTCCCCTCAGAGATTCATATGGGGTTTTTGTCCTCTCCAAACTCAATATGATGACCACAGGGTTTATGTGGTCAGGACAATCGAAGAAGTTGGCTTTTCACTAGTTTGGGAATAGCTTCCAGGTCACTGAGGGATGAATAGTGAGCAACATTTCCATGTACTCACAAAGACTTATAGTCCAGACCCATGTTCACATTAGAAAGTGAACAGGAGTGAAAGGACATCTATAGAAGAGGGAAACAGAAAGAAAACAAACACTAGAAATATTTGTGCTTATCCATGCATGCATAGGACCAGGTGTCCCTATGTCTTGCTGTTTCCACAAGACCCAGTTTGCTCAGCATAGCCTAGAGTGTCAAATGACTAACTGCAGAAGGACTAAACTACAGACTCTGCTCCCAGTGTGTTTTGGTCAAGTCTGCCCAACATGGTGAGGTTTCCCTCCCATAAGCACTCTGGCCCTGTCTGTCTATTCTTCCTCTTGCAGGGTGGAGAGGGGGTTATGAGCATAGCATGGGCCTCCTGTATAACACTGTGAGGCAGGAACAAGTGGAGGGTGGTGCCAGCCTTTGTCACCAAGACCATAAGCACCAAGGGCTTTGACCTCAGGTAGCATAGAAGTCTTCCAGTTCTCCAGTCACGAACTACATCACTTTGTCATTCTTGGCCACATCCTCTAGGATACAGGGACAGAATCTGTAGTGTAAAGCCAACGTTTGTCTGTCCAGACCCAGACTGTTTTTACTGTGCTTTGTATACTCTGCATCATTGACAATGCATCTCACCATTTCAACAACTCCCCAAGCAAACCTGCAGCCAACACCAGTCTCAGTCTGTGCATGGCTCCACTCAGGAGACTGAGTCCTGGAGGGGATGAGTATGCCCAAACAGCCCATGTAAATGCAGGTGGTACCAGCAATGCTTATATAAAGCAACAGGGATTAAACTGGAGTTCCCTCCTTATTTTTGATCCTCACCATCTCCCATGCTCAGTCTGACCACTGTAGCCAGTTGTAGCCTGTACATACTTTGTGAAAACAGATCTCCATTACTTGATGGGCTCTACTGATGAAATCTTTGTCTCTTCCTTTTCAGCCACTTGTACTCCACTTTATATTCCCTTGTAGTAATCCAGAAAAATTCCTCTATCTTGCTTTCTGGCATTCTTTCTGGAGCACTAAGAGCACACAAAATGGTCTTTCTGCTCTCAGCCTCTGTGCCTAGCACTACAGCATTCCCAAGCAGCCACCTATAAACTTCTGCTTAGCTTCTGAAGTCATGGTCTGAAGCATGCCTCAGTGCCAAGTTTTCTAAATCTCTCTACTGACTATATGTGCCTGTCAAATTTCAAAAGTTGCTAAGCAGGCCAAATAGAGGCAATTTATCTTGGAAAAATAGCAAAAAGCATGCCCCTGACACTACGGCATCCCATTGCGAAATCACAAGCATGGAAACACCAAAGCTTCTCAGCAAAACCACTGCAAGAATTTTCTTTTTTTTTAAATGCAGTGTGGATAAAACAACAATTTTCAATATCCTTATTCTTGGAAATGATTGAATTAATCTAGGCGAGTCTTCCCTAAAAACATCAATCTGAAGTGGCTACTTGACCCAGGAAATACCTAGTTAAATGGTTCAAGATTGGCAACACCAAGTAAAAAATGCGTATGTCTGAACTTTGGACAAGGCAGGAGATCTATCTATGCTCTACAGGTGCAAGCATAAAAGGTGTCACAAGAGCGAATAATTAATTTTTCAGTAACAGACATCATCCTGCTCTGGCACCATTTGTGTTCTTCACTAGCTTGTCTAGCATCAAAAAAGACTCCTGGGGTAGCAAGAGAGGTTGGAGCACATATAGGTTTCACCCCCACTGGCTGTCAGAATACTCACAGAGATGTGTAAGACGTGCTGCCAATGCCAACAATTTACAAGCAGCTGAAGCACCCCAAAAGCTAGGAGGAAGGACTGTTTGGAAAAATGGAGAGATTTAATACACTGTTAGCTTTTTTTTAAAGTCAGGCAAAAATGTAACATTTTTCTCTAGGACAGTAACAGTTTCTGGGGCAGGGGGAACACGTTGCTTTATACCAAACATTTCCCAGGCGCTGCAATGAACAATAGGCCTCTGACAAGCTATCTTAGCCATATCCATCTGCATCCCAAATGTGAAGCACTGACACAAGTGAAAATTCAACTAAAGCTTCTTTTACTCACATCCAGAATCTACAAACCCCCACAAACCCAGACGTGCAGCCACCACATCCACGTGCCTGTGCAGTCCCCGCTACACTCTTCTTCCCCTTAAGGAATCTGGACAAGGGAAGTTTTATAACCGGAATGACTAGTGTGAGTGGTTAAAACAGAGATTTTTGAGTGGGGGAGAGATTCTCTCTGCTGTCCTTCTCCCAGTGATTTCACAATTGTCTTTTCTTCATACAAGGTGTTGCTCTCACTATACAGAGGGTGGCCTAACACTTAGAGGTGCAAGTTTTGCTGCACTCCCAGAGGCACCTCCTTCTCCCACTCAGGTGAAACGTTGCTAGGCCAGAAGAAAGAGGAAGACTGAGCCTTTTCAGCACACAGATAGATTGCATACCTAATTGCATCCAGTTTACCTGGCAAATCACCTTCAGGAGATAATGGGCTGGCTGTCAGCTGGAGGCAGTGGAGCAGTCCGTGTGTGCATGTTTCATGCTTCAAACTACTGCCTGCACCAGAGTCATATGCATTTAGTTACTCTCATAGTTCTCAGCAGATCTGGACTGGGAATTCCTCTCTTCAGCAGCCCTGTTGTGACAACAGATTGGTATTTGCAAGGAAAGCTGGCATTCAGCTTTGATTCTTGTTAGATGTCACAACAAGCAGTGGAAATAAGAAAGCAAACTCCCCAGTCAGAGGAAGAGGAACATTCAATTGGAGTTACAGCCCTCAAACTCATACCTCTATTGAAGGGAGAATTTGCACACTTTCTAGAACTCCCATGCATTCACTCTCAAATCTCCCTAATCTCTCCTGTTGTGCACTACACAAATTTATAGGTCTATTTTCCTCCTATTTATTTTATTTAGCATCCCATTTCTAAGGAGCAGCTTCACCGTGCATAATGCAGCAGCTGCCGGTAAGTCACTAGGATAGACAGCCTTGTTTTCCACAGGGAAGTGTGTGTAGTCAGAAAGAAATGAAGCATCTAAAAATAATGCCCTTAACACTCTACATGCAGCTGGTTTTCTCCAATTTTCCACTGGCCCGCTGCTGTATGCTGATGACAGTGTAAGAGGAGATCAGAGAGCCAGCTCAGTACTTTTCCATGGAAGGATGAAATCTCTAAGAATAACAATTTATCAGAGAAGCTGTGTCTGTTTGACCTGGCTCATTTTCAGAGATTAGAAACCAAATAACTCACAATGTATTGTGTTGACTTTGTGGGCTTTTTTTTATCTAAGAAGTGATTTTCATGTTTCATCAGTTCTCGGGGGGGGGGGGGGAAAGAATGTGCATCCCCCCCCCCCCCCCCCCCCCAAAGAAGGTGCATCTGTCTTCCAAAGTGGATCAGTGAGAGGATAATAACAAATAATGATAACTTACCCACGTGGAGTGCCTTTCATCTTGAAGGATCCCAGAAATGCTGCAGTTTGTGGTCCAGTCCTGAACTGCTGAAGTCACTGCTGTTTTCAGTGAGAGCAGAAGCATAACCCAAGGCAAGGCTGCATCACTGCAACCCTGCAGGTAACTGTCTACCCTGCAGAAAGCTCCATATCTATTACTGGGGAAATAAGTGCTTTTGAACTGGCAAGTCATATAATAGTAGAATTTGCACAATCCTGCTATTCCTGGGGCTGAAAGAGATCTTACACAGAAGCAACCACCAGCCCTGGTCTTCCACACTGCCAGATGAGCAAGTCAGTTGAAGGGAGTGGTACACAGCCCTATTGTGATGGAGAGACAGTCATTAAAAGAGCTTAGAAAAAAACCTCCTCTTGACAGTAACTGACAGACTTACTATCACAATCTCACGTATAGAAGCAGACCCTGCATCACTGGCTATCCCTTTAGATTGCACAGTGACAAGGCCCACACACTGACCCTGATGTCAACTGGCACAGACTGGTCACATCTGGAGTATTAAACTCTCTTAGCCTATAAATCAAGGTGGATGCATTCAAACTGCCTGTTATGAATGGTCCTTGCACTGAGGGACCTGGCTGCCCCCTGCCACCAACACCCAAGTAACTATTATATTATTAACTTAATAATTAAATGGTAGGGAAAATCAAAATGCAATGCCTGGGCTCAGGCCCTTGTAGTCTTTATGTTACTAATATAGACATAATCAGTGGCTTCAATGAAGTAGTGTCCCATTTGCTGCTGGGTTGACCTATACGCAAAGATGTGGGTGCACACAAAGTCAGGGACAAGCTGGAAAAGGCTTAAACTTACTGGGCAAAGCCTGCCTCCATTCAAATCCAAGAGAGTGGAAATGAAGCCACCAAAGATGCTTGCAGATTATGCTACTGAGATGAAAAAGCAAAACCCATACAGCAGCAAGGAGTCAGATTCCACTGTTGGTTACTTCCATGCAATCAGAGGCATTTCTATCTGCTGTCTCCTGCCAATCGTCCTTCACACTCTACAAAAACTACTTGTACGAAGCTAATGAGATGTACATTCCAGCTCTTTCCCAACTTGAGCCCTGACTACTTTGATGACTCAGAAATGCCAGGTGCAACTTCAAAGCAACTTTGGTGGGTTATTACGATAGGATCTCCAAATTAGATCTCAAGGATACACATATTAAAAATATAACGGCAAACGATGAAGATACGAACACATTGCCTGAGCTCCTGGAGAAATTGCTCAAATTCTCAACAGAAAACTGAAATAAAACTACCTGGCTTCAGTGCTGGAGAATGATATCAGGATTCCCTTGGAGGAGGCTTGTTGAAGTCCCCAGCCAACCTAAGGGGCAGGGGAAAGTTCTTTCCCATCTCAGAGGACATCTGTCAAACAAAATGGGATACATTTTAAAGGACTCTGCCAAATTTAGACGTTGTGTACTCCTGCCTGGCTATCCTGACCACTCTGGAGGTCACACAAAAAAAAAAATAGTTCTCACAGCACAAAACCAAGTGAAGCAGATTACATAGCAACCTACTCTTTCAAGTATAACACAAGCTTCTCCATTCCCTCCAGGAAAATCCTGTCTACGTGCTATGATGTCACGTCCCATCTCGAATGCTAAATTTGTCCAACGCACAACATCTGGGAGATATTCACATGCATATGAAGAGCCCTATCCTGCGACACAGAGGGAGGAGCCACATGGAACCACACTTGCTCTGAATGTTTGCCAGGCAAAATAGTACTGGATACTATATATAAAAAGGTGCAATTTAGAGGCCCAAGCCTGCTACTCCTGAAGGTGATGGCAAATTTGCCACCATCTGCTGCAACCATTTATCCTTCAGGAGACGCTGAGAAGAAGCAGCAGTGAGGCTCTGTCACTGCATTGGCAGCAGAAGCTCAACAACGTGGTGGCAATATGTGCTGCAGGTGGCCAACAGTCATTCACACAGCTGTTGCAAATGCCTAGCGAGGCAAACCCCAGTGAGAACTACAAATAAATTTAGCCCTTTGGAAAATACTTATGGCTCATATCATAGTCTGAAGTTATGAGCTGGGCAGCAGTAAAATCTATTGTCATTTGGGATGTGCCTCTTTTCTCATCTAGCAGGCTCTTTCCAGATATTTCTGTGATATTTCTATGTGAATTTTCTTTCCAATAATCTCCTCTAAAAATCCAAATAAACTCAGAAAAACTCAAAATATGTTGCTGGGGTGCACACCATATGATGCTGCAGGATCCCCAGAAAACTCAGCCAACCACCATACTATGCCTGCGCACAAGTCTTAGGCCCACTCTGAGTACAGCGTTGTCAAGACACACAGACATGAATCAAGAATGCATTTAAGAATCTCGGAGCAGATCAAGATTGCTGAATCAGTCTGAATAATAGTCCCTTCTTCTCCAGAAACATCTATCAGACAGCAGTTTCATATCTTTTCTGTTAACCTCTGTTCAGCCAATACATGTCATCCTGCAGATGTCATTCTCATAACACGGTATGAACTGATTGTCCCTATGAATTTGGAGACTAGAAGTATCTAAAGAGTTATGGTTAAGTGTTCATTAAGGTACTCTGTCACAGTGCTGGTGTTTTGCCACTTGTTTTGGCCTCCACAGGGTCTGCTCCCTATATCCCAATACAAAGTCCAGTGAAATCAAAGGAAAATTTCTGAATTTGAAGTCTTTGCTCCACAATAGGCACAAAGTGATATAAATTGGATTAAGAGTGATCAAGCTGGAGGGTTATGTGCTTTGAAACAAGTGGTTCTTAGAACATATGGATTTGACCATTATTTTGTTCCATTTTAAAATTAGGCTAGGAAAAATAAATCTATTTTACAATCAAATAATATTTATTTTGTTCTTTCATGTTCCAGCACGCTATAATGAACGTGTACTACCCTGAAGGCAACTCTATTTCAAGGGAGTCTACTTTACAGATCATGGTTTCTGGGAGACAAGTAGAAAAAAGATTAACTTTGATGTCCTGTAGCCCAAAGCAGAATTGTTTGTGAGATACACTCTAATACAAAGAAAGGAACCTTCTGGGTGTCAGCAAACTATATATGAAAATAAAACTTCTAACATGCAGTAAAACTGTTGTTGATTGTAGAAATATTCCCACAGTTTACAATGTCAGTCTGAATACACAGGACACCCACAGGACACTGCACGACAAGGTCTCCTCAGGCAAGCGAGGAGCTGCATTTGAGTATTATATGTCACTCCTGCTCACATCTTTTCAGGAAGCTGAATTCCCAAAGTATTAAACAGGCTACACTGAACTAGCTTGATGGTGAGCATACAGGAGGATGGGGGAAGAAGAAATTCTCCTGTTACAGGGTTTTCTCCTGGCCACGCTATTCTAAAGCCTGGTAGAACAGGAACACTCCCACCCTTTAGCATAGATAGCAGGCCCTCCTGAAACACAGAGGATGGCTGTCTGTCCCCACTATTGCTCTCAAACTGCAGAGCTAGGAAAATCATTACGTTTCCCCACACCTCCATGTCCCGAGCAATACTGTCAGCCTTGGCTATTTGGGCCGTACCCTCATTCAGCCAGGGACTTTTTTCTCCGGGGTGTTTGCACAACGCCTGACACACTGGGATCTCTAGACACTCTCACAACACAGAAACTGATAAGAATCACCATCGTGCCCAAAGCCTGCCAGGGCAGCTTCTGAGGCTGCATCCAGAAGGCACAGTTGTGTAATGCCTCCGTGTTTAAGTGTTATGACTTGAAATTTCCATTCAGAGCATATTAGACACTACTTGAGGGCAGAACAAGAAGTACCAAGCTATGCTACATTGGAAGCTTCTATGTAGGACACAGAGCTAAGTCTGAACTTTCACCTTCCCTCTGAGCTCATGACTTGCGAGCGCTTGCCTCCCTTAGTCTTAATTTTTCTTTCATCTTAGTTCTCACATGGAGCGGGGGTCATCTGAATCCACGAGGTTCCTTTTTCACATCCGCAGTTACCAAACTCTGCCTTCAGGTAGATAGGGCATATCTGCATGTTGTAATAGAGAATGCTGCTATTTTTCCACATTTCTCTCTTTTCCCAGGTGGATCCATCCACAGTCCTCAGGTTTCACACACTGGGAAGGCCTCTCTTCATATGTCACACAAAGGGAAAGCTGTGAAAGGAAATCCTTGCTTCTCTGTTCCTTAGCCCTGATTTGAACAAGGAAGAGGGTCTGCAGCACACAACTTATTTGGACTGGTGGTGCAGTCCAGAAGAGAAGCATCATTGACCTGTTTGGGACAGAAGAGCTATGAATTTGCTTAATTCTTATGCTGGTATTACACAGTGGTTGCAGCTAATAAAAGAGCATACAGTAAATGCAGCAAGTATAATCCCAAGATGAGGGAGACTTTGAAATTTTTCTGAGGTGACTGTGAAGTGTAGCCTCAGTGCAGAACAGAACGTGGTATATTCTCTCACCATGTCTCCGAGAAACTGGAAGACTTGGGAACAAATAGAGAGGATGAAAACAGGAGTGAAAGAGTCCCTGAGCCCCCATAAATCTGTCCCAGAATTGGCACAATAAAAAGATATTAAAAAAACCAACATTGTTTACAAGCAGCATATGAATGAAAAAGAGGTCAAAAACCATTCCACAGAAAGAGAGGTGTGACAAAATGCCTACCCAGACATAGTCTATAAGCATGTTTTTGCTCTTTCTGTAATTGTTTAACAGAGAAAAATATGTGAAAATCACCTGATTTCTTAATTAGGTGGTAGAAATATTACTTGGCCCAAATCTATAACCCTGAGCAGGAGGTGGTTTCCGATGGAGACCATCTAGTGGAGAGGGCTGAGCTCTCTTTGTGTTTGTCAAGGCCTATGACATTCGTTTGCCGGACTATTATCCTCAAATTAAATACTTCAGTGATTTTCCCCCCACCCTCACTATCCACAGCAGTGACAGAGCCTGGCAATCATGTGCAATTCTACAATAACAAACTGGCAAATTCACAATGGAAGTAAACTATTTCAATTAGGAATCAGATTTCATTTTTAAGCATCCAAGAACTTATTTAACCAGAAGCAAAAGAAACCATTTTCCCCCAAATTAGGAATCCGCTTACTAAATGAGAAGTAGCATGGTATAAGACACCCTTTATTGCAGAAAATTTGGTGGAATAGTCCACTGTTATCCCTGTATTATTGTTGGTTACATAACAAAAAAAAAAAAAAAAAAGAGAGAGAGAGAGACAGAGTGAAAAGTTTT
>JAOXJM010000001.1:112863877-112879586 GCA_026413425.1 Tringa solitaria | reverse complement strand
TAGTACATTGTTATCCCTGTTTTTTTGTTTTTTAAATAAAAAAAAAAAAAAAAAAAAGAGAGAGAGAGAGAGAAAGAGAGAAAAGTTTTAGAGATTAATTTGTCCAAACATCAGTTTTAGCTGTGCTTGTACAACTCCAGTGAGGTCAATGGAGTGCTCAGGGACATGATGGATTTAGACTACCCAGTGTAGTGATCGTGTCTTAAAGGACTAACATATACACACCTCACTGGTAGGACAAATTTCTGGACTAGAGCATCACTACAGCAAAGAAAGGCAGGAATAAACGTGGAGTCTCACCTGTCCTCTAGCAGATAGGTCTCCGACTCACAAAGAAGGGAAAAGATGGCTTTGTTGAACATCCAGTTAAAAATAGAGATGAAGAAAATGGCACCAATATCACATTGGAAAGTTACTAAAGACCGCTTTAAAAGGGAGAGGGGGACAAATGAGTTTTTTCTTAAGCAAATATCAGAAGGATCCAAAGAGATCATCTGATGGTACATGGTCATCTCTTGGACAAACAGTTCAGTGAGCCAACTGCCTACAACATCCTGAGAGCAGCTTTTTATGCTTAGCATCTTAGAGGAAGATGCTAAGGCTTGACTATGCCTTTTGTCCAATTCCAATTGATTGGCGAGTGACAAATTGAGAGATAATTTGAATGAAGTGACAGAGTTCAGTATTCTAAGAAAAAGGAAACATGAGAGCAGAAGAAAAGGAATAATAGATCTCAGGAGATCAGACTTCACCAGCCAAGTGGCTGGTAGAGTCTTCTAGGAAGATAATTGGGGGCTGTTAGTAAAAGATACTATATTGAATGTGCAGAAGAAAACCACAAGATTCAAAAGAAAAGGTCTTGATGCAACCTCTGAGCCTGCAATGCTGAGCTCCTCAGTGACCTGAATATCAAAAAGGGCTTGTGCAAATAATGAAAGCAAAAGCACATAACTAAGGATGAGTGAAGTGAAATAGATACAGCACATAGGAACAAAAATGAATGTCAAGTGACAAGGGATATAAAGGCAATAAAAAATAAATTAGAATAGTAAAAGTGTTACTTTTCCAAGCAGGAATGGAGAAGAGCCCACAGAGATATAAAATATATGATAATATGCTTCTTTCTGTATTCACAAAAAAAAAGTTAACCATGACTTCGTACTAACAAGGAAATAGCAAGGAAGGCCACAGTGTAGTAAACACAGGTTAAAAATCTTTCAATAAATTAAGGGTGTTGAAACCATCGGGGTCTGAGAAAATCCTTCCTCACATGATAAGGAGGCTAGCTACAGTAATCTGAAAGCTTTGAGTGATCACCTTGAATGGCTGGTAGATAGAGAACACATTACTGCTCTTTAAAAACGATGGGGGAATTACCAACCTTGTAGCAAAGTAGGGATCCCTGAAAAACGGAAAATCTTATTAAACAAAACTGCCGTTTTGAAGTACCTGGAAGATGACAGCAGTTACACTGGGCTTGTCAAGAACAAATTGTGCCAAACTAATACAATAGAAAATACAACAGACCTAGTGGTTTCAAGGACATTACGATGCAAGGTGTTGTTTGGCCACCAGATGCTGACTTGTATTCTCTTCAATAAGCAAAGACAGTCTAGGCCTAACTCTGGGTCTGGTGGGGCTTCTCAAATAGGAGAGAATGAAGCACCAGGTCCCTTGCAAACCTCTCAGCAGCATGGGCATGAGGGGACTGTCTGCTATGTGACATGAGGCTGAAGTCAAGCTTGCTGAGAGGTGCTGTTTGAAGTCCACAGTTCTCCTACTCAGACCTCAGGGAAACACTCGGGTTTTTAACTGAAAATGCATCAGAGGTAATATTAAAGGAGGATTCCTCAGGAGCCAGGTGCTGACCCTGCCTTAAACCTAACCATCACCCAGCAGACTTGGGTTGAACAATTCCTCTACTTAGTATGGAGAACAGAAAGGGGAGTAAAGCTAATCAGAATATAACAATTTATATATTCCCTGTTGCAGGACAGGGAGGTGAAAAAAGGTTTCTCAAGATGCCGTTCAGCCCACTATTTCTATGATTTTATTTTTTTTCCTTCAGTGTTATGGAGCTGTTTTGACTTTCATTAGCAAAGTACCTTCTTTATCATCAACGCCAACCGAGGGGTGCCTGTGTTCCTTTTTTGTGTTGTCTCAGGTTACTCTCAGCAACAGACCATAGCCAGGCAATCAGTTGAGTAAGAAAGACAGGTGCTCTTTGAGGTCCTTCTACAGCTGTGCTTCTGCAGTAGGTGAGTTGAGAAGTGGTGAAACAGGGCTTGAAGGGTAGTGGAGAAAGATTCTGAAAGCATGAAGGAGAGATTCTGACTATGCCAAGAGAAGCATGGGGCTCTAAGACGGAAAGCAAGAGAGGATAAGGGAGGAATGATGATGCTGTGGGAGGAAGATGCCTTGTGAGATACAAAAGTGCCAGAAATGATAGAGAATTCAAGAGGATGGGTAGGGAAGGACAGCCAGCAGACACACATTCCTGGGGAGGGAATATTTTTGGAAACCTCATTTAGCTATTCACACAATCTTTCCTTCCCTTTCTCTCAAATGCAGAAAAACACACACGAGGTGCACCCACAGAAAACATTATCCAACCTACTTATGTTAACAAATACACATGGGTAATCTCACATATCACAATGGTCTCAGAAACTGTGTTAGTGATATTCTTTATTTAATCAGGTTTTCGTCAGAGGGTGATACCAATATAGGATATCTTAAAGCACCAAACTTTGAAGCTGATCTCCCTGGGCATACCATATGGTCAATGGACAGAGAGAAGTCCCTCCGAGAGGAAATTGAGAGCAAGAGCCTGATTTACATGTCCAGAATCATGCTGTGTAGCAGGTTTTCTCTCTGGATCACACAGCCTAGGAGCCAACCTTTTGAATTAGATACCTGAAATTAGTGCAAGTATGAACTAATGTGTTTCAATAGAACAAAGTAAGTGATAGCTTTCAGAACCCACTTGGAAGTTCAGCTCACTTTTACATAAAAAACATACTTACTAAATGCAAATATTTTAATTCATTTACAGTCTTCCACAGAATTTTTCAAACTTTCACCACAAAACTGAAACCCTTCCACAAACTATTTTCCAGTTTTCTACAATCAAAAAATATAACTCCAAAATTCAGCCAGTCAGATGACAACTAGCCAGTTTATTTAAGTCTAGGTTGCCAGACCCAGGAAGATTTTTTAGCTCTCACTTTTCCTAATGGAAGACATGAAAATGTAATTAAACCCAGATATTTTTACCAAGGAAATTTCCAGTTGGCTAACATTACAGCCTTCGTTTAAAAAGTCATTTCAAGTTAAAAATTCCACTGAAAAGACATTCTAAAGAGATTTCTACTGCAGGCACTGGTGCAATATAAATATCTAGACTGCAGCAGAGAGAAAGTAGTTGCTTTGATTTGGCAATGTACCTAAACACGAGCAAACTCTGACCATGCAAGTAGTTCTGCTGAGAACATACACTGCAGGACATTGTAGCTTTATACTAGATAATCAAAACATAGGCACAAACATCTTTGTATTTGCTGTACTTGGAAACTGCCAATTCCCATATTTAAAATGCTAGTTTGGCTTACAGTTGCAGGCTAGTTTATCTGGTGGCCAGTTACTCATCTAAGACGCTGAATCTTCTCTAAGACCTGAGAAAAGGACAATCACAGATTTATGCTGTCACTTAGTGACACACGTTCTCAAGACAAACTAATCTGCTGAATGAATGAGGAGCCTTCTGTAAAAAGTACACTTTTATTTTATTAGATAGACAAACCCAGCTAATGTTTGGAGAGTATTAAGAAGGCAGATTAATTGCTTTGCAATGGGAATTGGTAAACAATTCATTGGTGAAAAAATAATTTTATTGTCAAGAAGAGCAAGCAAATTAGGAAAATTCACATCATTTTCATTAGTAAAAATGGTTTCAGTCTGAATAGAGATGGTTTTGTAGCTAGTAAGAACATCACAAGTACATAAAGAAGCAAAGTTTCAGCAATGCTAACTTTAGTTTTGAAACAATAAAAGCTGAATATCTACTTGGTTAAAGATATTCTTTAGACTTATGTTAGCCCCATCATTCTGTGTTCTGCTGTATTTCACATGGACTATGACTACCGCAGGCAGAAAGGCCAGTCTAGATCTGGATTAATCAGTAAAACAAAAGAGACGAAAATACTTCAGAGCTGGTCTTCGCTATTTGTTAGTGTCAGCACACAGGCTTGGGGGTGTGCAGAAAATGCACATTGTATTTCCTTCTATGACAGATGCATTGTCATTTATTTATATCGGATATTATCATGCATCCATCCAGTTATGATGTAGTCAGGGCTGTGGATGTATAACATGCTACGGTATCCTGAAGACTCACAAATCAATCTGAAGTCGATGAGAGCCTTGTGCTTCTCTAAACAAGGCTACCAGCACAGCCCTACCTATAAAGGTACCTGGATGTACAGCACTCAACATTGCAGCTGCTTCATGTCTGGGTCCTGGGCTTCACAGCAGGATTCCCAGCACTGAGCTAGGCAGCCAGGTTCATCACAGTGTGCCTAGGGATTTGCCCATACAAAGGGCATCCTCCATCCATCCCAAGCCTCAGAGGCCTTATTCTGGGCTATATGAAATACTTGCTTCCATGCCACTCCACTCTCTGAACTTCTCCCTGTCCTGAAGCACCTCAGTATCTTCTCTCAGAAAGAGCAGGGCTATGCTACTCTTGTCTAGTATGGGGTCACCATCCCAGCCAGTAAGAGGAACTGATGGAGCATTATTCAAGGTCTCTGGAGCCAGTTCCCTTTTCTGGTGAGATTCAGACCTCTCTCTCCACATGAGCATACTAGCTACCAGGCTAACTTCCCCACCATACGGGTTGGCCTCTCATGGGATAAATAAATAAAATAACTGGTTAAGGTACAGTCTAGTCCCACAGAAGAGCACTGGGTCTGGTGTGGAGCCCTCTCCTTCCCACCTACGAGGGCTCCTCTTCTTCTCAGCTCTCTAAAGGATTTGGTATGGGCTTCGTAACAGTCAAGAAGCAAGCCACCCCTGACACTGTCAGTAAAAGGTAGGGGTTTAAATAGCAGAGGCAAAAACAGTGAGAAAAATTATTCAGGTTGCACAGTCACTATTGACAATCAGACTCTCAAAGGGACCTCAGGTGGGGTAACCAAGGTCAGCAGCCACATCTGAGACAGCCTAAAGAGTTTCACTCATAATAAAACAATAGGTGAATTAAACAATCCAAAGGATAGAAAACACAGAGAAAGAAATAATCCACCAAGGCCAGTGGGCTGGCATCAAATGGAAGAAACTTCTTGAAATATATTTTAGGGTGAGTTAACAAATTTGAAAGGCTTCCAAAATGCAGAATATCATTATAAAGTTATCTCGTAAGACAGAAACCAAGAAAAAAATCTGACACACAGGACTCTGACCCCAGAAATCATGCTGCCAGGAGGTAGGCTGCCTGATGAAATCTGTGCTTAGGCGGGTTCTTTTTTAATCTGCATGGCTTTTCTGCCGACACTCTGTTGAAGGTAGATCAGAGCAACAGGATCAGCAAACGGCTGTCCAGGAAGACGCCTTCTGAAGAGAGGCAGGAAGGAGGAACAGCACAGATGGAGCCCTCAGAAAGTGGGTGTCTAGATAGGTGTAGTATCTAGGGAGAATGAGGATGAAGAGCCTAGATACAGCTAGACTGCAAGGGTAGCTGGACTGATACAAAGAGACATCCCCCAGAAGTAACGACGCTAGACACCGTTCAGATTGATGCTACCAGTCCAGAGGGGTCTAAAGAAGCAGGTTGGTGAGTGCTCACCCAAGGGTGCTTCTCTGTGCCTGCAGATCAGCATGGACCAAAACCACTGATACTCTGGCTCAGATTTCTGCTAAATTTCTGTCTCCACATGAACTTCTTAGCACAAAAGCAAATATTTAGTGATGCACTATTAGGCAGGTAGTAATGATTTCTTTGCCATTTAAGAAAAACTCTGAACTGAACCAGATCATCTGGAAGTAAGACATCCATAAATAAGGAGGTCTTATTGCCATCCAAGTCATTTTTAGAATTCCTTTCAGATATTACTGCAGAGGAAGCTGATTTCTAAATCTTTAAGCTATTAATAAAAAATATCATCAAGCCAGAAATGTCAGACAAACGGAAAAGCTGTGATTTAGCATCTTGAGTAATATTGACTTGATGTCTGAATCTCTTTCTTATGATGCCATTCTCCTAGCTCTTCAATCTCTCAGCCTGCATTTCAGAGAGCAGAAAAACAGCCTCTGACTGCAAACAAAAAAAAACCTACCACTGCAGCACTGGTTCTTTCCATGCTGGAGGACACATCACAGCACTGAAAACTAGGTTAACAACTGTGTGCGCCTCTAGCATAAAGCGAGGCTATGCTAAAGGGGAAATAATCAATACAATTGGTTCCTGTCCTCATAAATGGCTGATTATTCAGTTTTAAAGCCTGATTCTGCTCTCACAAAATTCAGTAGCAAATCTTGACCGGTTTGCATGAAGTGAGAGGAAACCTTGAGAACTCAGTAGGCTTATGTACTAGTGTGCACTGAACCAGTGAAGTGGACCCAGCAAACAAATTGAGAAAAGTAAAGCCACACTGAGGATTGGATCGCTTGCCCTCATTTTTACTTTGAGGCGCACAAAGAATACCCAGAGGATTAGCCAGTTTGATGGTTAAAAGCTCCAATGCCCTGCCAACACTAGTTCTCCCACTGTTACTGTCTCTGCCAGCAGTCAAACGATGGGAGATTTCCTCAAGTATGCTACTGTAGACACAACCACAGTGTAAATAGTTGGGCTACTGCTCCTCTGGGAAAGCCAGCCATGCCAAGAACTGTCGAACTGCAGCAGCAACCAAGGTGGACGGCTCTCTGCTCCTTGTTCACAGCAGCGATGGACGAAGCACAGAGGAGAGTTTCAGAGCTCATGTTGTTGTAAGCAAACATTTTCCCCTCATTTAAAATAACTGAGACAACCAAAAAGGAAATTAAAACAAATCCAAAGAACTGCATTAATATAATATAAGCACCTCACACTTGAAAGTCATACAAAGGTACATATATAATTCCAGCAACCATAGCAACAAAGGAGAATTAGCTTTTGGATAGCCAGACCCTCTTTTCTCTCCTGTTCCTCTAGTCTTCAGTCTCTCCAGAAGACGTAAGAATCTTGAAAGGATAGACTGAGGCCGAGTACAGGGAAAGGGTGTATGGGACAGATGGAGACTCATCTACCTTCAAATCAGTCTCTTCCCATAAAGACTCGTCACAGCATTGCTTGAACTTTCAGCTTTTCTCACATTTAAAAGTTTGTCATTAGCAGAAACTTCTCCCTGCCCTGTTCTACAAAGCAGCAGTTTTGCCTTTCCGTTTAGCAGTCTTGAAAAGTACCAGTTTAAGCATTCGAGAAGCTGGAGTTGCCCATGGAGCCGTAGACCAAAACCACCTCTGGCTCAGATTTCTGCTAAATTTCTGTCTCCACATGAACTCCTTAGCACAAAAGTGAATATTTGGTGATGCACTATTAGACAGGCACTAATGGCTTCTTTGCCATTTAAGAGAAACTCTGTTTATAGATGCAACAGAAGATAAATGACCTGGTTTCAATTTCCAGGAAGGCTCTTTTATACATCTGTTGTAGTCTAGTAGGGGCTTAAGTATAGTTTACACCAACTAGTTTCCACCAGATGACACAGAAGTGTTAATATACATGAGAAGTAGGTCTCTCCCTTTATTTCTTTATTTGCACAAGAAAATTATTACTTTTATGTTTGCTTGCAGTAAATGCTAAGGATTATAATGTAAATAGAGCAGTAGGAAAGTACTTAGGGAAGATGAACCAAATTTATTGTTTGCAGTGACTCTGCTACGTTCAAAACCAGACCTAGCAATTAATTTGCTCTGATAGAATCATGTTTTTTGTTACACTGTTCCACGTATTTAATTATGTACTAATCCACCTCCAAGAAATCAGAGTGAGCTAAACTAGAGAACCATTACCTAAAAACATGACTAGGAGCCAAGCATTTGAAAATCACTTATTGATACAAAACATAAGGCAGACTTCCAGCACAAGCAGTCCCTTGGGTTTAATCTTAAGATCTATAATGAAAAATCTCTTCTCTTACCACTGTAGTCTTTCATCTCTTCCCAGGAGGGAGCAACCATCTTCCCAAACCCTCCCTTGTGGGCCTAATTGTCAAAAGGGAGTCTTTCTGTTACTGAAGCACTGTAAGGCTAATGAATTGACTGAAGTAAAAATAGTTACTAACAAAGACGAACTACTTAACTACAGTAGTATACTGGATCCCAGCAATGTGTTCTGGGCAAACTACTTCCAGTCAAATTAGCAGCACTGAAAAATTACTGATTAGTTTTCATAAAAGCACAGTTTGTCACCACCTCAAGAGACGCTGTCAAGTTAAAAAAGATTCATATAGGGAAGACAGTTGCTCCTCACCTGGAACTGAATACAGACTGTTGCCAAAATCAGGGCATCGAGACTCATTAGGATTTTCAGAGAAGAAGACTACCATTCTCTGGCAGGTAGGATAGAGTGTATTTTGGTTTATCTGCTATTTGTTTCAAGCAGTGGAGAGTGTGAGGTGCTAGGGAGGTGCAAAGTTGACACTGCAGACTTGCACTGGGTCAGCTGAGATCATCAGGATTGTGAGGAGATGTGACCTCCTACTATACAAGCTCAGTTGCCGCAAGTCCATCTGTTGACCTTGGCAAAACTGGACATCTCCCAGGATGGCTAGTTTCTCTTGGTGAGGCAAAGAAGCTTGCTTCTGTAATACCTAGCGTAGTTACAACCAGCCATATTTAGATAGACCTTGAGTGAAATGTGATGTTCTGCAACATTCCCTAAGGATTGGGATTTTTCTTGTCCATAATGGTTTGGTCAAAAGGCATATACTTACAAACCCTCATAGTCAATCCCAAGCTTGCTTTCTCAGGAACTAAAACATTTTGGATAGAAATTGCAAATGTGTGTGCCATCAGGACAGTATTTTCTGTCCTGCAAACCTCTCTGAGACCAGCAAGTGTTGCCCTAGGCCAGCAGCCAGCCAGGAAACTGGGCAGTTCAAGACACTAAACTCTTCAGCAAACTCAAAGCCTGCAGTTCTCAGCACTGGCTTAAGACCACAAGGGAGCCACGAGGTAAGGCTTTACAGTAACAAAGTGGAAAAGGACAAGAAGCTGTCTCAACCTTTAAGGCTTCCAAGAGACCTGCAGAAGTCACTGAGTAGTCTTTGTATGACTGTAGTTAGCAAAACAGAGCATGACATCGGTATATTCATGCTAAGACTTTGTACTATAATAACTTGAAAAACTGATGAGTGAAGCTTCCAGGACTGAGTCTTAATCATGTTAGTGCAAGAGAACATTTAGCACTGATCAGTAATACCAGCTTTTGTGGTACACAAAGTCCATTTCCTTGCATTTTGGCCCTATCCTTGATAATAGCTGATAATTTTAAATGAACTCTGCAGGCACACAAATACTTCAAACCAAACCAGTTTGTGCAAGGACACAATACAGTCACTGATGAGAAGAATGGATTGTCACAGTTCCACCAGGTCCAGTCACTTGAACTTCAGCAAGGGACAAATTCTCCTAAATGGACACATTTTTCAGAGCACCTCCATGACTCAGGTTCCTAAGCCATTTCCACCTAGGACAAAAGATGTAAATGTAAGAGGGCACATGCATTTCAGGGTCAGATCCCCAGAAGGGAATTCCACTGTGAGGCTGAGTGCTGAGCTGCTAAGTCACTGAATGGAAGCCATGATGTTGGTGTGAGCAACAAGGCCTTCAGGGAAGACATGCTACCATATCCACAGAAACAAATGAAACAAACAAGGAGCTGTCTAAACCAGCCAATGGTGGAGTTCCAAGGACTAGCAGGTTCCTTAAATCCCACCCACCCCTAGAAACCTGGCACTTAACAGAAGGCGGCAATGGGGTATCCCTCTCCCTTCAGAAGTCACAGCCCTAAATCCTCTCCTCGTATTTGGCACTTACATCCATCCAACTGGAAAGGAAAAAGAAAAAAAAATCTGCCAAGAAAGGAAGCACCCACGTCCCATTTTCATCCAATATCTCTTTTGTTACTGCGCTCCTCCAGGCCATGGAGTTGGTACCCACATAAAGTTGAGTCAAGGATCTCCATTTTAGGCTTAGGTAGCTAATATTCCTGTTATGCAGCTGTATCTAACCCTTAGTACCCAAATACCTTTAAAATTTCGACCTTAAGATCCCAAGGTTCTCAGAAGTCAATACAACTACGATTCCTACATCCTCTTTGAAGATGGTTATTAGGGTCCAGGGTCTTTTGAGGTGAAATTCTTTGAACTGAAATGAAAATATTTAGTCCATGATAAATATCTGGACTTCCCCTCTGATCAGCATATAGCTCCAGGCTTACCTTCAGGTATTCCATCCTATTCTAAACTCTTTTTGAAGGAATGATTCATAATTCTGGTTTGCTTACACTTTATAGCAAGGATAAGTACATATCTCTAAAATGTTTGCAGAGCTGCTGAGCAGCAGCTGGGAGGCTCAAAAGATTTAAAAAGAAATTCATTTTCTAACAGGATTGTCTGGACTAAGGTGCAGTCAGACTTGTCAGCCCACAACCACTGAATTAGACAGATCTGGTAAATGCACCATGGTAGAGTCCAACTCAATGGTAATAGGATTTGGAAAGTGACATTCCGTTTCTTGTGAGTCTGTGCTGTCTGGCAATCAGTGTCAAAGGAAGAAGAACTGGAGTGTTTTCTCTGAGCTGCTTGTGTTTGCTGATAGCCCAGATATAGGAAAGAGAGGCGTCAAAGAGCAAGGAAGGCCAAAATCCCCCCATCCACAGCCACACACACATTTGGAATGCAGCTCAGCAGGGAGGCTCCCAAAATCATTGTTGGAAGAACAAAGGCAAGTTTTAGATGACAGACATTTCAAACAACAGAAAAGTTTGAGGAGACCAATAAGAATAACAATTAGAATGGGAAAGGATTAAGTGGCCAACAGAAAACAACAAAAGGAAAATTAACATCTTTTCAAAAATCACAAAGCAACTTCAAAAGCAGGGTAAGAACAATGAAAACCCCAAATTATGCACAGTTTAGCAGCAAAGCTCACAAAGAAATTAAGTGACTCCTGCAGAGAAAGGGTGTGGGGAGATCTTATAAATTTACCAAATTCCAAACAGGATAAAAAAAATAAAAATTCTCACACACATAGCCTGGTAGGCAGCCAGTACCACTCGGTGCCATGATTTTTGAAGGCCAAATTCTAAAATGCATTTCTAATGCTAATAGTTTTGTAAAGTGGAAAGCTAGAAAATGAAATGATATTAACAAAGCCCAACTGGGGTTGGTAGGAACTGCCAACTAGTGACACAGCTCAACGTGTCACTGACAACACCTCACTTTTGTGCACCCATCACCTAGTCAAACTTTGACTGGGATGAAACTTTTTATGACAGACTCTAAACTGTGATGGAATTCTGTCTGTTGTTTGTTTTGAAATGTTCAGCCAAAATCATTGTGCTGTTTTCCAGAATGAGATTTGGAGTTGATAAATTATCTCAACACTTAAAGCAAAAACTTTCATCTGAAGACCTTTACTACTCCCAACTCATTGGAGAGGATGTTAAAATTTAGTAGAAGCCTAAACCTTAGCCTATCTGTTTTATGGCTTTTACCTTCTGACATAAAAGTCCAAGTGAATTTAACTACAAATCTTAGAGAAAACACACTCCATATATCCTTAGCAGAGACTTTCTCAATTTCAGCAGGTAATGATTCTGGCAGTTCTCTCTGAACCTTTCTTCCTCTCTGAACCTGCTCCTTCCACAGCTCTTAGCATTGTTCAGACTGTAGATACCACCAGGGAAAACCTGTGAAGTCTGCTTTTGGCTTCTCCAGGCTGGCATGAGGCCGGGCACTGGACCTAAGAGCAGGAAATGGCTTTGCTACACTCTGATGCTGCCCCTGCTGGCATCCAACCGTAGAGTGACTCAGACACTAAAAAGAGGAAAAGGACTGGGAGATGAAAAAAGAGGAGATGTTGATTAAGAGTTGGAGGAAAGGACTGGGGCACATCAGGAAAAGAGTTCCTTTGATTAAGAGCCGGAGGACAGCATGGGAAGGGGGAGCTGGGACCACAAGGCAAAATGCGTGTGACTGGCAGCCACAAGGATGGAAGGGGCAGGGGATCTGGCATGCTAAGAGCAGGAGCTGGAGCTGTGGAAAGAAACAGAGAAATAGCTGAAGGGGAGACATAGAGATGGATGTGAGGCTTAGAGGTGAGAAAACAGACGCTGGCAGCAAATGACAAGAGAGAACTAGGAGGGCGAGCAGCTGAGGTGGAAGATGTCAAAGAAAGAAAAGGAAAAAAGGGGAGTCAGATCTTACTGGTGTCTGGACATACACAACACTGAGAAACATGGGCCTGTTCAGGCAAAAAAACTGAGATAAGAAGTCAGGAAGGAAGGGTCTGGGAACAGGAAAAGACCAAAACGGAAGGAGAAGCCCAAGGAAGGAGACTACGATGTATAAAACCAGGGGATGTAAGACAGGGCTGTAGCATGGAGGCAGGGCATAAATAAAAATCATAGGAGAAGAGAGACATATCAAACAGAGAACTGGACCACGCTGTGCATCAGAAGTAATTCCTGAGGGACAAGAACAGAATTACAAATGTGCCAAGTGAGGAGAGCAAGCAGGGCCACAGAATCAAGTCAAGACTTTTGAGCAGGAGAGACTGGGACAGGGCAGGAAGATGGGTTAGTGAGGAGAGGACCCAAGGAAGGACAAGGCAAAGGCGTGGAACATGAAGCAACGCCGAAAGGCTGTCATGTTGCTGAGAGGCTGAGGGCTGAGCAGAACTGAAGGTGCTGGCAGCCCATTTTCCCACTGCATCTGTGAGACAGCAGCTGCCTACCACTCTGTTAGTGGCCTGGAAAGATACCCTGCATAGCTAAATGTCCCAGCCTTAGGATTCAGAGGGCTGGACCCAGGATCACTTTCCTTTTTTTTTTTTTTTGCAAGCAACCAAGGAATCTGCACACAAAACAGCTGCATTCAAAACTCGCAGCATTGTTGCGGAACCCGCATTTATTTACCTCTCTCCTATCTATATGCTCAGATAACAGCTTCTAACAACACAATCACATGCTGTTTTTCTCTCAGCCCCATGCCTCAATCCACAGATGGAATAGACCACATTCTCCTAACAAATACCTATTCACTAGTTTGTTTTCCCATAACCGTTCAGCATTGGCAAACATTATTTACAGCACACAATTCAAATTGTCTCCGAAGAAAGTCATTACCTCTCCCAGTAAATTTCCTTCAGCTTATATCCTTAAATATATGCTTATTCACTTCCTTACTGATTTCCTTTTCTGTGGCATTCACAGTGTTAGCATTTCCAAGGCCTAAAGACTCAATAGTTTCTTCAGGAGCCCAAGAATGCAGACAGACGTTTAAACAGAGTTTTAAATAATTAGGACCAGCATTGCTGGGAGTGTTTGGTATAATGCCCTACATATTTGTCTGTATTTGAATAAACACCTTTGAAAATCTGGATCTCTGTGCTTGCACAACATCAATTCATTTATTTTCACAACACTTCCCGGAGGGCAGGGCAGACAATATTATTCCCTCGTTAGGAAATTGAAGCAATGAAAGTGTCTGGTCAGAGTGGGTGCCCAATTTGAAATAGGCAGGAATTGCTTTCTGTAGCATACTACTGGCAGCAGTTCTGCATGCGCCTCAAATGTGCCCCTAGGCTTGCAAGTAATTCAGGAAATTAGGAACACACCATTCATGACCACCTGTGGCTGCGTGAATGATTGTCCCAGGATCACACAGAGGCTCTGTGGCAGTGTACGTGGACAACAGCCTGCACCAGAGTAGGCCAGCATAAGGTTTTTCTTTATCAGGCAGGGTCCTTCCAGCACCTGCAAGCCTATGTTTTGTACCTTACTCATATTCCTACTTCAACAACAAGAGACAAAATTCCAGGCAGCAGCATCCTTTGCTACACTATGATTCATCTCTGGAGGAATAATCCTACCCTACAGACTGTATCCTTTTAAAAGCCCGGTGTAATCCCACTGTACATTTGACAAGGTAGCTCAAGCAGTGCTGCATCTGCCCTTGTCCAACTTCTGAGCAAACAGGAGCCTGTGCACTTTATTCAGCTTTAATCAGCGTTTGTTTCTGAGCCATGCACCTTAGAGACTCATCATGGGATAAAGACCCTGGACAGCTGGTTCTATTGCCAGCTATACCACCAGCCTGCAGGGCAACCACAGCTCCGTTATCTACTTCCCCAGGTCTCCCTTTCCTCTTTTGTAAAATTGGGACATTAATATTGACAATGCTTCTAAAGCATTTTGAGAACTATTAGTGAAAGGCACTCTTTTAGAGTTAGGGATTATTACTGTCATTGCACATAGCAGGTTTGATGTGTAATCCATACACACATGTATTTTAAGTGGCTGCTGAGCAGCTGGAGGTGACACACCAGGCTAAACAAACCACTGCTCTCGTAAATCCTAAACTCAGGTCTTCAGGCAGCTCATCATCATGACTCCATGGGCTAAGGACACAAACCCATTTGAGTTTATGCCTTAATCCCAAACTGAATATGACTATCATATTATAAAGATGAAATAATTGACTTAGATCAGCAACAACTGATATGAGGACATAATGCAAGAAAAATTAGTGGATCATGCTCACTTTGGCAGTTTTGCTACAAACCCACTACTAACCTGAAATTTACACCATCACTGAAATTCCCCATGACTTGTTCACAGTCAGCAGAGAAGCTGTGTGCATAACTGATCTAGACATCAACATAGCTTTTTCACAGTTATTTTATGCAACACATCTAGCCCAACAAGTCTGGTGTACAAAGGGAGAAGAACAAGCTCTCTGAGTGGATAGAAAACTAATGTAAGCCTTTGGGTTCAGAACCTTTTTCTTTGGTTGATTACCATGCCATTAAACTGACATTGGAATGATGCTTGAACTGCACTTGAACTTTGTAACCAATTGCATCAAAAATTGAGATTTGCTCTTGATCACCTTTTTGAAGTGCAAAACATCTTCAGAGAGCTTGCCGCTAACCCATACAGTTTGCATTGTGTCATATTGTTACAGATCAGTCAGAAAAGGATTTAGCTGCAAGTTTAAACATCAGGAGTAATTTAATAAAGGCTTTCCATTATGATACTTTGTTTGAAAACTGCAGTATGAGTATGCACAAGTATGTAGGATGATATGGGCCACACTTTAGGTAGCAAACTAATGGCGTTTTTCTAACTTACTACTCTCCCTGAGAAAAACTGTTATTTTCTAGATACAAATGGTATTAAAAAATCATTCTAGTTGATGAGATTTAAAAGCAGGATTACAGAAAGATTGAAAAACTCCATTCAATTGGAGAAAATAATTTGCTACTCAACAGATTTGTGCTTTGCTGCTGATCAGAAGATAATAATACCCACATTAATACCCATGTTACCGAGCACCATAATACCACACAAGAGCAACAAGCACACACTTGATGAGATTACAGTTCCACACATTTGGAACTAGTAAAAGGAAATACTTCTCAAAGAGGTCCAGAGTCAGTC
>JAOXJM010000001.1:112831586-112860255 GCA_026413425.1 Tringa solitaria | reverse complement strand
TGAGCAACCTGCTCTAGTGGGAGGTGTCCCTGCCCACGGCAGGGGGGTTGGAACTGGATGATCTTTACGGTCTCTTCCAACTCTAACCACTCTACGATTCTATGAAAGCACTGAAAACACGTACAGGTGGGAAAGCACCTGAGGAACTGACTCCTTCTGAAAGAGACCTCACCTCAGGCAAACTCAACAGGACAAGGAATTGCCAGCGAACATTTCTTCCCAGCCTAAGGATGTTTTCACTGCAGCATACATTTGCTGAGTCAGGCCAAACCCAAAATTTCATGAACTGTCTTTTCGGTGCCCTGCACCCCTGAAAATCAGACCACATGTGCTAATGAAAATGTTCTCATGCACACAAGCAGGACTTTAGTGAAGCCATTACAGTAGGCAGGCCTAAAACTTGGCAATTTTTATTTGATGTTAAACATGGCTGAATTTGGGAGCCAAAAGGTACACTTCTTCTAGGCAGCTGACACACTTCTTGATTTCCCAGGCTACAAAGGGTGACCAGAAAAATGCCAGAACTAAAAGAATTTTTCAGTAAAGAATCCCGCTCTTATAATGATACCTGCTTGCAATTCCTCAGTTGCTGAGCACAAATGAGATAATGTCAGGGGATTGTTCACATATAATCAGCCATCTAATTGTGCGTGCAACTGCCAGGCTGGAATATGCAAATGCACCTGCAAAATGAATGCATGCATTTTGAAAAGTGAGCTTTAAAAGGTCTATGGTGACAGGCAGACAGTAAGGTCTAGTTCCAAATGTCTTCTACAACCTTATCATGAAAATAAATGGCACTCAGTTAGGTTCTCAATCCACTTCTGACCATTTGACTTTGAAGTGACTTCTCCTAGCTACTAAACTGCCTTCTCTGCAGTCATCCTTCACACTGCCATGAGACCATATATAAACTTCAGAAAGGTTCTTCATCAAGGTAAAGTGCACCAGCTCTGCTCCATCTCCTGGAACAGTTCAGAAAGTCAGTTCCCTCATTTCAGTCATAAAACAGCTGACAGTAATTGCTTGTTCTGTCTTGCTTCCAAGCAAATGAGAACAAGGACCTAAGGAACAATAGAGTAGAAATGACACTTGTGAAACAAGCATGTTGTAAGTCCTAGATAATCAACTATGACAAATGCATTCATAAATGTATAATTGTTACATGAAGCAGACAGGGGTTGGGGGGGGAGGGAAGCTGGAGAGGTACTGTGTTCAGACTCACAAATCGTTGAAATTAAAGAGGGAAAAGAAACAAGCCACCTGGGGCCAACACAGAATCATCACCAATGGTGGTTCATTAATAAAAGGCCCCAAGGAAATAACATATGGTTAAATGGGAAAATTCAAGAGGCTATTCAGGCTAGACTAGCATGCAGTTGCATGTTTGGAAAACCAGTCATAATGAAGGCAATGATAAATGACTGTGATCAAAAAACAAGAGAGAAATCAGAAGAGCCAAAATTGAGTTTAAAAATAAATAGCCTGAAGTATTAAAACAAATCAACTAGAGGTCCTTTCAGGATTTGTCTACATTAGTGCTTCAGTTCAGATCAGGAGCATGCTTTTGAAGCAAATCTCTTCATCTTCACTTAATACGCTGTGCTCATGTTTCAGAGCAGACAATCTAGATTCTTCTCAGATGAAACTCAACCAGAAGCGCTCCGGGAATGCACTGAATGTGCTCCAGTTGCTGAGTGGTGGTCACTTTATGGGACCAGGCCAGAACCTCCTAAAATAAAAACCCCTTGAAATTTGTAGTGTGGATCCTGCATTGTCATCAGCACCAACCGTTCTGCTTTGCAGACCTGCTTGCCTGGCAGAAAAGGTCCTGAGGGTGTTGGTCAACAGCCGGCTGAATACGAGCCAGCAGTGTGGCCAGGTGGCCAAGGCCAACAGCATCCTGGCCTGTATCAGAAATAGTGTGCTAAGCAGGACTAGGGAAGTGATTGTATCCCTGTACTCGGCACTGGGGAGGCCCCACCTCAAGCACTATGTCCGGTTTTGGGCCTCTTACCACAAAAAAGACATTGAGGTGCTGGAGCATGTCCACAGAAGGGCAACGAAGCTGGTAAGGCATCTGGAGAACAAGTCTTATGAAGAGCAGCTGAGGGAACTGGAATTGTTTAGTCTGCAGAAAAGGAGTCTGAGGGGAGACCTTATCGCTTTCTTCAACTACCTGAACGGGGGTTGTAGCAAGGTGAGGGTTGGTCTCTTCTCCCAGGTAACAAGTGATAGGACAAGAGGAGATGGCCTCAAGTTACACCAGGGGAGGTTTAGATTGGATATTAGGAAAAATTTCTTCACCAGAAGAGTTAGCAAACATTCAAATGGGCTACCCAGGGAAGTGGTGAAGTTGCCACCCCTGGAGGTATTTAAGACAGGTGGTGCTTAGGGACATGGTTTAGTGGGTGTTTTTGTCAGTGTTAGATTGATGGTTGGACTTGATGATGTGAAAGGTCCCTTACAACTTAGACGATTCTATGATTCTATCACCATGTGCTAGCATACACTCAGCCTCAGTGTCTCTGAATCTTGAAATGAGAATCTGAAATGAGATCTGAACCAGGAAATGTGTGAAGTAACCTGGATGCTCACTAGATTGGCAAGGCTTTAGGGAAACAGTCACAGCAAAGACTATATTTCTGAGAAGCTAAAGGAATCCTTCACACCCATCTTTAGCACTAAGATGTTGAGGCAATACCTATTCCAAACCTGCATTTTTAAACTCTTTAACCAATCTGACTATGAGATGAACATGTCAGCATTAGTGGCTTATGCTAGAGAACAGGAATGAGTTTTAAAAGTACCCACTTTCTAGATTTACCTTCATGAGTCTGGATGAAATCAAGTCAGGTTCTTACAGAAATAAGTAAACTCATTAAAAACAGTCCCTGTTTCAGTGGCTGGGAGATCAGCGCAGTTTTGTACTTTTTTTTTTCTTCCAGAAAGCTGAAGAGCTGAGTTACACCCCATTAGGCATCACAGGTTAAAATAGTTTAAAATGAGACAAGATGTCCCCAGAATATTGTCATTTCTCAGATATTGTCATTTCTCACAGATGTAGTTTTTGTCCTACAAAAATCATGTGTCATCTGTTTTCTAGAACACATTTGTAAAGGCACTGGAGAACTGTTTGAAAAAGTTGTGCAGGCACTGCAAAGACTGCCAACGAAGGCACTGCAGAAGTCACTACAGGTGTGGGGTGGACCTGATAGAGCCATTGCTGTTTAATGAGCTGACTCATCAACTGATCTGCTGAGGCTGTCTATGCCATCATAACAGTGACTTTCACTCAGGTGTCCATGCTCCACAGGCACAAAATTATGCTAGGCTTTGAGACCAGAACATCTCATGCAGCAAAAATGATCTAAAAATCAGGAAGCAATGACATGAAAATCAAGAGTCAATTTTCCTCTTGGCCAAAGGTGGCAATGAGACCCTTCCAGTGCCATGCTAGGTCTGCTGTCTTTAAACACAGGCACTGATGATCTGGGAAGGGAATTAGGCAGGGTGGCAGCAATATATCCAAATGGTGCACAGTAATTTAGGTTAGGCAATAAGATTTTTTCAGAGGGATGAACAGTAGCTATATGATACCAAGCAAAATGTAATGCTCATAAATAATGCACAGCACAGAGGAGAACTGTCTTTCATTGTTGCAGAACACTGCCAGAACTGCATCAGCTCAGTAAAGGGCTATGTGTGCCACTTCAGATGAGCCAAGGTATCCTGACTCAGGGTTTGAGTGCAGTCAAAGAACTAAGATAGATAGTTTGGCTGTAGAAGAAATGGCCTGCAGAACAATGCAGAGAGATTATCATTCCAGCCTCCTACATAAGCAGAGGTGCAGGCACAGCTGGGAAAAGGCACTGGTCACCTCATTTCAAAGTCAGCATCAAAGAAGTCACTACTGATCACTGACCTCCTGTTGTCCTCTTCCATCTGCCAACTCAGTCAAAATAAGCTAAGTTAATTTAAACAGTTTATACAGTAGGGTTTTGCTGCCACAGTAGATTCACTTTGATTGGAACAGGTTACGGAGTACTCACACACGCAATTATGCCATCAAATCAGAGACAAAATAAGTTATTTGTGCAGTAAAGTGTGAGAAATAGCTGGGACAAGCTTGGAGAAGTGCAAAGGGGTAAAAAATACGACATTTAACTGCAGCACCAGAAACAGGGTGGATTGACTGTACCCACAAACTGGAAGGCAATTCCAATGAGGATATTCAGTTATCTAACACCATTAACTGTAAGTGCATTTAATGCATTTTAATGTGATGGTAGATAAAATGTTTTGAGTACCGGTCTTATGACTCAATCTTTCCAGGCCTAGTGTGGTAAACGTTAAGCTGAGAGGATCCAGAAGAGTAAACTGAGAGCATGTCCTCATTGAAATCTCTCCTTGGACATTCTGCAAGGCATCTGTGACTTGTCCCAGCTGTTAGCACCCAAGGGTAAACTGCTGCAGTCACTAGAAACTCCAAAATGCACCCTGCTGCTGAGGTAACACCCTTGCACTCTTACCCCTGCACAGGCAGGGACCACTGGGCCCAACACTCAGAGATGAAGCTAAGCAAACTTTGTGGTCATTGTGGCGACTATAAGGCCTTATCTGCTTAGATCAGCAACTCATTTCCCATGTATACAGAGGGCTTGGGCTCATCAGCACTCTCTATTCATGTACACTGCACAGGGCACTATCTAATAGACACGCAGAGAACAGTTTGAATTCACCAGGCACTGTTACAGGAGAGGGATGGGGAAAGAGTTAAAAGTAGATAGACATTGACTATTACACGGGACTCCCGTTTTTGCATTCTCAGTGCTCGCATTTTTTGGCCACAAAAGGATACATACATTGGAATTGTTTGTTTGGGGGTGGAGGAAACGTGTGTTGTGTTGTGTTTATCTGTAACCACTGCTCTCACTTGGTGTTGTATGTACTTGTTCTGTTAGCAAGCAACCAGTATGCCCAAACAGTCTTATGCACACAAGTAAACAAAGCTCAAAGTTACTTAGGCTGTGCTTACATGGTCACTTTAATTGAATGCAAGCCTATGCTGACACTGGCTGAGGCTGCTTGGCTTTTGTCTTTACCCCACAACACATCAGCACGCTCCTGCTCCCTGCCCAGGGCGTTCGTGCACCAAGAAATCAAGTAACCAAACAGCGATCCAGATCAGGGAACCAATTCATCTGCAAACAGCAATTTTTTTTCCTGTTAGGTTGTTTTTCAGAAGATCAACCTGGCACAGCGTGCAACTGCAGTGGCATTAATACCATGAGGATTTCAGTGGGAAGGAGAGGTCAGGGGAATGTGGTGGCCTTTCCAGCATAATCAGCTGCTTATATCTAGGCTCAAGTTTAAGTACTCTTGCTGTCCAAAGAAACTTAGGCATATACTTAAAACTGATGTTGCGTCTCAGATGCTGTATAGAGCTTTTTAACAGTGTTAAATTGTACCATAAATACAGCTCTATTCTACTCATAAAATCTCTACAGGCAAGTTTCACAACAGTGAAATTCTCCATGTAAGATGATCATTGATATTATGCAGTATTTGTACAGCAGCATGAAGTCATAAAATATGGACAAGAAAAAGAAAATTACCTGTGATCATCTTAGGACTGTAGTTCCAAGAGCACACGTTCATTTCAGAGCTGATCAAAACTCAGAACTTCTTTTCTCATCAAAGTTTGACATTTTGAAATTTGCTTTTGATCCAAGGACAAAACCAAATATTTCAGCAATTTCTCAATAAATGGACTATCTGGAGAAAAACAAGAGTTAAGACCTATCTCGTTTCCAGAGTCAATTTTAGGACTTTGAATTTTCATTTTAAAATATATTCTATTTTATGGAAGTTCTCTTCATATTTTCCTGTTATTTCATGACTAATCAATAGAATTATGCACTGACTAATACCGACATGTCACAATATGACATATCATAATTTAAATATCCTTCTATTCTACCAAAAAGTGTTATTTTTAAAACCATTAAGGGCAGTTGCTGCCTAGTACTGATCAAAACATCTTTTTTTCTCTCATAGGGTAGTTTGATGCTTTGACACCGAAAAGAAAGGAAGATAAAATATTTCAGTCAGCACTGAGCAGAAGATACTCTAAATTACATTCAGAATAAAATAAAAAATAAAATTTCAGTGATAGAATGTTTGAACTGCATGTCATACTGTATGTACTACATCAATGCTAACAGCACACACAATACCTAGAAATAGTTTAAAACAATGAAAAACACAAAATAAAACAGAATAAAAATATTTTTAAATAAAAAAGAACATTACAATTGCATAAAATTAGGTTGTTTTCTGAAACAAAATGTGCAGCAGGAGGAAGAGAGTAGCAATCCTTTTCATTCTGCTGCAATTTTTGAGCTCAAATTTGGCTCCATCTTACTGATGAAAGCATTTTTCTTTGAAGCTGGTATGATCACTTCTGTGAGAATAGCAAAAAAAGAAAAATTGGCTCTCAAAATGTCTTTCTCAAAGAGAAGGAAGTGATAAAAAAAAATATTATACCGAATTCTTTGATTTTTTTTTAAACACTTCTGTGTTACTACTAATTAGCAATCATGCCTTATCTCTAAGTTTTCTCTAATAACCTTCAGGTGACCTGGAATATACTAGGAAAATACCCAAGTAATTTGCCCCAGCACATCTAAAATGCCAAGACAGCCAAATTCAACGCACGGCGTCTTTGTGACTTTTTCCATTTGTAGGGAAACATACTTGTGCAACATCTTTAGCTCTGCCGATGCCTCTGCAACGAAAGGAAAAAGCCACCCATCTGTTCCAGCGACCCAACTGGGACCCACCAAACCGTCGAGGAAAGATAAAACTGGAATTTGCAGCTGTGAAGGGCAGGAAAGAGGCAAAACACCCGCAAGCTGCAGTCGCACATTCCTCCTGGAAGATAAGGCAGCGGCGGGCAGCCCCTCAGAGCCAGCAGCGGGCCCACAGTGAAGTAACGCGCTGAAATTTTTCAGAGAGCACTCAAGCATTTCCATTGCCTGAAATGCAAGGCAGATTTTATTCAATTAGGTTTCATAAAAAATAAAATTAAAAAAAAAAAAGGAAAGAAAGAAAGGGACCTGGGTTTCTGGGCCCTCAACACACCGTTTGCAATGCATGCAGTGGTGCACGGTGGCCGTCACATCCCCAGGAGCCACCAGGCCCCCACCTGCCCCTCAGGCCCTGCCAGGACTTACCCAACTGGTGACCTAAGCAACTAAAAAAAAATATAAAAATATTAAAAAACAAAGGGTTATTTTAGATTCAAGGTCCAAACGGGTGGACAGTATCTCCCCACCGCCAGGAGGCTGCTGGACAGGCCTTGCTCACATCATGGCTGCCCCTCCCTGCACACCCCAAAACCGCCACATGCCCAGGCCCCCCTCCTGTTGCTGGCTGCCAAGCTCTGCAGCAAGGTGGACACGAGGCTTTTAGGGCACAGCCATTGCCATCTTTTGCTCTTACAAGAAAGATGAACATCTCCATGCTTATCACCAGGAACAGCATAAGATGCTGGCAGGAAGCAAAGTAGTTGGTTGAGTGTTCATTTTCTCTCTTTCCCCACCTTGCAGAAAGCCTGAGATGTAAGGAAGCCCATTTACATAAATGGAAAACATTCTCCTAATGAAGAGTGGAGAAGAGAAAACAGCTTCATCAACAGAAGCAGCCCCCTGCCATGCTCAAGATTGGATTTGAGAACCTGCTCCAGACAGACTCTGCAGCGGGTTGAGGTCGGAGGCAGTGACAACAAAACCTCACGTCACATCTTCTCTGGGGAAAAAAGCATTTGAAGCTGCAGCATGCAAGATCCGTATCTTAATATCATCCCTAATTTAACAGGAAACCATTTCACTAATATGTGGTGGTGTGATGGGGGAAGACTTTCTCGTGCTGTAACATCTCTCTGCAAACCTTATGAGCACAGCTGCCAACCACGAGAAACGAGGGGGACTTTTCTCACAATCTGAGAATGACAGAGAATTACATGAAGGGAAACTCTGGCACCTGCTTTTAAAATAAGCAGTTAATTTCATTACTGTGCATCTATAAAGCTCACATGGGTTACAGTGACACATGCTCAGATGCAGTCTTTCATCTCTAAGTGTTTTTCAAAGAGTTTTACAAACTCAGCAGGTTCTGCAAAACTGTATAAGCACACATGCACATTAGCACATTCCTGCCTGTTCCTGAGGTGCAGCTGCCCAGCAGAGGAAATAAAACCTTTTTTTAAAGCAGCAGTGCAAAGCAGGAGATAATTTAAGGAAAGTAACAGCATGCCCTCAGGCATCTTCATTGCCCTTGGCCAGGCATAGCAGCTCTTGAGTATTCATCTACAGAGCTATATGCACCTCTTATCTAAACATCCATGGTCATACTGGAACTGCACCAACCCAGATTTCATGCAGGGACTTAGAGGGTGCTCAGGTCTTGGCCCTATAAGACAACGTAGGTAGCAGTTCCAGCAAAAGCCTAGTTACCTGCATGCCTGTGAGGTTGTAAATTTTAGATATTCTGGGCTGAACAGCTTACAGGCTCAGTGTGGATAAACTCCCTGCAGTAAAAGCTAGTAGGCAGAGACCCATAGTTATCATTGCTTGCCTTGCAGTGGACGCTCACCATCCATAAGACCTTCTCACCCCATCCTCATACCAGTCCCTTCCCAGGCAATTTTCCACGCAAGTATGGAAGCTAAGTGACCCTTCTAGAAGGATGTTCCTTGTTGTAGTTAGCTGCAACCCAGACTGTGATCCTCTGGTCCACTGTCAGCAGAATGAGATAGCGATAGCATCTTCTGCAGCTGGCTACAGAGAGCAGATCAGAACAGAAATGGAGTGTCACGATATAATAATTGAAATGCTAGGCGGGCGTGCATATGCCCGCAGGCAGCTTTAGGCATACAAGTAGTGAATGAGCAGCAAGTAAAAAAGCCAGAAAGCACAGACCCAGGTTGCTGCGGGAAGGCATTAGCAAACTTTCAGAACCTGGCTTATGGGCTTTGGTGCCCAGAATTTGGTTAGCTTCTTACCAGTGTGAATACAGTTGAGGACTCTTTGTTTTACAGTGAAACTAAAGCCATGGTATCTGTCCCCAGCCAAGTAAGCAAGCCTAAGCTTTCAAGAAAGCGCCAGGAGTTCAGCATAAGAAAAGAGTCTCCAGTGTAAGGGGATGTGATCTGAGGCAGAAGAGCTTCTCCTAGATTCAGATACCAGCTTATTAGACATAAACCCAAGACCCTAGCCTTTTATAAGCATTCAGGTTCTGGTCATCAGGTTTTGCTCTGTGTTCTTGCCTTCTCTAGTCCAACCTGCAACATCCCCATCTGCAGAGGACAGGCTTTTTCTTTCCAAATGCATGGCCGTCAATACTGAAGGCGGATAAAGTTCTTTGCCAGCAAAACGGAAGCAGTCGGCCACACAAGACCGCCTTAGTCAGGCAGATCTCACAGCTGTAGTAGTAAATATTCATCTCTGGTCACCTTGACTTTATCCACACTCTCCAAGCCTGGAGTCTGGACCCAAGCTTGGAGATGTAAGCGGTGTGAGCTGGTAGCATCAAAAGTGCCCACAGGAGCAGAGCTTGAGTGTAAGCTAACCCTCTTCTACACTTACCCATTCCCTCCTAGAGAGCAAACTGCTGCACTTCAGGTAAGGTACAGAGAAAGCCAACACGCAGGGAGTGTGAACAGGGAGTTTAGGCTAAAGTGTGAAAAAGCAGCCTAAAGTAACTGGATGCTACACATACTTTTTCTGTGTTTATACATTTTGATCTCAATTTATGGACAACTTAGGAAATCAAATATGACTGCTTAAGGCCATAATTTGGATGATTCATTTCTATAATTCATGTCTTTCCTCACTCTCTCTTGAATTTTCTTCTTCCTGATTAGACCACTTGCATTCTTTAGTCAAGTGTTTTCTCAAACTATTTCATTATTTTCCTTTGC
The DNA here is from genome assembly GCA_026413425.1 of Tringa solitaria. Taxonomy (NCBI): domain Eukaryota; kingdom Metazoa; phylum Chordata; class Aves; order Charadriiformes; family Scolopacidae; genus Tringa; species Tringa solitaria. The sequence continues at coordinate 112,850,270 of JAOXJM010000001.1, read as the reverse complement.
TTCAAGTATCTCCCTTTTTTTACTGAAAAATACCAAGTTTGGCCATCCTTCCTTCCTTTACTCCAGTTTTGGTATCTTTTATTTCCCCAGATTCTCTCTCTTTTTCTCTTGATAAATGAGATATCTTGCCTCCTACTGATTCTTCAGGGAAAACCTCTTGGAAAGAATAGACTTAGTTGCTGGTAATACATACAAAGCTACAAATAAACATAATAGCTATGTAAATATAGATGGCTTTTCCTGCAAAGTGTCTCATAAGACTGTTCCCACTAATGGGAAGTTGTACATCGGAGAAATGTAATCACAAGCAGTAGAAGATTTACAGACAAGCCTTCCTACGAACACAGCTTGACTCCTGCTTCTGAAGGTGACATGGACAGTGCTCTGTAGTGCATTCTGAGTTTAAACCTTCCACTTTGTGCTTCTTCCACTCTCCTGGTGGTGAGCAATACCAGAGGTGGCATGAAGGGTAGCAAAGACAGTGGGCAGGTCTGGAAAAGGTCTGCACCTAAAAAGCACTACCTTAACAACACTTGGTCTCAAAAGCGATCAGTCACGTTTATCATGTCGTTGGGAGAGTGAAGAACCAGATATCTCATCTTCACTTTTTTTTTTTAAGGTCTTATTTCATATTTCAGACACTAAATCCATGGGTTTCTCACACCCATAAGTAGGAATCTGCTTCTCACAAACAGATTTCAAGTTGTAGGAAGCCAGGCAGACACATTCATGTTTTACAGTGAGAGTGATTAACCAATGGAAGAGGTTCTCCAGAGGAAGGACTAGATTAGTTTTCACTTGAAATCTTCATTTGAATTTTGGCTACCTTTCAGAGAGAAAATGTATGCCAAAACAATCTTATTGGGCCAACTTAAAACAGGTTGGATTATGGCAGTAGGTAGAGCCTGTGAGAGCCAGTAGATTAAACTAAATGATCTAAGGCACCTTCTGGCCCTTAAGGCATGTATGACTCTATGAAGCCATGAGAGTGCAGTTGCGAAGAAATGCTTCGCGACTTGCTGTACACCTCACCTGATCTCCTCCATAATCTCTGCAGAAAACGTGATAGAAAGTTCCTCTAATAGCTCACTGGCCATGGACAATGATAGAAGTGGTCATCTAGAAGAACACAAAAGAGAAGAAATTGATTCAGAAATGCATTGAAGAAGAGATGAGAGAAGTGTAGGAGAATATGTGAAAATTAATCTAATTATAGAAAGACACCTGGAACAGCTTGAAAGTCAAGTAAGTGCAAATACCTCTAAATTGCAGAGTTTCCTACAATAGAAAGAGGATTGACATATCCTGTTTGAAATGGTCTGTTTCCTGACAATGAGGCTCCAATTTAAAAATCAAATTGAACTTCTTTATGATAAAAGGTAGTGTAGAAAACCTACAAATAAATGGACAAGGTTAAAAAATAGGATTCAGGCATTTCCACTGGAATTCTGTCCAACCTCCAAGCAAGGGACAGAACTTTGAAAGATGTCAGAAACAAATGGCATCTGTTTACCTGAAGTCAGAAAAAGTCTTTATCTTTCCCTAAGCCTACAAACATGCAAGTCTGGAGAAGCCAGCAGGCTTCCCATAAACTCCAGAAGACTCTAAACTGAACTCTACAAGGTATTTTGAAATAACGGACACATAGCAAAGAGGAGAAAACTCATTAAAGTTAATTGACCCACCTAGTGAGTCTTGTCTCTGCCAAAATTTGCTCTTTTTTTTTTTTTAAAAAAAAAAAAAGCCAAAACTCTGTTGCTAGCACTGATCATAGTCAAAATGGTTGAACTCTCAGTAAGATCTTCCAAAATTCTTATTTTCACAGAAGTCTGAGGAAAAACTGACACCTGAATGAGGAAATAACCGGTACGCGGGTAACCTGCTTGATTTAATTTTCAGGATTTAAAAAAACCCCAACGTATTACTTCTCAAGAAATATTTGTTAGAAATCTTTAAGAAGAACCCTGCAGAAAGTTCTGATTTTTGGACATGGATAACATCAAGCAAGTTGTTGATCCCGCAAATTTTCAGGTATGCGCTTAGCTTTGTGCAAGTAAGCAGTCAGACTGAAATCAACAGGGCAAGCCAAAGTAAATACACATTCTCCCCTGGATCCAAGGAGAAATCAATGACGTAGGAACAAAATAAGCATGTGCATGTGTTTCCAGGAATGAAATACCTTGCTGATCATCTGGACAACTTAGTTTTCATCCTCAAAAAAAATACCTTAGCAAATACTTTTGGTAAAACCATCTACCATGAACTCCAACTGGCTTCAGTGGGTTGTCCACACTTACCATTAAAAGAACCCATGACATTTCTGTGGATTCTCACATGAGGAAGATCACTATTGTACTTTCTTAAATGCCAGCATTTAAGGACCATGTAATTCAAATCATAATAACACTCAGAGGGGGCTCTTGCTCTTCACAGTGCAATTAACTGGGGGTTTTAGACCACAGCTTTTTTTAGAATTCCCAGAGGTCAAGCAGAATGTCACGTGCACGAGCGATTATAATGCTGTGATTTACAATCCTCTTCACAGTCATCGGCCCCACTTGTCTCCAAGTGATTACTCAGTGTCAGTGGAGGCTGTGGAGAAGTCAGCAGCGCAGACCTACACAAGAAGTGCCGCACTTCTCAGTAGTGATTCACCGAGCACAGAAAGCCTTCAGAGAAACCTGCCACAGCCTTCTTCAACTGATGGAAAGATGGGCTGCATCTACCCTGCCTTGTTGGCATGCTTGCCAGAACCCCTTCCCTAACCCTCCATGCTCCCCTGGCCTCAGCATGTCCGCAGGGATGCTGAAATAGCCCCTCAGTTAGTACAACAGGTCGAGAACCTCATCAGTGTCACGTGCAAGGCTATCACTCCTCATCCTCCCTGTCTCAGCCAAGCCCTCTCCATCCACCCTGGAACCTAAGCTGAGAAGCCGGGATGCTGCAGAGAGAAAAGCCCACCCCGTGCTGTCTCCAACTCGGGCAGGCACCAGCCACCCAGTGAGGGTGCACCTCCTGACACACGGTCAGAGCAACGAGGAGACCTCAGGTGATGCGACTCATTTCCTGGGGTCAGAGAAGGCGGCATTTACAAGAATCCACCAAGTGACTCTGACTCTGGCCTGTCCATTTACCAGCTGTGACACCCCTGATCTCTACCACAGGCCACCTGCCCACACCTCATTCTGGCTTGCCACCAGCATTTAAGCCCAGGTTCTCATGAGAAGTTCGGGCAGTCTCTGGGCAAGGTTAGCAGAGGATGGCAGGGCAATGACGCTCCAGGTGGTGGCTAAGGCAAGAGAGGAGGAAGGAGAAAAGCAGGTGCAGCACCAGCTCTCACTGGCCATGTCTCTCTGTGCATTCCATAACCTCTATGGCATATCCAGGGACCATCAAATGGGCATTACTGTCAGCTCTGTTAATCACAGGTGACTCCCTATGGACTGGCAGCCCAAAGCACAGGCTGAGACGTGGTAAGATCTCAGGACAACCCCAAGCATCTAAATATACATTGAACAAATATGCACTATCTTTTAAAGCCAAATCTCAGGCCCACCAATTGTCAATTACTTGTGCTTTTGCAATTCTCCAGCCAGAGAATAAAGTTTCTTTCAAATGCACTGCAAATATTGCCCAGCAGCTCTGCAACTATATCCAGCCCGGGGAGAGAAACCCTTTGCAGCTCTACCTCCTGATCCACTAAATCACTCTTCAGTGAAGCTTAACCAGGGTGTCAGTGCAAGCCAGTAGCGGTTTCTTTGTGCACATGGAACGTGGAAGACCTACCACATCAAAGTAGGGGCAGCTGCTACTGACCTGGAGGCCAGGGTGAAAGTCCCCACGAACAAGTAGCTGAACGTGACCAAACGTACCAATCCCCCACCTTCCAGCTCAGCCTGCATCCTGATAAACAAAGCCTTGGGGTCTGGAGTTTCTTGAAAACTCCTTTTCCAGCTCAAGATTACACAGATTTTCCTTCCTGATGACAGTCCTCCTTTCTCTGGCAGGAATCCTAAGCTCTTCTAATGCAGCTCAGATGAATCTGACCAGCATCATGAGCGCTCTAGTTGATTTTCTGTTTCGTTAATTTTTTCCCTTTGGCTGGGCGTGGCTGTTATGTAATTATTTTTTTTCATCAATACAGGGGAGGGCATTATTTATAGGGGATTACAGGGATTACTAAAGCAAACCATTTGCACTTTCCAGTGGCTGGTACACTTGCAATATCCTACCCTGCCTCATAGTTAGCAAGTTGGAGGATCAAACAATTTTGGTTTGATTTTCCTCCAGCATGCTGATGCAGCACAAGTCTTGTGTCTACACTTTGAGCACACTGGGCACAGACCCATACCCACCAGCTGCTTCCAGTACTCGTCTGTGCAAACATACAGGCTGCTTCAGGGCAGGCGGGAGGGATGCACTTTGGGTTTTCCCCCCAACATTCCTACGTGTCTCTGTGGCCTGTACTTAGCGTGGGTCCCTTCTTCTTCTCCACACAGACCCTTTACTCCTTTAACACCGGTCTCCATCACACTTCTCACCCAGCGTGGTCCATTATGACCATGGCTGCAGCCACTTACTGTTGAACGAGTTGCTCGGCCCCATTCATCCCTCCACCCCCGTGCTATGGATCCTTGCACTTCTAAGGTGCCCACCTCCTTGACATTTAAGAAGTGAGTGTATTTCTTGCACAACATTCCCACTCACTGAGCAAGAGAATGGGAATGATGCCCATGCCTCAATAAGATAATAAACATCGTGCTCTTTACATTTTCCTCAGTCATATATCTCCCAGGTACCAATGCATACAGATGGAACAGATTACATATGGCATTTTCATTCTGCCCGCCACATACAAAACCAGTGGAGCAGTCAGCCTGTGAAACCAGTGAGTATGCAGCAAGCCTTCTCCACCCCACCTCACCCCACTCTGCTGCTTTCAAGGTGAATTGGGAAGAGAAACTCAATTAAAGCCTTTTTCTCCCTGCATATTAATTTCACATCAGCCCTCCGCAGAAAACTGAGCTGAACTTACCTCATTACCAGAGTCAGAAGCTCCGTGAGAGCCCTGTGTATGTTAGGCATTCTCCAAGGTGCAGCAACCAGCCCCTGCATGGAAGCACCGGGTGAATCTTCAACAGCAAAAGTTCAGAAGTCTGCAAACCCTGCTAAGGTGGCTAAAGGATTCCCCTTGGGAGAAAGTGCATCAGACCGTTAGGATACATCTGCTCCAACAGAACTCAGCCAGAGGCATCTCACTGATTCACTGGAACCACATTATCCCCCAAAACTCTCCCCAACATAAACATGCTGAAGATTTTAATAAGCCAGATTTTCTATGTGCCAGTTAGCATTCTCCAAAGAAGGTTGACTTGACAGCCTAAGCACAGTGCAAAAATAACAGGGATGAAAACTCTCCCAGGTTTACAGTGAGCAAAACTTCCCATTAAAAATGCTTTTAGAAGGCAACCTTGAATCCTCCAGAACTGGAATCTGTCGATGCATCACTCCCCCTCTTAACCGGCATTCAATAAGTGGTGACTCTCCCACTCCTCCGCAGTGTTGCACAAATAGCTGTGCAAAGAGGAGCAGCATTAGCCTAAGGTAGTCCACCAGCTGCAGCCTGCATGTTTTTAAAGGTCTGTTGAAGCAGCACTAAGAAAGCAACACATTACCTAGGTCACGGAGAGTAACGCATTTTTAATCTTCCCTTCGTGCAGCAGTCGGGAAAATGCATGTTTTGGCTCCGTATCAATTCTCACCTTTATTCTATCTGAACCTCAGAATTCTAGGAAAGGACACAATAATGATCCCCTTTAATTTCCCTTGTTCTGTTTCAGTGGGTGGAGGGGCATAGCACCAGCCCAAATGAATTTATCAAGTATCTCATTTGCTATAGCTGTGTTTTTCTGAGAGCTCCTCAGTCAGATGTTAAGTGAAAATTATGCCAGCATCAAAGTTTGAAAAAAGTGAATCATGAAATCTAAAAAGGCCAATAAAAAGACTGGCACATTCAAAACACCACTTAGGACTTTTAAGCCCGTGATTATGTGCCATGAGTTCAAATTATCTGGAGGGTTATGTTTCTTGCCCTATGGTTCTTGAACATTCGTGCTGGAGCCCCTGGCAGCGCTGGACAGATCCTAGGAGCCTCTGGGAGCAGCAGGACCGTGTGGCAGACTGGCCGTGGTGGAAGAAAAATTCCTACAACTCCGACAGAACTGCTTTAAATTTCAGAGTCTTCCTTCATAACAGAGCGCAGCAACTTACTAAACAAGAAACTGATCTCATTAAGTGACAGGTGATGTGTTTCAGGGATCAAAGCCTAGATTCAGCAGTAGGAGCCCCATGAGTCACGTCAACTGTTGCCATTCTAACCGATTCTACATCATTTTGATGATTTCCAAAGCAACACATCCCTGCACTTCTGTTGTACCCAGCTCAGCCGGCAGCTCCAACAGCTTACTCAGAAGTAGAAGTCCAGCTGAAAGATGACTTTCAGGGTGCCATTAAAACATTTAGTGACAGAAATATTCTGCTGACACCAAGGATCCTGAAATTCTTTATGCTCACACTATCAACAAACAGGATTTTGACAGGCTAGTCTGATGTAAGGAAGATGCATAGGCTCTGGGTCCACGGGAGTAAATCACTGCACGCACAAACCTCCTGGGGTCAAGCCAGTGGCCACATCAAGTGCTTTGCAAGCAGAATACTGAGTGCTTTGGTGGTGCAGAGCCCTCAGTCTGCTGAACAAACCCCCAGAGCGCAAGATTCAGCTGAGAAAAAAAAAGATCAGGAGAAAAAAAAAGAGTGATTGAAGACATACCTAAGATCTTCACCATAAAACCACTTGTGCTCGTTTGTTTGCTGAAGGTTAAGACGGAGAAAACATTCCCAAGCCAGGAAAACTGCTAGTTGTTATTTTAATACTTACCCAACTCAGTGTTTCTCCACAATCCACAAACAAGAAAACCAGAGTATCTAGGAGCATAAAACTACTTATTTTATACACTTGGGAACATAATCTAAGGAAGAGTTGAAGAGCTTCACTACCAGATTCTTTGGTAAAAAAAGTTTAAAGTACTGGTATTCAAACTCTTTAGGCCTTTGGTAATGCCAATGGACTTTGACATTTTAGGTATTTAGCCATGGTTTGGCTGTACAGACTCTTCTGGCTCTCCAGCAACACCACATCGTGTCCTGAAATTTTTTTCTTGGAGATCAAGAGCTGCTGACAGCCCAGTGGGACAAACTGGCTACCGATGATCAAAAAGTCAAAAACACATCTGACAGCCCTGCTAAGGTTTCCCTTCCTCTGCAGGGAGAATTTATGACCTTTCAGGGTACAGTTATTCGTTTTCTTCCATGGCACAACTCAAGACTGTTTGCTCAAACCCAAAACTGCTCAAATCTTCTGATATACTCCAGTGTCCATTCCTGTGTTTAGAGCTATTGAGAGAGAAGGCGCACACTGTTATGCATTAGCTTCCCAAAATAGCTAACTACCAGTCTGGTTGGCTGACTGGGCTAAACACCAAGACTTCTTCCTTAGCCTCCCCCACCCCCTATTAAAAAAAAAAAAATTCATATTAGAAACTATCAATTATGAAGAAAATAGTACATCCAGTTGAGAGCCAGCTATTCACCAGACTTTTTATAAATAAATTCTGCTGCTGAGAAAGCACCAGTGCTTATGTAGCCAGTCCAGCAAGCATGTCTCTGCTTGTAGCCACTAGTTTCAGTGGTCAGTGTTTCTGACCCAAAGACCAAAAAGACTTTCAAGTCACTCCCCTTTGCACATTCAGTACTTCGGAAGACAGGAAAACAGCCTTGGTATCATCTCCTTATGCCTTCTTTGGTAGCCTACTGGACACTACTTTCCCTCAGAGCCAGATCTTTGGCATTGGATGCAGCTCCAAGATGTTGCTGCTGCTGATCTGCTCTTGGATGAGCTGGAGTCAGGACCACAAGTCTCCTGCTCTTGGAATCCATCGATCTTCTGTTAAGGTGAGAAATGAGCCCCACAGAAAAGAGGGGCATGAATGTCTGACTGACCAAAGGTCCATATTCACAACAAACAATGCCATGTATTTAATAACAAACTGACATGATCATGTCTCATAAGCATCTAGGATTTTCCTACTGAATGCAGGCATCAGCCTAGAAAATGGAACAAATTAAATGAAAAATTTAATGCTATGCTAAAGGAAATCGAATAAAGACAAACATACAACATTTATATGTGTACAGCCTCTGTTGACAATCTTCCTCATTTTGTGAAGTTGAAAGCTTCTATATTCTCCTTTCTACTCAAATGAAATCTAGGGCCCAAAGCCCTAGCCAGAAGGAAAGTGACTTTAAACTACAGGCCTTCTGTTCACTTTCTACTTCAGAAAAGCTTCTGAGAAACTTTTGAGTAAGACACATTCTTTAAAGCATTCCGTATTTCTATACTTGTAGCTCGTGTTTTCTATGCTGCGATTCTGAATTTTCAGCAGCTCACCAGAAAGGGCAGCTCAGGGAGCCAAGCCCTTACAAACCTGTGGCTCCTCCTGGCTAAGCTCACACCCGTACAGAGGAAGGTCTGTCCTACAAGCAAAAATCATTAACAAGAAAAGCTCTGCCTCGAGCAGGTACCGGTGCAGACAGCGACCACATGGTCAAAACTGGCAGTAACCACACAAAAAAAAATACATGTAATATAGATCCAGCTTCAGTAAGCATGCAGTGCATTCCCTCTATTCTTCCAAAGTTTTTTCCAGGAAAGAGGGGACACAAACGGTCTGCCAGATTTAAAGCAGAAAAAACACCGGGGGGGGGGACGGGACACACGACCAACACCAAAAACAAAACCCACAAAAACGCATGCATTTATGTCTCCTAAAGATACACAGAAAGAAAGTTTCTTCTCCTTTTGTCTTTCTAAAGCACTTTTCCTAAGAAAATGCAATTCCATCCCCCCCCACCCCCCCCCCCAAAGTTCTGAGTCCAAGAATAAGCCCCCCAAAAATGACCCTGCTACCACCACGAAAGAGTACCAAACTTGTGACAGAAGAGCATGCTAGAGAACAGTGACCAACGAGACCTCTCACAGGTCTCTGGGAATCTGCCCTTGGCCTCTGGATTCTGTTTTACCTCAAATGGGGGCAGCAACGCACAATGCTGGAGTGCCAGGGGAGGCAGCTTCTGGATGAAGCTTGTTCAGGTAAAGAATATTCTCTTTGTGTAACAACTTATCAGTGCCAACTCACTTTCTTCTACAGAAATAACTACACACTCCCTCATTTGGAAGGAGAAATGGCCAGTGCATTCCTTCAGTAGCACGGGGGAAGTATGGAGAACCTCTGGAAACTACTGAATTTATATCAGACCTGCAGGAGGTCATACTACATCAATGCCAACTTTCACATGCATTGCTTTTTCTCCTGTTTTCACAAGAGTGAAAGAAAGACAAAATATACGCTAAGACCTTTGCCCTGAGGTTTTCCTCAGTTTGAAACACCCACCTGGGTCTAGCTGATGTAAAACAAAGCATCTTTTATTCTTCTGTTGATATATATAAGCATTGTTATTCTCTAACCCGACACCTGGAAGTTTCTGGCCTTTTCTATAGAGAACAATTTTTTACCTGTACTTTGAACAGAGTTATTACCTTAAAGAAGGAAGTATGATGTGTCTTTTGGCAAGGAAAGTTATTTTTTTTCTTGTACCTTTTCTGCTTTTAAAAAATGAGTCAAGTTTTATTTTTAATCGTGCTTTTATTACCATTTCCAAAAACAAGCAAAAAAAAATACCTCTAACAAATCACATCCTATAGTGCTATATTTACACTGTAGAGTTCTTAATCTCTTATGTAAATATTAATATTTTGAAGTAATCTGTCTTTGGAAAATAATGCTATTTTTAGCATTCTGATGATGGATAAATCTTCATTATCAATGTAATGCTCTAAGAGAAAAGAAAATCAATTTTCAGAGTTGTCAAATATCAAGATAAGCATACAGATTAAGCCCACTCAAATTATTTTAAACAAAAAGAAACATCAACTGTTACAGTAACTTAAGATAGCGTATTATACCACATACATAACATGGCCAAAACTGATTATTTTTGATGGACATTAGTTATCACAATTGTTTTCCAAAGCAGGAATAAAAATTTTTTTAAAAACTTTTAAACATGCTATTTGTAATATTTACTTCTTCTTGGCAATTAGTTTATCTTCATAGTTGACTGGGATTATGCCACTGCATTCTTCTGTCTTTGATACAGGATGCTTTATAAAAGTACGTCTAATTACATCAATATCACGTCCTAAATGATCCATCATGGTCGACACAATCGAAGGTGGGCCCTCTAAGTCTATCAAAAAATACCTGTAATGAGAAACATACACACAATAAAAAAAAAATACCTGTACTGCAACAACTTTAATTCAATTGACCGTTCCGTAGGATTTCTTAAATAAAACTTTCTATTTTTTTCTTACATTTTGGTACCACAAGTGTTTTAAATAAAAGCTTAGTATTATCTTGATTTCAAATATGAAAAGTTCAACTGAAGTAGGCTCAGCCTGAATTCTTCTTTGTTGTACAGTACTGCTTACCCAGTGAGACTAAAGAGAGCTGACTCTCCTTGTACCTATGCCGTTCACTTCCACGTCTCAATCTGAACACTTAAAAAAAAGGTAGGGTGGTACATTCTTTTCAGTTACAACACGCATCCTCCTTCTTTGAATTCACAACATTGTTTCTTTGGGAAACATGCCAGTGTGAAACATCTCAACCTTATATACAGACAGGCACATTTCTTCCTTTAAAGTTCCGCCTCAGAGTTGAATGGAAATTTCAAAAATACAGCAAAAGAAGCCTAAGGAGATGGATTTATCCCAAATTAGGCACATCTTTGATGTGAACATGGCTTACATTTTCAATCTGAGGGCATGAGCTGCATACAGGCAATGCCCACTTGCACAGCTGGCACATGACGAGCTGACCTTGGCAGGACTGAAAAGGTCTTACTGCCACACATGGACAGCACGTACAAAAAGCAGTGCTTCAGGTAAGCACTTTGTGTCTACCACACACCCGTCTTGGACATTTATAAAGAAAAAGCCAATCGCCTACCTACAGGAAAGAGAACGTTGTTCCCCATTAGGTCACAGAAGTTACTTCTGCAATAGACTCCTTTGCTGAAGAACTGCACCTTCTTCACGAGCTCAACTACAATTCTGCGAGAGGCTTTTAAAAATGCAATACACCCAAAGGAGCAAAGAGGTCTGCTGCACTTCATGAGCCCCATTTCAGACAAGGGCCAAAACTACACACTGTGGACTAACTTAATCTCAGATACGCAAATTCAGATCCCATCTCTTAATGAGAGATGTACCTTGAATTCATAAGCAACACCTCTACTGTTCCCGCAGATTATGAGTGACCTCGTGCCAGCCATCATACTAATGCAAAAAAAATGAGTGAGCCGTGTCACCGGCCATCCCTCACCCCTTGAAATGCTGCGGATGGACCAGCATTACCAACACAGCCATAACCAGAACACTTTTTAGTCACTTTGTCTGCATTTGGCATGGTGCTAACTGTAGTTTAGTAAAAATACACTGCAATTGTCTCAGAAATCCTACACAAGAGAACGAGCCACTCCCCTCTTTTCCAAGGCTAGCAGCAATTTAAAGGCTGTACAGCACAGCACTTCCCACCCAGCTATTTCATTTCAATCTTTATGCATTCTCTTATTACGGCTCCCCTTTCCTCCTAGACCACTCAAGCACATCTCCCCATGAAGGATCAGTATAACCTGAAAGCGATACCCCTTAAATGAAGTCATATTACCCAAGCAGGATCAAGCATCCCAGTTTGATTTAAGAACTGTACCTAACAGAGAGGAATTTGTTCTGCATAAGGTATGGATTCTTACTAAGGCAACTATAGCGTGAGCATCACACTTCACAGTCCACCCTCATAAAGGTAACCTTGAACGGTACATCCCCAAGACCAGAAGCTGAACTCTGAGTCTGAAGAGGAAATACAGGAGGATGGGGTCACGAACAACAGGCACACTCATGCTCTTCATGATGCAGGGAGCTCGGTTTCATCCAACTAAACCTGTTACATCAAAAATATTACACACAGAGCAGACCCATCAGGCCAGAAATGACTCAAGCGGCGTGTGCTGGATTACTGCACAGGGGTGGAATCCACCCGTGGAAAACACAGTGAAGAAACTTCTTTAGCCAGACATCCTAATCACGAAAATGTTAATAGCCACAATTAGGCTCTGAAGTCTTTTTCAGAAAGACTAGACTGAAGCACTGAATTCTTGTAGGCGAGGGGTCTGATGGAAAAAAAAAAAAAATCTCCCTGCAGCCCATACTGAAGCAATGAGTCCTCTAGGAGAGATGCCCAGCTGGTGCAGGCTGTGGCCAAGTGCCACTGAAGGCAAAGGAGCAGTGCCAGGTCACGTCAGTGAAGGTGCAGCAGAGCGACTGAGAGCTACAGGAATAACCTACCTCAAGAAGGATTCGGAGGAACTCTGGTGGGCTCAGTCCTCCTTACAAAATCCTCACAGGCTTCAATGGGGAATGGGATTTGGCTTAATGTATTTGAAAAACTGAACTGCCTACAGCTTCCTGATCTCCAGAATTAAGAGATGCCACCCAGTTAAAAGTCTAGGGAGAGAAACAATTTCTAAGCTTGGGCAATTTGCTAGAAATACCGCACAGCAACACGTGAAGGATGCACACCCCTTAAAAAGGGAAAGTCGTATTGTCTGTTAAAGCCATTAAAAGCCACTGGTAAATTTAACAGATGACACTTAACTCTCCTCCTCGGGAAGAAGCCTTCCAAATCCTCTCACAGTTGCAACGAACAGAAAGGAGGACGGGGGGGAGAAATTCCAGCTGATGATCCACTACCACGTTCGTGCCCCCTTCCCTTAGCAAGAACACTTGTTTGTATTGCAAACCGTGCTCTTTGAGGCACCATTTTAGTCCCACAGTTTCTCCAGAATGTAATTTCATTTCTGCTTGCAAGTCGTATGCTGCTTTTCATTGTGTTCCTAAAACGGCTATATTTTTTTTTTCTCTCCAAAGGCTGCTTTGCAACTTTGTGCTTTCTCTCACATTAGCGAAGAGTGGAAATTTCCACTGACGCACTGTTGATAACTGAAGGAGAAGGGGGGGATGGGAGGATGAGCTGTTGCAGCATATCTTTATGACTCCTCGCAGAATAGGTATTTTATCTGACGATACAAAACTGCAGTAATTGGGGACAATGCGAGTTTTTAAAAACAACCTCCACTCTTCAGCATTAACAAGCAACGATTGCCTTTCCATGCCAAAAAAAAGAGAAAAGGAAAAGAGGGCCAGCGTAAAAAAAATACTATTTCTTCATTAAAGAAAGAGAAGAAACTAAGGGCTGCAAAAGCAATAACCAAACACAATTGACAATGCAATCCCTGAGGGGATCGGGAACCCCTTCCCTCAAAACATACACATTTAAATCAGCTGTCACGAGGCTGTGTGGTTTTTTTAATCCACCCTCAATAAGGCAAGCAGCAACCTTAATTTCAGGCAGTGATCTATGACCCGATATGCAAGGCTGTAGCTACTGTTTGTGTAGTAAACAAAACCAAATCCCAGTGAGACTTAAAGACAGGGAAAAATACAGGAATGCAGGAGGGAAATCACCTCATTCTTACAAGCAAAAATGCAAAAGCATTTAGGCTCTCTAGGAGTCGGACAAGTCATCAGGGGAGAAATGCAGGAAAATTCCACTGATTCACTATGAGACCACAGTTATTTTTGTCAGCCTGCTCAACTGTAAATAGAAGGATGATTTAAAATACAGGAGAGCAGACTGAAACATATTAAAACAATGCCTTAACTGAAAAAAAAATTAAAAATCATATGATCTCAAATAAAGGAGAACATGACTTTGCATGACAGATTTCATTTGTCCTTTTTAGCATGTTCAAGCCAGAAATTGTTTGAACCTTGAGTCCTAAGGACACTCAAATATTTTGCTTTCAAATAGACAGCACAGGACTTCAAAGAACCCTGAAAGGCACCTGGATCAAAACTCACTTTTAAATCCTCCTAGAATACAACTCTGTCAGCCTGGAGAGCCGAGGGAAAAGCACATGTACGGTGGACTTGGAAGAGGTTGTGTGGTCCCATGGTCGTGCCCAAAAATGTCTGTATGCTTAGATTTCTCTTTTACATGGCGGCAGTTAAGTCTATGTAAGCTTCCTCAGTGGGGAGGTGGAAGATACAAAGGAAACAAGATGTTTTGACCAACAGCTAGAGGTGATGCATGGAGCAGGGAAACAGGAAAATGCCTGGAAGAAAGCAAGCTGCAGCACTCATGTGAGAGCAGCTGGACATTAATTTTTATTAAAGTAATCCTATACAAATGAATTTGTTTTGCTACCTGCATGATCACTTCATGTTTAGGACCACTGCGTTGCTCTGAAGAGAGGTAGTTTGCTTTTCTTCTCATCTCTGATGGTAGCTACCCTCCCTCAGCAGGGCAGGCAGGGTCACGCTCAGAAGGATTATAATTTTGTAGCTGGAAGGACTAGTACATGTGTTACTTTTCTTTTTTTTTTAAAAAAAAAAAAAGGTATGGAATAGATCATTATCCCTTGAAAGTCACAAGGATAGCAACTGGGAAGTACCAGATCAAAACCAAAAGCTGGTACATTAGTAATGAGACTGTGCCACAGCAATGACACAAATTATCCATAATAAGCAAGTACTTTGGGGAAAAATACATTTTACCATCCACAGTCTTCAGAAATTTCATTTTCCAAGTTCTGTACATAGATGCCTGTTATTAAGCTAATTAAATAATGGAAGGACATTTTGCAGCATTGCGGGAAAAAAAAAATACCGTTACACTGCAAAAAAGAAACCAGCCTACATATTTGGAGCATTTGAAAAGTCATGCTCACTGGGCAGCGTTTGAAAAGTTTGCAAAATTGTTATGAGCAGGGCTAAAATTACACAGCAACTATTAATTCTGCTAGTGTCACTTCTCTGCCTTCTGTGTAATTCACAAATTAAAACCCACCAAGATGGTGACCGCTTCCCATCGCATCAAGCCCACTATTTAAGAGTGGCCATCTCATCTAATCAATGTACCTGCACGAGGATGCTACGGACTTTAGTGCATCACAAAATGATACTGGCGCCTCAACGTCACCAACTATTGCACTGTGCCATTTCTGAAAAGCACCAAAATTGCAAATTGCACTCCCTCTGATAAGGTGAAGGGAAAAAAAAACATTTCAGGGCTCTGATACCTCAGGCACATGCACACTTACATGCATGTGCGTGCGGACAAAAGCATTTTAAGGAAAAGTAATGGTTCAACTCATCAATGAAGAAAGCCCCATCTAGTGGAAGAAGACAATCTACTTAGCAGAAAATACTACAAATGCAAGTAATACTCAAATATTCAAACTGGTTTTGTTCTCATCCAAGTGCATTACAGACCCAGAACTCCTTTTTACTGAAACAGATGTTCTAAAATCTGAACAGAAAAAAAACAACAGAGGTCGTGCATTAGCCATAAATTTGGTGGTATTAATAAAGGAAAGCTTGCAACCTCTTTCATCCATTTTTCTTTGCAACCTCTTTGCTCCTCAGTAGCCATGTAAATCATCATCTTGATGAAAATCATCAAGAGAGTACCTGAGTGAAGTGAAACACATTGGTACATTTATCTGCAGGATGAAGTCCTTCAAGTATGCAAGTTTGTATTTTACTAGAGGGTGAAGAGAAGGGTTGTTAAAACCTGTACACACTCCAGAGGACAGTTCTGATGGGTAACTATTATTCTACTCTTACAAATGAAGTAAATAAAATTGTATCCAGACAGCATGAGTTATTGGAAGACACTTCAGATTCCCTTACCCACATGGAATACTATTCTGCCACAAACTGCCTGTTGAAAAGTTGTGTAAGCTCAGATACTTTATGGGAAGAGGAGAAGTTTGAACATGTAACATAATTTACATAGATATGTTTCCAAAATATTGGAATCTCTTAAACAACATGATGCTTAATTACTCCACTTAATTACTGAAATACTCCTCTTAATAACTACCTATTTCTTGTGCATGGGGCCACCGAATCACCAAGAAATGGGGAAGTCATGCCCCCTTTCCTGAGCATGCACTTCAGCAAAGCAACATTACCTCCCATGTCACATAACAAAGGCAAAACACAAGGTGGTCCCACAGAAGGGCCAACCTCTTCAGACCCTGAACCACCCAGAGGAGGTGGGAATGATTTGTGGGAAGGCCAGGAGAGCCTCCAAGCCTTGCCCGCTGTAGCACAGGAGAAGCTAGTACTGAAACTTGGTGCTCCCAGGTCCTGGAGAGTAATTGCAGCACTGCAGGGCCTGGAAGCCAAGTTGAGTTCATCGTGCTGCATCCTTGGGAAAGGACCTCCTTGCCTTGCCATTTTCCCCCATCACACAAACAAGTCCACAGCACAACTCACATTGCAACCTGGATTTTCTGATTCCTGATCCCACTAGATGTTGTCAGTCTATATGCCCCTGTGCTCCTCAGCAGACCCTGGCAATCCCACACCTTCTACAGAAAATACCCCGTGCACGTGTTAAGATAAGCTCCCAAAATACAATTCAGCAAGAACAAAAGTAAGACCTGAATTCGCTATTTCAGAGAACAAGTGGGCTGATGAGATAACTGGGAGTGAACAGCAAAACAAAAAGATTAAGAGACAAGCAAGCAAATAACAAAAGAAAATTGCCATCTTTTCAAAATCAAATTTGAAAGCGAAAAAAACAAAGCAATGAAAAACTGGCAAATAAAACATGGAAACTGTAATGAATAATCAGAATTACACACAGTTTAGTTGAAGAACTCACAAATAAGTACATGAAATAATAAAAATGTGAGGAGAATGATCTAAAAACATTACTGTATTACAGGTAGATTTAATAGGGGAAAGCACTCACATACACAAAACAAAGGCCACCGTGCTTTACCAGTTTACAAAATCTGAGCACTGACCAGGCTGATGTATATAATCTTTTCTACAACAGACATTACAAAAATAAGAATGGAAGCAACATTGGAGCGGAGGGGGGATAAAAATCACTCACAAGGGAATAGCAAGATATCCAGGATACAAAACCCAGTTACACCTGGCCACTTTCTTTTCCCCAAAGCCCGTCATAGCTCCTTCCAGTTTAATACATTGCTGGTCTGCAAAAAGTCTGAGCCATTATCTTCCCAAAGGAGTGTCGGAATTTTTATTTTTTTTTTTAAGATGTGTTTTGCAGCCTCCCTTGTACCATCTCCCCTGAAGTAAAAATATCCTACATACCAACCACGTCCCCCAAACCACCTCCTTTATCTGATGCCCTGAAGCATGAAGTGTCACAAGCATATGATTAAGGGATAGCCTGGCAAGGCCAAAGAAAACAGGTACGCCACAAAGCGCGAGCCCACAGACTGAGCTACTGAAATCTATCATTTTACAAGCAGTTGCAATATTCTCCAGCTTAGCACTGACCAAATATGCGGCAATGGCTCTGCAATGTCATCACCCAGTCCCAGTCTGGAGCCTTTATTTGAAAGCTGCTTTGAGAGATTCAATGCTTCTCTACCATGTTAAACAGCAAACAAATCCAGAGTTTAAACATTCCTTGAATTCAAATACTAGTACACACCTTATTTAAATCAGTTCACTTTTGTTTGTTCCAGAAATAACCACCTCCTGATACATGTTAACACAGTATTTAAAAAAAAATGCATCATGTTAAAAGCAATTTTAATACAACTCATTAAAAATTATAAACAAGTAGTGGCTGGTAAAACAAATACTTGGCACAAACCTGTTGCCTGTTAGCAGATAGTTGGGAATCCTTATTTACATTCTCCCACTGTTTTTTCAGAGATGTGCTGGCCACAGGCGAGTCACTTAGGATTAATGCCTCATCTAAACATACATACCTAACCGACACTGGAACCAACGTGTCCTTGTCACGTTTTATTCACCCATAAGGTGAACAGTATTTGTTACAATTTTGTGAGATGTTACTTGAACTACTCAAATCCTTTAGAAACAAAATAATAATGTTCTACTAGGGCAATTAATAACATAAATATGAATTAGTAGCTAATTCAACTTCAGTTTAAAATATCAGTAAACCAGTGATTTAAAAGTTTGATTCTTCAGACATATCCACACAGTTCCTGAAACATACTATTTTCATCATTACTTAAATGCAAAAGCTGTCAATATTAGGTCTCTAAAAAAGGAGGTGTTTTCTGCCAAGACATGCATTTAAGAGAAGGACCTAAATTTGTTTTTAATATACCTTCAACGCACATGCACCACCTGCTCAGTGAATGTAATTTCCTGAGAAGAAACAAGTCAATTATATGTATCATCTGAGGTCTTCAAAGCTGCCTGGGAGACTAAAACTGCTCATTGCAGTGACAGCTGTGGGCCACAATCCCCTATGGCAGGCTTTGAAAAAATCTCAGCTTTACAGATCAATTGGCAGTAAAATTCTCATTCTCGATAAAGTCTCCTGGATATTCTTAAATTTGTAATGTGCCTGTAATGCAGTACACAGAATCACAGAATCTTCTAGGTTGGAAGGGACCTTAAAGATCATCTTGTCC
>JAOXJM010000001.1:112795936-112831486 GCA_026413425.1 Tringa solitaria | reverse complement strand
TTGCGGAGCCACTCTCCATCATCTACCAGCAGTCCTGGCAAACTGGGGAGGTCCCGGCCGACTGGCGTCAGATGATGCCAAAGCACTACAGAACTCAGAGAGGAAAAAGCCCTTTATTAAAGAGACAACTATCCTCCCTATTGACCTATGAATATGTATTTTCCAGTTTAATTCTTTACTGTTCACTAAAGACACCTGGCTAAGCCCAGCAGTAGCTTTGCCACGCACACCGCCCTTGTCCTTTTGCTGTCAAATGCTCAGTTTTATGATATGCCGCATTTAGAGACTTGAATTGCAGTTAAAAAAATGGAATTAGCTACATGAAGAAAACCTACAGCAAAAGCCTGGGAGAAGGATGACTACCAGGCATGCCACAAAGCACGTCTCAGTTGGCCTGTGAGTAGCTGGTGCTGCCATACTAATGGCCCTTGATCTCAGGTAAGAGACACGGCCGGGATAGCTCTGGGAGGTTTAAGGCAGCACAGCCAGATCACTACACTGGTGAGGAAGATTGCTTATTTTTGTTTTTTTTTTCAGGCAAACACCCCACGCAGGTGGGGGCATCCTATGCCATTCTGAGTGACAGGAAGATGGTTCGTCACCTCCTGTGGTCGGGTCTTGATCACAGGTTCTGACCTGATCACAAGGACAAGAGCTGTCTCTAAGAGACACGCTATTAAGCTGTGACCCATGCCATGACTACTGTATTGCACTCATTTTCATGCAATTTGTTGCTACAAATATTGTATTCCACTAATTTTCATGCAATTTACCAGCCAGAAGTTCTAAGGAAGTAACAGATTCAACATACATCCTAAGCCCCCAGCCATCCACATACTATTGGAAGATACATCAACTGAAGCTCTACTAAGAATCACAAAATGGAAAAAAATTAAAAATTTAGAAAAAAAAATCAAACAAAAAAACCACCAACATGAAAAGCTTTGAAATATTCACAATTCTCCCTCCACATTATCATTTGTAATCTCATAGAAACCCTTCCAGTTACTTCAGAAAAGTCCAGACTAAGGAAAAGGTGACACACCAGGTACTATTTAATACACCACTCTACAGCAGCTTGCTCAGAAAGGGGATATAGATAGAATTAAAAATTGTCCATGAAGGAGAAAAGATCATAGCATTTCTTAGTAACTACAGGTGTATATTCAGCTTTGTGTAGTATCTTTAAAAGTGTTTTGGTTTTTTTTAACTGTGTCCTGTTAAAAAGTTACTACTTTTTGCAGATGCTGTAAAGTAGAACTGATCGATTTTATAAGGTGGATCAAGAACAGACTTTTCATTTCCTATTTCTACATTATCTTTAATATCCTGGGTAAATTATTCTCCAGCCCATATAAAATATTGCATGGCGTATCAGGAATCTACCATATCTGACCACTGAACTGCGATAACCCTAGCAAAATCTACAGAAATATGATTCTCCCACATTATCAGGTACTGAAACTGCCTGCTGCTTCCCCTTGAAATATCTCATTTCTCCTAAATTTGAGTTCTCCAATGAAAAGCACAAAAACCAACTATTTCCTGTAGTACCCTCTCTCAATCACTTCTCCTTTTCAGGAAGCCAAGCAATTTAGGGGAGGGAACTGCCATATTCAAATTCAGAGGATCCAAATGCAAGGCAGGCAGAGCAACTGCTGAATATTTAGAGACACTTGAACTGGGAGGTAGGGGAAGTACAGCGATGGTGGCATTAATCTGATGGCTTCTTACCTGTGTTTCAAGACACAATTGCAATTATTTGCTACTAAAACCTTGCCTCAATCAGAACACAAAATACATCTGCTTTTTGGACTCTGCAAAGAAGAGGGTTATAGTCTACAGATCCCTTTGTCCTGTCTATTCAGTAGGTAATCTCCGAGAGTAGTAGTAGATCTGCTTACTAGTTAAACTAGTTTACACATCTGAAAGATCCCCATGAGAAATGGCTTCTATTCATCTCTGCTACATAGTTCTTGTGATTCTAGTTACTGTGTTTTGCCTGTCCTAGTTTTGCTGTTGAAGAACCCAAGACCTGATCAGCAGAAACACTGCCACCCAAGCTAAGCAGAAACTGTCACCCAAAGTGGTGAAATGTTACAGTGCCAAGTATTCTAGCAAAAAATAATAATAATCTAGAAGCTAAAAGTCTGAACTTCAGCTTGCAAAACTAGTGGAACTTGGTCCCTCTGCCTTAGCTCCTCACCTGTACAAAGAGAGTAACACCAGCTCCTTGTTCTGCTAAAGCCATTGGAAAAGGTTTCAGCGTTCATAAAATGCTTCTACTCCAACAGAAGGATAAGGTAATTAGTAATTCTGTCTTGGGACAAGGCTTTGATTAGCTCCTGTGTGTTTGCAACAGGACTTCATCGCAAAATGCAAAACTGGCAGAATAAAGCCATGTTTTGAAGGACAACAGAGAGCAGGGTGTACGGCGGTCACGGCCACACCACCATTGCTTTCGGTTAAGCAACAGGCACGTGGTGGAGATTTCCTCCCATACCCTTTCTACCAGTCTGCTTTAACTGGCAGCTGTCACCACTCGCACTTTGCGGGAGAATTAAGAGATCCTCAGAAGAGGTAGTGAAACCGTGAGTCACCCCCAGGGCAGATGCTCCAAGAAGGAAAGGTGCACCTCTGGAGTCACCTCGCCTTCCCCAGTGCCAAACACCCCTTTCAAGGATGACGGCGGGCGGGCAGGTTGGCCAGCCACCCGACTACACGCAGTTCATTACAGGGATTAGGAGGAGCGTGTAAGCTAATTGTTATTTTGATTACCGCAGTGCGGGTTGCCTAGCAACACTTCTCCGTCCTTGCTGGAGAGAGCCAGCATCCATTTCGGAGGTAGCCTCCAGGAGCAACAACCGCACCGGCAGCATCAGTGGTGTGATCCACAGCACCTTCCTCCGGCACCGTAGGGGGGGAAGCCTGACATCCCAGATGCCAATTCCCAGCTTCCTTTACATCTATCCTACTTCCCGTAAACCCCACGGTCATCTTTAAGCCCCTTCTATCAGAAACACAAGCGAGTCTTGCAGGATACACACGGTAATTAACATTTAGTTCAGATGCATTAGAGAAAAGGAATCAATCCTGCCAGTTAGCAACCAGCAGATTAAAACACACAACTTTTATCAGTAAACAGCCCGGACTGGCTTGGAAAATAGTTACGTAAAAATGACATAGCCAAGTAACATTTTGTGTGTGTGTGTGTGTGTGTGTTGGAGAGAGCGGTTCTGCAGACCTGGACTCAGGCAAGGTGTAACAGGATGACTGAACGCTAACAAAAAGCCAACACCACACAGAATTTTTAAAAGACACACTTGAAGCAGAACACACACGCACGCACAAACAGCCACGCACCCCCTTACTGAGCTCACAGACATTACAGGTGCACTCCCCAAAAAAGCACAAGGAAGACCAAACAGTGAGAGTTACGCGTGTACATTTATAAAGGAGCACTTAGAAGGTTTTTAAGGAGAAACTCCTCATGCATACCCTCCTCTTCTGTGGCGCTCCTTGTGCTTGGAGATTTTGTAAGGCAGAGACCTTTCTCCCAGGTTTTCTAGGTTCCTCACAACGGCTCCTCTCTCCATAAGAGCCTCAACAGTGCGCTTCAGCACAGCTGCAGTCTCAGGCTTTAAAAGAAAAAAAAAAGAGAAAGTGGGAAATGTACACAAATCAGGTTATTCTTATTATGTGATCAGAAGGGACATCTGCACTCGCCACAGCTCAGCGCTAGAAGAGATCGTTCCATAACCCAGGAAGGCCAAAGTGGAAGCAGAAGCAGACCTCCTCCTAAGGAAGAAAATTTTTAAGAACAAGCAGCCAATTTCTCTGTGAATTATGGCAACAGCAAAGTTTCCACTGATTTCAAAGTCAGGCCCAAACAACAACAGGAAAAAGGAAATAGTTGATGGATTCAACTCACCTGGTATCACTTTGGCTGACCCTTGCACAGGTGCAAGTAAATATATGTGACAAAGAGCAATTATGAATTGTCAACAGTTTTAAGGTCCTTGAACCATCAATACTCATTAATATTGTTCATGACAATATTTAAAGTGATCAGTGTGGGAGGAACATTAATCCGTGGCTTGCTACACAGAAAACAATTAGCACCACATTCATTTCATATTGTCATTTCAACTGCACGTGCGTAATAGATATCTGGAGCCTTGGCTAAATCACTGCACATCTCATCACTTTCACAGAGCCGACATCCAAGCCTTTTTAAGAATTTAGGAACTGACGTGCAGTAATTAGTCTAACATGCAGAGATTTCACTCCTTAGAAAAACAAGTTTGAAGGACAGGCAGCCAAAAAACAGTAGGTAAAACAGATGCAACATTTTCTTGCTCACTGCGTATCATGGCTCTTTTAGAGTGCTGAATCATTTCTCAACAATATCTATGAAAATGTTAATAAAGTAAAAATCAGAATATTTTAAAAGCAACTGCAAACTTACACACTCTCAGCAACAATAAGTATTTTAAGAAACAGATATCCTATAGAGGAAAGAAACTAAATGGCTGTCCAGCTGAAAACAAACCAAGCTGTATAGCTTTCTTCTACGCTCCTTGCAACATTTCACATCAAGATTCATTGCCAAGTCTACTTGTCCAGGGAGATGGCAACAGCTGTAAATGGAAAAGTAACGGAAGAGCTGATTTTCAGTTTAATTCATATTTTATTTTGTTAAATCAGACATAATTTCACTGTCCCTTCTCAACCAGAAGAAAACTTGTGTAAGCCTTCAATCACCTTAGGTATAAGGTAACTGTAAGTTAGTTTCCTAAGTCTAAGGTAGAGATGTACACTAAGAAAAAGGGTTGTCTGATGTCCAGATCCCTTAAAGGAAATTGGTGGGAAAAGGTGGTACCAGAATCTCAAAACATGCACTGCAGCCCATACTCAAACATGTGAAATTTCTCCTTTGTTTTCCTAATGATACAAGGCGATACAAAAGAGCCTCCAAATGCTCTGTTGAACAGAGATGTTCAACATAAGACGTTTCACAATGTTGACTGCTCTTTGAAAGACCTGAAGTACAGACTGCCTGAAACACTTTCTTGCTTCCATGGGCTAACTGTGGCAGTCAAAAGTGAATCACTGCATCATGCCTACAGCTCCTCACTATCAATCAGAAATTTCATCCCCATGCTCCACCTGCATAAACTGTTTGGGAAAATTATTTTCAACACAAAGAGCCTAAAAAGATATAAGGTCAGGACAAATGCCTGGACTTTTTTTTTTTTTCAATATATATTTAGATTGTGTTCTAAAACAATTCTAGGGACCAGATAAGTATGTTCACACACAAAGAATTGTTGCTACCTTGCCAGAATTCTTCAATGCATTAAAGCTATTGTTTCTCACAACAGACAAATACTAAAGATATCTCTTCTCAGAGTGTAAATGGTTAGGATGAAGGGGTTAAGATACCTTATGGATTATACTATATTAATTTAAATCATATTTTAGCTCAAAATCAGGAATAACGCTATTTTTCAGTTGACTTAGAATGGCTGCCTCCATTATCACTCATTAGATTTCCAAGTAAGCACCTCTCATGCTTAGGACCTCCTTCCCTAAAATATTTGCAGAACTAACTGGGTCTCCTTACAACTCTTTTTGGCCTCTTGCCACAAAGCAAGCCATACCTATAAACGTTACAGGTGTCTGAATTTCTGAGATTTCCAAAACTTGTTTGACCTTCACTGGAACAAAACCAGTGTGTTCAAAACTCATTAAGTAGAAATTGACAGATGGAAAGGAAGACCTCAACTACATAGCCCTTTGCTAGAAAAGCAGTGTAAAATCAATTCTGTAAAATCATGTAGGTACTTGCACGTCAATGCTACATCTGATGACGCTGTTAATGAATGTTAATACTTTCATTCCCTCCTGTGAGAGGGAGGGTAAGAACCAAACCAGGAATCTGGCTTCAAGAAAGAAGAGGAAATACAAGAACAACTGAGTCTGTGAAGCAGGCACCAAGGCACACATTACTATCTAGAAGGCTTTGCCTTTTAAACAAGAATCTGACACCGACAATTAGGATCTCACCCACATTAGTAAGGGAAATGACCAGTTTTAGGAGAGAAAGGGCAGCTAACCATCTTTAATATCTTGTTCGCTGCAGCGCACCTGCAGTGCCTCCAACCCTAGGCTTGAAAATACACTCTTGGAAAGCAATAGGATCTGCCATTCAAATCTTCTCCCACTGAGCCTGCTGTGTGTGGTTAGGTTGCAGAAGCCTCCATGGTGCTCTGACAATTATCACAGGAGAAATCTGTCAGGTCAATAAATAAAAATACTGTTAACTTTACCATTGCTGCTTGTCTCCCACTTGCATGAAAAATGCTGATCCATAAACAGAGATTGTTCAAAAGAGTTAATTGATTGAGATCTTTAGAGGAGCGGCTGTATGTCCAGCAGTGGAGCTGTCTGATAAACCCTTCTTAACAACCATGCAGATTTTAATTTAAATGTTATTGGGTAAGCTTACTCCTCTGACATCCCCTCATACCCTCAAATGACACAAAAGCATTTTGTCTCTTTTGTGCATGCCAACAGATCAGCACATTCCCTGAGTGGCTGCATGTCCAACATGATGTGCAGTTTCTAAACACAATGAAGCCTAAGACCAAGTCCCATATATTTAAAAAGAAAACAAACCGAAAAGAACAAGAAAAGAAAGCCACAGATTTCTACATTAAGGATTGTAAAATATTACGTGTTTTTGCAACCTCCCCACTTGTGGACGTACTTTGAAAACATAAACTAATTGTTGGTTTTGAAAGCTTGTCACTGTAATCCCTCTCATTCCTCCTCTCCAAAAAAGATCATGGTTTATCATAGCTTGCCTAAAGCCATCAACCAAACTATATATAGGCTAGCCTTTGCTAACCATAATATCCACAGACACAGGTTCCTTGGTTTGCCTTAGAGCCAGACCAGTTGAGGACATAGGAAATGGTATTGCCTGGCTCCCAACCCAGGAGCCACAACATTTTTTCCTGAACAGCCAGCAGTAATTCCAGTACCACAGATGTGGGGAAGCAAAGATGTGCGGGGAGAAAAGGAGAAAATGGAAGCCTGTGCCAGGACATCCACGCTGGGGAGCAAGAAGCGCTAGAAAGAGCATGTAAGCCCTGGTATGTAATTCTAGCTCTTGTTCCCCCCTCCTGTGTCCATAGTCAACCCAGAGCCCTTTCAACTGGCTTCACCCTTAGTGAACCCAGTGAACTTTTTTGGTGAACCTGGTTCACTGTCATTCAGCCATGGGTAGCTACCTTGTTCTCAGAAACTACAGCTCTTCAGACACGACCAAGGTGTGGAAGGAAGAGAAGGGAGGTCACCGCAGACTGTCCTTGGAAAACTGCCCCTAAAAGAAGCAACTGAAGGACTGTTGTCTACAGACCAAAATTCCCCACTCCTCTACACGCACACTTTTTAAACTTGCAGCTGCCCAGAAAAAAACATGTTAACTAGCACGTCAACCCTCTACCTGCTGTGCAAAGCAATCACAACATAGGAATGCTAAAAAACATACTTTCTATGCATTGCTGGATTTCTCCATGGACAAGGATTGCTGCGTCCACGTTTACCTGGCAGCTGCACCACCAAGGAGACATTGCACAGCTGCTGCCGATGCCACAGGGATGACACATCAAGATCACGAGGCACCCTTCCACAAAGAGTCCAGCTTACTTAAAACTACACATTCTCATGCGCGCAGAAGTTATTCATAGCCCAAGGTGTCATACAAACCACAGCTGAATACCATGCCCTGAGCACTTCCTCTGTACCTCTGGCTGCTCCCTTTCTTCTCACCAGCCTTTCAGTTTATCGTAATCGTCACCCAAGTGAGGAGAAAGCTGTTCAATGCTGAGACTTCTCCAGCATCTCACCAAACCGCAAGTGGAAACGAACAGGGGTGCACAGCCCATTACCACCCAGGATCAAAGCCACAAATGTATGGTAATGACCAGCAAGTACTACAACACAGGAACAACCACCTCTTTTTGAGGGGAATTTATTATATGCCACCAGCATGAGTAATATTATGGTTTTTATCAGTCATACAGAATTCACATGGCAACCAGCAAGTGTATTAAAAATAGGTGAACAGAAAAAAAAAAAAAAGGGGAATACTCTGACAGCAAAGCATCATCTGTTCTACCAGAGCCCAAATGGACATGAACTCATCAGCCACGAAGCTGTGAAGCGCAGCTCGGAAACATACCAAAAACATGGTAAGAGCTTAGGCTTGAAATAAACCTTTTGTAATGCTGATGTCTCCTAAAAAACAAGGAGCCACCCGCCCAATGCTAAAGGGAAGGACAACGCTGTGGCTGGAACTAGAACCACGTGAAAAGACTCTGCACCACTGCTCAATTTTCCATCTCGTTAGCTGGCCAGAGGGAGCTTAAGAGAGGACAGAAATTCAAAGGGATAGAAAAAACAGAACTGGCTAAAATGAAGCCTTCTCAAGCCACCACAGCTCTTCCAAAAAGAGTCTTTAGAGAGAGAAAAGGAAGCAGACACCAAATACTTAGTTTTAGGGCTAGGACTGTACTCAAGTTCTTCTGGCCACTCATACAGTTCAACAGGAAGCATTTAAAGTCAGTGGGTACATCTCCTTAAATTATAAAGAGAAAGAAATCCATCATAATTAGCTTGATTATCCTTTCAATATAGTAATAGTAGGACAAAATTATGTCTTTTTTTGGTTGTTAAACAGCTACAAAAGGTTGTTCTGGGATTATTTACTGAGGTGGAAATGAAAGAATGCAAAATCTTTTAGAAGAAAGTTGCAATCCCAAAGCAGCAAAACTAGGGGAAAAAATTACTCCTTACTGTCATTTACTACATAATAAAACACTAGAAACTTATTAGTGAAAACGATAAAAACCCACACATATATTTGTGAACTAGCCATGATCAACACTGACATAAGAAAGAAGAGCTTTGCAATGAGAAAAAAGGGAAAGCTGGAAGCAGTCATTTAAGTGTCACACCCTGTGTTAGTAATACAATATGACACAGCAAACAGATGAAAAAAAATAATCAGCAGCTTAAGAATGGACAGCAAAGAATAAATTAGTGCTAAGATTAGTAGAAACCATAGCCAGGCATACAACACAGCTAGCAGCAGGGTTGTCCTTTATCTGCCTAGGGAACAAACTTGAACTCCTAGTGCAAGATGCAAAGCTGCAATTACTATAAAAGCATAAACAACACAGAACAGCGGTCCTAAGTAGGGTACAACTGCTGAAGGATACGTACTATTCAGGAAAGATCAAAATAAAGATAAACGCGGTAGATCAAGCAAACAGAAGATGTGGGAGCTGTGCTACAACCCTGCTAAAAAGGGCCAGCGTGTGACTGATGAGCACAATCAGGATGCCCTGAAATTGAGTGAGAAAAGTGCGAGGACTCTGGATACCTGCCCAGAAGTTCAGATCCAGGCAAAGATCAGTCTAGGGAAAGCTGGACATAAGGCAGCACTAAGGAGGGACAGAGGTTTCTGTAACTATGACAGTACAATTTTCCCTGATATACAATAAAGAAGAAATGGGAGAAACCCGGATATCATGTTCAGGAGCACCCATTCCATATTTCCACCAAAGACTGACTCAACAAAAAGGTATGATACTATTCTAGAAAGGGCAAATAGTGAGAAAGTTATCACAGGCAAGTCACCAAAAATAAGTTTGGGGGAGTGAACAAAATTGACTCAGTCTGAATTAAAAATAATACCTCATCCTCAAAACAGA
Organism: Tringa solitaria; assembly: GCA_026413425.1. NCBI lineage: Eukaryota > Metazoa > Chordata > Aves > Charadriiformes > Scolopacidae > Tringa > Tringa solitaria. The sequence continues at coordinate 112,821,701 of JAOXJM010000001.1, read as the reverse complement.
TCTTTAATTAGCATTTTAACAGGTTATAAGCCAAGGAACTAGCAACTCCACCTATTGCAAACATGAAGCCCAGGGACTTGGTTGCCGAGGAAGCAGAAATTGTTGAAGTCAAAGTGATGCTAGTATCTCTTCTGTTCCAAAATCCACCTTTCTTCCTTAAAGAATCTAAATTCTATAAAATACTTTATTTTAAAACTCAGCATTTAAGATAAAATTATTAAAGAAACTGAGCTAAAAACCAAGCAATACAAGTACCCTATAAATACCAAGTCACAGTTAAATTAACACATCAATCTCAACACTGAACTTAGCTGAATTTAATTCATTTTAGAGAGCTGATACTCTTGATAATTTCTAAAAAGAACTCTAGAAGGTGTCTTGTAAGTCTGAAGTAAACAGCAATCAAATTTGCTGTGATTCAGGGCCACTTCAAAGGTTTATTACAAGAAACAGTTGATGTAAGAATTGGCTAAAACTCAGAATCAATTAAACACCTTCCTTAAAACTCCATTTACAAACTTGCCCTCTTGTTCTCAACCACAATAAATTATAATATCAATTTCAATGGAACACTCCTGCTCAGCTAAAGTCTACTTATCAGATACTTGCTAAGACCAAGCTTACCAGAAGCTACAAGTAACTTTTGTTCCTCTTGTGACTTTTAGAGGTGAATACATTGCAAGTTTACTTTCAATATTCATTAAGCTTACAGAATCAAGAGTGGAAAGGGAAAAAAAACGGAGAGAGTTATTTTCAAACACCTTTTCTCCCTGGCCTTTGAAATACATGCAAGCACACTCACGTGCACACACTCACATACAATTCCTGTTGTTTCCACATATGAAAAACAGAACTCTTCTCTCCAATAAAGAGAAGAAAAAGATAACAGTAGGAGCAGAAAAGGGGGAACATGGAAGGAAAAGAAGCCTTCTCTAATCTTATGATACAGAAGCTGGAATCACAGTCAAGAAGCCCAACCTTCTTTTGCCATCTCCATACTTCTCACCGCAAACCTCTTCCTGAGGACACTGTGAGGGGACACGTGGTTGCAGTTTGCCAATTCAGGTCATCCATTACTCTCCCCAAAGCAATGAGGTGCCAGTTTTAAGATAACCCTGGAACTTTTTCTGACTTCTCAGACTTTCCCTTTGTTTCCTCAAGCATTTGGACTGCCCAGCCTCACAAATCCACCTTCAGAAGACCCTGAGATAAGCAAAATGTAAAACCAGAGTTAACTGCACAGCCCAGTCTAATCAAGACTTGCATCAAGTCACCCTTAGACCGGTTTAAAAAAAATAAAAATCCTGTGCACAACAGTATTTTTAGATGACTTCAGGATTTTAACTACCACAGATAGCAGAAGTTTGGCTCTTTCTTCCTCCCCATCTTCCAAGATTACAGCTGACTGTTACAGTTTACTGCTTTCTGGAGAAAGCTGGTTATGCCTCCCCTCGATAAGAGGTCTTGTGGTGCAATTTTACCTCAGAAGATGTTTAGTATGACAAAATTCCTATGACAACAGGATATGGATGAAAAATAACACATACAACCCAGCACCAGAATTTAGTTGGAATTTAAGTTCAGAAGCTTACTTCTCAAGAATGTCACCTATAATATCAAATTTCTCAAGACAAGACTAATTTTAAGTAAGAATTTTAATTCTGGATAAGATCTCTATTCTCAAATAAGCTTGCTCTTTCACTATCCTCCCCTCTAACACAACCTTGTTCCCATCTCCATACACCGTGTACGGCTCCTCTAGTATTTTCTCTCATCAACTTATTTTAAATATGTGGGTGAATAGAAAAGCTTAACACCAGCTTGGAAGATTTACAGACACCAACAGAAAGGGTCCAAAAGTGATGGCTGCTATTTCCAAGGTAAGCTGAAGCCTGTCATCCCTTTGCCCCAAGTGTTTGAAAGGAAAAGGCTGCCTGAACACAGAGGTAATAGCTTCTTCAACTGCCTGGCACCTCCATTCACCAGCTTCTGTGCAAGCCAGGGAAGGGACACGAATCAAAGCACCGTCACACCTCTGCTGTTACTGTTTGCTTCCCTGGATGCACCAGGGACAAAGTCAGTGGTATTACCAGGAAGGAGAAGGGCTCCAGCACGTTGGAAGTGATACACAATGTGACCAGAGTTCACAACCCAAGCCACTTCCCTGCCACGTGATCCTGAGCCTGGTGCTTTTCCCCGCAGGAAGAGCTCGCTCAGGGCACACGTGCAGGCACCTCTCAACCTGCAGAGGTTCTTCCAGCCCTGGGCACATTCAGCATTTTTCAGATCAGCTTTCACACCTCTGTAATTAGGGGAAGTCTGCACAGCAGCAAAGGCAATGGGTACTGCATGGCTTCCAGAAGACATATACTTGGTGGAGTCACAACAGCAAAGGACAAACACAATTAATTTTTACATTTTCTGGGTTGGGGCCTGCCAGCCTTGGGAGAAATACCTGCAACTGTCCAAAGCATCCAGCGTAGCAGTTGGACATCAGGATATATTCCAACCAAGTCCCCAACACTCCAGACTTAAGAGTGTACCACTAGCACCATCCAGCCTAGTCTAAGCCACTGAAGAACTCCCTTTGATGAGAGAAATCTTTCAAAGGCTAGAGATCTTGTTCCTAACACGTAGCTGTTATACCCTTCACACACATCCTCACCGCCTTAGAGGAACAAAGAAAAGTCAGGACTAAGAAAAAGCTGAACGTGGTTAGTAAAACTTTCCAAAGAGTGAGGACCATAGCCATAATTTTGAAGTCCTTATGCTTTTGTAGAACAGTAACTATCTTTGGCTCTCAACCAGAAGAGCGTTTAGGGTGGAAGTCACACTGTTTTGACCAACTGGTGTTCATAAATGAAGGAGAACTTTGGTAATTTCTTGCTCAGATTGTCTTGTATACTACAGCATATATACTGAGATACTCAAAGCTAACTTACAAAACTAGTTTCATGGCTCAGACAAGTTTTAAAAATAGTTGCTGACAAATGAAAGGGTTATAAGCACTGTGACCATGAAGTCACAGTCACCTTATTTCCAGCAGTCTACGAACCCCTCAAAAAATCCATCAAAAAAGCAAATTACCAAGTACAACCTGACTAAACATGCTCATTAAAACAGGAAAGAGAGCACAGAGCTGAAGCCTCCTGGCTTGTTCACTTCCCTGGCAAGAGAATATGCACAGGGCAAACTGGGACAGCCACATCCAAGGAGGGAGAGTACACTTCAGAGCCAAGAGGCAAAGAGTACTCATTACCACCATCTCCTTGGGTTTTTCCAGTGAATCCTCAAAATAAATGCTGCTGCAGCATTTATTGAACCTGCCCACAACTTGCCTGAGCCAGGACTCCACACTCAGAGAAGCATTAAAATCTCAAAACATCAGTAAATTGGGGATTGACAGAGTCTTTGCAAACTAATACAAATAGAACCAGCTGGTGACAATAAGCTGCCTTGAATCTCTTTTAAAAATCAATGAAATGGAAAGCTGCTCACTGAATTACCTAATAAAATTAATTAGATAACCAATTAACAGCTAACTAATAAAAACACAGGAGTCCCACTTCCTCCTAGAAATCATAAAACCAAACCCAGTCTGCAGGCTGGAAGCTCTGCTTATTTTTCATCCCAAATCCAGAGCTTCTTCCCCAAATATGTTTTATACCCATTCCTTCAACCAACAAGCAGCTTCCACTTTTCTTTTAAAATGCAGCAAAAAAGAGACTCCCAAGAATCATTTTGATGAATGCAGCATTTCCTCTGCTGCTGAGCCCATCTTTAGCGTCCTTCCCAAAATTTTTGCCAACATATCCATCTCTAAAAAGGCATCTTCATCCCTAGTCCATTAACCACCATGCCTGCCTCCTTCCTTGCTGAATTGGCACCACTGGACAACAAAGCAGTCATGATTTACACCACACTTTCCATGGCTATTAGTTCAAATATGTCCTTATGGAGGCAGGGACAAGGGGGAGAAGGAGGCAGAAGATTCATATTTGGTCTCTCCTCCCAGAACTGTTTGTTGGTGGTTTAATCTTTTCCAAACAAATCATGAGAAAGTATCCTTCCATCCCCAAAGGCAACTATCTAAGCACTGACCACCACAAGCTGCAACTGCTTCGTACAAGGGAGAAGACAGCATCACACAGTCTTCTTGGAGGACATGGGCACCAGGACCACTTTCTGGATTGCAGTCAGAAATAAACACAAGACAGGCATCCAGGCTGGGGCACTCCCAGAGAGATACTGAAGCACAACTGGAGGTATTTAAGACACTCCAGAATTAAGTAAGAAGGTGCCTGTCCCACTCAATAATTAGTTAAGCAGCAACTGAAATGGGCATTTAAAGAAAAAAAATAATAATTGTATTTTGTTTTGCAGGCAAGCTGCTGCCCTGCAGGGTGCTTCAGCTGACCAGCCTTACCCTGCCAGCACCCCAAGCTTCAGGTCATGGAAAGATCAGTCCAGCCCACCCCAGCCCCACCTCCCCACAACACGAATTGGCTTTAAGTTTTGCAGCCAAACTCTGCAACCAAGGTTTGGATCCATAAATTCCTCTTGCAGTTCTAAAGAATCTAGTTTGGTTTTAAAAATCTCTTAGCGCCCATGCCCTGCTTCAAGAGGTCTGCCTTTTAATAATGCAGGCAAATCAAAAAGTATCTTTATCAGGGATGCAATGCTTACTATAGGTAAGATGATGTGGGACATAATTATGGACAAGTTCTCCAAAACAGCTTCACAATATCTATTCTGTTTTTTTTTTCTCTATTTTTATTGAAACTTTGTACAGAAGTTTTAAACATTTCCATACAATACTTTTAGACAGGACAAAATGCCATGGTAAAGGAATGTAAACTGCAAGAAACACAGTCTGAAGTATCCAAATACTCTCTAATAAGAGATTTAGTTTGAAGACTAATGCAGTAGGCAAAATAATATGCATACAGTATACAAAGAACAGTATACACAGGGCCAGCAATGCTAACTATGAAAATTTTGCATCAGATTTACTTCAAAGATTTATAGCAATATGATAATTCTATACACTAGACCAAAATTAATTTATTATACATCGTTTCTATGACAAAAAGCTTGTCATTATGGACAGTAGCAACTTACAATATAATTAAGCTGTATTAATCTCATTAACACTTCTAAATCTATATTCCTACTACAATAATTTTTTTTTCAGTATATTGTCTTATAAGATCTTAACAGACCTTTAAATAACACTTTACCAAAAGAGACCTGGATCCATTATAGTGATCTTATCTACATGCCCATTTGGCTTATTTAAAAAAAAACAACCAACAAAGGACAAGGAAAAAGGCAGGTTTCAAATGCTATATGATATCATTTGGTTTTGGTCTGAAATGTATTTTAGTTGAATAGTTAAAAAAACAAAAAGGCAGTTCATTAACTGGTATTTTATATAAAATCTGCAGAAAAATACAACAGCAACAAAAAAACAAAAATACTTCACAGATATCTGAAAAAACATTATATCAGAGATACAAGGTAAAGCAGCATCACTTTGACACTGTGCTTTAAAAATAAGAAGATGAATGAAGAGACTGCTCTAGTGATATTAGAAAATTTGCTTTCTTCTTGAAGAAGACTACTAACATTTTGCACAGCAACTATTTTTATAACCACCTCATTTAAAAACGTGTATTCATAGACACAGAGAATTGTCATATCATTACCATTTTTGCTCAAAGTGTCTGACTTTACACAGTGAAACTGATAATGCTAAGTGTCACCAGATGTCACTATACTATGAATTCAATATTAGAACAGAAGTGAAGCAAATGCCTTTAAACCAACACCATAAAAGAAATAATAGGAAGTGTTTTGTAAACAAAACAAACCACTTTGCAAAACAAGAGAGTTCAGAGATCTCACAGTGAAATCAGAAATCCTAATTATATATGTTTACATTCTAGGACTACTCTTTACCTTAGGCCAATTAAAGCACATTAAACCATTTAATTATATACAAACATTTTCTTAAAAAAAATTAAAACATTGCACACAAGTCTTCTTTTTAACATCACATAACAAGGTTAGTTTTATTTTCAAAACAATTACATTTAAGGGCACAGAACATACAGAATACCAAATTAACAGATGAGTATTTTTGCTTCGCTATACATGCTAAATCCAAAGACCTCCTCAAGAAAGCTAGAGTTGCTAAGCTCTAACTTCTTCCAAGTATCCTGTTCTCTGAAAAGGGAGCATCTCCCAACACCTCCTTTATCTTAGGATTTAAAAAAATATATATATAAAAAAAATAAAGCTGTACGTTTTAAAGTTGTAAGCATTTTCTGCTTTAAGTGTTCACGCAGAGATCCTTTGATGGCTCTGCTCACTTCACTGTAACCTTGTGAGAAATCCTTTTCACTACTCAGTTACAGTACGCTCAAGACTTGCATCAGAAGTCTCATGCTGGCCCTTCTGGGATTAGGGTAGAAAGGGGAACACAGAAGTTGAGAAGTAGAAAATACACAAACGGTATATTGAAGGCCATTTTAATTTCTTACAATCTCTCACCGTTTTCTTTCAGGTACGAGTAAAAACTAACAAGAAAAATAACAGAACCAACAAAAAAACCCCAAACTTTGGCAGAGAATAGCATCAAATCATTCATTTTTTTTAAAAAATTAAATAAGAACAGTCTCCCAGAATGTACTATTAAGTTCTCAAGAAGCCACCTTTTTCTTTTTTTATAAAAGTCTTCTTAACAAAATTCTGGGAGAAACTCAAATATCTTAACAGAAAAATAAGTTAATGGAAACAACAACAACAAAAAAGTGTCATTCCAAAATAAGTTTTTCAAGACTGTCATTCTAAGCTCAAGGCAATAAATAGACCAATCGCTGCAAGACAGAAAAACGCGTCCTCCTGGATCTACGCCTGCATGACTAACCAGTCCTACCAAGGAGGCCAGTCATTAAAATTTATGGAACTGATTGTCCACTGTGGGAGACACTTTTGTAGTTTTACCGGACCGAAAAGTTGGTGTTTAAACCAAAAATGTATTAACCATGCACACAGACCATGATCAGATTAACAAAGGCATGTTTACGCTATAAAAAACCCTCAAGCAACTTCTTCTGCTAAGGTCCATAACACAGAGGCAAAGTACTTGCTCACCAAGACCGTTTGCTTGAAGCCTTGCAATTTATATTTTTTTTTTTTTCTTTAATAAAGGCCTTTCATTAAGTGGTTATATGCAAAGGACATTAGCAAGTTCTATGATGTCTAAGACATTAAAACAGAATACGACTGAAGAGGCCAGCATTAGGCAGAGAGTAGCATAGAAACATGTTTTTAAATGACTTGAGAAGAAAAGCACTGGAGAAATAATTTGCTTAAAAGCTTCTTCACAATAACAAGTCTCAAGATGGGGGGATGCAAAGTATTACTTTATTAAGATCCTGACTGACTGCCAATTACTACTGTGATTAATGCAGCAACTTGTTAGTTTTACAAGAATGAGAATACATTATCTGGGAGATGGAAGTATCTCAGATTCAACCAAGGCTGCACTGTATGTTTGTGAAGGATTATGACTCCCAGCCACACCATGGATCTGACTGTAGTTACACTGCACAGGATACAGGCAGTATCACATCTTTAAATAGCAGGTGACTTGGGTTGGGGAAGAGAGGAGGGGAAAAGCCATTATAAGTAAACCACTCTTCAGGTGGCAATAAAAGCCATGCCTTCAGCTTCATAACCACGTAAGGCACCCTGGGCAAAAAAGCAAGCACAGATGAAGCAATGGCAGCCAAGCAAAAGGGTCCCTGAGCTAACCTGGCTTCACAGGTTAGGTGGCAATGCATTTGTTAATACTGAGAGCAAAGAGGACCGGTCTGAAAAATTCAAGTACCAGTCATTGATAGAAAGACATGCCAAGTTACTAAGGGACAGTGCCTGGTATACGAGTCTCTCTTTCCCTGTGCCAAATTAGGCATATTAGCCAGATCCCAGCATTTTCAAGAAGATGTTGTTGGACTAAGACTTATCTTTACCCTCCACAAGTTTTTTTATTTTCATCCCACTAGGATCAAACTTTGCCCTAATTACTTTATTCTGTATAGAAACAACTGACTGTTTCACATCTTTCTTAAAGTACCATCCTTAGTTCATTAGTTCAGCCCACTAATGATTTCACTTGAGATGCCATTAACATATTTCACAAACTACAATTTTACCATTAAAAAGAATTTAAAATATTCTTCTCAACAAAGCCAGCCACACAAACCGTAGGAAGATGTGTCTTGTCACACTGGTATTAACATCAAGACTAAAGTATGGTAACTCTCCTCTTCTACATGTATCACACCATGACTCCTACACTTATTACTGTATTTCCAGTTAAGAGTAGTCCACTTTCCAGCAGCAACAACTAAACAACGTGGAGAAAGGTGGGGCATCTTGGCCTCTGCTTAAAAACTTGGAATGAATAGATTCAATTAATTTAAAGACAACCACAAAACAAACAAAAAACCCAACACAAAAATGGAAGTTCATCATTTTATATGGAAATATATATCATATCATACTACTAAAAGCTATTTGGACGGCCTGCAGTTTACAGCACCACTGCACTGGAAAGCAAACTCTCCAGCAGTCTAAGGCAGGATTAGCCCAAATTCCATCTCTACAGAACTATTTCACCCGTAGGGATTGGTTCCTGTTTATGTGCCAAGGAAACATTGCTGGACCCTTGAATCAATGCCATTGAACTGTCAGCATGGTCCCTCAGACCGTTTTTGGCCTAGCTAGTTTGTGCTCTCCCAAACAAGTCCTGAGACAAGCTTGGGATCAAAGAGAACTGGAGGAATTATTTTCATGGGAAGCCTGGATATGACCACTCCGTCCTGGAGGGTAAAAGGAGACTAATACTACTAGTACAGTCACATGCTGTCAGCTGGCCTCTGTGCCCAAAAACAGGCTCTGACTTAGTTTAAGCCTAAGGGCTAGAGCACCCAGGGTGGCAACACATCCTCCTGCTTCACCAAAGGGGAAGTGGGCTGAGCTCTGCAGCTTTTTGGTCTGCTGAGCTTCCACCAACCTGCTGCATGCACATGCCCTCCACACCTGGAAACTGCTCATCCCTGCCTCAGGCATCCATCCTTTGGGAGAAAAGAACCTCAGCATCTCAAGAGCTACTGATCGTCTGTGATCACCTGGGAAAAGTTTTACTTTTTTTGAAGAATCTTAAGGGCAGACCTCAATTGTCGACACAGATTACAACTGCACACACTCCTTATCTCCTGACACAAAATCCCTCAGGCGTCATTCCTTAAAAAAAGAAGATTTGACAGGGTGAAAGGGGAAGTGGGAGAAGGCATGAGGCAGAAAAACTCTGAAAAAATAAGGTCCACTTCCAACTCTTTCCCCCACTTCCCCTTCCTCGTCTTCGTAGGGCTGCAGAGTATTTCCTTCTAGACATACACAGCAGAGGAAAAGAGTTATTTTTCAGTGTGCTTACCAAACTGAAGACATGCAAAGTCTCACACACCTCTTTTTCTCATGTGGTAGAACCTATGTACAGATTTTTCTAAGAGGCCAATACTAATTAGGTCCTCAAAGTTTGGAGGCTGAAGAGGCTGAACATACTTTCTTATCTCAATATACTACAAAACCCCAATAACGAGTATTTCTTTTTTTCCTTTTTCCCCCCTTCTCCTCCATTGCCAGTTTGTCATCTCCAGGGTCTGGTTGTTTTGGTTATTTTTTCTTTTTTTAAATACAGCAACTTTTCAGCAACGGAATTTACAGTGGATAGAAATCAAAAGACAAAGATTTTCTTAGAAACAAAAGACAGAAAGCTACTAACAGCTATTATGCTTTAAGCACTACAAGATGAGATAAAATGATGAGACAAAATATATTCCTGTTATTGAGAAATGAGAAACTGAAAAAGAACCAAAAACAACACCTAGAAGCAGTGAGCAAAATTAAAAAGTGCTAATTTGGCCAAGGTAATACAGCTATGTTACAAAGAATGACTACACAGTGGTGTGCACTGCAGCCCTACATTCAAAAAAAAATAAAAAAAAAAAAATCTTTCGACACAGCTTTAATCATTTAGATTTTACACATCGATAAATGATTACTTGGTTATCTTCACCTTAACGCTGGCTGAGCTCTGTTACCACCTGACTTCAAACACAGCCACCTGCCTGCCTTTGGTATATTTATACATGTATACATGGAAAAATAAAAGGTTAGTACTGCAAATGGAAAAAAAAAAAAAAAGAGAGACAAAAAGGAAAAAAAGAAAAAAAGACACCACATGACACTTCTGCCTTCAGCAGAGATAGGACAACATGTCTCAAATGGTCTCTAAATAGGCTAAAGTTGATCTTACAATTATAGCGTAAACAATGCCTGGGTTGCGGTTATGTTATTTGCAAAGAAGAAAAAAAAAGCACTAAACAAACAAAATCTCCAGAGACCTGTATCAACTTCTGTATGTTTAGCCATACCCTTAAAAGTTCACTATTCACTCACAAAGAGAAATAGACAAACATGAATATTCCAAGCGAACAGACACAGACCAGTCCAGTATTTAGTAATAGTTTAACTTTTGGAGTCTCTTCCAGCATTTGTAAACAAACAGTCTCTTCCTCAATCTCCCGAACAGCTCTCTTGTTCATGGTTTTGCTTTTAAAGCCACAGAACCAATCTATGAATTTCAAATGTCTCTCTCTATCATCAGTCTCTTCCTCGTGCTTCTTCTCCCCCATCAAAGCCGCTTGTCCATTTGAGTAACAATCAACTGGCGTCTCGACTTCAGAGTGACTCACAGAAATCACTGGGTTACTGTCATCTCTGCAAGTAACCAGAAGATTGATATCCTCCGGCTTAATATTTTTAATATTTTCTTCAGATTTCCCGTTTGGAATGATATGGTTAGCGTTTTCATTGCACTTGAGGATGCTCTTTTCTTGCACTTTGTACAGCTCCCCCTTTGCGGCGTTCTCTTTTACGTTCCTGTTTTTCACGGCCCAGAAAGTAGTCGTCCGAACCTGTTCCTTTGTAGGCGGAGGTGTGAGGAGGCTTACTACAAAGGTCACAATCCCAGTGATCCAGAACAGAGCTGTTGCAACATACATGTAATGGATGTTTTTGATAAAGCTTGGCCTAGTATCCGGCTGGTTACACTCCGGAGCACGATAGATAAACGCCAGTATCAACCGTATCGCTCCAAGAACAAACCCGGCCATTCCGCCATAGAAAGCCCCCTGCTCGTTACAACGCTTCCAAAAGATCCCCATAAGAAACAGAGCAGCCACCGGTGGGGTCAAATAGTCTGCCACCTCTTGAATATAAAGGTACATCTGACCACCTTGCATCTCTACAATTATCGGGACCCAGGCAATGCTTATAACTACCATGAACGCAACAAAGACTCTTCCTACAATCATCAGCTCTCTGGACGTCGCACTCTTCCGAATGAGTTTGTAGACATCAAGTGTGAATATGGTGCTGGCACTGTTGAATATCGAGTCCAAGTCACTCATCAGTGCAGCAATCATCACGGCCATCATCAGGCCCCGCAGACCAACCGGCACAAGTTTCATCACCAGACGTGGGTAGGCGATGTTAGAGCATCCAGCTCTGCTCCCGCAGACTTGAAAACAGTGTTCTGGATTAATGCAGGCGATATCATCTGCAAACAGTATTCGTGAAATCATCCCTGGGACAACTATAATAAACATCGGCAGCAACTTTAAGAAGCCTGCCATCAGAGTGGATCCTTTGGCATGAGCAATGTTTTTTGCAGCTAAGACTCTCTGAACTATGACTTGATCAGCACACCAGTACCAGACAGAAGCTGGGGTCTGTCCCAACAGAAATCCAGGCCAGGGAATGTCTTCATCTGTTGGCTCGCGCAACATTTTAAGAGCATCAGGCTTTGGGTCGACATTGCAGGAATTGGTATTGGAAATGTTGTAGGTCAACAAGATAGACGTAATATTTGGTGACGCTAACATGTACCTTCTTTTAACTTCTTCAAACCCACCAACCTCCGTAATACTTATGATCATAAGTGTGAGGGCACCAATAATCATAAGTAGAGCTTGAAGGGTGTCTGTGTAGATGACAGCCACAAGACCTCCAGTCACAGTCAACAGTGCAGTCATTCCAATAAGGAGGATAACTGACAAATAGAGGTTCCAGCCTAGCGATTCTTGAATAAAAAGTGCCCCTGAATACAAGTCAACTGAGAGTTTGGTGAAGATATAAAGAATTAGAGACAATGCTGCAAAATATATTTGAATTCTATGCCCTCCAAAACGCTTGGACAAGTATTCAGGCATGGTGTATACTCCCGACCGGATGTAGACTGGGACGAAGACCCATCCTAAAAGCTGCAAAAGCATTAAGGCGTTGAATTCCCATGCACCTACTGCAAATCCACTCGCCGCTCCAGATCCTGCGAGCCCAATGAAATGTTCACTTCCAATATTGCTCACAAATAAAGATGCACCAATAGCTACCCAGGTCATAGAACGCCCTGCCAAAAAGTAGCCACTTACGGTGCTTCGATTGTATTTCCACATGGCAAAAAAACCTATGCACATTACAAGCACGAAGTACAGTGCCACAATGGCAATGTCTGCTGTTTCCAAAGAAGCCCTCATTTTTGTAAACAAAATGACTTCGCACAGCTGACGTCCACTTCTCGCCCCCCAGCAAACGTCTTTTAAGCAACACGTGAACCAGTTAACATATATCAACACTGTGGATCAAATTCTTTGTCCCTTGGTTTGCTGTCCTGATGCTGGTGGTTGTGGTACATTTACTTTCTCCGCTTCTCAAATGGAAATTTGGAACTTAGCACGCACTTTTAATCCACATTCCACAAGAGCATCAGCCTTAACTCAGTTGATGTAGGAGAAATTCTTAGTTGCAGCTAAGTTTAGTGAGGCCTACTGTACCAACCCTGCAAGGCAGCAAAGACAAAAGACAAAGATTGAATTAGAGAAGAATTTCATGAAGTAATGAGAAAAAATTTGAAGTCTAGTAAAACAATGACTGAACACCACAGATTTTTCCCCCTTATATTTCCTGCTGTATTTATGCAATCCACAATACATATAATTAAATATTTGTACAACTAAGTAGTAATGCCTATTATAAGTCAACTTTAATGTTTAGAAGTACCTTAAGGACGCAGCAATTCTAGCGTATTAAATGACCCAAATTCCCCAGAACAAGACAAGGAACAGAAATACATTTTGTTTGTCTTTAGAGTCTCACAAGTCTACTTCTCAAGCCACTAAACAGGCATTCCTTTTTCAAGTTATCTTTGTGGTGAAAAAAAAACACAAACAAAAACAAACAAAACACAACTGCAAAAGAGTGTTAACCTGGCTAGTCATTTCCTGTATGGCTCTAGCACTGCACCCCACAAATCTTGATAGATCCTGATGTCACATGCACACACTTGAGACACTGGCTGGCTGCTAGAGCTACAATCAAAGTGAAGTCAGAGCGCTGTTGAGAAAGACCATGAATTTAAGATCGGCTGGAGAATCATGTTATTCCGCAGGTTTTACACAAGCTTGCACCTGTCTGGATTACAGATGATCACAGAGTTACATTTTACTCTGAAAGCTCTTCATACATATCCCATGTAATCTAAGTGAAGAAAAATTCCCGTTCAACCAAGTGACAAAAGCAAAACTACACCTATCATCCCGCTCTAGGGTATTTCTGTCTGCCATGTGCCTTTTGATACCCTCACTCGCATAGTTTCAGGATTTTTTTTGGGAGCACTCTAAGCACAGGAGGGAGAACCAGATGGATTTTGGTAGCAGTCAGTTACTAGGATGCCAGGAAGCGCTGTTCCATGCACCGTCCATTTGTATCCAAGCATGGAAGGGATCACGTTAACATCAGAGGCAGAAGGTTTATGAGGCAAAGCACACCCTGCCGCTCTATTCCTGAACCCCCAATCACACTCAATTCTACCAAAGTATGTCAGGAAACAGGCACTCATTTAGGCAAGCAGGACTGAAGCACAGGGAAGGGGATAATAAAAAGACTTGCCACCCAGACAGGTGGGAAAAACAGGGACACTGAAGAGTTGCACAATGGCTTCTACCTCAGCCATGGAGATAGGATGCTTCTGTCTCCTATTTATGCCTTGTGAGGCATCGCTTACCTATACCCACCCAAAACCATTTAATGGGTTTATAGAGTGTTGGACATAAGATTCTTCTACTTCCTACACTGAATGGGCACAGCAAGAGAAAAAAAGATCAAAGCAAAGAACCAGTTTAGTCTAAAGATCAGAACACAAATCTTTAGTATTCAAGATTATTACAGAGAAGTAAGGAACAGGGTCTGACTCCACTCCCCTTTCCCAACCACTAGTAAAGGTAAACAGACAAAAAAAAAAATCACTGGATCTTTGTTCTGAGCTTAAGGTTTACCAGCCTTAGAAGTCTTACAAGCATCAGCTTCAGGCATTCCCCATTGCACTTTATCTGCAGAAGCATTTTGGCACTATGCTGAAGCTTGCATTTCCCTATTAATCCATCTACGATTAATACAAACACCCAAGTAACATATTCTAGTATTTGGCTGGTTTCTTGTTTAGCATCACTGTAGCACTTTCATTTTGTTTAAAAAAAAATTGAACAAAAACATTAAAAATTCTCAGATAACAAAAGATTTTGTTAAGATTGAAAATGCACATGCTCCCCCCTCTGCCTTACTTCGTGCATTACTGAAGGCAGCAACAGTACTCATGTAAGAATGGGCACTTCTCGTTAAGGCAGATGTATTTCTAAAAAAAAAAAAAAAAAGCTTACAGCAAACCACATCTTCAGCCTTAAGGATAAATTCACAATCACGTTATTCGTACAAGCTGGCTGTTTTTCAAGAGTAGTTCAGAATCAAAAAAAAGATAATAAGGGTTCCCCACCACCACCACAAACCCACATAAGAACACAGATACTCATTCTGCTGGAGTTATAGCCAATGATGAGAGACTACGGAGACATGGCATAAATTGGACTGATTACAGTAGCGCGCTAAATTTATCATGCTCATAAGCCTCAAAACCACAGACGTATTTGAAATTCTTCCACAGAAGAATTCACATTTATCCCCACTTGCAAGTGCAGCAAGTTAAATAGTCTATTAGTTTAATCCAACACAAAATTATAAACACTTCAGATCATATGATGCCATCAAATACAAGTATAATGTACTATTCTTAGTTTTAAGCACTTTTCAGTAACACTTTAATAGCACTGCATCTTTTGCTACAATCAGCTAAATTTTCAAATGCAACTACATTATAATGTTTATACAGAAACTATAAATATTTTAAGGAAAAGGGAAGAGATTTTTATGAGACACAGGGAAAAAAACAACTGCTGTACAGAAAATCAGAATAATGTGCAAGCTAAAGAAGTAGTAATAAGTGATATTTTCCCCTCTTCTATCGTCCTGCTGTTACTGAAAAATTGTAGACTTGAACTTTAGTTCACTTCCCAACATCTTCCCTGTAGGTTGATCAATGACCTTGCAAAACCACACTGTACAGTAATAATGTATAAACACAAAAATATCTGTTAAAACTATTTGATACAAGAGGTACCCAGCTCATAGTATGACTATTACAAGCCCTTTCAATCCATCTGAAAAGCGTGTAAGTAGAAGATGCAGCTGCCCTTGAATAAATTGTGACATTTCTCAATTAGGATATTTGCCAAACTACTATGGGCTCATTCTAACCAAAATAAACAATACATGAAGTATCTTGAGCATTTTCCACTGGAAGGTACAGCTAGACCACGCCTTTGAAATAATCAGTCTAGAGAGAACTGAACCATCACATTTGTAATCAACATTTGAATTTTGCAGGGTTCAGCTTACTTGAGCAGGGAGGTGGAAAATTTTCAGTAGCCGCTACACATTTGCTGCACTGTCACTAAATTACTGTACTAAAGTAGCTTCTTGTACCAGTTTCTTATTAGACCTAATTCTAAAATAACCCTGGAACTTTTTTCATTACGAAAATGAGACTCATCCCTCTGAACTTTCAGCAAGTTATGACCTCAAGTCTTAAGAAGGACTTTTGAGATGCCCCATGCGAGTTTAATCTCAAATTATTAGAACAGCATACACTGTGGCACTAACAAAAAAAAAAAAAAAAAAAGACAGAAAGACAGCATTGCTGCCAAGGACTGTGAATTTTTTTCCCCTAGGGCTGTTTTCTGGCTGGATCATATCAAAGACACAACACAATGTGCTTCCCTCTTGTCTGAAGATAGAGGGCTACAGCTTTGGTGAAACAATGCATATGTCTCTCCAACAAGCAGCCTGTCCTTTCAGAAAAAAAAAAAAAAGTCTCAAGCAATTCCCTGAAGAGATATTAGATAATGTGAAGCAGATTTAGGGTGGGATTTTTAGGAGAAATTTGTATGATTGTTTTAAAGGAAAACTTTCTCCACAGTGCTTTTCTAATAAAATGGGTCTCTAAATATGCCAGAATCAAACTGCTCCAGCCCTAAAGCAACTATTTGTTTTCTGCTCTCAGTCTATTTCTCTTCTCAGCAGATGGGAAGTTTCCCAGTTGACTTCCCTTTTCTCTTGCAGTTAAACAGTCAGTCCCAACAACCAGTTCTTTAAGGGTTAACTTGAGGACGAAGATGCCTACCTCACACAGGTGCTTACACTGCTATCATTTGTTACCAAGTTAACTACATACTTAACTTCGTTCAAAGACATCAAAGTAGTTTTGATGTTCTCTTAGAAACAGCATTTTTCTTCCGAACTCACACTTCTTCAAGCAGGGCTATGTTAATTCATACCAGTAGCCTTTTACCTACTGAATAGCTCGCATGAAACAAATTTACCCAACTGCTACGCTCAACACCTACATGGAAAACAATCTCTCCCCCAGAAAATAAAATAAAAAAAAATATAAAAATAGAAGTCTCATCCCTTGAGCTGGCCTGTACAACATTCAACCCCTTGAGTGTGTTGCCTGGCCTGCTCACACTGCAGGCTACCTGCTACCAACACACAAGTGAGTTCCTACCTGTCCACTGCTCCACAGTAAATCCAAGGTTGGCAGAGGTAGCCTATCTCTCAGAAAAAAGAGGGGGGGGAGGGGAAGAGGAAAAGAGGAAAAGGTTTCATTCCATTTATTGCAGCACTCTAGAACACAAAAAAGGAGCACAAACGTTCTTCATGGTATAACTGATACATAGCAACTTATCTTTATGTATTACACACCCTTGAGAAAGCAGGGGCTATCCTTGTCAGCTGCTCAACAGAGCCCTAAACATCCAGGACTGGAGTTTCACGACTTTCCCTCATAAACCAGGATATGGGACAGAGGAGCCGGGCAGGAATCCCACCTGAGACAAACAGGGTACGTCGCAGGAAGCAGGAAAGCTCGGAGGCAGAAGTTGACCTGTAGCATCTAATAAATAACTTCAGTTAAGGTCTGGGCTGGCATTCCCAGCAGCTAAACCGGCTGGAGTAAAAGAGTACCACGTTTACAGGTTACCTGAACCAGTAGCGACCTGACTAACCTGCTTACCACACGTGCTCTGCTGCCCCAAAGTAGTACTGCATCAACACTTCTGGCAGCCGTGGAGAACACAGGTGCCACAGAGGCAACTCTACAATCATCACTACCGTAAAAGTCCAATTTGAGGTGCAAGGTTCAAGTCAGTCACTCAAAGGAGTCGTCATGAACACATACTGCACTTTTTTTTATCTGGGATTTCAGGAATCACTCCAGTTCTGGTCTTCATTTTACTGCAGCATCAGAAAAAGAAGCTCGTTCCGCAATACATTCTTCTCGATTCTTTTCTAAAGGACTGCTGAAGGAGACATGAGAGAAGTAAGTAACCTCACAGCATGCAGTTCAGGAGAAGAAACAGAGGACTACACTGCATCAGCCAGTCAGAAACATAATGCTACTGTGGGCTATTACAGAACCAGTAACTGGAGTACTGAAGGCCAACTGAAGCTGAAGGGCGCTGTGAGAGAGCCAGTGTTAGAGTAGTAGATCAATTTAGTCACTGGTTTTGTTTTTAACCATTCTTCCCCCCATCCCAAGCATATAGCCCTATATGACCTATATATAAGTCACAGATTGGGGGGGGTGGGGGGGGGAAGGGGGAAGGAGGGGGATAGGCAGGGAGAGCAGAAGAAAGAGGATGCAGCTTTATTGCAGTGCTCATTCAGCACTCTGTAAACACAACAGAAGCTACAGTGCTGCTGAATTGCAAAGCAAGAGGAAGGTGGCTTATTTTCTGAAATCCTGATTTTCTGATTCTGAAATAATCACTACCAGTGCCTCAGCAAGACACTGCCTGGGCCATTCGCATTTGGACAGTTTCTTTCCCCGTGAGTCAGTCACCAGCGCTGTCAGGAACAGTGGATTATTTGCTTCCACTGTTCTTCTGAAAACTGCTAAAAACTTCGGAGGGGGGGGGAGGAGAGTGGACAATAGAAGGGAAGAGGTAGAAAGCTCCTTTTTATTTGTTAAAGCAAACACCAGAAAGAAGGGCCACCTACTCTGTGCCTACCTAGGCATACCATAGTTATTGTGCTCAATTCCTAAGAAAGAACAGCTCATCAGTTTAAGTTAGGCTGACTGCTAGTTTAAAGAAAATATGTTGGTAAGTACTTCCTTTTTCCCCTCCTCAGCTCAAAGAATTGGCTGATGTTTACACAGGCAACAGATGTTATCTGGGTTCTCTGAAGAGAGCAGAAAGTACAGCTGATGCCCAGCACCACCGAGGAACTGGGCTGCTCTTCCCTGGCAAATTAACTGAACCATTCGTGCCTCTGCCATAACTCAAGCAGATGACTAGCAGAGGCCCAAATGCCCAAAGACAGGTTGTCAAAATAAGTAGCTCCATCCCTCAGCAAGGAAACCACGCTTCTAACTGTGGACAGATGACACTCTTCCTTCTACACAGGAACTAGAAGCAGAAGAGGAAGGAGGGTCCTGAGGAGGCATATGGTCAACAGTAACCCAGTAAAGAGCACAACAGGGCAAACAGGGAAAGCAAGTCATTTTAATGTAGGTGCGACAGGGTGTCTCCTCCAGGAAATGGCAAAAATTAGAACTTTCTGGCATCATACAGCATCAGGCAGAATTTTCCCTGCCAGGTAAGTGTGTCAAGATGTCAGCTGACATAAGTTGGAAGCTGAAAAGGGACACAGCCTGAAAACTCAAATTCCTTTTGGGGGAACGTAAAGTTCAGAACCACAAACATTTTCACCACTGCTGGCAAGCACTATTTACCTAGATTAGTCTGATGAAGTGCTTAGTCGCTGATAGCAACAACAAGAGAATGGGTAAAAAAAAAAAAAAAAAGCATAAACATGCAAGTATTTGATTTCTATAGACGATCTGGGGCCACATAATAAGTTTTCTGAACATGGAGGACAAACATCATCACTCTATTAGAAGCATGCCATCAGAAAGTGTTGTAAAATCCCCACTACTGGAAATGACCCTTTCCTTTAGCTGCAAGGTACAAAGATATGATCTGGTTGGTGGTCACTACCATTCGCTGGTAACTGATGTAACAGGCATAGTCCAATACTAGAAAAATTTGCTGGTTCACCCCATTTGAAGAGGATCTTGGCTAGGAGACTACAGACTTCAAAAGTTACTTGGGAAATAAGAAAGGAGTAGTGCAAGTGTCAGTCACCGTGCAACTGGGCAAAATACTAGGGAGAAATTTTTCCTAGAATTTCTAGGGGTAACAAAAGCAGTAAAACCAGACTCATTAACCTTATTTAGGATTTCCCTAAGTTCCCATCACACTTATGGCTGTCCACAATCTTTCCAGGAACATAAAGCATCATAAGTTTTATTGAAAGAGAGACAGAAGTTTCCAAGGGATACATAATCCTAGAATTTGAGGCCCTCCAAGCTTCCTAGTCTGCTGGGTGCTCTTGTGAGATTTCTCATCCTTCTTGGGGATTTTAAGACACCAAAACAAAGCTAAATAAAGTTACCTTGGTAAAAAAACAACTAGCGCTATTCTACATCAAACTTTGCAATTATCTATATTAACAGCTACCAAACATTGATTTTTTTTTTTAATAGCCTGAAACACAAATACATCAACTTCACTGAACCCATTCCCCTCCTGTATCCAGGCTCTGTATGTACCTTTGGTTTTAATTATTATTCCTTAGATGTTTGCGTAACTGAAGCACAAAGACTGGCTTGCAAGTGGACAAACCAGAATTTAAAAAGATGTGATAAAGAGCAGAAAATTTGTTCATATGTAGTTCCTCACATTCATATTTCTAGGTTCATGACCTTTCCTTTACACCATCTGTTTGTTTCCCTCCTCATCCTACCAGAAGTGATGCATTTCTGCAGTATCTCGTTTCCAGCACCAGTATTTGCACTAGTGCTCCCACAGCACGAGTCCTTCACTTACACAGATCTTGCCTTATTTTCCATATTTTTACTTTCTATCTTTCTTGTCCCACTTCTACATAACTAGTTATATTTTGCCCACCTGTCCTCCCTTTTATTTTCCACTCCTTTCACCTTCTTATCAGCTCTTCTACAGAATGCACACCAGAGATACTCCTGCTGGTCCACTGAGCAGGCAGTTTTGAAGGGAACAACCTGGTACCCAGTGGTTGCTGCTGCCCTTGGATAAGCAGCACAGAGGCTGGTACATGCAGCTCTATCAAGCAACTGCTTCCACATAAGCAACTTTTACGTTGCCACAGACGTGTAGCAGAGGAGGTCTGGGCGGCAGGAGCTCAAAGAATTAGCAGCCTGCTCTGGCTGGAGTCCAGCAAAAAGATGTTACTTGATCAATAATCAACACCACCAATGTAATTTTTGAGGGGAAGTTGCCAGCATTATGGGTCTGGAACAAGGGAATCGGAGAAATCAGCTCCTGAAAGAATATGCAAAGAAAGCAAAGATTTCCATCATTACAAAATATGGTATGCATGATGTATTAGAACAAAAACATATACACAGTCACACCTGAATTAATTCAACAGCTTACTCTAAACTATATAATGGACACCTTTCAAGGAGCCAGTCACTTTTGGGGGTTTTTACAACAATGAAAGGCAATAATGCTATTTTATCACAACAGGTTCTCCTTCCTTCTTTTTTTAACAGTTAAAGGCTAGGCAATCTGCTCTTATGCTGCAGTTTACAAGCATCTGCCTGTTCGTACACATGATGCAGCCACATGTATACATGCACACAGTGAACAAATGAGGAGAGATACACAGCCAAGAGACATGAGCACATTACTAAGTAGGTAACAGGGGCAAAGAAAGAGGGGAAGTTGTGACTTAAAGGTTAAGATGCCATCCCTGCCCACTGAAGAGGGGCTGGCCAAATCCTGCCTAAGTCTGCCAGTCACAAGGGCCTGCCCACAGTCCTGCCTCTGCGCTCAGGCTTGCAGCTCTACAGCTTAGGGAACAAGAGTGGCAAAGTTAACTAGGGCATCCCATTACATATACTAACTCACACACATCATTCGGCACACTGCAGAAGCCTGCACAAACCAAGAGACTTTTGAGTCCCTTATTCTTGCCATCAACTTAGTCCTCACTTTGAACAACTTTGCCAAATTTACCTAGCTAATAACTATCAACTATAAAAAGGCATTAACTCTTCTGTAGAGCATCAACTTCTACCTGCCCCCATACCCAGGCCAGGCGCATATCCCACACTTGGCAGAAACTTGGAAGAGGATCACTCTTAAGATTGAAAAGTGGGAAATATTAGCCAAGAGGGTACCATTCACAAATGCTGTCTGTACCACACACTTCAAAATCTAGTTATTCTTATGTAAACACTTAAGGCAGAAATAAAAATCTGACTCCTACAGGAGAGCCAACACTGGATCTTGTGTTCCAATCCTGTCTTTTAGTTCCAACTCTTTGGTCTTCTTTCCAGCACCGCCCCCAACACAAAGGTCCTTCCCTACCAGGCGTAATACTGTGAAGAAGAGCCTGTTTCAGCCAACTAAGAAGTCAAAGGAAATAAAAGAAAACTTGTGTGCAATATTAACCTGCTAAGAAGGGGAGAGAGGCAGGGAAGACAAGGAAACATGCTGAAGACAAGTTATGTTGTGTGCCAGTCAAACAGAGAGCCCAGATTTACTGCAGTATTACAGAGGTGGGTGGATGGATTCCCTAGTCCAGGTATTTGCTGAAACAAGGTAATTAGGTTTCAGACTATGATACACAGTGTGTCTTCATCCTTTGCTACAGGTGAAGTGTGGGAGAAGAGCACACTGCTAATAAAATATAGATATGCTTCCTCGTTTTGCATTAAATACTCTAATATAAAGTACTTTCAAACTGTCCATTCACTTCAGTGCCAGTTGCAAAGCTCTGTTGTTGAAGACAGGTGTCCCTGCTCGCAAGAGTCGAGCGGCAGCAAGAAGAGCATGGGAATACCGCCACCTCCTCTCTCTGTCCTAGGTTCCCCAGGCTGCCAGTTTTCCTTGGAGGGTGTCTCGCATTGCCGCCCTGTGGTCAGTCTGCAAAACAGCATCAGAGCAATAGGAAGCCATTTCCAGCTCTTCCTTCCCTTTCCCCCCCCAACTTCCTTCCCTGGGCTCTCAAGGGAGTTTCGGCAGGACGAGAAGGGTAGGAAGAGGAAGCCTCCCTGAAGAGCTCTCCTTTCCCCAGCAAGCGACAACTCCTGCTAACTCACTACCCTTTCCTGCTGAAGGTCCGGCTCTGCCATAATTCCCCCAGACTGCAAGCCAAAGGTGACTCTCCTGGGAAAAATTTAGAAATAATTAGCAATCCACCTTTCGGTATGAATAGTAACATTTAGAGCATGAGCAGCTGGGTCTTCATTTTGCACCTCTACCTTCACCACAACTGTAGTCTTTGACTTAGGCTCTTGAGGGTAGGCAACGTGTTGTTTACCTACATCTGTATGCTACTGATAACAAGTCTGCCATCAAACTCCCCAACCTCACCATACTATTTGTTATTTGCATGTTGGAGTGTAGAAAGGTACATACATGGGCAAAATTCATTACTTCCACCCTAAGCTCTGGTCACTTCACTGGCCTCACAACTGTCTTTTCCAAAGCATCTCCTCCACATACTCACGCACAAGAGTAACCCAATCCAAGTCCCTCACTGCAACTACTGTTCAAACATAGTGAGGCAACAGAGTAGTTTGGTTTTATTTATTTATTTGGAGGGGTTTTTTTTAGTTTTTTTATTATTGTTTTCCTAAGAGAAACTGACTGGGGTGACTGCTGATCAAGGACTGTCCACAAGCAATTTACAAATACAGTACTTCTAGTACAAGTCAATTACCTGATCACACCCCATCTACAAAACAGGACAGAGAATTGTCTTCCCTTCAGAATAAAGTCATGAACTTTTGTGAAAAGTGCATGTGGGCAACTGGTGACAAAGTCTGAAAGTAAAAGTGTTCCCCCTTTCCCATCTCTCCTTCCTCTCCAAGATCTTGGGTGCTGCATTTTTAAGACACAAAAGGAAAGCTGAAGAGGCTCTGAGGAAGTCTGCCAAGAAGCACGGGGATGTGGGACCATCAAGCAGGACTCAGGGGTCACGGTCACCCTGTAATCATGTCCAGGCTAGCTGCGCTGGGAGGAGACCAGCTGCACATGGTTCACAACAGAAGCCACATGCAAGAAACAAGTAAGGAGGGATCCCTGACTTGAGCACGAGCAGTGCTAGGGAGGAACAGAGTTTAAAGCAACAAAAATTAATTTGAGGGATTTATTCTGCCTAGATCTATGCAAATGCCAAGGTAACTATTAAAAAATAATTGTGGATGGGGGAAACCCACAGAATCACAAAGTTTGCCCCCGGAGAGAGCTGTGAAAGTCTACCAGACTGTAGCTTTGAAAAGGTTTGCGCTCAAGCTGCCAGGGAGCTCACAAAAGTTAATGACAGCCTTCAAGCACAAGAAAGCCAGGCAGCAGGGTCTTTTTTTTTTTTTTTTGCAAGGCGCAGGAGCTGTCAGAGATGAGGAAGGATGCCACAGACACCAAGAGAAGAGTCAGCGCTTGCTCAGGTCTCAGACTAAAGTAGGCACTGGAGCACACAGCCACCGCACAGAGGGACTGACACTGCAGGACAGCGAACACCTGCCCAGGGCAAGTGTTAAGAAGCAAAGTAATTTATATAATCTCTCCAACTTCTACAGGACAGAATTATGTAGTCAGTCTGTAATTTCAGACTGCTTTATTATCCCCATACTCAGGTCTCCATGTTTTGATTAATTTAAGTCAGCATTATGATTGAGATTATGCACCACTATGGGGGTCATTAGAGCAACCCCTTTGCCAGGATTCAGCAGCACTACATAGCATGTAACCACTACAGAAATTACTTTCAAGCGTTCTCATTACAGAAGAAAGGCAACAGACACAAGATACTGGAACACAAAAAAGCACCTAGGTCTGGTGTACCATCAACACCAACAAAAACCCAGCATCTAGTGACAGACTCTCTACATTTTAGAGTTACAACAAGGGTAGGTTATAAACAGCAGTACACCTGAACCAAAACCTAAGTGTTTTAACATAATCACAGAGCTAATAAAAACCTTAAAATACAGCTATCAGGAAAAGAATATACTAGAGAGTCAAACTTCAAAGAGGAAAAGGTTACAGATATTAAATTCCAAGTGCATCAATGCTCATTAGAAGCATCTTACAGCTAAAAGCTTATCCCTGCATCTCCATGCTCACATCCTAGGAACCAAAGATCCTTTCCACTAGGCAGCACTCCATGGCATCCTTTCAGAGTAGTCAATTTATTCATGTCTCAGTATTATGTCAGATTTGCTACACTTTCCGTCCTGCTCTGCATTTATAACGCCTGTACAGAATAATGCATCTCCCACATTAACAGCACATATAGAAAAAGCATGTCATTACCTTACCTATGGCTTATACACTCGTGGGGTATGGAAAAAACAAATAATTTTTTTTAAAATCACATGTTGACAACCCAAGTCCAAAAGCGCTGTGTTTTGTCAGAGCGACTGATGTTCCATGAGGTGGTGCGGCAATGTCACCAGATTTTTTTTTTCCCCTGTTGCTGTATTTCTCCACTAGAGGACTCACATGAGAAGTCTACTACAGCTTCTGCAGTTAAGCCAAGTTAAAAAAAAAAAAAAAACCAACCCTGACATGTGGATGCTACATGTAAAATGAATGGAAATGTACTAGTATATGCGGCACATGTAATACATGAAGACATGCTCCTGTAACTACAAAAGAAACACTGCAATGCTATTTAGCTTTCTGCTATTCTATGACAAATACACATGCTCATTTAAATGAAGGTTAAATACAAGAGCAAGCATGTCCACGCTGGGTCAGATCTCAAGGTTTACAGCCTAGCAGAAGTGCTGCTACATTCCAAGACCAGCACTGCATATTAAGCTGGAAAGTAGCAGATAAACAAAGGCTATAGAAGGTACTAGAGAGGGGCATCCGCTATTATTTTCCAAATAAAGGGTCCCACCTACACAGAGACGTTTCTATTTTGTTATTATTTTTGCACACAAGTACACACACACCCCCCACACTGATTCAGCTCTTGTAAAATAAAAAGAGCATCATAATAACCTCACTTGCTCACACCACGGCTTATCATCACGCCACCAAAAACAGCGGCAACGGCTAGCAACCCTTCCCGGGGGTGATACAGCGAGCCGTATCAGCAGAGCTCAACTGGTGTTAGCAAC
>JAOXJM010000001.1:112760814-112781363 GCA_026413425.1 Tringa solitaria | reverse complement strand
AAGCAAGAAATGGCACTCAATACAGCTAGTCCAGGGATACATATGGTCTGATCAGCCTGCAAAACGCTAGCTATTAAACTGACAAATGCCTGAATTCTGCCTGCCAGCCCCTCGGTGGTGATACTGAGTTGACCTTCTCTCTCTCCAGATTCTGGTGTTCATGAAACCGGTAGGAATTCAATACCTTTGAAAACCCAGCCCCTCTCTCACATAGCTGAAATTAGCCAAAAGGGTCCAAAGTGGTAGCGGGGGGAAAGGAGATTGACCATGATTACACAAACCTTAGTTCCTTAGGAAACCAAGTTACAGCTATTGAGGACCAGTGTCACTTCTGGCTTGTACAGGCATTGGCTTGACCAGGATGGGGCAAGGGGCCTTTACCCTCATCTTTCTCTTCCTAGCTAAGTCCTTTGTCTCCCTTGGCACATGACATTGCCACGTATCTCCACCAGCTGCCTTGTTAGGTAAGAGCTTATCTTCTCCAGCTTATACAAACTGCATCATCTGATGGCATTAGGTTGCTCTCTGCTATCAAACATTAGATCTGCAGTTATCCATAAATCTTTGGTTACCACTTTTATTACACAAAACAGTGAGCAATTACTTAAATTTACCTTATGACTCACTAAAGATTAGTTCATTAAGTGAGTAACCCCTCCTCGTTCATTATGAGATATAAATTCACTCACGTACAGGGTTTCATTGTATCTATATCCATTTCTTACCACACACATGTATTAATATTTATATATTTGAGATAACTGGTGTCATTTATTCTATATGCAACTTGTGAAATACCAAGTTGTTGTGAGATACCGTTGTATGGCTCTGGAATTCACCACTTGTTAACAAGGACTGTATCACTTATTGCAAGACACAGGAGCAAGGCTGGTAAAAAATTCCTAACAGTGTGTCACAATACCACAGAAGGGTTGAGGTTGGAAGGCCCCTCTGCAGGTCATCCACTCCTCAGGCAGGACACCTTCAGCCAGTTGCCCAGGACCGTCTAGTTGTCTAGACGGCTTTTGAATATTTCCAAGGATGGAGACTCCACAACCTCTCTGGGCAACCTGTGTCAGTGCTCAGTCACCCTCACAGTAAAAAAGTGTTTCCTGATGCTCAGAGAGAACCTCACGTGTTTCAGTTTGTGCCCATTGCCTCTGGTCCTGTCACTGGGTACCACCGAAAAGAGCCTGCTTCTGTCCTCTTTGCACCCTCCCTCCAGGTATTTATATACATTGATGAGTTTCCCTCAGAGCCTTCTCTTCTCCAGGCTGAAGAGCTTCTCTCAGCTCTTCCAGCCCCTCCTCATAGGAGAGGTGCTCCAGTCCCTTCATCATCTTCACTGGGCTCCCTCCAGTGTGTCTGTGCTCCTCTTGTACTAATGAGCCCAGAACTGGACACAGTGCTCCAGGTGTGGCCTCACCAGTGCTGAGTAGAGGGGCAGGATCAGTTCCCTCAACCTGTAACACTCCTAATGCAGCCCAGGATACCATCCACCTTCTTTGCTACAAGGGCACATTGCTGGCTCATGTTCAACTTGGTGTCCACCAGGTCTTTTTCTGCCAAGCTAGTCATTGCCCAGTACATGAGGTTATTCCTTTCCAGGTACAGGACTTTGCACTTCCCCTTTTTGAACTGCAAGAGGTTCTTGTCAGCCCATTTCTCCAGCCTGCTACCATCAAAAGGTCTCTCTAGATGGTAGCACGCTCTCTGGCATATCAGCCACTCTTCCTAATTTTGTGGCATCTGCAAACTTGCTGAGGGTATATTCTGCCCCATCATGCAGATTGTTAGTGAAGACAACGCACAGGATTGGACCTGGTATTGACGCCTGGTGTACACCACTAGTCATTGGCCTCCAACTGGACTTCATACGCTGATCGACGCCCTCTGGGCCCAGCCATTCAGCAAGTTTTCAATCCACCTCAATCTTTCCCTACTCAGACAAGGGGTATGTCAAGCAAGTTTTCTCCTGTTTTAGATTGCCAAATGCTCCAAGACATGGCAAAGGAAGCAAAGTACTGACACTAGCCTTCAGACTTCTGCAGAAGGTACATGGGAAGAGTCTTAGGTCCACTGGAAGAAGACAAAAACAGATAGTCAATGCTTTCATAGTTGGGTGGAGTCCAGGCTACTTCAGACTGTCCAAAGTTACAAAAAAGCTGACCAAGATGAGCTGGACAGTGCTGAGAAGAAGCACAAAGCTGCAGCAGAAGAATCACAGGCACCCACAACTAAAAAACTCCTTCAGAAAACCGAGGCAGGAAAAATATATAGCATTTTATGCTTTACTGGGGGGGGGGTGAAGGGGAGGGTTAGTAGGTCAGTGTATTTTTTGAGCTATCAAAATGAAAATGAGGCCTTTTTAGAGTCTGACTAAAGTCTGGTACCTCTTATACGTGCTCACACAACCCTGAAAAACTACACTGCAGGTATATTGCTGCTCTGGAGGAACATATGTGTGTGTGGTTTGAGGTTTGGAAGGCATTGACACTAACTCTATAAAGGGGTGAGAAAGAGGGAGCCCTGTGCTGACAATAGGCTAGAGACTTCAGCCAAAATGTTAATGATATCATGGGACATGGAGTGGAAACAAATGGAAAGTATTTTACTCCTTTGACAATTTGTTCTCGACTCAGTCAATTTAGTAAGGATGATATGTGAAATTTAAAATTGGTCTAGCCTTCGAAGTCCACCAAGGACATAGCAAGGAACACAGCTCAGACTGTAGACTTCCTCTCTGGTCAAAACCAACAGGGCCAAGGCCCATCTCTGCAGTCATCGGACAACTGAAAGCCAAGATAAAGGCACATGCCATGCAACTCTACTAAACTTTGAGCTTCCACATCTCCAAATGAAGGCCATCACAAAGCCCTGATACAATATCATAGTATTGACAGGAGGTGAATGTTCTCACAGCAACAGCTGCCAAAGGGCAAAGTCTTCATCCTTAAAGATAACATCACCCAAAACTGGCCTGATTCTTTTTATAAAATAGGCTAACAAGCCACTGTATCTGGGTGGATCACACAGCTATTGTATGAGTCAGACCTTGAGATTTATTCAATTATTACTCCATTAAGACAAATTGTCAATGAAGTCAGTGGGAGTTTAATCTGAAAGGGGAAATGGGGAGTGGAACAAGGGAAACATTTACCCCCTGGGCCACATAGATCTTATTTCAGTCTTATTATATGGCTGAAAAGCACCTCAGGTGGTCCATAAGGCTCTTCTTAACAGCAGTCCATTTCTGTGAACACAGAAGATTCTGCCAAATTTTGCACATGTTTTCATACATGTTTAATTTTACTCAGGAGTATCCCCAAATAATCAGGATCAAGTTTAAGAGACATATGATGATCTGACCAAATGACAGCATTTCATATATGGACCTATTTCGGCACTGCATGTTTGGGTCTAAAATGTAGTTTAAATCCACATCACCTTTAGCCTTTAATATTTTAAGTAATCTTCTCTTGCAGTTGTAAAACAATTATGTCCTTTAAAAGGTCCAGTTCTGCTTCCACAACAGTGGCTGGCTTTACTCTGCTGTGAAAGGAAGAACTGACCTTAATGTTCCACTTGATCAAAAGTGATTGTGTTTTAAAATAAGAGCTGAAGGTAAAATGAACTAAGGAGCTTCAAATAATTACATAGGCAGCTGGCATAATAAATCGTTAACTTGCTACATGCTTTCTCCCACACACTGTTAAACTGATCAAACTGGCAGGATGCTTATAAGCTACACCTCTTCAATAACAGTGTCCAAAACAAGCAAACCCTGCATGATTTGGTTTGTACTATTCTTGTTTAATCTGGAGCAATCTTGTTTAAAAAAGAATTGATCGGTGCCCAGCAAGATTTTGTGATTAAAATCAAAACAAAACATGTTGGGTCAACTTTCCTCCTGATGTCATTTTACTCATTTCAATAAAACAACACTAGAAATGCCTATGATCTCTGCTACATACTTGCCAACAACCTCTGATCAATGTACTACTAAGATAACAAAAATACTAACAAAAAAGCAGAGAGTGAAACTGGCCTCTTTCCTGCTCCCAGTAAAGGCAGAGTAAAGACTTGCCATTTGCTTGGGAACAGCAGCATGAATAATAGGAACATGAATGCTAATTAAACCAACCAACTTTTCCCTCTTTCATTTTTGGAGTTTGATGATATGAATGGCCACTTTTATCTTTGGTGCTTCTCTGCAAAACATTCCCTTATTTTCACTTGAAAAGCACTGTGGGCTGGACTGTGCTGCCTCTCACCAATTTTACAGTGATTGCAGTGAAATTATCCTATATTTACACTGGCAGAAATGTCAGAGAGTAGTAAAACCCTACCTGTAAAGATACATGTTGATACTCATTCAATAGTGGATGCATAAAAGCTAGTCACAACTCCACTGGAGCGTACAGCAGTGTTAGAAGCTACGCTGCCAGCCTCCTTGAAAACCCTTTTCTGCTTCTCTGCCATCCCACCTAGTGTGAGGCAGAGTGAAGCAATGATTGGGACATCGCAGTCCATTCCTAAGATCAAGCTCCCACCTCTACTGCAGACTTTAGGCAGGACCTTTACCTGAGTTCTCATTTTCCATAAAACATACCCTAACAAGTGCTTTGAGACTTACAAAAGAAAGCCTTGATATAAGAAGAACAGTTAAAGGCAAGTAGTAATCTGAATAGTTTAAACAGTTAACGTTCTCACACACTCATAGCTGTTTTCAGAAAGGACAAGAACCAGATACACTTGAGTCAGCTGTGATTTGCTGACCTTGGAGGAGGAACTAAAAGTGATTATCCTGTTTCTCTTGGCATTTATGAAAGACATGTTACCATCTATAAGAGGGGGAGGGAATGAAAGAAAGTGAAGCACTCGTGTCATGATTAAAGGTTGACTAGGCTAAAATTGGATAGTTGATTTCAGTGTGATTCAAAGTGGCTCATCCATTTCAAAACACAAAAGATCTGTTGCATTGTCTTCCAGGAAACAAGGGAACAGTTGAGGTGCAAGGCATTTGGAGGGATTAGGGACCAGCTGGGAGGCGATGATGACTGAGAAATAGTGGGAACCCACTAACCCTGGTTATCCTTTACTTACAGAAAATTCCCTACACAGAGGCTGCTATCGCTATTGCAGTCTGAAAGTGCATAGAATAAAGAAATAAGTAAGTAAGAAAGATGAGGGGCAGGTTTTGAGGGTCTGCCACTTCAGTTGGTGTTGACTGAGCCATCTCTTGACAAGCAGTGACCTGCAACCATTTTTCATTGTTCTCTCTATGTTTCACACAAAGAGTAGATGGGCAGGAAAGTAACAGAGGTGAACTATGAGGTATGTGAATGTATATGTATATAAATAAATAAGCAAACATACAGAAGTATAGGTGTGTATATATGTGTGTGTTTATATACATATACGTGTGTGCATATAAATACTTCAAAGTATATATATGTAGGTATGTGAAGTATCAATGGCATATATATATATCTATATATCCTCACAGTAAACAGAAAACCGCATCAAATAACATCAAATTGTGGCAAAATCCAATTCTGCAAACAGGCACTGGGAAGTCTACCACCTTGGTTCACTCCAGCATTTTACACTTAAACCCAATTCTACCTAACCAATATTTCCAAGGTTTTCCAGTTTGCACCCCTAGAAAATTACCAGTGAACCTGCAGATCCCTCTGTAAGGATTCCATTCCCGCAACAGTGGGCTCACTTTCTTTAAACACCTTTCAACATCTGCACAGGAACAGTCACAGACCAACAAGAAGCTCACAAACTGCAAGTTGACGGTTGGTGAGTGCATATATGGTTATTCAGTAGTGATTTTTTCACCCCTTTGTCACTCAGGCTTGTGAGGAGACCCATACAGCCTTGTTTCTACTTGCACATCCACCTCAAGCTCTCATTCTTCCATCTGGGAAATTTCACCACAACGAGGTCGTGCAGTGCTGGAAGAGCTCTGGACCAAGCATGGGAACACACAGGTCAACCCTGCGGAGTGAGAGCAGGGTGCTTAGCATGGCCCTGGCATTCTGGACTCATCAAACATCCTTTGCACGGTTATTCTACACAGGCACAGCAGCCGTCTCTATGGGACTTGGGACATCTGCCTGGCAGATGGAAGTTCAAGGTAGACGCTTACCTTCTTCCTTTTGGGACAGCACAAAGTTTCTGGGTAGAAGAAGGTATATCTGGATGTGTGACAGTCCTGCTCTTGGATGAGATGTTGCGAATGCAGAAACAGTGGCAGATTTTAACCATTTTGTTTCTGTTGAAAACAAATAGATCCTCTTAAAATCCTGTTTAAATCTTAAAAAAAGCTGACCTATATTTCCTTGTTTTGACTGTTATGTTAGCAGCTGTTGTTTAGTCCTTTTTCTCTATATCGCTTTACATCTAATTAGCACTTGAACTATTCCAGTTGTTAAGTGTCATCACTGTTTCAATATTTTCTACAATTCTGCAGGTCTAGAATTTGTCCATACAAAGTCTTTGAATGATGAAAGAAAAAGGAGAAAGAATATTTTCTCCCTCATAATAGCTAATTATAACTACAAATCTGAAATCTGCAAGCTTTCTTCTGTCCAGTCCATCAAACACCAGCACCACAAAATATTTAATGAGATTTGGATCCTGAAAAGATTTATTTCTAGACTTAACTTTAAGCAAATAATTACTTGCATTCTTAAATCCAGGCTTAGTTTTGTGTGGAAAGAGGTGTCAGAATGCCAATACATATGGCCAGGGATATTTTAGCTGATTGAGAAATACATGCGCTTTTTTTTTCCCTTTTTTTTTTTTTTCCTGGAAACAGATATGTCCATTCTAGAACTTTCTGTTCCCAAATTAACCCCATTTAAATTTAAATACTGGAAAAAATTCTCCCAGAATAGGGTCTTTACCTTCCTTCATTGTATCAGGAGTTGTTCCAGACCTCTGGCCAGCAATTTTACATGTTCCGTATTGATTTTTCTTTGCTGGCACCTTCCAACAAGGCAGCAAAGCCCAGAGAAGGCTAGCCGAGCTCAAGGGTATTCGCAGTATTTATTGCAATAGAAAACCCCCTCAACGGGAACCCACATGGGAATGTTTAATCTGGCCAGTCAGAACAGGCCAGTTCAACATCATCTGGAAAAAGCACTTGACAATATCCCATGGAGAAGCAGCTAAGCATTGACAGGGGCTGATGAGCAAATAGATTTTCCCAACCCTGTTTCCTGTGACTTGCTCTTCAGAACTGTTTAGTGGATGACAATATGCAACTCATAAATATTAAATTTTATTTTTTGCTTATACCTTCCCAGTGGTTTGAAAGACATTTTAAAGATAAATTAAATGAGATTCCTCTGAAGAGGTCACTGTTGATCAAATACAAACTGAATCTGTGGGTGATGATGACAAGGAAAGACTTGGAGGAAGGGCTGACTGGCTACGTCACGGTCAGATGCAATGAACCTGAGTGAATCTTGAAACCTGAAGTTGAACAGGAGACCGGCAGGTAGAATTTAATGCAAATTTTAGTGGACTGTCAAGGCTGGAAAGAGGATCACAAAGCTCATCAAGGGGAAGTCAGCGTGACTAGAAGCCAGCAACAAATTTTAGACTCTCTCTGTGACAGGAAGGCTGGGCAAGGACTTGGAAACTACTGTCCTCCTCCTTTGCTCTTAACACCAGCAAAGTGAACAAAGTTGCAAGAGAATGACAGCTAGTGTGTAAATTAAGTAATGAGTTAATTCTTCAAGCCCCCCTCTATGTTTATAGGACTGTTGCTCCAATGGTTCTAACTAAATTACCTGTGATCTTCATGGGGCATCTCAGCCTCATATGCCCCCTGAGATCAGGATCGAACTCTCTCTTTTTCTGAACTAAAAGGCAAAAAAAAGCATAGACTACACAACATACGTTACACAGGTGTACAGTTTGTCAGAGTAAGGAGCACAATGACACGCTGACTAAAGCATAGATTGGCATCACTTTCATTGACACGCTATCAACGATGGGCTCGCGTTACACCTGAGCACAAATGTTACTACGCAGAACAACAGTGTAATATCAAAAGCTAAGATCACATTACTCACCCAGACTGAAACAACAGATTTATTGACAGAGAGTAAGCCGGCTGTGGCGGTGCTGCTGTTGCCCCTAATCAGTACAGCTACGCTGATGAATCAGAAAGATTTCTGTAACTGTATTCCAATAGCTGAGTTTTTCAGTGAATTCTTAGTTCGTAGCAACAGCGTGGTTTTATACTGCGAGATGGCAGCAACATTAACACGATTTTAAGGAACAAACAAAATGGCCCCAACGTCCATAAACCAGCGATCAGCAGCCTCCCATGTATTGGAAAAATATCCAAGAGGGTGTTACTGTCACTGATCCAGAACAGGGCAAAAAAATGCATGCTTAGATATTTCTGTAATGCATGTTCATTTTCCAAACCAGCTTTTAGGGCTCTGGTATTAAAAATGACTGAATAAAGGAAGGAGTTATACTATTTTTATTTTAATTTTCCCCTCATTTAAAAAAGGAAAAATGTAGTGAAATGTCTACATCTACAAAAATCCTGATTTCTTTTTCTTCTCTGCTTAGGAGGAGTGCTTCTTCAACCAACCAAAAAAAAAACCCAACAAATAAAATAAGCCATTATTTTTTATTCATTTTTCTATTCACTGCAACTTGAAATATAAACATAAATAAATGTTTAAATAAAATTAAAACGAAATATATAAAAAGTAAATATAAAAACGCCAAAACATCATAAATGTGAGACTGCTTGTAGCAATATTTAATATACAACTTTGCATACAAAGCCTTTTGTGCCTATCTTTGTAAGCAAACCTGGGCTGGCTACTTTGCAACATCGAATCAAAACTGCAACGCAAAATGTAAGCAACACATTTAAAATAAGCATCAAAAGAATATGATCACAGAAAAGTCACATATAGCTCAAACAGTACTAAGAAGGTGAAGGGAGGGACTGTAGTCTGAGGATCAATGGCCTGAATTTTGTAGGAAGTCTGGTAAGATGATCATGATGGTCCAAATAGGTTTAACTAGCCTTTTAGTGCATTTGAATTATTATATGCTTTTATTACAAGATCAGATATTCTTTTATCTAAGAACACCTACCACATTCAGTGCTCAGGACCGAGTGCACAGAGCTAAGGAATAAGTTGACTTTTTTCTTTTCGTCTTCACTAGTTGGCTTGTGACTGCTGCGGTATGCTCTGTACGTATACTTCCAGTCCTTCACTGGGAGGTCTCCTGAAGGCATTCGACATTACGCTTTCACCCAGCCGGGGGTCTGAAAACACCATTCAGTGGTCGCCACCTGCTTTGAGTCAATGAGGTGGGTATTCTATGAATAAATGGCAGGTGACTGTTTAATTAGAAGCCTGTCCTAAAACACACATGCGGGGGGCGGGGGGTGTGCAAATGATCACGTTAGTCTTCTTTCACGTGTCCATTCTCAGGGGTTTGGCTTATAACTTTAATACTGTTTTTTTAAAGTGTCAGAGAGAGTCAAAGAGACCCCACAAACAAATACACATCCTATCTGATTGCACTTAATGTTTTTTCCTCCAACTATATTAAATTCAAGATTTCTTCCAGGTGACATGTGACCTCTCTGACATACCACATATTTGTCCAGATCTTTATACAAGAGCTTTTCTGCTTCTGAACCTAACTACATGTTGTCCTTTATCCACACACGCTAGATAGATATAAAGCAAAGAGAAACATGCAAATAGTTTTTGGAGGAGACCAGCACTGGATACAGATCTTGTGGGCTTATCTGTGAATAGTTTCTTCTGTTAGAGTTGTTTTTCAGACTATGCTGACCCTGAGTCATTTGGAGAGAAAGAAAACTTGAGACATCTCTTGTAGCGTGAAACAAACCAACCAACCTTATTTCTTGTGAATAAATAAAAGAAAGGGGAAAATGAAGCTGCAATGATCAATTTATTGAAGTAGAAGATAAGTGTTGCCTCTTTTTTAAAAAAATAATTGTGGTTTCTCAGTAACTATAGTAGAGTTTGTAGCAGCCTCCTCCCTTACTTTCTCACAGCAGGTGCCTACAAAACCAGATCCATGGCTCCCCTCTTCAAGCCAGGTGGTAATGAAATGATGATAGAATATTTCCAGCTCTTAGCACAACTTGTAAAATGCTGAGGTGTGCCCATAAAACACAGACAAAAGTAGGTGGGACTACCGCTTAATAGTAGTCATAATAATAGATATTAATGATACTGAAAACTGAGTGGTATTTACCATGAAACTCATAGAGAGAAAAAGTCCTTCGGCTATTTTCCAAATTCATTAGAGATTAGCTTGTTTCTTTTTTTTCACTCCTGCCCAACATAACACTGTTCTGCTTTCTGCACAGACCTAGATGCTTGCATGTGCTGTATTTGGCAGCGTTTTACAGCAACGTGTAATTTATCTTTTAAATTTTGCTGTGATGACTCTCAGCCCTCAGGAAGGGCTGAGACAGGTTGTCATTTTTATTAAGAGTCCACAGAGGTCTTGCAGCAGGTATAAATGACATTTATGCATATAGCAAAGTATCTTTCTGCTGCAGAAGTCCTGGTGTTGGCAGGAACCAGGCATGGCGCCCTGGCTGTCCAAACCTTGCGCTGGGTCTGCCATTCCACTACCGCTCCCGGGTAGCCTTCTGGAGAAATTCATGCCTCTGCTTGAATAACAAGGGGAAGCCATTCCTCCAGATACCAGTGAAGGCACACAGTTACCGGCCTTGGATTTTTTCGCTTGGTCTCTGTTCCCCAAAAGCGCAGCAGCTCCATCCGTCCGTTGTTAAGTGATCAGTGCTGAAAGGCTTTGCGAAGTGACAGGAAGATTTGCAAGCCTATGGTGAGATTCTGCAAATTTTTCATACACCTTAAATTTTACTGGGATTGCTGTCGATATTTGTTGAAGCGTTTTATGGAAGAAATATCTTGCTAGAAGTCTAGCAACAAAACTGGGCAATCATTCCAGTAGCAGTTCTTCAGGTTAAAAAAAAAAAAAAAAAAAAAAAAGACAGATTATAAATATTCATTTTTATCTAACTCGACAAAAATGGCTGCAAAATCAGGACAGGCTTGTAGATGACACTTGTGCCTGAAGCACAGGTACAAGAGGGATGCTATTTTACTTGTCTGTAGCAGCAGTTTTCACTCCAAAGCGTTAGGTACATACACTACTCCCGGTGCAAATTCCGAACATCTTCTCCTAGGATTAAACAGGCAAAGATCGAGGAGCCTGACAGAGGAGCTGAGCCTTGGGCACTGAATTCACTTCAGCCTGCCACAATTTGGTGAAAATGTGAAATGGAAGTCCTGTCGCCGTCTTTGTTCTGCTGTTGGACAAATGCCATCGAACGCCACAAGAATGGTTTCTGTATCAAAACTGCAGTTGCTGTACTCCTCCAGGATCTGTAGTGTGAAGACATACCAGCCTATTGTATAAAAGTCTGATTTATCTGGTTCCACCGTAGAGCCAAGATGCAGTAAGGTGTCCCTACAACATGACAATAGGATGGGCTAAACTAAAACTCCACTCCTGCTCTCTTGAAAAATAATTGTCAGACAAAGCACAGTTTTGCTGACTCCATCAGTGCTGCCCATATCTGCAAGCATAAATGAAGGGTAATGCAGCTGTTCATCTCACAAACCGTTGTGTATTTTGACAGTGTGGTTTTCCCCTCTTGCTTCCCTCTTCGCTTGGCTCAAACAATGAGTCTGTCCGCTGACGTGCGGAGGAAAAATACAGGGTTCAGATGCCAGAAACTATCTGCTGCCTTTTATCAGCTCTGTTGCATCCCTCCCTTCTTGAGACCTGCAAACAGTATCAGCAAGGATATGTCCAAAGAAAAGAACGTTTTAGGTGTGGGGATTTCAGAACTGTTCAAACCCCGTCCTGTGTAGACTCTTTGCAGAGGCTTGTTTGGCCTTGGACAAGACAACTCCTAGCTCTGGGTCTGCACACCTGAAGCAAGCTGCAGATACCACCTTCTCTGCGGCTCTGGGGACTGGGCTCTCCATTGTTTGCCTTCTGTAACAACACCTCTGCTTCTTATAGAATCGGATTGTTTTTTCTCTTTTTTGTGTGTGTGTGTGTGCATGCAACAGCTGGTTATGCAATCATTTCAGGGAGGGGGCCTGGCAGGCAGACTCCACTGAAATCACACTCATCAGTCTAAAAAACCACCACTGGTGTTTGTGATACGAGCTCTCGCCCAACAATGCCATGGTGTGGAGAAGCCTCAAAAATAGCCCGGTACGTCAAGTAAACATCCCTCTCTTTGTGTACATAAACACACAGTCCTCACAGCAGGATTTGCTTATGCCAGTCAAGGAAAAAAGGCGTAGGGGGGGTATACGTTACATGTATTTATCCTGTCTGTCTCATCACCTTCGCTGCCTCGTTATTTATTCATTTACGTTAAAGCCAACCTGCATTCCATCTCAGGCACGGCAAGTGTTTGTGTCTCAGGAATCATGCCCACATCGCACGTACCGGGGAGCTCGGCTCAGCCCCGGGGCTGCTACTGATTCCCATTACAGCCTACGGGAGCTGCCCCGTGTCCACCCGGGAGGCAGCGTCCCTCGACCTCCTGGTGCCACGGCTGCTGGCGAGCTGAAAATTAATATTTTATAGCGGAGAGAAAAAATAACTGGGAGCAGCCCTGCGACGCCGTAGTAGCCGGAGCTGTGCGTGATGTATAGCGTGCTGCCTAGCAATGTTGCTAAGCGACGCAGCACCATCCAAGAAAATCCTGCATTCGCTTGTGGTGGCTGGTGGGGTGGGTCAGACGTGACGCTTTGCACACAGAGCTCTGCGGAGAGGGGTGCGCTTCGGCTCGACACCGTTACGGCCACCTCCGACTGCTAATAACGTCTCCCCTATTATTCTCCCTTGCACTGATGAACTACTTCACCACGCACCGGGCGCCGCAATAATTTTCCGCTGAAAAAAATACTTCCCCCCACCCTCCGCCCCCCGCGCTTCCTGTTTCTTAATGCTCTTCAAACCTGATTTAGAGGGTAGCAAGTAGTGGAATTTTACAGCTCCATCCCATGATGCTCTCGCGCTCACTCTCAATCCCATGGCCTGGCTCATACCTCAAACTAACCGTAAAGTCAGATCACAATGATGTGACTCACTATTATAACTAAAGATAGATCTTGTCAAAAGCAGTCATGAGCCCTGGATGCTAGAGGTTGTTTATTCAGCATTGTGTTTTGGGGTGGGTATTTTTCCCCCCCTCTCTCCTGACTCCCTAACTTTTGACATCCGAAGGTCTATCCCATGTTAGGGAGTGTTCGGGTGAGCAGGCAGGTATGGCACGTGCTTTTGGTGATCTGGAGGAAGCCACAGGCCGGCTGCACAGAAGCCTAGCTGTGGGCGTGAGTCCAGCCTCACACAGGTCCCAGGTCAGAGCTTCGCAGCAGCATGGGCTGGGGACTCCCAAGCACTGTGTGGGAATGGGGCGGAACAGCCACAGAAAGGAGAGAGAAACATTTTTAAGAGGGGTTTCTTCTAAGCCTAACAACCTTTTTCATTTCTTTTTTTTTTTTCCCCCCTAATGTTTACATACCAGCTGTTTTCAAGTGTGACCATTCATCTGGAGCGTTTATTACCGACAGAGAACAAAGCAGCGCTGGTGCAGGAGATGAAGAGAGGCAACCTAGCAACCTAGACACCAACCCAGACGAAAGGGGCTCTCCCCCCAAGACCAGCAGCTCCTGCTAAAGCCACAGAATGGCTCAGCCTCAGACAAGAGCAGTGGCAGGACAGGCAAGGCCTGGCGAGATCGTTGCCTGGCCACCCCGGCCACCCCCTGCGGCAGCGACCAAGCAACAGGGACACAAGAAATACAGGCTCTGGTGAAGCTCCGTGGGCATAACAGCTCTAGAGGGCAAACACAGCTGGGACCTGAGGAGATACTGTCCTGAAGGAAAGCAGCTCCTGCTGGTGCAAAGCAATCTGAATTTCCCCCAGCCTCAGCCACCACAGCACGGGGAAAGGAGGATTGACTTTGATTAGACCATAAACATAGATACGGAAACTGGCAGGTGAGGGAGCTGGAGATAGTTCTTTTTATGGAGATATTGGATCCATTTCAGCCCTGTATAATTCCACTAGTGTCAAAGGCATTACATCAGGGACAAAACCAACCCATTATTTTTAACCTGGCCATTTCCTTTTATGCCCTTCATTCAGGAAATCCCTATGCAAGTGCATGATTTTAGTCATGTGAATATTCTCACTGGAGGCAGTGTGACTGCTCATGTACTGAAACGTATGCATATATACACGCAGGACTGGCGCCTAAAACAGCACTGGAGGGAAAGAAGAAAGAAAAGTAGTGTGGGAACGCCTGAACAACAATGTACCTTGAGGGTCTGTGAAGGGTGTCTGCCCGCTTGGGTGACAGTAATATTTCCAGCTATGCTTTCCTTTTTAAGCTTGACAATTCCTCTGAGACCAGCAGCATCTTTAGGAAAGCATTTTAAGGTATGACTGCTGTAAAGCGGGAAGGGGGGGCGGGGCAGGGAGTGTAGTGTGGAGAACAAAATACCCAAAGGGCTCCTAAAGTATTTCAAAAAATTTTAACAAAGAAGCTAGTTATGCAAATGTCCTTTGGGGATTGCAATCTATGGCTGTGACTTTCACAACCTTGCCCTGATTCCCTCTACTGCACTTGCAGGGAACACCCTAGGGGTCTTCATAGGAAGCCTCAACGTACGTGTTTTTCTGGATTGCTTCTGGCTTTATATTTCTGGTGTTCCTCAAAAATCATGACTTCCAAACACTAAGAATTATGATCTCTAACCAGTGTCATACCTCAGCAATGTTCTACAGAAATCTTCTCAACAGTGACTCTCATATATTCACATTTTGCACCAATCTAGAAGACCAACCAGGACAACGAAATTTCTTTGGTTGATGAATCCACATTTGGTTTCTGTGTTACACCCAGATTATTTTAAAAATCCCATTTACAAGCACACTGCTTTCACCACTTTACGAAGACCTTTTTCAAAAGGCTGCACACAGGTTATAACGTCTGGCTGTGAAATTAAATGTAACTACAAATCTTGACCTATCAGGTTTAAGGCTTCAACATGTGATCTGAACAAGGGTGACTTTCACAGATACCATACCGCAAGAAGTATGAAGTTCCTGGAATCAGCAGCTGCTCTGGTTTGCAGCACAGTAAATGAGATCAGGTTTGCCATAATAAATGAATCCATAAAGAAGCTGCTCACATACGTTGCAAAACAGTCTAACAAGAGTCAGAAGACTTGCTGAATTAATTTGTCATTACCATGGGGTAAGATCTACTAGAAATAGTTACGTCTATGACTCCTAGAATGGTCTTTAACTTCCCATGCTCATCCAAATGAGGG
Organism: Tringa solitaria; assembly: GCA_026413425.1. Taxonomy (NCBI): domain Eukaryota; kingdom Metazoa; phylum Chordata; class Aves; order Charadriiformes; family Scolopacidae; genus Tringa; species Tringa solitaria. The sequence goes on along the minus strand of JAOXJM010000001.1, from coordinate 112,765,929 downwards.
AAAGCACCATCTTATTTTTTCAGGTACTGTGCCCACTAAACTTCCCCTTACTTGCACGCGGACTGTTTAAATTTGCTAAGAAAGCAACCAGCCTAGTTTCGTCCCCACTTTCTGTCTCAAGTTTATGTATTTGCCATTCAAATGAGACAGGCAAATCCATGAAATTCATTTCACAGGACATTGAGCAAGTGGAATGTGGAATAATGTTCTTTAGTTTCTGACATATGATCAAATACAAGTTTGCTACAAGGAAAGAGAAGGAGACATGCAACAGCTTTGAAATGGACAAAAACCTTGCCACAATAACCATAGTTAATACAAAAATAAAGTTATATTATTAGTATTGGCTTCCCTCTTGTGGTAATGAGTAAGCTGTAGCCCTAATATGTAACCAGAGGCATCTGTCTAACACAAAATGCTGCGATACGCTCATTGGGCAAGATAGTTGCACCTATGCCCAAGAGTGCTAATTTCAGTTCAAGGCAGATACGAAGGTCTACATGTGGTGAGTGGATGGCAGACTGGGGTCTCAGCTCTGTAGAAATACTTCTGACCTGAGTATTTCAGAGATCTATCCCACTATGACTCAGGCCGCTATCTGACCCAAGTTTAGACTGAAGAAAGAGAGGTCTTCCACTCGAAGGTGCACTTTCAGTCCTGGATGAGAAGGTCATTCGTGTTCTAGATCTGTTCAATGATCTCTGTTGATTCTCCCACTTTAGTGGGCATTTCTGTGTCAAAACCTCGAGAATATGGACCAACACTTCAAATTCACCAGGTATGTTGCCATTCTGACACCAGAGGTAAGTCTACATTAACATCTCATTTTCCACAGCAGTGATGGAGCAGGCATGATAGTCCTCCTCTATTTTTCTCTATAGCCACTTGCACGTTGCCATAATTTGACTGACATCTGTGAATTTACTTTTTTTTTTTAACAGTAGCGTGTCTGAGAAGGTATCATTGCTATTAATAAAGCGTGTTTCATCAACAGAATTTAAAGCTGTTGATAAAGGATGTTGGTCTCATTCTTGCTTTTTTACAGATGGGGGAACTGAGGCGCAGAATAATTAGAAGCCAATCAGCAGGCCCAATGCAGAGCTGAAAATAGATCCCAAATCTCCTGAGTCTCAGTGCAATGTTCTAACTGCTCTTCTGCCAATGTGTGAAATGGTAAAGCTCAGCTATTAGTACTACCTACACCAAAGCACGTCTGTTAGTCACGCATTTTCCAAAACCAGTTCTTTTTACCATTGATATTTCATGTAAAAGCTCTAAAACAGTCAAATGTCCAAATGATCCCACATCACCTTTTCTAGTATAAAGCCTTGCAGAGTAGTTCTTATTTCACCAATCAAAATCTTATCATAGCTCACCCTGAAACTAATTTTTCAGGCTTTCTAGGGTATCTTAAAAGAATGTGATTTTTTTAAGTCTACACTTTAAAAATGTAGCTATTTTGCCAAGGAAGCTACAAGCACCCATTTACAACAGATCACTATTGTAACATGGAAAAGAAACTAAACACCATGAGCACCCCAGAAGTATCACATGCACAGTGAAATCATAACGATTAATCACTTTGTCATATCACAACACTAGATTGAAACCTCCCTCGGAGGGCAGGAAAATGTAGGCATAGATGCTTGGTTTTGCAAATATCCCTATGAAGAGCTTTCAGTAGAGAGCTCTGATGCTAAGGTCAGTGAGTTCAGTCACCTAACTCGATTATTAGCGCTCTTGCTCCTATTTGGAATGCCCCTAACCATTTCTGTGGTTTTACAATCATTCTTTCCAGTTTGCAGAAAAAAAGAAATGTTTTCTGTCCCTTACCACTGAATAAAAAACCCTTTTCTTAATGGGAAAATGAGTCAGGTCTTCCCTAGGTAGCAAGATTTTAGTGAGCGGGTCTCTCTGCCTCTAAAGGCTTAGTCCCCACAGAGTCAACGTGACAGGGCACTTGAACTTACCTGCCCAAGCGGAACTGCTTCTGGTGCAGAGGTATGGAAAACAACCAGGTGAATTAGATTCAGCGAGAGTACCAACTGTTCCTGCGGAAGATAAAGGGCAGCCCCTGGGAGAGAGAAAAAAAACAATAAAAAACCAAAACCAAAACCCAGCAAACAAAAACCTTCCTTCAGCAGCTGCAGGAACAAAAACACAGTAGCAATAGGGAGGTGAATCGGGTCATAGATCTTCTGTGCCACGTTCTCTGAGCTTAACTCGAGCACCATGAGAGGAAAACTCCTCCACTTCTTGTAAATAACATAAACTTTTTACAGAGGTCAGGAACTTGTTTGCAGCTACACCCTGGCTCCTCTGGGACTCTCCCAGGCCGAGCCCAGGATTCCCAGGCTCAGCCAAAGGGAAACAGCCGGGTGCAATTACTGACTAGCAGGTGCAGAACAGCATTCAAAACAGGCCAAAAGCTCATGTTTCAGGTGAGTTGCAAGGTGAGGGAGAAAAGTATTCAGTGTTTTCAGTATTGTTTAAAAATTCGGGGTCACTAGTATAATTACTAGAGGTTTTTATGGGGGGGGGGGGTTGGTTTTTTTTAAAGGAGCTGGCCATAGCCTGGTGGAGGGTCAATTTGGCATGTTTTGTGGCACCAACCAGATATGCTCTCATCACTATGAGGACCCCAGATATGTTGCTACAAACCTCATCTCCTTTTTATCTCTACATGCTGCAAGTTCTACCTGGTCTAAATCTTGCTACAAATTTTATGACAACTCATGCAGCTGGGCCCTGATCGAAACACATCCCCACCACTACCACAGTTGAAGAATCATCCCATTCTTTCTAGAGATGTGAAAGTGCTGATTACAGTGAACTCTGTGGCTGTTAGGCCTGTGTGAAGTCCATGTGTCTTCAATATAAGCACGAGGGTGTGTCTAAATGTATCTAAACTCAGACCAAATATTTTCAAGATTTCCCAAATACAAGGAAAATAAAATATATATTTTGCATTATTTCTGTTCTAGTCTGTCTCAACAGGAGAAAAATGTGATGTTTATAATATTACCACATTTACTAAGAATGAGTACTTAAAGGTTACAATCCTGAAAGCACTAAAATGGGAGACCCACAAGTGAACGTTCTTCCAGGTGTTTCTAATGAAAGAGCTTTTAAGTGTCCAAGCACTCACTAAGTGACCAAATTGGAAACAGGGACAGTGGTAAAAGTCAAATGATGAGTGACTAGCAGTATGGGGAGTTTAATTGCTTTGTGGGAGCTAAAAACAACTCCTAAAAACTCCCATATAACGATGATGGAGGAATGCATTATTACAACAGTTATCAAAATACAACAACAGGGTTTAAATTTTCCTTCCAGTATAAGGCATAAAGGTGCAAACTGTTTATCACCTGTGGGATTTTACTTGTCTAAAATTAACCTGTGAGAGGTGCTCCGATTTTAATTCTTGAAGCCACTTCCAGGATTTGAGCCAATCCCTGGTTCATTAAAGTACCCTCAGCTCTCAGTGACTTGACTGGCCTCATAAGTCAAATTTTCTGTGTATTAAAATGCTACAATATCACAGAGTGTTTCAGAATTACACTAACAAAATTTGGGATACAGAAACTCACTTCAAATAATCCCATTGTCTGCACCATTCCAAACATATTGCCACCAAAAAAAAAATAGATACGTTTTACTTTTGCTAAAGAGAAACAAAGATTTTTCTACATTTTAGAGATTATTTTCTTAGTAGTATAGTTAAGATTATTGAGAAGCATGGTGTTATGTCAGGCTTAAACCTGTCATGGACTATACTTGTGCTTTGAATGCCACCACAGCAAATGCAGCCAGTCATAGAAGAGGGAACTAAATTCCAACATCCAGAATAAAGCTTGTTGGTGATACTGTCTTATTTCTGGTGGGACAGTAAACCGTGTTTTCTAGAGTGCGTTATTCTGGTTTTGAGGTAACCGAAGCACTCTCTTCACTTTCAATTTGTGGCAACAGCAACATCTAGTGTTTAAAGCCTGCCCTGCAGACGTCAGGTTCATTAATGCCATGCTTTGTGTTTCAATAGCAGCGCCCATCTGAGCTGCTCACACCACGGAAAATAATTAATTAAACTTGGCCACAGCCGTGCGAAGCAGGCAGGCATTTTACCTTCTCTTAGGGAAAAGATGGGAGAATTAGGGAAAGAGTTTAACCATTCGAGATAGTTCAGGAGTAAGCGTGACCTGAGCGAGTTGCTCTAGGTCACACAGAGAGACTGACAAAGTCAGAGCTGCCTGCCCTAGGCTTTACCTGGAAGGCTGTGTCTTTGCCCCAGGAGACGCCGGGATCTATTTTATCGGAGGGGGGGAAATAGCTCATTGCGTTTCAGAGGTAGCTTCGTGGTGTTGGAGGGCAGCAGGAACGCCTGTGAGGGAAGGCACAGGTGACATTTCCTCGGTTGAAGGAAGAACTCGTGCCTCTGAGCCGGGGGGATGCCCCTGGGTTTGTTGAGATACAGGACCCTTACAGGCACGGGAGAAAGCACCTGTTAGAGCAATTGCAAGACCCCCCAAGCAGCCCCCCCGGCCCCAGTGCTGGGGGTGACCCTAGGCAGGCAGGACAGCCGGAGGCCGGGGTGAGGCACCCAAGGGGAGCCATTGCCCTGGGCACCATGGTCCTCTCCAGAGCCCCCCACCACCAGACTCTGCTTGAGGAAAAGCCACCTTCAGCACCAGGCTGTGGGCAGGGGTGACAAGGGGGACGTGTCACCCAGAGCTCTGGGACGCCACAGGGGCCCCTTGTCTTCACCTGAGGGCCGAGAGCAGACCAGCCTCAGCCTCCGGGCTTGCCCTGCTTTATCTGCTTCGCCAGCAAGGCCTGCACAGGCGCCTGTCGGAGAGCGGGCAGTGCGGGAGAGGGGCGTCTGAGAGGGGGAGGCAGGAGTCAGTGTACCCTGCCCACCTTCAGGCACTACAGCCCCCGGCAGCCAACGCGGCGGCACGGCCCCTGCCGTTAAGAACTACATTTCCCAGCGTGCCCCGCGGCAGGAAAGGGACGACGGGGCGTAGGAGCGGGGTCCGCGCCTGCGCACTGCCGGATCCGCCGGGAGTGGGCCCGGCTGTGACCTCGAACGGCGGTCGGGCAAGATGGCGGCGGCGGCGG
>JAOXJM010000001.1:112740191-112756845 GCA_026413425.1 Tringa solitaria | reverse complement strand
GTGCTGGGCCTCTGTTCACCATTTTTGGATCACCTTGGGCAGGCTTGTAAAGCAGCGTGAAACGCCTGTTTCTGGCTGTCAGTCCTCTGTCAAGAGCTGCTGTTTGACTTCTTCATTTTGGATGAAAACCGTTCTTGCAGAGATGGGGTGTTGAACTAGTAGTGCTAGCTCGCTCCACTTGGATTATTATTGAAACCTGTTAACCAGCCACATTTTTATTATTTATTTACCTTCAGAATATTTCTGAAAAATAGAAGTAGCCCCTACAGGGGAAAGAGTATTTAGCCCTTTGCTTTCTCTGGTATTTCATGCTGGAAGTACATTTTCTGCCCAGCGCTGGTGGCCGTGCCTCCTGCCTGGAGGGGACAGAGAAGTCAAAGGCTGCTCTCAGCTCCTTGGGGCCAGGAGCGGTGGGAAGGGCTGGGGATGGAAAGGCCCCGAGGTGGAACTAAGTGCTGTTTCTGGAGGGGCTGGGAGCAGAGCGGCAGGGTGGGCTTGTGCTGGGGAAGGGAAGGGAGCCCTGAGGCTTGATGAGGTCGGTGATGAGGGTGGGTGGCCCCCGCTCAGCTGGATTAAATGGGGCTTGGACAAAGCAGCTCCAAAATGCTGGTGAGCTTCCTGATGTGTCCCGTCCCACCTACCTCTGCGGCGGCTGTGATTTACAAACCAGGGCTTTGGCTGCAGCGCTGTCCCCTTTCTCCCAAAACAGCTGGGACAAATACACATCCCCAAGGTTTGGGCGTCAGCGGGTGCTGAGCTAGGCGAAGGGACCCGCTGCTTAACAGGAGGGTACCAAGGGTATTGCCCTCAGAGCAGCTGGCCAAAATCAGTAATTATTAACCAAAATTAGGGGAGAGATCAGCCCATAGTCCTGGGCAGTGGCTGACAAGCTGCACAGATGTTGGGTCTGGCACTTTGCTCATACCTACGGAGTCCTTTCGTCAAAAATACTAACCTGAAGATTTACTTAGCATGTCTGACACCGTATCACTTCTTCAGCGCTTCTCAAGAACGTAAAAACACGCAGTTAAACTTTAAAAAAAGAAAAAAAAACCAACCAAAAATTGGATTTATTCTTGCATAATTTCACTTGCACAACTCAAACAAATCGCGCAGCCCAAAACCTTATCAGCGGTTTCCACCTCGGTGACTGCAGTCTGGGAAGCGGCGCAATCCCTCCAACAGGTGAATACATTTTAAGGGCTTTTGCTTAATTGGACCATGTTTGTAAATAGAATTATTTAACCAAGAGGGGCTGAGGAAACAACAATTTGAGAGCAACTCAAGTACAGCTGAAATTGTCTTATGAGAAACAGTGGTGTCTGATTCGTAAATATACATTATACCTATTATGAATGCTTTAAAAAAAAACAAAAGAAACCAACTTCACAATATGAATGTTTTACTGTAGAATAATTAGATGTGATGCAAACGAACAATACAAATTAATTCCACTTTCTCTGAAGGAAAGAGAAAAGTAACTTTTTCTCCTATTTGGCCAGCTCTTAAGACATACACAGAGCAGTTATTTTATAAAGCCTTTGTAGTTTTTAGGATCTTATGAATACTACAGACAGTACAATACTTCTTTTTTTCAAAGAAAAAAAAAAAGACTAATTGATACGACTTGTTTGGCAGCAAAAAGTAACACCAGCTTCCCCCTTCCTCCTGGCAGGAATGGGTTCTTGCCAGAATGGGTTCTTGCCACGGAGCACCCACCACAGCTGGGAGCAATTTCCCTTCCAATCCATCACCCTGTGGACACCCACACACCTTTTTTGGGGGGGAGCAGAGGTCCTGCTGCTCACCAAGCTCTTCCTTTTTAGCTCTGCCCCTATTTCTTGCCTTTTTTCCCCCAATTCTCCTGTGTGCCAGCCCCCCCCCCCTTTCAACTGCACCCACCATGGTGGGCAGGAGCTGCTGCTTGGTGGTCAGATAGAGGGGCTCAGGCAAAGCACCAGCTCCCTTCACTTACACAACACACTAAGATCCCAGAACCAACCACTAAACCCAGGGTTAGGGATGCTCCTGCAGCTTTACAAGCAGCCCAAGGTCTTCACCTATGATCACACCAGAGCCTTTGACAACTACATCAAGCAACTAGCCTAGTTTAACATATTCTTATGGCAGTTCTTTATTTTTTTTAATTAGGTCCTAAATATATCCTCCTATGTACAGAAAAATAATTTCCCAAGGACAGTCCTTATTTTAAAATAGTTAAATGAAGAAACAAAACTGGGTGCCTATAAATGCTTTTTTGTTGGATTTACTCAGTATCTGACAACAACAGTATAGCTGGTTTTTTTTTATATTATATATACAGATGAACACACACATACATATAAAAGCATGTATTTAACTATAGGTATATCAATATGCATGTAGGACGAGCAGTGGGGCTAAACAAATGCCAGGATACACGTGGAATGTAAGCACAGAGCCAACCCCTCAAAGCTAAGGTGACTCAACCTGATTCCCAGCTTTTCTGTGTTTCAAGGGTTTTGACTACTGGGATTTGAACAGACTGAAATATCACAGTGGCAAACAGAGCAGTATGGAAGTAGACACCACTGTCGCACTAGAAGTCTGGAATTGTCACATCTTAGTTTTGAAAACGTATTTAATAATATTACAAAAACTGCGTCATCCACAATGTTTCCCCTCCCCCCCAATCCTACCCACATGTAACAAAAAGTGATTGCTTTCTTTTTAAAGGGTAAAAAAAATTGCAAAATGAACATTTAAAAAGTCTCCTCATAAAAACTCATGTTGAGAAAATACCTAGTAATTAAGTGCACCTAGAAAAAAGTTCTGTAATCTGTCAGTCATTTGGCTTAGTGTCAGCTCAGCGACATGCTCTGTCTTTCATAGAGCTCAGGTCAGCTCACAGGCTGCCTGCAACCTCGCAGGACTGTACAGACTGGCTTTCTACCAGCACTATACTTGGCAAGATACTTGGTGTTTCTGAGGCCAAGGTCAGCCTAGTGTTTGTTTGTTTGTTTGTTTTTTTATAGTGTTTCCAAATGTGTTACGATCTGCAAAAGTATATAAATTATGATTTGCACGATAAATACAATTCTGGTGAGTTGCGTGGCTAAAACCACTTTTGGTAAGGTAAGGTAAAAACCAGATCCAGCTGCAAAGACTATAAACTACTTCTGTATTTTACCTTAATCTTGACTTTTTATTTTACGCTCTTTTGCAGTCTTCCAGTCATTACAGAGCTTGAACCAACTTCAGGCTTGAAATTCTAGCAGCCTTTTGAATTCCTCCATGTGGCCCCAGCAAAGCACTTAGGCACCTGCCTTTGCACTGAATTGGGGCACAAATTAAACATCTGCTGAAGTGCTTTGTCAAGGCAGGAGCTGCAGTAGAGAGGGCAGCTGCCCGACAAGCTGTGATGGAGAAGCCTGACAAGGAGTCCCTAAACCAGCACTGTTTCAGCCCAACCCGAGCTTCAGGGCTTGGGGTTAAAGGGAAGGAAAGAGCAATGCTTTCCAAAGGACTTAATTAATTACAGGACAGAAGCACCTGTTTACTCACAAGACATACACAGAAGAAAAACCTCCATGGAGCAAGGCAGTAAGATGGGTCACTTGCTGGGTTTGTTCATGCAACGCAGCTGATGTTTGGCTTGGAGGGAGCCAAGGGGTTCAGCAGGTGGGAAAAATCATGGCCAGGAGGGGACTTGGGTGATCTCAAATATGATCCTCAACCCTACCGGCAGTGAACTGGAGGCTGTAGGCTTGCAGCATGGGCAAAGGAGCTCACAGGCTGTGACTGCTGGGAAGGACAGCATGGATCCACGCTCAGGTGGACCTCTGAAGGGGAAGAGCTGAACCTGCTCTGGACATAATGATTTGCAGCTGCATCCAATCAAGCACAGAGGAAAATGAGCTCAGGTGGTTTCCCCAAGAGGCATCTCTGAAAGGCTGACTCCTGCCCGCAGGGAGAAAATGTTCCCGAGGCAGATGGACGAGACCAGGCTGATTCTTACTGGTAATCAGAGCAATGACAGAGAGGTCCTAAATGCGGGTGACAGGAGAGACATCCACCCCACTGATGTGTAACAGTGTCACTGGCAAATATCTCATGCAGCTACAGTCTGGGGAAACAAGTCCTTTGAGGGACAGAAAACTGGCACGTTGATGCTGGTGTAGCCGATTCCCCGTATGGAAAGGGCATGTACCCATGGAAAGGTACGTATCTCCTGGATGGTCATGAGACTGCCTGGTTGGTACCAGGAAAGCAAAGAGCCTGACAGGAATGTTTACAAGCCCATCAAGTCCTCGTGAAAGCATCTTGAAACAAAACAGTGCCCAAGCAACTCAGAGGCGATTCTGTATCTCAGAAGGTTATTCCTGGAAAGGAGTAAAAGGGCTGTCAAAAACACTGAAAAGCTCCACTTATATATAAAAAAATGCATGCATTCTCCTGCATAAATACAGAGCTGCACTAAACAGTGTGGTTCTCCCAGGCTGAGGACAAACACATGGTTTGTTATTAATCACTGTTGTTATTATTATTGCTATGATTATGGATGCTTGGGGTCCTGGATCATTCAAGTTCTGCTGTGAGACTGGACCTGATTTTAAACCAACACCCCTCAAAAAAAAAAAAAGAAAAAAGAAAAGAAAAGAAAAAAAAGATTCCTTTTCTTTCTCTGAGGAATCCTGTCCTGTCTCTGCAGCCACAATAACACTGTCATTCTGCCCATCCTCAGGTACCACCATCCTTCCAAAACCATGTTAAAAATATCTAAAGGTGGTGGTGTTCCCTTCCAGTCTCTGACCCATTAACTCAGTTCTACTACAAGACTTAAAGCCAAGAAAGCAGTAGGAAGAAATACCACTCTCTTTGTTAAAATGAACACACATAAGGGAAGAACGCAGTTCCTCAAGTTACAGCTTGGAAACCAAACCACCACTGCAACTCTTTCCAATGTGTTTTCTCACAGCTGCAGATTTTGCTCTTTCTTCTCTTAGGGTTTATTCTCCCAGATCATCCAAAGCAAGACCACTGTTTCAATGAAGGCAGTGAACACATTGAAAAGTAAGTCACAGTATTCTTTTTAGAAAGGCTTGATTTCCAGCCAAGAAGTTTGATGCTGGTGAGTTACTTCTAAGCAAATAGTCTTCCCCAATAAAGTAGAGCCTGCTAAAAGATAGAGATGAAACGCCATCTTGAGAACCAGTCCCAGTGGCCCACGTACCAGTTCAATCTCACCAGTGCCTCATTTTAAGGACAAGTAATGGAGAGACGTTGTACTCAGCCTCTCTGCAAGGATGAAGTTTACCATAGCAAATGCAGACAGCCAGTCCCAGAGCTCCACAAAATACAGATTTACAACCTCTGTGTTTTAGTGGGGATGCTTATCTGTATGAATCCGCTCTTTCCATCCAAAATGTGATCGAGTATTATCTTGGCTTTGATTTTGTTGTTGTGGTTGTTTTGCATAACATTAGGAAAAGTCCACTCACATCTTGATGGGGCTGGAAAGGGACCTGTGAGCTAAGGTGTGCTATTTTATAAAGATATCCAGAAATCAATAACAAGCCTCTGAAAAATAGGGTCTACGTAAATCTAGGTATTCAATACCAGAAGCACAGATGAGCAGAGTTTGGCCTGACAGCCACCACGTGGCACTTGTAAGAGGATGGCTTGACCTTCATATATTCTGGTAATGCCAGCTGACTTTCTCAATACACGAACTAACTTCCTAGGTACTGCTGTGTGCCTTTCCTTTCCCCAAACTCTTCAGAACACAGGTGGTATTTGAATAAGCCCATGAGAGCGTGCCGTTTACTCTATAAAAGCACTAGTAGGAATACAGCTAATGAGCCTCTTCTTTCAGTAAAAGGTCTGAGCTTTTACAGCACCAAGTCCTGGATGAGCAGGAAGGTCTATGCAGCCTATGGGTAGAAAACCAGAAACCTGTAGCCCGCACAGTTAATGCAAAGCAATGTGGAAGACCGTTGCATTCCCCGGCAGGGAAAACCAGGCAGGAATCCATGGGTTTTTAAGAACCTTTGGCTTACCCTGGTGAAAAGCAGTTCCATCTGGGAAGCCGACGGTGCCAATGTGCTACAGAGCACTGAGGGAGGGCACGGGAGAAAATAGCAACATCCTGATGCACAGTCAGCTGGCTCTAAGGAAGCCACATTCTGTCCACGATGCACAGTGATTAGGACAAGCTTCCTCTTTAGGATTAGGCTGATTATGAGGGATTTGTGAGATATCTGTGTGCCAAATCCCAGCCTTTCATCATCATCATGTTTGCGTAACTCTAATGTATTGACGTTAACGGGAGTCAAACATTGCTGTGCATTGAGGGTAAGTGGGAAGTCACATGTGATGGTGGTTGGGAAGGTGCTCAGTTCTGTCACAATTCCCCAAAATGGTGTAAATTGTACATGCCCATGAAAGGGGTCGCAATCTGAGAGGAGCCCCTGCCACTAAAGGTCTCCTGCTTCCGACACCAGTTGAGTCTCAGAGGAAGGTGGAGCTCCTTGAGGCTCCCTTCAAAAACCTGGCCAGGATTTCTGCATCACACCCATGGTCTTTTTTGTCCTGTTTGTCTATTTAGTTGTTACTGTAATTCATGCTGGTGAAATGATACCATAAAAATGTGATGCTACTTTTTAAACAATGAAACAAATGTTCACCATATTTACAGCTACTGAGTAAAATTAGGACAGCGATAAAAGGTTAGACAATGACATTTAATGTTACTCCATTAATAGATTTTATCACTTTTTTTATCCTACCACAACAATGTGTATTTTCATATACATTATATTTAATAAAATGTATTGATATGGAATTAGGAAAGAATGGGTTTAGTACTATTTACATATTTTAATTCAAACAATTTTCTTAACAACATTGAAAAATAGAAACTTAAAGTTCTCTTAATTGTGTTTTCAGCCAGTTAGTGGTAAACAAATGCATGCCTAGGAAGTTACACTCCCTCTAAAATGTGGTCAGTTGAAAGTTTCTAACTAAAGTGTGTATCTCTGTTTTGTTTCAAAAAATACATAAGTATGTCTGTCATTTCTGATACAAAATTCTACACTATCTTCAATAAATAAATAATAAAGCGATTCTGAAAAGTATGAAATGTAAACTTTGTTGTCCCTCCAACATACATTTTTTTTTTTCCCATTGCTTGAAACATTACAGTGGTCTTGTAGGAAATTATAGTACACAGACACTTCCCAGCACAGTTTACACTTATTACCATACTGTATCTACCTATCTGTTATGAATATATCCTAATTTCCTAATGGAAATCAATAAGACTCGTAGTGCTAGAGAACACCGCCTATACAGGAAAGGTGGAAACCAGTACTGAAAGGACATGCAAGGAACACCAAAACCTAACAACAGGCTCCACAAGAACGTTCACATGCTAATGAAACAGGCTGACACCTCCCGTTCGGAAATAAAGTCCTTACAAAAATACCAGTGTATGCATGATAGGTGATGAACAAAATGAATCCAAGCAGAACAAAGAGGAATTTTGCTCTTAGGGGTCTATTCTCTCTGGGGTCCAGACTCAGCAAAGCACTTAACGCGTGTTCTCAAGGGAAACGAGGCGTAAGCGCGCGCTTAAAAGCTGGGCGCTTTGCCGAACGGGGAAAGTTTGCTGGATGTGGGGCCATACGTGTGTATTCGTAGAGTTAAATGGATATAGAAGCCTTGGCATTCCCCTGGATGACAAGGCCTTTAATTTTGGGGTTACCCACTCTGCACCATCCCAAGCACCCTGTTGCCGGTCGCATCCAGTATCGCTGCCACCGCACCTGCCGTCGCCCCGGCTTGCCACTAACACCTCTGCGAGCTACAGTACGCCGCTGCCCTGAATTCAGTGACACGGTGTCCAACACGGGTAGGCACGGTACCATTTAATAACTGGGCACCACTGATTGCTTTGCAAACGAGATTATGATGTAGGGTGGAAATTAGCTTCCTGAGCTAGTGTCGTGATTTTTTTTTTCTTTTTTTTTTTTCTTCCCTGCTGCAGGTGACAGATCATCCATCTGCAGTCACAGGATCAAGCAGCAGTAGTAAAGTAGTATCAAAGTGGTACAGCACAGCATTCAGCAGGGCTCTATGTTTAATCCTTCGCTTACGGTTCGAGCATTCACAGTCCTCTAGAAAACCACAACTTCCAAAGGTACTGAGTGGGTGGAATCTTCTGGAGTGCAACTCATCTCTGTGCAGAAGGACCATATATAATTTATTTTCAGGGGCAACATGAGTCATGAAGTGGTATGTTAATAGAATCTTCTCTGTTTATACATATAGACTATTTATTTTCTAAGTCTTTTCAGTACCACAATGAAGATCTTCAAAGATCTTACTGCGTAACTGCTCCTTCCATTCACATTACCTTTACACACCACTTTGCTGAACAATAGGCACAGAATTCCTTAAGGGGGGAAAACTCCTGCAGAAAGCCTCCAAAACGTACCAACATTGCCTTCTTCATGTAAATTAAAGACTAGGGTAACTGGAGCAAGCACAGCAACCTATGCGGTTTCAGCCTTTCAGACTGGAGCACAACGAACAACTAGGTCATTTCATAAACCTAGGAAACTAACCTCAAGTTCCACATAGAGAAATCGAGGGAGATCTCCTCACTAAATTGGGATTCATTTTTCAGTGAGAATTATCAAGGCACAAAGATGCTCCTGTTTGCTTTGATAACCCTCTTACGTGTGAAGGGCAAGCAGTAGTTTCGTACCACACCAATAAGGATTTTGCTTCTGCAGACACCTATTGCAGTTGAACTCAGACTGAAATAAAACATTGGTCCCTCTCCTTCTAAGGCTCATCAAACAATTGCAGGTCTAGTCGGACGACTATCTCTCCTGTTGGGACTTCATGCAGAAGGAGACACTTTGTAACTGGTCCCTTTGACCCCTGATCCTTCTTAATGTCTGCCACACGGATCTCTGTTCTGCCCAAAAAGTCTGAAATGCAAGAAGACAGCATGCTCAGAAATGACACAAACGGTTTACATTGCAATAAAATGCTATTTTGCAGAAGGAACTAAGCTTCCATCTGCACACAACAAAAGGAGCAAACAAGTCTTCAGTCCAACTGTATTTTTGCAGTTGAAAAAGGCCAAAGGCCACCAATTTGCATAGAAGAGGATTTTAGCTGGACCATATTAGACAGCAGCAGCATTAAAAATAAATGGTCCCATAAGCAGAAAAATCTACTGTGTAATTCACAGCTGCCTTGCTTCAGTAGCTTTTTTACAATATGCTAGAAAAAAAGGCCAAAGGCTGCCGCACAGTTCAAACTGAGTACGAAGCCCTCTGGAGATGATAGAGCCAAGGAGTGCATCACACCAGCAACGAGGTCAATGGGTCAACTGGTGCTGACCATATGAATGGCAGCCCTATCCAAGAGGTTCCTGAGAGATTATGACTCCAAAATACACTCTTCAATGCCCCATATGTTTATCCCAGGTTATTAATTAAGAATGGGTTAGGAATCCCGGCTTCATTTCGGCCACTGTTATTGCACATTACAGGAACTTGAAGAGACATTTCTCTTCCTCCTGCATTAATTTATCTGTTTGCAAACACCATCCAGAGTTTTTTAAAGACTTAGCAGAATTCCAAACCACACTTTAGTTGTTGTAAAGTTGTACAAGAAAGTAGACCCCCCAAAAACCAGCTTGATTCTTTTTGCATGACTCTACTGGGAAGCAAGGATGTGTAAGGGCTCCTGATATGCAAAGGGGTTTGATATTGGGGTTGGAACTAGATGATCTTTAAAGGTTCCTCCCAACCCAAACCATTCTCTGATTCCATGATGTACCTCAGCAGGCATATACCTCTTCAAAACAGGAGATTTGGAAATACCCTTGGAAGGACAGCAGCCCCCTACGTACCATCTGGGGAGAACTGGTCCCTCTCGAACACCGTAATGCAAAGCACGTCTTGCTCGAGGTCTTTGATAAAGAACTGGCAGTTGGAGTTCCACTTTGGGTTGAGGGTGTCCTGTATCGTCTTGGTAATGTGGCACTGAGAGCCCATTGTTACCTCACAGTATGGATTACTCTTTCCTGGGAAAAGAGAAACAAATGAAAAAGAGAAATTGTGGCTTAAGGTATGTGATCTTCTTCCTAAATGTCCCTTTACTCCTACAGCCAACAGACTGAGGAAAGACTGTGGCCTCGCTGCCATTACAATGAACAGTTCCATGAGGCGCTGAGCACTTTCCACTCTTCATTTCAAAACTTCGTGGCTTGTGATCTCTTATGATATGGCTTAGGTGGTGGAAACTAAGTTTGCTGGAAATAAATGCTTAAGTGCAGTGCATGACTGCTACCGAACTGCACAAAATCACTTTGGTATATTTTAAGTTCATTAAAATGGCTTCATTAAACAAAACTATGTTTTGGACAGAACCTCCTTCAAAGTTAGTCTGACAAATAGGAATGTTTTCTTCATAGAGCACATTGTGGAAAATGCAAGGCACTTACCATGAGACCTGCAAGGTTTTAGTTCAATGCCTTCAACAATATTCACCATCAACCTCCCAATGCCTGTTGCTCTTTGCGAGCGAACTGTGGTGAAACAGAAGAGGAGAGAGAAAAGTCATTAACATGTTCTCTTGCCCATGGACTTTTCCACAAAAGATGAGACCCCCTACATCCCATGCTGTACCTAAGTAGGCTTTTTCCCTCTTCTTCTTTTCAGTCTCTATGTAAAGTTCTGATGCAGCTTTGATCTTCTGAACCCAGGCAGTCCTTCAGAAGGAAACAGAAAAAAAAGTTGCAAAAAAACCCCATTTCCATTTGTCCTCCTGGGAGCACAGCAGACAAAAGTAAATCTGACCCTCCTTCCCAACCAAGGCTCTGGCCCCATCACAGGGTCTGCTACACTGAAGCTGTGTGCCTGGAGGAGATCCTATGGGATTTTATTGCACCTGCAGAAATGTAACCATCCCAAGCTAGCAGATCTCACCACACCAATTCAACTCAAGAGAATCACAAGCAGGAGGAACTTGGTGAGAAATCAAAAGGTATAGATAACATGTTTGTTTTCACTAAGCTTTTTGCTTTATTGGAATAAACTGACTTTTTGTAGCCAGAAGATAGAAGACAGCTACATTGCAGACAGCCAGCTTTCTTGATCCTAGAGGCTTTGTACCAAAATCCTTCTGAGCCTCATGAAGCATAACTCAGGAAATACAGAGATAATGAATGACCATGGTTCCCTATGGGCCCTTTTGGGAAATCATTTTATATTTAATAGACTGAGTGGAAAGACTGACAGAGAAAAAGCATAGAAGAAGGGTCCTGCGGGACCCTCAAGGATTTAGAAGAATTGCTGTGACATATGAGCTAGCCTGAGACCTGAGAGAAGGCAAAATGATAGAATGTAGAAGCTGTGGATCCATTTCTGATCCCAAAATGAAGAGCTGCTGCTCTACAGGGCATTGCAGCTACTTATACAGATTCGGGTCTGAACACTCACCTATTTCTGCACAGAAAGCTGTTTAAGAAAACAAAACACTCAAGGACAATTGTGTCTTCCAGCTCCACCCAAAATGGTAAATGGCAGCTTCAGAAGTACACCAAGCCTTTGATCCGCAAAGGTCTTCTAAGATTAAATAGGCAAATTAATCACTCATTGATGCTAATGTTGCTTTTAGCTAAAAGCAAGTGAATGATGAAAACCTGGAGGTATTTCACCTAAAATGCTGCATTTATTTAGTGAGTGATTCTGCCACAAAAGACAGGGACTGTACTGCATATAAGCAAAGGGATTTGACTACAGTGCCCAAACCCGGTTAGCAGTTCGGGTGGGTTCTCTCTATAGTGACTGTAGAGAGGCAGGAACCTCCAGAGGGCGTTCAGTACGTGAAGATCTGGCTCCTTCCACTGATGGTTCAGCATAGGGTGCCTAAGCATCTCGCTGAAGTTCCTCGAGCTAGGTTGGATGAATGCAGTGCAGCGTTCAGATGTTTCTGACCACCGCTGAGTGCTCTGACACAGAACAGATGATTATTGCTATAGTCTGATTTGTGTAACAGGTCCTAAATTGGAAAGGCTGTGTCAATTTTCATCACCAAGGGTCTAACCATGATGCTCATTCATTCCATGGCATAGAGGGACAGACAGAATCCCAAAGGGGGAACCATAAAAGTAGGATCTTTTGCAAGAAATCTATGCGTATAAATAATAATGAATGACACTGTCAGGCAGGCAGGGAGCAAAGATGTTTTATATGTTTAAATGCATCAGAATTTTTAGGGGCCACACATTTGCAAACTGGCATAAAGCCATGTCTATACTATGGTGGTGAATTTTTCTGTAGTTTCAGGTTTCATTTTTTAACAAAAGTTATCTTTCAATACCTTACATTTGTGCAGAGAAACCTTTTCAATATAAGTCAGTGTAATGCTGTCTCCATAAGCTTGCCAGAGACAAAAATCACCAGCTGAGGTTTTGAGGTTGCCACTATTTTGATGGTTTCAGTCTGAACTGAACCAAATTAAACCTAACTGGATTTTCTCTGGTAGGCTTTTGCTTCAAGTCTAATTCTGGCCCGTTCCTCATTCTCATTCAACATGCAGCCATACAAATGCTTGCACTGGCACAAACAAACAGATGTTAAGAGAAGAAGGTAGGATTGTACCTTTTGCCTTCCTTATTCTAAAATAAAATGTTGTGAAATATGGCCTATGTATCTGCCCTCCTAGGCATTTCACTGCTGGTCTTACTGGAATTCAGGAAATATCTTTACTTCTTCCTTCTTTTCATATATTGAATACCATGATAATCTTGAGCAGGAGAAATTCTCCAGTCATGTAAGATAAACTGCTTGGAGACTGCTATGCATGTATACATCAAATACATTCGCACTAGACTTTTCAAATTCAGTACTAACATGGCCTACGCAGGTACTTACCTTTCATTAATGCTCTCAGCCCGGAGTGTATAGACTCTATCAATGTGGGAGATATGGAAGATGGGCTCATCTCCAGAAGGGTCTGTGGGTAATTTTACTAGTACCTCATTTAGAAAAATGGGCTGTAAAACATTAGGCAAAGCTAGAGTTCTGACACACAATATCTGAACAGATGCATTCAACACAGAGCAATTTACAACAGATTTCTTTTGTGCCTCAATATCTTTCCCCTTCTGCCTGCCTCCTGTCTTTCTTCAGATATGTCATTTTAGGAATTCTCTTATTATCAAAGATACAGGTCCCTCCACAGTCTTGGAACACCTCTCTTGAAGTAAGAAAGCAGCCTCACGAAGCATAGCAATCTCTCCTTTCCCACAAAGAGCAGCTAACGCTACTCTTCCCCGTCACTCCCTGAGACACAGGACCTCTGTTGGAGAGGTTGTTAGAGCAAAACTTCAAAAGTATCTTCTCTTATCTCGCTAAATGCAAACAACCTGCTTTCTCACCATCAGTCCCTGGAATCCCCAGCACATGCCAAAGCTTTCAAACCTCTTCTACATAAAGGCTATTGCCTGCACACTCGGTATGGGAGCTGCTGCCTGCTATATGCACTGTTAGCACCTTAGTTATCTTAGTCACCATTAGCTTACCCTAGCCATCACTTAGCTATCTAAGCCACCCTTTAAGAGTGGTACTTACAGTTTTGTACATTTTGTATTGCAGATTAGACTTGGGGCTGAAGACCTTGTCTGTGCCAGAAGAGCCAAGAGGTTTTATGATCTGAGTCAGGAGGAGGAAATCGTTGAACAGAAAGCCATACAGTTCCTTGTTACTCTTGGCTTTATAGAGTTTCCCACTGTGCAGAAACTTGCGTGGTCCCAAGCAGTTTGTAACAGAATTAAATACGAGTTGCTGCGAAAAGTAGAAGAAGAACAACAACGCACTGTATAAAGTAAAACAATCGAGGTTCCCCTGAAAGAGATCAAATACAGTTTTGAGTCCTGACATTGGTTTTAATTTGTGTCACAGGGATGACGAGCGATGTCTCTTGTCTTGCGCATGATAAGCAGTGCAAGTCATAGAAATGTTACACGAAAATTAACTTTAAGGCAGCCCATCAGTTGCAAGGGGCATGGCCTGGACAGTCAGAGAAAAGCCAAAAGCATTCGTGTCTCCTTTTGAGCTTCGCTGCCACGCACATGCATCTCTGTGAGCGGGACTGAGCTGATGATGACTTGCCCCGGATTAGCAGTAGTTAATCCCTATGGCCTCTCCAAACGCTAAGCTTTCTTAATAAGGCCTAGATTTCTGAATTGTGTTTTAATGTCACCCATTAAAACATATCAAAAGAATTCCAGATAGCCGGCCTTCGCGTACCCACAATACCTGGAGTTAGAGGACAGCTGCTGAAGAGTGGCTGGAACTGGCAGAATTTAAGACTCATCTGGAGGTTGTTACCAGATGAGTAATGGCTTGCCCTTTCCTAAAGTGTCATTTTCAGGTTTATTTTCACTAGGTGATAGTACAGTTCTTGCCTTCCTAGTTGGCCAGGCAGCTAGATCTGGAGTGCCTCCTTTTACAGATTAGAAACATCTCAGAAAACTGAGTGATGGCCAGATTCTCTCTGTAGAGTCTTGAGAGGGACTTGATCAGTGTTCTTGAGTTTCCAAAATGCATGCAAAGTTTTATCACACACACAAAAAATATTTCTGTGATTAACGCACTCAAGGATGGTCAGGTATAGCTCCAGGATGTGATACAGCAGTACAACAACCTCTGTATTATAAAGAGTTATGAAACCAGAAAGTCATGGTTGAAAATTGCAGCGTTGAACCTGGCACTAGTCCAGAGGCAGGCAACAAAAGCAGCATTTATCATACAGAAGGCAATAACACCAGCAGCAAAAAACGATTACGTGCAGAAGTGAAAGGGAGCCAAAGAAAGATGAGAACAAAGGATTGAAGATTATATGACTTGATTAATTACACTGTTTGTCCCCCAATGCAGTGCCGTTAAGTGAGCTATGGTTTCTTCCCGACCGGTGAAGAAGTGTACCCACATTTGCATTACTCTAAACAGAACATTTTTTTTACCTCCGACAGGCCTTCACACTGAACATGAGCCTGGATCCACTCCAGCCTATCTGAATTTTCCTTCTCCCGTACGCCTTCATTTACTTGAGAACATAATTCTTCTGCTTTCTCAAGAGCATGCTTCAAGTGACTGTGGTCTGGGTGGTTTTCAGGAGTGTTTTCTATTATCTATAGATGAATAAAATACATTAGCCTTTTCTGTTATCTGCAGTTAAAAAGTATTTATAGTACAGTTCTGTTTTATTTCTTTATTTTCATCAGAGCCAGCCAGTATGTTTCAAATTTCTTTTCCTTCTTGACAACCATGAAAAATAGGAAACAAACTCACAGTCTGTTTGTGAAGGGCTGAAGTGAATGCCTGCCTGCACTGCCTTGACATCAGTACACTGCTCACTCTTCTGACATAAGTACTCAAATTCCTACCATGTACAGAAATATATCAATGACTGTTTAAGGACTCTCTTAAATGCCAACATCCAATTTGTAATTCTTTCCTGCGAAAGTTTTGGGCCAAGTTCAATAACATTATTCAGGATGGTAAGCGTTAGGCAACAAATGGAAGTTAGGAAAGGGTTGTAAGTCATCCGGCAATGTAAGCTGCACAGTAAGGTAACTTCCAACAATTTGGCATTCAGGCTTGCGCACACCGAATGTCACTTACGAGACTATAGGGAGGGAATGACACCTTGGAAAATGGCAAGGATGAGCGTAAGATTGACTTGTTACTCCCTTTATCTGAATTCTAAAGTTTTCGCTCATCATTTACTGCCTTCTGGTTCTTTGTGTGCAAGTTTCACCTCTGCTCCTAATGGAAATCCAGAGCCATTTCTCCAAAGCCAAGTGAGTTATGGCATTAGCTCTAGTGTGATCAAATATAAAAGGATACTCCATGTTCCCTAGCACATCAGATATCTAACAATGACAAAGATTGACACAAATAGGAAAACTACCCTGTAAACAAGCTATAAGCAAAGCAGCATCAAAAACCATCATCTTTGCAAAAGAACGTACATTTTTAATTATTAGTGGGTATCTTGTTACCCGTTGCATAGGCTTTAGTAGAAAACTTGAGAGTGGCATTCCTTTACAGCGAGGATCCATTGCTAACCTCTGAAACATTAGAGAGGTAAAATGGTGTTAGTCAGTTTGTTTAAAACCTTGCAAAATAAGCTCCTCCAAGAAAAAAAAAAAAAAAGGTAAGGCAACAAATGAACACCACACCTCAGCTAAATCTGTTCTTAGATCACAAGCGATATCAGTGCAGTAGAATTTCCTGTATTTTTTACAACATATTCTTCACCTGCCTTGCCTGTACAAGAGAAGGGCCTCCTCTTACTGTCCCAGCATTTTACAGCAAAACCATTATTAAACAAAGTATTTTATGGCTCTGTAGTTGCTTGAAAATATGTATTATTTCAATGAAAACAGGTACTCCTTCAATGAGTGCTTAAGTCTGAAGCTTCTTCATTCTAGTCCAACACAGAATCACAGAATCATCATAGTTGGAAGGGACCTCTGAGATCATCAAGTCCAACCACACAAAAAAAAAGCAAAATAAACCAAACCAGCAACACACACAACACCCCACCACATCACACCCACCCACAAACCAATAATCTTGGG
>JAOXJM010000001.1:112707803-112730609 GCA_026413425.1 Tringa solitaria | reverse complement strand
GACAAGAGGAAATGGCCTCAAGTTGCGCCAGGGGAGGTTCAGGTTGGATATTAGGCAAAATATTTACACTGAAAAGGCTATCAAGCATTGGAATGGGCTGCCCAGGGAGGTGGTTTAGTCACCATCCCTGAATGTATTTAAAAGACTGGTAGATGTAGCCCTGAGAGACATGATTTAGTGATGGGTTTTGTCAGTGTTAGGGTGATGGCTGGACTCGATGATTTGAAAGGTCCCTTCCAACCTAGGCAATTCTATGACTCTGTGAAATTCTTCTCAAGGTAATGAGAAAAACTGAACAAAAAAACCCACCACCACTTGGAGTAGTCTCTAAATCCAGTCTTTTTTACATCCTTCAAGTGACAGCTCATTTTCCTGAGCTCCTGTGCAAAGGGAAAAGGTTTTTAGCAAATGAAAACTAATACAAAGAATGAGTTCAATTGACTAGGCAGCAGTGAGACTGCTCTTTTTCTTAATGTTGACCTAAAATACAAATAAAATCAAAAATCCTCTGAACAGTTTCTTATTTTTGTCTGTGAAAATCTTGTTTCAGCCTTGACTGGGACTAGTGCTTATTGGCTTTGCAGACACAAATTCAGGGACCGAAGAAAGAAGAGCGTGTCGACATTTCCATCTCAGGAGACAAGCATTTTTTGGAAATAGGTCTGCTTGCTGCAGTCTGGATCTGTAACATGGGGAGGGGACCATGTGCCTTAGGAGGTTAAAGACCTTTTCAGATGCACCAGGAAGGAGGAGAGAGGGTCAAAACTGGATCGAGACTGAAAAATTATTTTTTTGATGGTAATAAACCATTTTCTTTATTAAAGAGTTGCTATCATACTCCCTTTCTCATATATGTATCATACACATGTGTATACCACACATGTCTATACCACACATATACCACATATATGTGTGTGTGGTATACATTTACACACAAATGCAAAAAAAAAAAAATCCAGACAGGTAAGGAAGGAAACGTGCAATATCTTGTTCCCTGCTGCTCAAGGGAAAAAACTGATTACGAGGAAGATTAAACACTACCATGCCAAGTTATAGTAGTACACTTAAGAACTTTAATAATTGAGTAAATAACCATTATAGGTATTTCAACAATGTATGTCGATATAAGCCACAATGGTTTGCATATCTTTGTCTAGGACATTTTAAATGTGTTTTGAGGTTCCCGGGAGTTAACTATTCTCAACAATAATAGACTGATTGATAAAGCTGTTGCTCTGTTGAGGAATACACAGTACTCTGCTGTTTGAGGAGTCCTGGCACAACATGCGTATGTGGGGGTGTGTGTGTATGTATAGGCATGTGTGTGTTTGTCTGTCTGTCTGTCTACAGAGGGACAACTTCAGGCTGTTCTCGCTTCAGTGGAAAACTGACCCCAAGAACTTTTAGAGAACTGTGATTTTGAGACTCTTTTATGAAGCATCACTTTCAGCAGCTTTAAGCAGCATGTTAGGAAACAACGTAGCCCGCAGATTATTATTATTATAGCTTTATTTTTCTTCTCACTTGAGTGAAGGAAAAAAAAGCAGCATCTGAATCCCCTATATCCAAAGTATTGCCAATATTTTGATATGTAGAGAAAGTATGTTTCTGGCCTGAAGTCATAAGAAACAAAATGATCCCGTAGGACAAACGCTTTTAGTCAAGTTATAAATCTTTCAACACAACAGCTCATTATGGGAAAATAGAGATACCCTTTTCATTAAAATAACATCTTAATGCAAAAAATATTGAAATAGTGGAGCAAAATCTGGCTATATCATTCTCAGTAAGCAAAACAATGAGTATTGAAAATTACAAGTATTACGTTCTGCTGAATTTCTGTTATATCAGGCAGCATTATTTTCCAGCAAGTGGCTATGGTGAAGAAGAAAACTTTTTTTTTTTTATGGCACAGAGGTAAATGAAAAATTCATGCATGTTAAGTACTACCCTTAAAAGAAAGAAAATCTGTGCAATTGTGCATGTTTTAAGACTAGAGCTTCTGGCATAAAACACAGAGCCTAAGTCAATGTAAACCCATAGTAAACCAACAAAGTATTCTTAATTCACCTACCAGTATAGTGTCAAAAAATATCAACTGATTTGTAACATGTAGAAAGCATTGAATAAAGAAAGGTGCAAAAGGTCACGGATAATCGCGATCGATCCGAGTAATTATATTGAAATAATATTCAAAGAAACAAAACAAGTGTCACTGAAATTAAACAGGTGGGCTGCAAGCTATTCTGGTAGCAAATTCATTACATGCACTAATGCCACTTGGTGAATTCTGTGTGTACACAGCAACAAGACAACAAACACATTTTAGTCTATCTTTTATATGAAGAATTTAATTATCTATACATGTAACTAATTTTAAAGGCTGTATTACAGTTGTTAAAGCTGCAGGTTTTTATATATTTATATATTTTACATTCATATTGATGAAATACTGAAGTGCAATTGAATAAGGAGCTTCACTTGTTCTTTGCACCGCATGATGGGTCAGAAGGAGGGAGACGGGGTAGGATTAGAAACGCTACAACACTGCCAGCATGAAATTTAGAAATAAATGAAATACATAAACCAGAACATATCTAAATGGTAAAGTAATTAGTAGAACGGCTATATTGTGCTTGAGGCATTGGGAAGAGAGGGTTTCTGCACTGACAGCACCAGGCATTTCATCGAGAGCTTGTAACTAATGCTGGAAAGACAAACATGGCCTAGCTACAGCACATCTACTACATAAACTTGACTGTAAGCTCCGTTTAATATTAATTCGTATAAATTCCACAGTCTAGTTTAAAAAAATGTAAACATTGGAAATTAATTGCAGGGAGATACTTCTATACATTCTTTCTTGTCAGGAAAATTACTTGTTCAAAATGTGTTGTTCCATAGTCATAAGAAAGTAAAAATGAGAAATCAAACTTCATGTAACCAAGATGAAAATCAAGAAGTTAATTCTCAAATCCCACACGAATGTAACATTCTACTGATCTCTGATACGAAAATGCAAAAACCAAAACATCTGAGACAAACACAAACCAGGGTGTTTCCTAACTGTACGCAGCTACAAGTAATGTGCAAAATAAAATTAACATAAGTGGGATAACAACATTATGCAGGGTTAATATCTCTTGCATTGGAAGGAAGTTAATTTCTTCTCTCCACAATGTATTACACACTCAACAAGGAACACCTGATACATACAGTACAATAACTACAACAAAATACCTTATCTGTAATTGGGCACATTTAAAGGTCCTTAAACTGATTTAACTCCTTCTGTTCTTTTGTAATTAAAAAAAAAAGACAAAAAAAAAAAGACATATTGACAACACTGGACAAGTGAACAATAAAAAAGAAAGATACATAAAGTCTTAAATTTATGGACATTTGGAACAATTTTAATAGCACATGCAGCATTCCTTGATAGTGGGTCTTTTTGCACAAACAAAATTGCAATGAAGGAATTTAATTTATACTTTTCCTTTAAAAGGCTAAAATATATATTTGAAAATAATTTTAAAACTACTGAAAGCACCTGTGCAAAGGTGGAAAAATTAGTTTGGTAACTATGAAAGCCACAAAAGGACCCACTATCCTCTGATTTTTTTTGTGTGTTTTTTTGTTTCATTTTAATTTTGCGTCTATATCTGTAGGTAATTAACTCAAACATTGCGATTACATGCAACTAATGTAAAATGAGGTAAACTGCTCTGCAGTGTGTTCTTCTACTCAGAAGGCAGTAGATGATCATGCTGGAAGCCACATGATCAAGGCTGCATCTCCCATCATCCCTCTGGGCAGTGATATGGGATAGTGGGTCTCTTTGAGGACTTTCAAGCCTGAGTGGGGGATGGACAACATATGATTCCTAGAAAAAGGAGGAAAACAACACATAAGCAAAACAAAACAATGAGCAAATTCAAGCTAGGAAAATGAGTCAGGCATGTAAACAGCATGGTGCAAAAATGATAAAGGGTAACATGCTACAAAGGGGATGGGAACTAAAAATAAAACAAACATAAAATAAGGTTTGCATTAAAGAAGGTCTTCAAAGAGACTTTGACCAGTGCAGCAAGTGGTGAAGCTTTGAGTTCTGCAAACCACAGCAGAATCACAGCAATGCTGCATGTTTTATCCTGAAGTACTACACAAATAATCACAGCAAGGCAGCAGAGAGGGTCACTTACATTGCTGGCTTGGGTCCATGTCTGTTGTCAGCTTCACATAGTTGGATGGAAAGAGACCCACTTGTCCATTCACCTCCCCTTTCCACCAGTCTGGGTCTTCCTTGTTAAGGACGTTTATAATCTGGCCTTTATTGAATGCTAGCTCATCGTCATTCTGTGCAGTGTAGTCATACATGCCAATTACTTGGCACACTGTAAGATAAAGGAAGAGGTCTATCGCACTCATAACGTCTCAGCAAAACATAAGCTACGCATAAACCAACTAGGAACGCTACAGATGTCACAGGATAGTTCCAAGACACTACACTGATCTGAACCGGTCCTGTTGCGGCCCCATGCCCCTTAAGCTGAGCACTCAACAAACTGACCCAAGGTGATTAAAAAAACCCAACGTTTCCTAGCAGCCTTGCTCTCAGTCAGCTCATTGAGGGGTCAGGGATCACAGCAGGCAGTGCAAACTGAGCTGCCTGGAACTGCACACAAGATATTTTTGTTTGAAGGTCCTCAACAGTAGGAGAAGATTCTGCTAAAATTTTAAATTTTAGGAAAAGTCAAACATTTCAAGGTTAGCTTTCTATTGACACGTCTCTTTCGCCTTCCCCCTGACCCCGAAAGCATCACGTTTGTTGTACATCTGTAAAAATAGCATTTTGCATCGTCATCAACCTGTTCTGAAAAGTATCCTTTCCAACAGAACTGGTCAATGGACAGAAGTCTCAGAAACTAAGTTTCCTGAAGTAAGTTTCACTGCCTGAAGCCTGAAAAAGGCACTTTTCTCGTTAGCACTGGACAGGCTCAACACAGCTCTGTAATTCATGAGAAAGCCAATGGTGATGTCCCTGCACTACCACTAAGACATCAGGAACACAAAGATCTTGGAGAGAAAAAAAAAAAGCAACCCAAGGCCACTGAGGCTGCCCTATTGGCACCACAGGACTGCTTCCAGCAACCTATTTTCTATTCCCTTACTGTGAAACTCATCAAATCTGGCTGGTTCTCAAGAATACGATTGTTTCTGTTCAATCATAATAGAGCAGTTTTCTTAACTCTTGAAAGCAGCAGGACTGCTTATTTGAATATATAATTTCCTCTATTTCTCTGATACTTTCTGTATGCCAAGTCACAGAACTTCTGGTATTTTGCCTTGAGACACAAGACTTCTATCTAATTAGCCTTGCTGTCAGGTTCTCTCCATTATATTAATCCTAAAATTTTCTTTTATTTTCTTTCTTGTACTCAGCCAGCAACTTACTTAAATTTGTCAAATAGCTGCTCTTTTTTTTTTCAATTTATATTTCAGAAATTACTCAACTATTTTTAGTTAATACATTGTGCCTGTTCACAAGGATTAAAATCAAATAAACTCCCCATTTAACAGGACTCTGCATGTGTCTCAATATTTAGCTTTGTTACATGCAAAAGCGGGGGTGGGGGGAAGGAAAAAAAAAAAAAAAGGGAAAAATTTTTTAAAAAGGGGCACTCACTGTCATTTGTCACACCTAACACATCAACTAATCCAAGTGTATGTTCCCCTGGCATATTGGTGTACTCCTGGTTCTGGTAGTTTTGTGCTAACACAAATTCAAATGTGTGAACACCACTGATGTTCATGTTTCACTTTAAAAACCTGGGCATCTGTTCTACAGCATTCTTGTAGTAGGCTTACAGGTCATTACTAATATTAAGGACAATAAAAAGTTTAAGCTAGACCCTACCTGAACACAATATGTACATTAATAGGTTTGTAACCCTTTCTAGAGTTAATTTCTTCCAAGAATTTTTCATTCAGATAATTTTCTTCTAATTCAAACAATTTTAATGAAATTTGGTACTGTTCAGTAGTATCATCAAAATATCTAAATACTCCAATGGGATCACAAGGATCACTTTAAACGTTTGGGAAGTAATTTAAGAGAATTCTTGAAGAGATAGGACACCTCAGTTGAACCTGAAGCATCTTGATTGTATCTACACTTGGTCACAAAGCTTAGAATATACCTTAGTCCTACACAGGAAGCTCTTATAGTAGTTCCAGCAAGAAAGTTCTTCACCTATTTTAAAGTCCAAAAGCCACTGCTAACTACAGAAGCAAGCTATAGTCTACCTTCTCTGAATTCCAGTGCTTTTCAGCCATTTGTTTCCTTTTCAGAAAGATTGTCTATTGGTTAATACTAGTCCTGCTGCAACAACAAGGGGAATCCAGGTTCTCATACAACACTCACGACCGGTACAATCTATGATGTTGTCTTTCTTTAAACAAGCAGAATGATTGAAACATGTTTCCCACTATTCCTATGTTGTGGGAATTCCAATATCATTCCTTATGCCTGATTAGCTCCAAGTAGCAGTAACAGTTCTTTTCATTTCTCAACACCAGAAATGAAAGGTTCATGGCACAGGTTTAGAAGGGAACACATTCAAAGCAATCAGAAATTAAGAAAACCTCAAAGTATAAAGCAAAAGCATCCATGCAACATAATTAAAATAAAACCCAAACAACAAAAAGCAGTTGTTAAAGTCATGCAGTTCGCATTACAGTATGGCAGATGGAAAGGATATACATCAAAATAAAATGTCAAAAGAAACAGAGGTTTTGGTGATACTAGTTTCTGATGGATACCCTATCTTCAAAACCCAGACAGTAACAGCAGTCTCAGACCCTTCACAATGCATCACCTTGGGCGTTATTCAACCCTTGTAGATAGTTTTCTTCAGGTCTTCCATGTCCTTTGCGATAGTAAGCATCCCCACTACTTTTGCTGTGAAGATGCTTCTCAAGCATTAATCTCTTTAACCTTTTACATTAACCACACAGTTAGTGAGGCCATCTATCATAATGGAAAGGCAAGATAATTCTTCTTATCCTCCAAAATGAAAGTTCTATAAAAAGTTGAATTTGATAAAAATGAATGTCATTAAGATTTTTATATTCTGTAGGCAATGAAAAAGAAGTGCTAAAAAGTTTATTCTGTAAAAGTTTTATTAGCATGTGTGAAAACTGCCAGACTGTCAAACCTAAAAAAAAAATAAATAATCCCATCATATTGCCTTGTGAAAAAAAGTATGTGTCTCAATGCTGAGTTATCATTTTTACTGCAGGACCCAAATTCATGAGTCTTTACAGAAGTGTGATTTTCTGCATCTTTATGACTACTATCAAAGGGGCCAATTAGCACCATTTATAACATTTGCCTTCTCTAATACAGCACTTGTTTCTATACCAATGACACAAGAAACTAATACCCCAGTATTTTATTCTAGTTGCGTGAACTGCATGATGATTCTTCATTGCATATTTAAAGAAGAAATTTGTGCTCACTGCCATTTTTCATTTAGAAACACTTATTTCATTTAATGATAGAGAGTCAAAAAATGGCCCAGGGAAGCAGCAAGTCTTTGCCCCATGCCATCCCCAACTAAATCCAAACAGATGACAGACAACCACATCGAGTTTTTTGGGTAGGTCATAGAAGAAACAAATCCATTTTACAAGTTTTTGATTGACAACAACCATCTTTACTTAATACTAGACCAACTCACAAGCCCAAAATGGTTCCAGACTGAAACAGCTGCAGGGAATGAACTTCTTGTTCTCAGTCTTCTACCTGTCTTTATACCTTACAGTAGACTGACAGGACTGTTTGATACTGCCTGTGGTGAAGCTGTAACAAACAGCTTAAAAAACATAATTGTCTATTGCTCTTGTATCCTTTAATAAACTTTAAAATAAGAGGCTCTATAGGACAAAGAACTACATCTTCATTTGAGTGTTTTTTTCACACTTCATCTTTGGAAAAAGGTTCTCAATGAGAGGTGCTTCAACTGCAAA
This sequence comes from Tringa solitaria, assembly GCA_026413425.1. Lineage (NCBI taxonomy): Eukaryota > Metazoa > Chordata > Aves > Charadriiformes > Scolopacidae > Tringa > Tringa solitaria. Next base: position 112,722,578 of record JAOXJM010000001.1, on the reverse strand, counting down.
GTCCATGGACCATCCTGAACCTTTAAAAACTCTTTTACTACAATTAGAGCAAATAAATATGACTGAAAATTTGAATATTTTACTCCTTAAGATGTCACAGATAGCTTTTTAGCACTCCAGAGTTCATACCTAAGAGACCACCACCATAAATAAAGAGACCAATTATATGCTGTTCTCATTTAAAAGAAAAAAAAATTAAGAGTTTACCGAAGTGACAATGTGACTAGTGTAACAGATACTAAATATCCTGATGAATATCCTTAATTATTTTTAGAAGTCCTATTGTAAACGACACATATTACAAAAGCAACTTTGTTAATGCAACCACCCCCCACTTACCTGAAGGTAATGCTGTTGATTTAGGTAGCTCGGTTGGTGTAGTTTTACTGGTACCAGGGCTCAAAAGTTTTACATAATTAGCAGGGAACCATCCTATCTGCCGTTTTTTCCCTCGCGCCTAGTAAAAAAACAATTCTTTTAAGAGGATTAAGCACATCAATAGATCTTTAGACAAGGTAATTCAGCCAATATTTTAACTACTTGCAGCCACACTGACTGTTTTAGAGTAAGAAAAATGTATTTCATAAGGAAAAAGTCAGGTATTTTTGTGGCAATAGTTTAATATCGTGATAATTTTATTACGTGAAGTAAGCTTTCATAATATATAAACAGTAGTTTATAATATCTAAAGAGTAGTTATTTACTACTATTTGAGTGATTTTTCATTTCATTAATAATCCTACTTTCTGTGCTTTATAATTATAACTACAACCTGATCCTTCTAAAACATTTCTCCTGATTCTGTTTAAAACATAATTCTAGAATATTAGGCTAGCTATTGCATGAATGAGTGGCACTCTTTAAATGCTTTTTCATTATGCAAAGCATTGTATTTAAATATGTACCTAAATTGCAATAGTTTAAGTAGATATTAAGAATCCCGATTATCTCTTTTCTCTTGAAGAAAATAGTCTTTTTAATAGTCTCTCCTGCCCAAATAACAGCATATAAATATAAGTCCCATTAACCAGGTGCTAGAAGAACAGCAAAACATCATGGGAAGAAAAAAATGTGTAAAGTTTGAATTCAAATACAAAACCCCAAAGCCAGATTCCAATCAAACAAAAATTAAGGTTTGGCAACCACAAATACATACGGATAGACACTGTCCAAAATATCCTAATTAACAGATGCTAAAGTTTTGGAAAGTACACTATATGTTCTCATACCTATCTAATCAGAGAACATCAGTATGAAAACGTGGTGCACACATGTATTAGCATGTGTGTGGTCCACGTGTGTGTGCTGAGAGAGCAGCAGGTTACCATACACCTGGAGAACAGCAGTGCCCCACAGTTTGTAACGCAGCTGCAATTAGTCACCGTCAGAGACAGGATATTGGGCAGACAAACTGCAGGTCTGATCCAGGGTGACAAAGTTTGTGTCACCAAAACAGGATAGGAATTTGACAGAAATGGCACCCTGTTACTTCTCCAGCTGCATTGTTCATTGCAAATAAAATCAGAAGAAAAATCTTTACTGTAAGAAAGGTTATTCTAAAACTTTGACTCAAATCTCAGCTTCTAAATCTATTAAGTTGGTTATGAATTACTTTCACTACTTATTCCCTTTTTGTATTGTTAGAAGAAGGTTGGAATTTGGGGCATGTAGAATTTTGCCTTTAAAAAAAAATAATGCTAATTTTAGTGAAAAAAGAGTCATGTAACCCACATACTGTTCTTTGACTACTTCCTTCCCTCTCTTTTTCATCACTAAAAAAAAAAGCATTTGATCTAAAGCGTATCTAACATTCATATTAAGATGCCCTGGAAGACTGCATTAAACCCTATAAATGTGTAATGCTTAATGCATTTGCCTTATTTTACCTTCACCCTGACCCCTAAGAAAGTATGATCAAAATTTACTTGAGGTTGAAACTGATCTGTACATATATTTCTAAGAAATCTGCCACTTGAAAATTAAATGTATAAAGAAATGTTAATATAAGCGCCCTTCTCTAAATCTTGTCATGATTTCACTATTATTTTTTTTCTGCAGGAGCAGGAGGTTTGCTGCTTGTATTTCTAATCAATTCCTCAAACTATTTCACCATACTGCTGCATTAGCCTTTGTGCTCCGTAACAAAGGAGCAATAACTAGTATTACAGTGCTGAAACAGAAGAATGAAAAGAATAAGTAGGGGACTGTTAATGAAGAAAAAACCTAACTTGTAAAACAATATATAAGATAGTAAGGTATCCATAGCTACATATGAGTATTTACACAACCAAAAATTAATCTTTAAAAAAACCCTCAAATTAGCTGCTAAGTGGTAATCGTGACAGTTCTTGCCCAGCAAAGCTTATTTTCTATCTTAAAATACATTTAATGTGACACTCTTTAAAGCTAGAAATTAACAACAGCATAAAGGTTAGTGAGAATGAAAATCAAACCAATCCTGGAAGATGATTTCTCCACAAAAGACATGAAAAACATATCACCAGGAAAGGCAAAAAAGGCAGGTAGTAATGTGGAAAAATATTTACATTAGTTTGAGCATCTGCATTGCAAAACTAAACCAACTACATTCTTTGATGTAATATTCCCTGTTAAAAACAAAACAAAACAAAACAAAACAAAACAAACAAGATCTCATTCAGTGGTAGAGAATGGAACTGGGAGAAAAAATAAAAAAGGCAAAAAAAAAATCTTTGCCACTGAGAATCAAAGTTTCTTAATGGTCAAATTCTACTCAAAAAAAACCCTGGTTGAAATAGTTTATTATCTATTGTCTTCTAATACAATACTAAAGCTCTGTCCTATCTGATGCTTGCAACAGACACCATCATTTTCATTCTTCTAACGTGAAATTGAGCTGTTGCTGGGATGAGGCCATTAGACTGGTATTCTACACTGTCTCGTTCATTAAGCTACCTGAAAAAGTGGTGGCCATCTTACAAAAAACACTGCTGTAAAATGCTTCTCAATCTTTCAATAAAGGGATAGTCAAACTTTCGGCTGAAGCAATTCAGAAAGCTTCTTAGGAAGTCATTCAGGACTGCGCACCCCAGTATTTCTTCCACTTTCACAGTGCCCACATACATCTATTAGCTGATCCAAATGCACATGATACACGAGGTCACTATTGGAACGGGACACACATGGAGACCCTGCTACTTAACCCAACAGTCCCATGCACTCCTGTTGCACGGCTGGCTTTTCCCACCACCTGACAAGTTCTTTTTTTGCTCACATGAATAAGAGTACTGGACACAAGACTGTGAGGATTCAAAAGCAGCCAAAACAGTACACCCTAAAATCCACTCCTTTCTTATATTCAAAGAGCCTTCAGGAAAATGTAGAAGGGAGTGGACTGCAGGCTGGCTCTGATTTGTGAGATGGGTATCTTTGACTTAGAATGAGGCAAAATGGCATTCTCCTGCTGTCCTCCAAAGTTGTTCCAATCTCAAGGAATTGGGATGTATGTATATTTTTGTAAAGGCATTTTATTTTTAAATGCTTAATTGCAGAACAGTTTCAGAATTATTTATTATTGATGCATTAATAATTTTGAATGATTAAAAAATTACAATTTTTTTTTACATGGAATTTTATTTCAAAAAAAAGTAACTAACTTGGAGCTCTCCTTCCCACCAGCCACCTGGATTCTTCTTTCTGATAAGAATCAACTGACCAGGAGCAAGAGTAAGCTGTTCTGGACCCGTTGCTGTGTAAGAGGCAATAACTTGGGCAATTTCTGTTGAAGTGGGGGAAAAAAAAAAAAAGTTAATCTGAACACATTCTATATAACATTGACTCTGCTATTCTGACTGGCACAGTATATCCATTTTGCATTTCTTTTGTATTTCTTTCCATAAAATTGCTATGTATTTATGTGATTCCATGAAAACATACAGTTATTATTAAACCAATCGGTAGTTCACAGCACTACAGGAATACGACAACAGAAGTGCAGCAGCTCTATGGATAGGATATAAAAATATTTGTAATAGAGAGGAAGCATAATGACCATCATTAGAGCTACATGACTCTTAAAATCAAGTGTCATAATATTGTTTTCCAATAAATACGTTTTTGTAGCATCGGTTTGGACTAAGCTCCCTGAAATGAAGTGATAGATGTTGATGACAACACAATGAAGTTGCAGTAACAGAGGTGCAGACTAATGAAGGCCTGCAGAAAATGTCTCAGCACCACACTAGAAAAAAAAATAAATGTTTTCAAAATGTAACAAACAGGATTTATTTTGAAATCTTTATTACATGAACATTAATACAAAACTGGTGCCTTACTTGATCACCTACCAGCATGAACCTGATACAGAGTAACCAGGAGCTCACAATTATCTCTCCATTAAACGGCCCAAAGCAGACAATGCAGTTTACTCCATTTTACAGTAGTTATGGAAAGACAGATGATAACTTCATTACCAAAAAGTCTGGCAGGGTTAGCCCATTTTTTGAATGAAACTGAGTTGACAGGAGCTTGTACGTGGCTGCAGGTATTTTTATGTCCTTCAGAAAGCTTTCAAGTCAGGTTTAGCACATCATCAAACCATGTTTGAAGTAATGGAGAATATGTTTAATACTATGATTATTGGGAATCTTTCATAATCAAAAGATGGTAGATTGGGGTAGGTGAAATCTGTAGGGAATCTTTTTTTTTCAGCCTTCATTTAGTTGCAAAGGGTCTCAGACATCCAAAGCAGCACAAAAGTGTTGAAAACTCCACTTTAGGATCCCAGTACACAGTCATTCATCACTTAAGTATTCTCCTTAACAGAACAATGTTGGGGGGAAGGGGGAGCAATAGGGAAATTGGTGGGTTTTTTTTCTTTTTATGAAAAACCTTTCCTGGAATAGTAAATTCTGACCCTGTGTTTAAGACAAATGAGGTTTTTATTTGGCAAGGCATCAAATAAAATTGGGGACCATCAACAGCCAATGTGTGCACTGAATTTGGCTGGTTATGGTTGTGGTCTAAGACTGTCCCTAGAACAAGCCCACAGCAGAGCCAGTAGAACAAAATCACAGAAATGTGTCTCAACTGCTTCAGTGTAAAGACAGTCACCTTAATTTAAAACCTCAGCAATTACTGGATCACAGATAAATACACTGCTTGAGATTTTAGCTTTTCTTTGAAAATGTTGATAAAAAAAAAATCTGTATCAGTTGTTTTCACTTACGATTACTGTTTGCATATATTTTAAATCTAGTCTATCCTGAAAAACTGGCACTGGAAGACAAAGTAGAAAAAGATCACACCTGGCATCAGTTTGTCCCTCTATAAAACAGCAGAAAGCAATGTGACAGCGAGTGTGAGGTGGACTAGCAGTCAACACAGCAGCAAGAGCAAAAGGAACTGAGGCTGAAGGGGAACGAGTACACAGATGCGGTCTCCAGCCTTCTCATGGGCAGCTGTACTAAGAAAGTAACACAGTGCTGGGCACCGTCCTACTTGGCCCTCTCTGTCAACAAGCGCCAAATTTCCTGTGGCCAAGAGAAACAGCAAAGGCGCTCAGTAACAACACATCACCCACAGGCTGGGAAAGGAGGGGGGAGTCTGCTGGTAAGGCAGAGAAAGGGAGCAATCATTGAAAAAGCAGTTGTAGGCAGAGGAAACCACAAAGCCAACTCCCTTGAAACAGAGGGAGGCTTTGTTGCAGGGAAGAAACAACAAAGTGGTTTGAAGACCGCCAGGAAAATGATCAGATGGTTTTCTTAAAATTTAGAAGAAAAGGATGAGTAGGAAAATAAAAAAAAATGGTCAGAGAAGCGTTCAAGATGTAAACGAACAACATAAGGAGGATGAAGAATCAACAAGACGACAAGCAATCTGAGGTCACTGCAAATGATGACACATACAGAATTAACTACAGCAGAACTTCCTTCAAGATAACACAAAGAGGGGAAAGGCAGGCACACAGAGATGGAACCAAACAGGTGATGAGAAAGCCAGAAGCTGAAAGAAAGATGCTTTAAACCTGGATCTGGAACTTAGCATACGACGTAAGAAAACAGAAGACAGTAAAAAGAATTTCTAAGTAAAATATAGTAGGTGATGATAGGAGAGCAGAAAGGTTTACATAGAGAAAAGCCAGCAGCTGCACAGTCTGTCCTGTACAAAGGCAAAGCAAGCAAAGCTACTTGGCAGGAAACATGGCTATGCTGCTAGAAAGTCTGCAAGCTCCCTGCATTTGCAGGTTTTTCCACAGAATCCCATTAATTCCTCCACCCTATTGCCATTCAAGAGGCAAAATGAACACAACCAAACAAATTAACTGTGGGTGTTTGTCAAAATAAGTTTATTTCTTTTTAAATCAGGCAAAAATCTCTCTCACTGCCATGGTAATTATAATATTCAGTATATCATACCAAGAGAGCAAAAACCTTACACTTTGCATCTCTTTTAGAACAAGAAACTTCTCGGTTTTATCTACCAAAAGATGATATACAAGGTTCCAGGTATCAGATATCCTCTTTCACCAACCTGCAGCATAAAGAATTTTTACTGTGGACTGTGTTAAATAAATTATGATATGAATTACAAGTTTAACATCCAGCTCTTGCATATCACAGAGAAGCAGAAAGAGAAAATAACTCAGCCAAGAAGTTAAAAAAAAATGAAATAGCTTTCTCTCCAGGAAGGACTTTTTAATTTTGATTTATTTAAGTATTGAATTACTGAGAAGAGATCCAATTCATTTACAGACCAGGCCAAAAAATGTGGCCTCTACTAAACCAGGTACATTTAGAAATATAAATAAATGCCTTCTCAGAGATATAATTGTCCTCATATTGCTGCTTAAATTCGCAGAGAGCAGTTTCTTGTCCCTTGCCCTTCAACACACAGTTACCAACTCCCACCCACTCATCCTGCTGCTTCTGGAATAAACAGGAATATTCCACCTCATTCATTAACATTTCATTTATATTGGCTGAGCACTTGCAGCTCATTTATAGCAAAAATATCCATGAACCTCCTGGCTGAAAAATAGGCAGGATTGTTCACAAACTGTTCTTAAATGCCAAAAGATTCTGAACACAGCTTGTGTGAACATCCCCCCGGGTCTCTACTTCATTGAAAGTTCGAATCCAGACCAGTGATTATAAGGCTGGTTACTCCAGGCTGAAGTCTTCCCATCCATCATTCTCCCACGCATGGAAAAAGCAGCCAGACCTATCAGCACCTTCTCCCTACTACTACCAGGTATCACTTCTAGAGGTTTTCCAGACCCCTATTCTTGTCTGCCTCTCTCAAGTTTTCTATCTATTAACGTTAACTATTAAACATGTAAAATAAAGTTAGAAAGGGCAGGAATAGTTTACTTCCATAGATGGATCAGTAAGATTTGGCAAGAGCAGCCCATTGCTTATATATTAAGGTAAAATAAGCCAAATGAAGTGAGGGCTGCTGCAATCTACTCTCTCCCTCCACACAGTGAAGCAGTTCAAAGAGACAAAGCAAAACCTCCTGCTTACAAAACAAAATATGCATATGCATGTCTGTGTGTATGGAAATAAGGCAGGATCACATCCTTGAACCACTTCACTGTGCAACTGAACAAGCCTCAGAGAAAGGGACAGAATAGAAGCATGGAGTACCCCCTATTTAATTTGGTTCAGCTCAGTGCAAAGTCATTTCTTTGGTACAAAATCAAATACATATACTAAGGGGAAAAAGAGGTGTCTTTTTGAAAGTTTACAAATGCCTGCCAGGAGCAGGGAATGGACTTTTCTAATAGTCTTTGGAAATACAATGGCTGTTTGGAAGGACAGCCCCCACCATCCTCAGAGCCAGGGGACCTCTTTCTAGCCAAAAAGTAACCTGTAACATGAACTTCTGCAATATGACCAGGCTTGACAGGCAATAAGCTACATAGCCTGGATACAAGGTATAGGCTCTTGAAAATAAGAAGCAGGCACAACAGCTCACAGAGTCCACGTATTACCATATTGCATAACATGCTGGGCAAAATGCTGTAAAACCACAAAGAGTGTGTACTTCCATTTTCAGAGGCACTGGCAAACTTGGGCTTTTTGTAGGCTTCCAACTGTTCTGTTCATCAATCTATCATGAAGTTTACATTCATTTTGAGCAAGCAGATTTTTATTCTCTAGCTACATGCAATTTAGTGATTGATACATGCTAGATAGGATGATTGACAGATTATGCATTATTTTATTATAGACAGCAGTTTTCATCAGTGCAAATTACTACAAAATGACCAAGAGCAAACATAATTTATTTTCATAGAAAAGATTTTGTTGCCATTGAACTTAAGTGCTTAAGAAGAGATATAAGGTGCTGTCACAATATATGACTCACCAGGTTTCTTCCCTAAGCTTCCCGTTTTTCCAGCTGCTCCAGGAGCCTTGAAACAGAAAGTAAGATATAAGTTTAGCACTTGTATTTATTTCTCCAATATATGAAAATGATTTACTATGCTTCACTTTAACCTACTAAACAAGCATGAAAATAAAAAAAATAGTCTCACAGGAAGATTCAATTCTTACAGAAACCCTAAATATTTTAGATGGTTGAATTCTGTCGAGTTAAAACAATAGTAGTTTTCAACTCTACAAATAGTTGGACTGCAAATGTGCCTAAAAAAACTAAATGGACATAATTATTTCAATACTGTCCATATTGTGGTTCCAAAATTTCTCATATGACACATTAGCATAGTCAGTGTAGTCGCTGCATCTTTAAGATGAGTCATCTGAGCTTTGTATGTAGTGTGTGTTGCAGTAATAAAAGACCTACCACCATTTTTGTGCCCGAGTGAGAGCACAGGACACTGAATAGCAGGGTGTTATATATCTGTAGCTGTTTCCTCCAAACCTAAATGGGATGAGATGAGGAATCATCATCATCCAGGTCAATGATTTGTAAGAAGCAGCCTCTGAACAGCCACAAGAAATACAGCAAGCAGTGAAATTAATGCAGTTCAGTTATGTATAGAAATACAGCAATACTGAAAGATGAAATTTAACATTAAAAGCTTTAATAACTTACAAACTCAAAGTTCTCTTCCTGGGAAAAAAAAAACTTTTTTCCCTTGAGACCACTGGCTATTTGGGAAGAGTTATCTTTATTTATTTATTTTTATGCACTCACAGGCCTTCTGATATTCATGCAATTACAGTATTCAAAACAGTGCGTGGTCTCAAATCTGCCCCTCGCACACCCCTCTTCCTCAGTCATCTTCCAACCCTTCTAGTCACCATTCCTGTCTAGGACAGCTTCCCCATGCCTCCTAAAAAATTACTTCAGTTTCTTTCCAGTATACTGGCAATCTTCTCTTCTGCAATAAAGAGGTTTGGTGGGAATAACAGCAACATACCAAATCTAAACTGTACTTTGGTCAGAAATGTTGAATAATCATAAATATCCTCTTGCCTTCAAGCAAGGCTCACAACACTTCCTCTCAAGTCCCCTCAACAACTTCTTTAGGATATTCTTTATAAATTTGGAGCCTACATCAAATGACCCGAAGGTTTTCACAGAATCCTAATTTCTCTAAGAACAGCTTCATCCTCAATATTAACTTGACCCTTTGAAAACTTGGGGGTTCTGGCAGGAACTAATATAAGGAGCAACTTAAAAACTAGTTAAATGACTGAGAAAACAGGGCCATTTTAAAAATGTGTATTGGTTTTGAATGTCTCTATAAAATAGATTATTAGATGGATCTTCAATCTCTCTTGAAGATTACGTAGCTGCTCTAAGACATTCACACATTGAACATCTTTCAGAAAAGATACTAAAGAAGCCTGATCTGTCAGACTGAACTATACAACCTCACAAAGCTGTATTAGTCAGGCCAAACCCATCTAATAACAGCAGAAAACCCAGCAGAGTTGGCATTGCCTACATCACAAGCTGTAACTAGTAGTGGAAGGTAAGAGGGGGGTGGGAAGAATTTTTTAATTTTTTTTTTTGATTTGGCACCAAAGCACCTTACATATATCTAGTATACCACACTTCTCCTTGGCATTTTGCAACTAAAATTTGGGAAGGATTGTGGAAAGTGGATGCTTTAAGTTAAATGATACTCGGATACCGCTGTCTCAATGCTACTTTCTTTTCATTCTAAGAGACTGATTATAGTTACTTTCTACAAAGCCAGCAAATCTTCCTTTCTTCCCTATGATCCTGTCTCTAGTTCTCCACCTTTCTCTACAACCACTGTGACCTATATTAACAAAATAGTGAAATAGGAGCATATCATGCAGAAATCAGATATAAAGACTAAGTTTAGGTCTGGAGACAAGGAGAAGATGGTCCAGACAAAGTGACTACAAGTCCATTGACAGTCCCATATATGGAAGATTAAAAGGTGTGAGACCAAAGGTGATAACTGGTACTGATATGGTAATACCACAAATTAATTCTGCTTTGGAAAGCATTTCTGGCAGAGAAACACCCTCCTCAATAAAGAACAAGTATTTGGACCTTCAGAGAACACACTCCTTCAAAATATCACTTAGCCAACATCCACGATGCCAGATTAGGAGCATATGGATAGATGAAACAGGCTGTGACACTGTATCTTTACAGTTAACTGGTAAACATATAAAGATTATTTTAAGAGACAAGCTTCAAAATCACCTTGACCACACTGAGTCTGAATTCTGTTTGAGGATTACCTGAATCTTTGGTAAAAAAGCAGAAGAAATACATAGAGAAGTCCTGCAGTACTTCAATAAATAACTAAATTAACAAATAATACATTTAAGATGGACCCAATTTCTGGCCCACTCAGCAGATGTAGAAATAATTTCTATTCTTTCTGTTGGGAGAAACACGGTGGAGAGGACACACCCCATTCTATTTATCTTTCACACACCTGAGACACAAACTGTATTTTGTGAAAAGTAATAAAATCTCTTGAAACAGCAGAGTAGAACTTGCTTTGTTAATTTAGTAAGACACAGCAGTAGACTTGCCAATTGTGTTGTACAGTAAGACCCTTAGAATCGAGATTAGATACATTCAGACTGTTATTATTTTCAGAGCATTTATGCAAAGTTCCATAACTATATTTTTATGTTTCCAAGTCCATACCTTAACGAGCACCATACCTTAATGCAGAGGTAGTTATCACCAGGCTCAAGAAAGGCAGGGTAGAATAAAAACATGTTACAGATCTGTATCCATCTACCTCAACCTAATGAAAACTCTGAGAATGGACCATGAACCACTATCATTGTTTATTTGAAGAACAAAGACTTTCCTTCTGTTAATAGGTTGAAACTTCAAGGAAAGAGAAATAATTTAATTTAGCAACTTGAGGTGAATGGGTAGCCTGGGACTAGCTACAGAAGAACAGATCAAAAAAATTTCTTCTCATGTATAAACCATTGATATTTTAGGCTTACAACCATTTCTACAAACTCCCCGGTTGCTGTTGAAAGATCAGCGCTGCCTTACTCTTTATTTGTGCCCAAGTCAATAGTGCAGAACACACTAAATTAATTTACTCTTTTAGTAACATTTTCCACAATCAGCCAGCTGTCCAAGCACAGCGGCACATCTGAAAGTTAACAGACAGGCACTATTGTGAAATCCTTTGTAAAAATTGGCTCTGTGAACAAGCTGAATAGCAAAACACTGTACGTGTAATGGCAATTATCCACTTGGAACAAGAAATATGTCCTGCAGGGCATATGAATCACTTTATGAAAATAAGCATCCCGGATATCAAGATCTCCATGAGCTCTGTGCTTTTTTCCTCCCTCTCTCATCAAGATTTTATCTGAAGATGTGATTTTCACCATCAAAAAGGGTTGTTGGAACACTTTTTGATGAACTGCACTTTGCTGTTTCAGCCTCAGACACCACATTGACCTCTCTAATAAAAATCATTCTCAATACTAAATGCCTGTTTCCGAGTTCTCTGCGAAGAAGATTTGCCAATATGTGTGCCTGTCTCCCACCACACAGGGCAAGCATTTAGTCCCTAAAGGCAGACAAAAGGCAGCTCTGAACATCTGAATATAAATTCCCAAGTTTTGAGACTAAACTCTATTGAGAATATCTTAAGGGAAAACAGTTCCTTCACAAAAGTTCAAAGGTAACTTAACATTAAATAACAAGAATGTAGCTGAGGTTAAGTACATAATTAGCAACTATTACTATCTATCTATGAAATGGGCTTCAGAGTTGTGCTGACAGTGCAACTTTCCACTCAACAACTACAATACAAACTACGAGGTAATATAAAGAGACTTAGGGTGAAGTTTTGTGATCACAAGATATTCCACAGGTTATCTGTACGCTTGTTCTGATACCTCCATGGGGCAAGTCACCACCTTTTTGATGTATATGAAAAATTACTGGCAGGGCTGAACTATAATCCATATCCTGGATTGCAAAAAGGAACGCTTTCCTTAACCATGGAAATTCCCTGATACAAACCCACAAACACTTCTGCTGCCACAACTGAAGGATGTTGCAACCCTCAAAGGCGAATCAAACTGCTAGCCTTGGGGACAGAGAGTTCTTGTCCAGACTCTCACTGAGCTCTGTTGTCAGGGTAAACCTATACCCTATCACAATTTACTACTTTACAAAATTTACTCTAATTTCAAGAAGACAATCTAGCCTGCTTTGATGGGCTCCATAGCACTACAGCTGCAATGCTTCCACTAACTGAACCATTAAGTACTCCTCTTCCCGTCTGGGACCTCATCTAACTTTATCTGCTGCTCCATAGTCACTAGATTTGACAGAACTGAAAGGTAGGAAGGAGCCCAGGCATATCCAAAACCATATATTAAATGTAAAGTATGATGCTTTGCTTCTGTAGTGAAGTATTTAACACAAAACCAGCTAAGAATGCAGTTCAAAACCAGCTCAAGCTAATCTAAGATGATGCTGAGGCAATCTTACCTCCTTCACTACTCTCCTCCTGTATTAATTCTGGTACTGACATTGTTTTAACTCTTGCTGAGTTGATTCAGAGTACCATATTAGAAGCATATATTACTTCTGCTAGACTAGTTTTCTGCTCTGCTTACTGTCCTGAACTGGCTTATTAACAGGTCAGATGAAAGACAGTAGCAGCAAAAGTGTGGCAGGTAGGACTGCACCTGTGCTCACTTAAAATGGGTTGCAAATGATTATTTTGTATCAGAAAGAGTGTGGACATCAGAACTAGGTAAGTGGTCATCCCCCTGTACTCGGCACTGGTGAGGCTGCACCTCGTACACTGTGTCCACTTTTGGGCCCCTCGCTACAGGAAGGACATTGAGGGGCTGGAGCGCATCCAAAGAAGGGCGATGAAGCTGGTGAAGGGTCTAAAGAACAAGTCTCATGAGGAGCCGTTGAGGGAACTGGGGTTACGTAGTCTGAAGAAAAGGGGGCTTAGGGGAGACGTTATTACTTTCTAGAACTACATGAAAGGAGGTTGCAGCAAGGTGGGGGTCAGTCTCTTCCCAGGTAACTAGTGGTAAGACAAGAGGAAACAGCCTCAAGTTGCGTCAGGGCAGGTTTAGGGTGGATATTAGGAAACAATTCTTCACTGAAAGGGTTGTAAGCATTGGAACAGGCTGTCCAGGGAAGTGGTCAAGTGGTGGTAATATCCCTGGTGGTATTTAAAAGACATGTAGAGGTGGTGCTAAGGGACATGGTTTAGTGGTGCGGTTGGCAGCATTAGGTTTGCAGCTGGACTCAATCTTAAATGTCTTTTCCAACCTAAAGGATTCTTTGATTTTATTCCATGAAACTAGTGTCTTAACGTGCACATAAAAGCATACCTCACAATGCAAGGGAACAACTAATCAAAACTGGGACAGGACTTCTCCAGTATAAGCCTGATTAGTTCTCATATTAGTAGTGCTAGAGATTGAAGAAAACTGTTACACAATGCAAAATATAGATATAGAGAAAAGTTTCTAAAATGTTTCTGAAAGCAATTATCACAAAACTACTTTTCCCAAGGACTGTGATATCATTAACTACAAATTTGTTTTAATCCTTTCTCAGAGAATGGTACTGAAATTTCTCTACTATCTAGAAATTTACTATAGAAAGGCATTCTACAGCTACATACTTCACTGCAGATTTTATTCTTTGACTTTTCCACAAACAGAAATAATTTGAAGGAGTAACTTTGCTCAAGCTCTATATTGCAGACATGGTCTTTCATTGAGTTGTGTTACATACAAACAGAATTTAAGACTTGTGGGAAAAGCCTTACCACCTAGATTTCTAAAAATCCAGTAGTTTTTACTTATTTAAAACCCCTATTATTCTTAGAGACATAAACAAGAACTCCTCCTTATCAAGAGATTGGTATTGTATTCAACTATGATTCTAAGCTAATTCCTTCTAGTACATGAGTTATCCTCTCAAACAGACGAGGAATATAAATGAGTAAACATCTTTCTTTAGAATATCTAAAGAACGAAAAAAAACCCAAACGTGTTCTATGGGATTCTTCCAGGATAAAAACGAGATGAAACAGAACCTCTATTATTCAGTCAATAACTTTCAAATAAGAATAGCAGTTAGCAAAATTTGTTCCCCTTGATTGTAAGAAAATGACACCAGGGGAAAAAAAAAGATAATAGACTGAAATATTACTCTCTATATCTTTTCTAAACAATAATGGCAGTAATATAGAACTCAGTCATTAAAAACTTACCTGGGGAACAAAGTAATCATAGCTACCCTGATTTGTCTCTACAAAACTGCCAAGTTAACTATTAACATATGCAAGAATCATTTTAGTATATGATCCACAAA
>JAOXJM010000001.1:112696099-112707703 GCA_026413425.1 Tringa solitaria | reverse complement strand
TTTAGTATATGATCCACAAAGTTATTTACAATGTTATGTTGTAAAATGCAACTATCGTTGTTTTCCCTTTCCAATCTCTCATTCAGCAAAACTGCAAAATATTTTTTGTTCCCTTATGATCCACTGCCTTGGAACTACCACTACAACACCAAACAAAACATACCCCGCCCCCCCCAGCTCAATATTATAACATTTCAATACGTCTCTACCTCAGAATCTTTGAGTCTCACATAATTAGATGGGAAAACTCCTGATTTATCACCCAGTGTTCCTGTCCACCAGTCGCCATCTTTCTTTGTCACAAGAATCATATCACCTTGTTGAAAAGTTAGGTCTCCTTGTTCAGAACTCTCATATGTATACATAGCAATATACTCTGTAAGAGGGAAATAAATACAGAACAAGAATACTTGATAAACTGCTCAATTATCATATGCAAAATCTGACTAGTATAATGTAGTCTATCCACAGGCTACACGGAAGACAAATTTATTAATTACCATTCATAGAAACCTCAATATTTAATGCATAAAATTATATCTATCAGAACTAAATATAATCTGTCAAAAGGCTGCTTCTGGGGGATTACTTTTTTTTAATAATTTGCTAGTATAATTAAAATGCACATAAATGATTAATTTATATCAGAAACTACTCTGAAAACATTTCCCAATGGTTTCCAGTTTGTGCTGATGATTCAAATTCTCAGTCTTGGGGATGGAAAGTCTCAGTATCCAAATATCTGTAGATACAGTCTTCATCTTACATATGCTGTTTGGCTCTTGTATACAATGAGTTCTTTCATTACTTGAAGCTTTGCATGAAGGGCGCACATCTCGTTGCATCTTACGCAACAGATGGCTGGGAAATGTTAAGACAAAGCCTGAATGTGTTCTGTTTTGTTAAAACACTTAGTATTCAAGGGCAAAACCACTAAAGACGACTGATGTTGAAAAATGCAATGTACAATTTAATCACAGAACTACATGGAAATTTTTTACACAAATGATTACAAAGAAGAATTTCAGAAAATTGAGTAACTTTTTCTATACAACTTGATACATTTTGATTTAACTGAGCATTATCACACTTTATATGGGCACAAAGCAATTTCTGAAGATTATATCCTCTGCTTCTGGGACTAGCTCTGGACCTAAGAGCCATTCATAATATTTAGGAAGGCTTTCACGCATATGTAACAAAAATGTTCAAGTATTCCACTGCAGCTGGCAATTGTTCTGTTTGCTTGAACGCTGTATCTCACCAAAACGCTTAGCTCAAGGAAGTTCAGCATGAATTCAAACCACAATCACTATCCATAATGAAAGCTAAGACATGGTTTATTTAACAACTGCAGCTGAAGAACACACACATCTGTTTGTATGCACGCACACACGAACACACGCATTACATATCATAATGTATGCTATACGCATGGAATTTTTATTAAATCCTTTAAATGTAATAGAAGACGCTAAATCCATGCTTCATTATTTCTTAAAAATAGAGCTTTTAAAAAAAAAGTTTTATTAAAAATTTGTGTTCTTTTTTAATACAAACATAGAAATTGAGATATCCCATACTTTACAAAAATGATTTAGCATTTCTAGAGTTGCTTTTCATCAATTATATAGTGACCAAGACTAGTTGTATTTTGAAATAACTGATTACCTCACTTTCCTTGTTACATGGATCTTTACCATTCCCTCCTTTTAATTTCTGTAGTGCTCATGCCAGTGGCAAATTAAATACATCGGTAACCAAAGAGACTCACTTAAAATTGTATATAGAATTGTAGTTAAAAAAACATAAGGTGTGCTGTAGATATTATATACAAATATTCATTTCTAACCTATATTTAGATTCATTGATTTACTCTTTAAATTAACCTAGCTGACTCTGCACTGAAGTGGGTTACAAGCGCCCACACAGCCTGTTAACACAGCTTGTGTGGAGACATCGTCTGGAGTCCAGCTGAAGGGTGGTAACAGTCAGGAATGAAAATCTTTTAAAACCCTTCAGAGGCCTGACAATTATCTGTCTGTGCTCCAGCCTCCATCTTTAAAACTAAGAGGAAGTCTTGGCCATAAGGATCACAATATTCCATTAACTGCTTGTAATTTCTTTAACTAAGAGCTTTAATGAAACATTGGAAATGAGCTTTGAGTGAAACAGAGACACTTATTTACAATTCTTGACATCAAGTACATGTACAGATGTGCTTGTTTGGCCCTCTGCAAGAACCCATTCCAGATGTGAAATCGTCACCAAAATATTTATGTGAGAAACAGTACAAACTACAGATGATATTTTAATGGCATGTGAAATTATTTCTTCTATATATGTAGCATGTATAAATTCTTACTATAATAATTTTAAATCATTCTAGAGGCAAATTGAAGTGCAACTGAATTTTAACAAGCCCAATCTTAAAATAATAAGATCTGATTCTAAGCTTGTTTCTGGTAATAAGCAGACTTATTCTATTTAATTACATAGTAAAATATAATTAATGCCATTCAGTTTGAAATGCTTACCTTCACCTGATGTAGTTGCTTTTGTTGCTGGTGATGCTACTCTTTTCAGACTAGCAGGACTTTCTGAGGAACCAGAATCCATGCTTTAGAAGAAAATAACGGTTATTTAAGAAATTAAAACTCTTCAGAAAAATTATTATTATAATTTAAAACTAAAAAATGCATATGCACCCATAGTCAATTCCCTACAGTTTCATAGAAGAGACAGTAAATGTGCAAATTAAAGCTTTTAAGTATAATGGCCAGTCATGGTTACGTTGAGGAAACTGCCTTAAATAAACATGTTTCTGCACCTCTTCCTCTCCCTCAGAAAAAAAAAATAATCCAAAACCATTCCCATTTCTATTACTAATGTTAATGTTGCCTTCATATTACACAGAATCAGATTTTGATTGCTTCCTCCTCTAAAAGTAGTGATTATGTTTTGAGGTACACCTTTTTAATTTGGGGGAAGATAAGCTATGATTATATAGCTGTAATTCATAAATTCCAATATACTCATTTGCAAATCCCATGAAATTAAGACCATTCATTAAGCTTCAGATCTTTTGTTGATGATGCATGACCCAAGGAGAACTAAGGTCAGTTTTCTTATTCCTCACATGAATTTCCAGGGTTGGAAGTCAAAACTCCTCAGAAGAGAGTTACATTTAAAAAAATAAAATAATGTTTTTACAGAGTAGATTCTAAACTTCAAAATTCAACTGTGCAACTCTTCATATTTATTCAACTGTTACAGTACAGAAGTAAAGTATGGCAAAAGCAAATAAAATACCTCGTTGACTTCCTAATGGGGCCTGAAATAAGCTTCACATACGATTTAGGAAACCACCCCTTTTGTCCTTGAACCTCTCCAAACCACCACATATCTTGCTGCTCCAAAACTGTGATGATATCATTTTTATTGAAATTAAGGTGGTTGTCTTTTTTCGCTCTCCAAGGATACAAAGCCTGTGCTTGAAGTCCCTCCACTTTTTCACCCTAATGCAATATAAAAAGAAGAAAAAAAAAAAAAAACCCAGAAAGAGATGTCAGTCATGCACCACCTTTCATAAAGAAAGCCACTTAAAGAATTATATTCTTATGCTACTTATATAGCAACAAAATACACAGACTCTCCATCAACTGTATAAAGCAAAATCAATTAAACTTACAAAGTAACACTAGAAATGTTTACAGTCCTTCTACATTTCTATCTGTTAACACATGATCAATACAAAGGAAGATTATCCAAAGTTTTGCTTAACAAGTTAAATGAAGTTTACAATTAAGATATATATCTAATAAATCCTCATGAAGCTATTTTGGCAGGACTTAAAGTAAACTTTATAGAAAATGATCTTTACCATGAGTTAGTTATTCACTGTGCATTCCACGTTTTGTTTTTCCTCTACGATACTAAGATATTTAGCATTTTTCAGAATACATGAGCTTACAAGAACAGTATGTTGTTCAGTTGAGGAAAAGGAAATGCCTTAACAGATGGACAGAATTCATCTGATGGGAAGCTTTACCATTGCTATTCCACTTAACTATGTATTCCAATTTGGAGTGAAGGTTATTGTCATGTGATTCAGGAAAGCCCCAAGGAAGTGACCCAAAACTGGCATCCTCTAAAACATTAAGATTGGACCACGAAAGTCTAAAAAAGCCAGTACAGAATAGCAGAACAAAAGCCGCTTCATATGAAATTCTGCCACGGATTTTGCAAATGGATACATACTGCCTGTTCATCGCTTCAAATTGAAATATCTTACCTATCTCAGGGGACTGTTTTAATGCATGGTCAACGTTCATACTTTGCTTTACAAACATTTGTGCTGGGTCAGAACAGTTTTAATGAATATAGGTGCTCACCTGACCCAAGACAGGAGAGGGAGATGATCCTGTAACAGTGGCAGGAGTGAAGGCTGATCGCTGCCGCAGCTGCCCTGCACTGGGAACAGTCAAAGACGGTTGAGCTGCCCAGGCATCCCAGTTATCAGTTTCCGGTTTCTCACTAGTGTTTGTTGGCCATCTGGTGGGAAAAAAAAAATAAAAAGGAAAAAAAAAAGAGAATGACATAATTCCTACCATTTTCATCTGAATAAAAACACCCATGCAGGAAGATTGTGCAGGAAAAAAAAAAGTCTACATTGTAGGTTAATTTCTTTTAATTGAATATTCCATGAGCATAGTAACTCTCAGGTGAAAGCAGTGCAATCAAACACAGGCTAATGATAAATTTATCTTAAAAAGGCAATCACTAAATATAGTTGCTTGTCCTTGCTATTTAATGCCTGCTGTTCCTGTATTTGAGTTTCATTTCTTAGCTGTGCCCCAGTACAAGAGAAGTTCGAGTAGAGCACTCTGCATTATATACGGTGTAAAGAGGTAACTTAAAAAAAAATTATCATCATTCTCTTCAAAACAGGTTTGAAATCTTTATACCTGCATGTCAGTGACCTCTCACATCTCTTTCCCTTATGCATAATTTTGCTGCTTCTCATTCAAATCCTTATCTTTTTTCATTTGCTTAAATACTGACTTCTTTCAATTCTTTAGTTCTACATAACCTCTTATCCTTTTTATGTTATCTTGTCTTTTAAAATGCTTATTAAGTCTCATAATCCACATCTCTGCCTCCAAATAACCACATAAATGAACAAAATCCCTTGAACTCTCGGAGTGGAAACAAAGCACCTATCTTAAACCTAAGTTTCCTTTGCCTGTTGCTTGTGCTATTAGTTGGAGTAATCAATTGTTGTCCCCCTAGACTGTAATAGTGTCCAAAGGCCACAACCATTCCTAACCCCTATATCACCTCAAGGACAGAATTACCAGTATAAATGGCCTGTATTATTAATATAAATACAAAATTATATTTGTATATATACTAATAATATTTTGTATTGAAACTGAATATTAATTTTTATGAAAAGCATGAAAGCACACATTTTCCACCTAGGGCAGAACAGCTTTAGTCAAAAGTATGATTTGTTCAAAAACAATAAAATCCAGTACATGCCAAGAAGCTCAAAATTTAGTCTTACCTCCCCGTTCAGAAAAATGACTGTTTGTAGTAAAATAGAAAAAGTTTAAATAACTAGAAAAGCTACTGTGACCTATTTGATCTATATTTTGAAACAGATTATATTATGTATTGTAATATTGCACAACAATATTTAGATTTTAATTTATAAATATGTATTACATGATCAAAAGGTAAGACAATTCCTTACCCAACCCATTTACACAGGGTTGATAATACTACAGAGATCATTAAGTTGCGTTAACGAGACATCTCGGGAAGGGCACATGTTCCAGAGGCATCAGTCTTATTAATGTTGTGATAAGGAATTAATAAATCATCTTTTCATGTTAAATCCATCATTATCATATTTTGCATAATCCAAGTTAGAAACCTTCAGTGAGAATTCATGTCAACTAATTTAAGAGAAGGAAGGTGAACACCTTGGGATTTCCATGTTATCATCCTCACTCAGGAATGTCTCCTATTTGTGATGTGTCCTTCTGCATTGCTCAGGCAGATGGGACTTTGACCACAATGGGAGCATGGTTAAAGTTCCACAAGGTTGAGATTTTAACTATTTACTACAGAAAAAATATTTTACTTCAAACAAGCTATTTTTAGTTTGCAATCTTGATGCTCTGTGTTAACTGACACCACAGTCAAATTGATTAAAAGGACTCCATCACATTTAACGTGATAATCACTACCCAAACATACGTTGAACTGAAGTCTGCCCAGTTATTGGCAGTTGTAGTACACTCTGTAGAAGCAGGAGCTCCTAGCGACGTAGTGGTTTCATGCACAGAAACTTTAGGTGCAGTAGCTGCCTCAACTGCTGGCTTTACAGAAGCTGGAACTTCATTTTCAGGTATTTTCTCTGCATAGTTTGCAGGGAACCATCCAGTTTTCCCCTTCAATTCTCCACCAAGCCACCCAGGTTCTCCAGTCTGGCTTTCATCCACCTGTAAAAGCATTAAGTTAGAAAGTTAAGAAACATCACACACAAATGGAATTTTTAATTGAAACAATCCATCTCATTCACATAAATTAACTTTCTCTAGTTACAGATCCATGACACCTTCATTACAAATACAAGTTACACCTATGTAGAATTTTCTTGTTGTTATTTAATTTACCTTTGGAGGATTATGTTGACAGCTATTCATTCTATAGTGTATGAATATATAAGGGAACATTTGCAACACAATACTGCTTTGCAATTCTTTGCATTTTTTTTTCTTTTTTCTTTCACCCAAGCCAAAATCAAAAGGATTTCTTGGTGATGAGGTAAAAAAGTTTTATTTCAGTCCTGATGCATGGGTTTTAAAACAGTTGCTTAAAAGTCTGTTATAGAATAGCAGACTTGTGAGAAGTGAGTTCTAGACAAACCCCTTAAATACCGATATTTCTGGCTCAACTAACAGAAGATGCAGTTTTTAAACAAGTTTTCCTAAATTTTCTCTTGCAGAAAATACAACAAAAAACCATGGTATATTAAAAACAACACCCATTGAACAACTCAAAACAAATCCACAGATTTGCTAACATATTTATACAAAAAAGTTCCATGGTAAGTTTTCATATGTAAATTTGCAGACCTCTGTTCTGTCCCCTCACTCTAGTACCTTTGCCAAGCCATAAAGTACTGAGTGAAACATGGCTATTTTTGCAGCTGTATTTCAATTCCTACTTATTATTATCATCGTGTTAAGCTGCAATTTAGCAAACTTCACACTTTCCCATTAACTTTTCTTACACATTTCACACATTTGTTCTCCAAGCTCTACTGACAGACAACTTTCTTAGTCTGCTATTTCAACAAAAGTGATCAGTTTAAATTCCATGAGCTGCAGCTATCCACATTCAGCAAGAACCACAGAAGAAAAGTAATTCACTCTTGCTGCCCCTGGTGAATTGCTATAGTGGTAAATACCTCCAGGGCAACGTCAGTTGCAGAAACTTTTTAGAAGAAAAAAGCCATAATTGCATTCTATAATTTTGTAAATTTGGTGTTCTAGCTAACTAATCATCTTGATAGGTCAAAAAAATCCCAGTTTTCAAGAAAACCCTAACATATGAATAGAGTTTGTACCTTTGACATGTAAATAACACCTACTTTGTACAACAATCTGCTATGCAGAGCTGCAGATTCCGCAGCAATGATCAAGTCAGCAGTAAAACCAGGCCAGTAATGAAGGCAGGTGGCCAACCCTACACAGTGGCTGGTTTTTGTCAAAAATTCCTTTCATTTGTTTAGGCCACTAGCAATTAGTATTTCAAAATACATAAGAGTTTCAAACAACAGTGTAACTCAAGAGCTGACCATGGCAGAAAACAGTACAGCAGGCAGGGATGCTTAAATTTGCACTTCTAAGTCACCCAACACTACTTCCTAAAAGCCATAATCAGTGTGAGGAGTTTGTTGATAGCAGAATGCTTCATGAGCTAAATATAATAGTATCCTTTTCAGTCAAAGAAGTTTTCAGATGTGACATTATACAAAAATAGCATATAGCAGTATCTGGAGCTAGATGCCACTACAGTTGGAAAAACAACTATGACTTCACTCTATCAATTTTAACAAAATATAACCCAATCAGCTGCTTGCTTGGAGGAAAAAAAATAGTGGCAAAAAAAAATTATTTAAGGTAATGGTGCAAACTAGTTGCTCCAGACTAAAGGTGGGACCATTCTGTTGCCTAAAAGCGACTGAAACCGAAGCAGCAGAGCTTCTGTGTCTGCTTGTCCCCAAACTACTCATTTGAGCTGCTGATAGATTGCTTTGCCTTCAGCCAGTTGATGACTCTTTGACTGCCTCCTATTGTAATTTGTATCCCACACCCCTCATTTGGTGCAAAACAATCCATTATTTCTGCTTTCTGTTGGGTCCATTTTCTGTCTCAGTCCCTATTAACTCAAAGCAAACCCAGAAATAAATGGACTACATGCTTGACCGGTTCAATGTGGTTTTACTGCAGTGCAGAGCAAAATTTCCACTGCAGCACTGAATAGGATTGTTAAAGTAGCAGTATGAGCGATGGAAGGTCACAGCAGAGGGTGAATCTTGTGAGAGAGAGGGAGAAATAGATTATCAACACCTGATGCCAAGTTCAATAACAGAAACAGTAATGATATTCATATCATTATGAGTTTCCACCCTCATTCTACTGGTCAGGTAGTAACTAGAATCACTAACTTACAAAAGAATCAGGGCTGAAAAGCCAAAAATCTGTTATGGCGAAGTTCTAAAAAGGACACCTTTGAAATTCATCACAGTCATACAGAAACCATTGTGATTTTTCAGAAAGAAATTTTTTGTACAAGCAGAACAAAAAAAAAACTACCAAAAGGTTTTAAAAGCAACTGATATAATGCCTCTTTAGATGACAGTTTAAAGTTAAAATATTTCATAAAACTTCCTACTAGGATAGTCAAAGTTGCGCTTATTCAGTACAACTAAGTTTTCTATGTATACTCAAGAAAAGGAACTTTGAAGGATAATTTTAATGTTATCCTTCATAAAAAAATCTGGTTTCTCAGTGTTTCAAATAAAATGTAAGTTGCATCTATTTTTATAGTATAGTACTGGAACTCTAAATACATTCCCTTGACCTTTTTAAACATTCATTTGTTCCAATTTCCTTATGTTTTTACATCCACCACCCCAAGTCCATATGACAAACTATCTCAGATTATTTTTTTCCAAAATACAACCAGACTTTAAATGTACACCTAAATAGTGAATTGTAGCGTGTGTGGTTTTATTTATTCAACTCTACTGTAAAGCCATGACTTAAAACTATATATTTCCAGGAACTGAACAGGAGTGACAGCAGTAACAGCAGCACAACTCTTAACAGCAAAAGCAGTAAGTCCAGTTAGTAGCTCTGTCAACAGAAGGGCAGGCTTTGCAGTGACCTACTCCACATTGACCTGGCTTGCGTATCACCAACAGTGCATGCACACACAAAGAGAAGCCCTGTTTTATGGCAGGTATTCGTTCCACATACGAAGCCAAACCCTAATATTCTCATTAAAAAAAAGTATTTAATCAAAGCTAAACAGAGTACCAAAATCTGTTTTGTTCAACTCTCTATCCATTAGATGACCATTTTAATTCTATTCCATTTGCAGGCCTTTGATCTAGATATTTTGAGACTAGTGGAATTCCTGTTATAATGCTGAATATAAGCTCTGCAAGCTACAGGCCATATGCTGATTACACCTACACAGGATCTAACACAACAAGGCTATGTGTCTAATACAAAGAACGCCCATTCACTCGTAATCAATATTTAAAAACCTGATAACAAACTGTCATGAAATTGTTTTAGACTTTCCATGGAAGCTTCTTTATTAACTTCCTGCTTAACTTATTTTCCCCTGCTATCAGAATCATTACAGTTGAGTAATTCAATAATTACCTGTATTTTATTGAATTATGCTTATGTTTAAATAAACTGTATTCTATAAAATATTATCAGCAACAACAGAATCCATTCATTTACTTCAAGCTGGAGCCTAACAGCAGCAAATGCCAGCAGGACCTGTTTTGTAAAAGTGCTATCCAAAGGAAAAGAATTCCATGCATTGTATACATATAATTAATTTCATACATATATACACATAATATAAACTTAACTTCCTGAACAGACAGAACCCGGAAAGAAGCATGACTTTCTTGGCTCAGAATATTTGTTCGCAGACAAAAGCTTGATTAAGTTATAGTTACACTCAATCTAGCTTACAGTGAAAGAAATTTAAAATACATAGAAAGGTAAGAAGCAGAGAAAGCAGAAATCCAAATTAAGAGAAAAAATAGAAGTAATGTAATTTAAAAATGGGATACTTAAAAAAAATACAGCCCACTCCCCACGCATTCTCTAAATTATTACACAAGATACACCAGTGCTACAGATAACTAACATGTACTGTAAAGTCAGGCAGAAGAAAGCTCTCCTCAAATCTGCAAATTTGCAAATACTTTTCCTTTCAGAATAAACCCTCATCCTTCTCCCTCATTTCCACCGAGACAGGTCTCAAGATTCATGCACAGTGTAAAAGTGCATTACACTGTTGTAAAAACTATTTACAAGCTATACGTCTATTAAAGTCACAAGTCATTCTGACATAATGAATTCTGCAGTCCTATTTACATCCAGGATTTAGGCCTGGTTCCCATGTGCACACACAATGTATTTGGGCTTCAGCTGGATTCTTTGCTCATGGCAGTTACAGTTTGGGTGGTATCTTCTGTACAGCTACATGATTACAGGACATGAATGCACAAGCCCGCACACACGAAGCCATTTATGTGTTAAAATGCTGAAGTACTTACTAAATTTGCCTATGTTTGAACACAGTTACTTAATGCAATACTTATTTTGTTGCACACAGCAGACTCCTAACTGTATAGGCCAGCTTAACTACAGAGTTGCAGTTATGTCATAAATTAGACACATTTTAACATGTAAGCTTGTAAATTATTATTTTCCAAAAAGTGTAACCAACTCAAACCTTTTAGAACCACAGGACATGACAAACACTTAAGGACAGAGAAGAGTCTAGGAGTCCAAATGCCCATTATCAAAAGTAAGTTCTGGTCCATTGCACTTAAATTACTTTTGACAATGTGAACTAGTTAATTTTACCCTAGATGAATTCAAAAAACAAGTAAACTACATGGTAACAAAATCTGTATTTATGAAAATGAATCAATTGCATAGACTTCCTAACAGTCATATGGCACACTTACCCATTCCCTTTTAACCTCCATCATGAAAGCAATGATTTAAAGCAAGGCAGAATTATAACACATTTCAAAAAAGTGTCTTACTTATATTAACTTTTCTAAGAGTAGCCCATTTAAGCAATTACTACAGAGCAGGAGATAAATCCCACAAGAATCAGTCATGAGGTTTAATTACTGTCAAAAGTAAGCTAAATAAAGAAAATTGAGAGTAATTACTCTACTTTTGTAGAGTAAGTTAAAGTCCAAAAGTAACATATAGGAAGACTCAGATTACTTCAAAGCCTCTATTTAAATGTGTGAAG
>JAOXJM010000001.1:112667682-112687630 GCA_026413425.1 Tringa solitaria | reverse complement strand
ATACACAGGAGACTGAATTCCTTAAGCAATATCTTTGGGATTAATCATAGCACAGAGAGTATTCATCCATACACAAGTCAGCTTTCCCCTAATTAAATGGAAAGACATTGCTTGAAACATCTAGAATATAAATAATAATAAAACCATCATCTTTTCCTCAAGATTTGTTTTCTGCATTAAGACCTATTAACACAAAGGCAAGTTCTATCCTGAATCACTTTGCATAACCTAGAATTTTGTGCTGAAACTTCTCATTATTACAAGGAAAACAAGGATCACTTTAGCTATGACAACTGAAATTTTTCATTGAAAATAGTTCACTTTAAAAATTATATGTTTTAATGAAAATACAGCAGAGAAAAATATACAGAAAAAGTATGTAGCAGTAAATTGTTTCTAAATCTGCATCTTAATAATGTCTAACTTTACTGTAATATGACTCATATCATGCAAGTTTGTTTAGTTCATGTATACTTAAAAGCTTTATCTTAATTAATTCAGGGATTGAAACAGTTAATCCTGAAAGTATTTGGATAGTTTTTCAGAAATTCACATTCTACAAATTAGCCAAATGGAGGCTTCATGTGACTGTCCTCATGCACTGATCAAAATGTAGAAAACTGCATAAGAGGAAAAGGGGCGGGGGGAAGAGATAACTAAGTATCAAATGATTCAAAGGGCCAAAATGAGAAAAGTTTCAGTAAGTTAATGTCACAAGATAATTAGTAACATCTTAGCTAGAGTTTCATAAAAGTTGAAAGTTAATACTTGTTTTTACAGACTGTACTTGCACTGTATCTAAAAATTTTAGTTGGTGAAAGTAGTGCATGCATTAGTGCTGAACGACTGTACACTGTGCAACATCAAATTTTAAGATTTCAAAATAACTACATTATGAAGAGGAGTAGCACATGACCTTTGCAAGGTATTAAAAACACTTCTGATATATGGATGAAAGTTAAAAAAACCCAAACAGTTAAGTTGAACCTTGTGTCTTAGCTCTCAGTCCCATTCATATCCTCAATTTTAAAGTCAATGAAAATTGAATATAACATCATTAAATAGATAATGAGTTCTTATACAAGTTTTAATTAAAACTCTGCTAAGGCCATGAAACTCACTGAAATACAGAGATAATTTGGGCAATATCATCTTTTATGATCATCATTATTTTCCATAGTCGCCTTAAACCTTAGTAGGTAGTTAGGATCTAGGATGGATATTGCAGAACATAAACTACTCTTGCAAAAAAATCAGTAGAGTTATTCAGGCAGGATATTGCCTGTGGGATAATTTTGAAACCTTGAACACCCATGGTTAAAAACATTCATGTATAACCTTATTTTGGACTAAGGAAAAGGGTTATTTAAAAGGAAATACATTAGCAATATTGAACATAATGGGTTTTTAGTAGTTAGCCCGTAAAGAGCGATAAGACAATAAAGGGATCAGGAAACCTCAGTGAACACACAGTTGGTCAACTGTACCTAGAGATAGAGGTGGCCTCTGACCAGAATATAAATTTCTGAAGTGCTATCTAGAGTGAAAAGTCATTTGCAATAACTCTATGTTATTAATTCAGCTTCTTTAATGCTGTCACACTAGCATATTGAGGTACAAAGGATTTGACCCTTGTTTCAAATTAACTTCTCTGAGGGAATCACAGTTCTCATTTTCCCTACATGATCACCTGAACCCTTATTTGTATCAAAAAACAGGTACAAGCGTAAAGGACAAATATACAACCGTAAGGAACATTAGCAATGGAGTGATTTACAAGCATTCATCTAAAGGGACATAGATTAGAGAATGGCACAGTTGAAAGTAGCTTTCCACCTGGCCAACAGTATTATGAATTTTTGTAGATTGCAGAAATTCATAAATCGAAGCATCTACAAAGCTCTCGAAGCTCAAAATACTAATTCCATGATGTATCAAATATCTTTACTAATATTAATGATTTTTAACCAGCTGTTTCTCTTTTCTGGGTGGAGAGACTGCTATCCAAAGCGCAGGTTTCTGACTCCTACCTTTAGTTCAGCTTTAGCACAGGCTTCCATTTTGTAATTCTTTATTGTTCTACTTGCTCTAGCTTTCCTTCACATTCATTTCCCTTCCTGTCACTTAACTTTGTATGCCAAGAAGCTCAAAGGTTCTGAGTCCTGGCCAACGAGAACTCCTCTTGCTATTGAACAGAGATCTGGGATAGTTGCACATTTCTAATCAGGCAACCCTGAAGATAACTTAAAATTTGGCACATAACAACAGGTTATTTAGACAATAGTGCTTTCCAGGTTTCTTTTTTCTTCCACTTTGCATCTTTACCACTAACACTGGTGTTTGAGCAGTTAAATAGAAATACTCACTAGGTAAAGAAATAGGAACTAAAATACTTGAAGGGTATGAAGGCTATCATAGTTAAACAAAAAACCCAATAAATCTCAGAAGTTTTAAGTGAGACCACCCAGATGCAAGTATCTGAGCTTAGTTTACTTTTTAACAAGAAATTTGTATACTAGAAAGGATTATTCAGTTCATCTATATACACAGAATCAGGGGGAATCTACCTCTAATTCAGAACATTGCAATTTTCCCCCTTCAGAAAAACTTCCTGAGCCTTGAAATACATAAAAACAAGTTACAACTTACAAGATATCTGTGCACCAAACATTATTTACTTCCACTAGATATCCAACTACAAAGCTATCTCTAAGCAAACTCTATAATTATAGTTTATACTTGCACATTTATCTCACCATTAAACGTATGATATATGCCACTTTTACTGACAAACAGAAAACTGGGAAAGTTGTAGCTATAAGCCATGCCTCCATGTCTGTCTGAAGCAAGTAGTTTCTCATACTAAGTACATATAGTAGGATTATTAACTGCTGCATCACATTAATTAAGTGCTGCTGCCAACTCTGGTTGAAATAATTATATTATTTTGTTTGCTTGTTTTGTCATTTCATCTATATACTCAGCTATATTAGGATCTCAAAATGTAAATAATTTAGTAATTATTTAAATTTTCCATAGCCATTTTAACACATTATTCCCTCCCAGCTAAGTCCATGTGCTACTTCAGTATTTTGTGAAGAGATTTTTCTGTGACATACCTGTAACAGTTAAGAAAGTCTAACCTAGCTTATACTCCTAGTACTAGATGCAATATTTTTGGAGATGAAAAAAATGCAATCTGTATCCTTCTTTGCTTCAGCTTGGAGGAAATAAAGATTTGATGAGTATCTTATGCAACAGATAGATACTCTGTTGCTTTGCCAAGTACCAGTGGGAGGATGGGAGAGAACGAATCAGTATCTCCCACAGTGTTACAGGACAGCAGTTGAACAAAAGTATAGTAACACTTCAACAGTCAACAGAATGAAACGTTTGCCAGCTGAATTTTCAGCACAGTCCTGCACTCATCTTTTACAGACACAAGCAACTTGAAAGCTGTACATTTACAAATTGTATATCGTAACTCCAAAGACATAACAATGCTTTGCTTGTTTCTGATATGCAGGACGAAGCATGTCTTACCTTAAAAGCAGAGAGAAATTGTTACCTTTCCACTTAATTCACAAACAGACTAACAAGTATAATTTTGAGATGTTAACAATAGCCACATTTAGGTACCCACACAATATTCAATAAGAATTAAAATATGGGTTTCATACAGCAGAGTAATATTCACTATATACAGACAAGTCACATTGCTATGCAAACCTTAATGTTAGAATTGTTTAAGTCCAAATTTTGCCTTTTGACAGAAAGACAACAGAACTTAGGATACTTCAAGGATTACAATACAAGGTTTCCATCACATCTTCTCCCCTCAAGACAAACCAGAGCATTTGATAACAGAGAAAAGAACCCTACAGTTCTGTGCTCACTGAGGCTTTCCCACAGCAATACTCTTCTACCCCATTCCCCAGCTCCCAAAGCACCTGCTTTGTCCTTGACAGACACGGTTCCTCCTTTCACCCCATATTACAGCTACAGGGGATTTGATAAAGGGAATGTATTGTCTTATCTCTCATACCTGGAATCACAAATTACAGTGCTGTGTAGGAATACTTAACATAAAAGTGTTTTCTTTTTAAAAATTCTGAACACCATGACTAAAATAGGCAATTCACTTAAAATCTTGACATTTCAGATAAGCAAAAGACAAAAATAACTACCTAGTACCTTGCCCAGGTTGCAATTCAAGGCACACTCCTCATCTAGGCAGTAAGGATTAGATAAAAATCAAATTATAAACTCTTCTCTTTGGTTACGTTTTAGTGCTAGCACCTCTTCTTAAATACTAGCTTAGTGAAACACTGCACACTCATCTGTTTATGGTAAAGTGAAGCACATAACTGGAGGAGGTTCATCACTCAGATTGAGATTGTTGTGTACTGCCTGAGTATGGCATGGAGACCTTTAGAAAGGAGTCTAAGTAGTTGACGCAGCCCAGGAGAACTGCCAGGCACTGCAGCATTGCATCTTCCATTGCCACTGACTGGAAGAAAGAAATGCTCAAATGTAAACAGGCATTCATATGCAAGACTTGTCCAGTGCACACTGACCAGACAGGGACTGACAACAACTGGAACATGACACAAAATGTAAAACATTTTTAAGAACTTGATTCTACTTGTTCAACCCTTTTTCCAGGCACTGAGAACAGCTTCTCGGCAAGACTAGTGTTATTTCAGAAACAATAATTAGTTGTCTTCTCCTGTGCAATAACACAATAAGCTCTAAATACTTTATTCTTCTATGCTATATGAAAAGATTATTTTGTCTTTGGAGACAAGAACCAAAGAA
Organism: Tringa solitaria; assembly: GCA_026413425.1. Lineage (NCBI taxonomy): Eukaryota > Metazoa > Chordata > Aves > Charadriiformes > Scolopacidae > Tringa > Tringa solitaria. The sequence continues at coordinate 112,682,812 of JAOXJM010000001.1, read as the reverse complement.
TTAAAAATTATTATTTCTTTATTTGAAAGTGTGTAGTGACTGACCTTCACAACATTTAAATGTGAATTCACACTGAATGTAGAAAGAATTTGTAAAGGTAAATTATATTAGGACTATACATATAGAAACAGGAAATCTAATATAAAGCCTTCTATTCTACAGAATTATTTTATAAAGTAGAGAAAATGAACAAGTGCCGAGTTACAATTTATTAATATCTGTATCAATTTTAATTATTAGATTTCTAGGCTAAGATTTTTAAAGAGTAATGGAAGTTAGACTCCTTCAACCATAATTCAGGACCAAAAAAGTGGTCCAACTTTCGACCCTGTTACAAACTCAGTAAATTACTCTATAACCAAATATAGCACAATCCACAGGACTATTATCTGATAAAATAACTCAAATCTGATTTAAAAAGATATCTGACAAGTTGCAGCCTAGGGTATCTATTTCTCTGCCAAACAAGTACTAACAGTTTCCTGAAACCATGTGGTTCTACCTAAAGATATTAAAGAAAAATACTTAAAACTACCTGTTTTGAAATAATAACAACATTTTATACTCCAGAACTTTTTTGAAAAGGAACCAAATTCTATGAACATTTCCAACTCTTGAGATGTTAACTTGAAACAAAAGTAACTGAAGTACTTGAGCTCCAAAGGACTAACCATAAGAAATTTAAATCAGTTGTTTTGGAGGAATGACAAAAGATCCAGTGGAAAAGAAATGTGTCATTTATCTCCCTAGTCATTCATATATGCTATTAACACATCAAGCAAAGATGAGGTAATTTATCACTTGTTTTAAGTATTCACTTGCTGCAGAACATAAAAACTATAACATGGAAGCAAATGCAGTGCAATACACTGTATACTACTATGGTGTTAACAAGTTGACCCATAACTCAAAATATATTGGAATATTAGATAAACTTTATGGTGTCATCAATGAAAAGGTACACTAGATACTAGTTAAATTACTAATTTTATGTTGTACTACTGCAGCATATTTCTGTATTTGCTGTTAGTAGATCAAGCATAGACTATTTCAAGAGAATGAATCAGAAATTGAGTTTTGCAAAACTTAAGAATACATTCAGGTAGGAGATAATTCAACCAATATTCATAGCCAACAAGGAATCAGTCTTAACAATAATGACAAAAGATTATAACCTAATGTTCCTGTCAACACTGACTCTCAAGCATTTCATTAAAACTAGTTTGGTACGTACCTTGTACTCAGAGAGCAGTAGCTTACATATTTACCATTCTGGTTCTGTTTTCTATGAATTTAAGCATTTTGACTAAGTAAAGTAATTCCTCTCCATAGGAAATAAGTGCAAAATGCTGTAAGATGGTATGTAACTAAAAAGTATTTAGATACGCTTTTTTTTTCCCTGGGAGTTCGCAAACAGTACCACATCATTCTGCTTCTTGTCCAGAAGCTAATTTTATTGCAGAAGGCAAGCACGAGTTCCTATCTGTCATTGTCAGAGAACAAAAGCTGCACAAGACAGTGTCAATTACAGTGCTGCCGTCCTAACAGCCTCCCCATCAAATGTGCACCTCTCAGTATACTGAAGAGATCATAAAAAAAAAAAGTATATCAGTTTTAAACCTACAAGTGAATTTAGAAACAGCCTTGATTAAAAATGAAGCTTTAAATTTATTTATTTAATAAGAATACATTTTAAAAGTAAACATTTCTGTATTTCCCATTTTTACATATTTTCCCTTTGTTCACAAGATAAAAAGCTTTTATTACATTTAGAGCTCTGACGGGGTGGAATTTTTGACACATTATTTTAAAAGCTTTATGTTTAAATGTGAGCGTTACACAATTGACTGATAATTACACAAATTGCAAGGCACTGTAGCACCAAACGAGCCTCCTGTATTTATGCACCCAGTTACTAATAAGTAAACAAAAAATTATTCTGTTAATTGGAGAAGCTATTAATTTGGCAATTATTTATAAGCCATTTTCTACCTATCTCAAACATAACGGTTATCTTTCCAGTAGCATTTCCTAAAATTTGCCAAGATATTTTGATTGTTTAGGGAAAAGTATCTGAGAATTATTCAAGTTCCTAAACTACTTTCTTGTGAGCAATATTACCTAAGACATAGTTGTGTTCTGCTTTGGTTTAAGTACAAAACTTCCACTTCACACAAACTCTAGTAAAATCATGAGTCTTGGGAAAGATTTCACACTAGTTCTGTGCGTAAAGTCTCATATGCAAGGCATTCTCAGAGTTCTTTCCACAAGAACAACAGCCATTAAATCACTGCTTGCATGCACAGCATCACCTATGCGATTTCTCTGACACTGTAATACAACTATTCCATGCTGAGTCCACAAAAAGATATATATGGCTTTGTAGATATTTAAATCTAGTAATAAAAACACTCAGGCCCCCCAAAATACATCTTGCACATCTAATGAAACTACAAAAGGGAGAAGATATAAGTCTCTCTGAATTAAGCTCCTACCTCTCAGTTTCAATAGTACAACTGCCCCTCCTAAACTCATCTCTTCCAAGAAAGCAAAGAAAGCTGCTGTGAGGTAAAAATAGCAACATACAACATCAAAAAGCGGTCTTCCTATTAAGCACTGCTTCTGCACATTATGGAATGAAGAACACAATATTCTCAAGCTAGAGAAAGCTTGCTGAAGTCTTCCCAAAGAATTGTCTACATTTTAAAATAATTTTCAGCATTTAAAGTGATAACTCTAAATACTAAGATTTGAACAGAGAAATCAATTTTCCCATTAAACTGCAAAATAGTTTACAATTAGTCAAGGTATTCTTGGATAGGTGGCAGGTATCCTGATAAATCAATGCCTTTGTTTAATATGCATCTTCAATTTTTAATTATCATTAGCTTGCTATTTGTTAGGTCGAGCCTTTCAATATCTAAAATGCTGAATTTTCGTTGGTTGGTTTGGTTTTTTTAGCTACTATCACAGTACTAAGATTAAGCAGCCCTCTGCCCATTTATAAACTGTTTAGGTCACTTATGATCAAACCAAACGCTGACACTAATTTTAGAAGATCCTTTGGTCATATCTATCAGCAAAACAATTCAAAAGGACTCAATTTAAAAAAAAAAAATCACCCAAAAAGCACAACATGTTAAGATGTGTACATAAAAAAGTAATATATATCTAAAAATATATATGCAAGTGAGGTAAACCATTCTGTTTTCTTTTAAAATAAATTGCATGCATTTCGTCTTGCCTCTCTTATAACTCTGCAGACATTATCCCCTTTCTACCTCACTGCCTAAGATAGGGAGTGTCATTTTGGAATTGGGGGCACTGAAACCAGTAGTGGTATGGTATACAGCTTTTAATTTTTCCTATAACTATTAAAAACTTTAATAATATAACAAGCTATTTGTTGCTTAACTTCAAACATGTCTTCCATCCTAAAGCATGTGATGTAATCATAGGTGATCTAATTTCAAAACAACTACAAAAACATTTGTGTATCTATCATAGTGCTTTTCCTTCTAAATATTTGTAAGCACAATTTATTAGACCGTGCAGGAAATCGTGTATTTTTCTATTCAGCTTTCAGGAGAAAATGCCAGTTAAATTAGCAGACAAATTACTTTAACATAAGAATATTTTATGAAAAGGTAAAAAAATGAACACTATTAAAAGTTTGTAATGAGAGATTGATTTATAACTTCTCTCTGAGGCGTACTTCCTCTACTGACTTCTGCAATTTCTATCCTTTTTTTGTGCAGAAATAAACAAAAATCACACAGTTTTAACAAAAGACTGATCAATAAAGCATGAAACCACAAACAACACACAACTACATTCAGGAACAAGTATAAGCTTACAAACAGCAGATGAAAATTCTACATGTTAGTAGAAAATCAAGTCTCTTATTAAAGATTTCAATTTGAAGTACTGATTCCAGCAGATTTGCCAAATTACTGCAGTCTTATGCCACTTTGATGCAGAAGGACAGAAATTGGCAATTTCATATTTTCAATCACGGATCATGGAATCAGAGGTCAAATTTATTCTTAAATAGATTCTGCAGATTAAGTTGATTCAAACTCTGAGTTTGAATACTAAGTAGTATTTTCTTTAAAAAAAACCCCAACAAAAAAACAAAACAAAACGATAGATTTGAGAACATTCCTAAAACTGACATTCTAAATCAATCACCCTAGTTCAATATTTCTTAGAAAATAATTAACTGAACATTTAGAAGAAGGGGTTAAAAAGTCTAGGATTACCTTCAGTTGATTATTGAAAATATCAATTTCCTGAAGTTTAGATCTGGTTTCTTTTTCTACTTCATCTAGTTGGTCTCGAAGCTGTTGACGTGCTAGTTCCTTGGCTTCTAAGGCTCTTTTGATTGTAAGAAGAGAATCTCCTGGTTTTAAACATATTGTCAAATAAGTATTTCCTTACATGGAGAATTTTAGGTCATAGAAACCAACATTTTTCAACATGCATCTTGCAACACAAAAAAAAAAAGAGATTACAGAGTACAGTGTGCAATGCAGCATCATACCTTATACAAATGTAGCCATGTACAAAAACATACTTACTGTGCAAACTGTTCTGTTGAACTTGCTTTAGCTGATCATTGAGCAATTGCTTTTCTGGAATCAACCTTCCAAGCATCTGCTGAGATTCCTGTATAGAGGATAACAACAAAAGAGAAAACAGGATAAACAGACAAAGAGGAGAGAGAGCGATGACCTTAGCTGTAAGACCTCTCATTTTCATTTCTTCTGAAATAGCTCTTTACTTTTTCTCTCACTAAATTATGTATAATTGCTATTATCCAAGCACTATCTGTGTGGTACTACCACTCAGATATAGTTCTCTGCCAATACAAAAAAAGGGAGCACATGGAATTTAAACATAATACTTGAGAAGTGATTCTCATTAAATACCTAACTTGGCTTGGAATTACTTGAAATTCAGGGGAAAAAGACAAGATTCCAGGAAATGACAGAACGAGCACTTACCAACAATTTTATTCTCATTTTAACAAATTAATATTAACTTTGATCAGGAATAGAAAGACAAATATTTACAGTTTATAAAGAAGATAAAATAAAGGCTTTCACTTTAAAGGAACATATTATGGCCAAAAGCCATGCAATACAAACTCTATTAGGGAAGAATACTTGAGTCCCAGATCTCTCAATCAAAATCTCTCAATCTCTCTTCTCAAAAGAAGATTATGATCTCTCTCAGTTTCAACACACAGTCATACGATTGCACACTGCTATATTACAGGACACCCTGAAGATGAGAAATTCCGCCTTCAGTAGGTCATATATATATATATATAATCCTTGCTCATTCTGGAGGAGGAAGTGCTTCTTCATACACCTTTCAGAAACCTTGACCTCCAACTTCAAGTTGTCAAAACGTATTATAGGAGCAGAGGTGAAACAGCCTATTCTATTAAAGCCACCTGGGTGTCACCATCCCATCTTTCATATAAACTAAGTAATTAATTTCAGCGGTTATCTTGAATTGCAGGCTTTTCAGGAACCAACCATCTGACAATTTCAATTTGTCATTTAGGATTGCAAATTACATAACATGATCCTAAGAATGAATGTCACCTAATCGCTTAATACCAGAATGAGTCCCATTAAAAGTTTTTAGTTTTCGTACAAGAACACAAGGCTGACCGTACTGACATGACTCTGTAGTTGTCCCACTTTACTCATGGCAGTCTTTGATTTAGCATCTGTAGTGTACAGCTCAGATTTTATGGTTATGCAATGAATGCAGACTACTGTAATCCCTTTATGTTCCAGAAAACATATTTAGACAGCACAGCAGAGACAAGGATAAATTCACAAAGTATCAAAATTAAGATAAACTATGTATTTGACTATTAGGAGTTACATGTGTCCCTCATTATTCAGCTGCATTGCCTATGGCATCAGCAGATCTTTTTCCTTCCTTCAAGAATACCATGAAGGCCAGATACTCCTATCATGGGACTGTTATTCCCTACCTAGAACCAAATGAGAAATAGCAATATAAAAGGGAATATTTTCCAAATCACCTGTGTAAGAGGGCCTGCCTCCTTCCCAACAACCACCATCACAATGTTCTTAAGCTACATGCAAAACACTGTCCTTTGTGTTCATACTTTCCCTTCCACCACATCCTCTCACCCAAATACCTGCACGCCCCCAAGCCATAGTTTGGGATGAAAAACTTAAAATGTACTATTAAATTACTATACTACAGAGGCATCATGGAAATGAAGTTTTCAAGTAGTATAATCCAAGAAAGGTGTTATCTAGTAGACTAAATGTATTGATGGATAAACCTCAAGGGAAAAAGGAAAGGAAACCACCTTGCAAGACACAAGAATAACAAAATTGTATCATTCCAATTCAAAACCATTTAGATAAGCCAAATAGCAGAATGGATCCCAAAAACGAAACAGGATTTACAAAAAAATTATCATTCAGGCACAAAAACTAACACAGAACAATATTTCAGCGTGGAATGTGATACTAACCATAGTTTTTAATTTTTAAAGGCCAGATTTTTAATTTCTATACTCTGTACTACTCAAACTATTCTGTGTATTAAGATTGGAGAGTACTTAAGGACAGAGAATGCCAAGGGATCATGAGGGTCAAGTTCTGTTTCCTGAAACTGAGATACCACTATACATCTTAAGTCTCTGCCACATACTCTGCTTCCAATGCTTCAGAGTAAAGCCAAGTTACTTGGGAGCCAAAGTGTTCATCAAGGAGGCAAATAATCCCTGCAGGTAACAGGCAGAAGCCCTGCAGAGTATAAATGTAATTCAAACACAGCTTAGGTGTTTGGAAGGCGGGATCCTTCCAAACGTCCCTGGAAATACCATTCTACCAGATACCACAGATTCATGTAACTAGCACAAATTTTCATCACCCAGGATTAATTGTTACACAATTTCTTCCACGAGTTTAATCAAACTCCATCCTGAAACTAATTAATAGGTTGAAGAATAATTACTCCATTGAATTAACTCATCTTTCCATAGCAAGTGTCAGGTGTATTAACCTAAAATATTTCCAAGTGAAGATATATCATCCTACAAAGACAACTGACAATATTGACTTTTTAATCTATTGGAGAGTTTAGAGGATCAAAATCTCCTTTTTAAAAAGTCACTTACTGTTTTAGTTTTCCTCTACAAATTAGATAGTAAAATTTAGAGGATATTTAAGAAACTCATCTTTTTTTCAGGAAAAAAGCTATCCACTCTTTTAGGTTCTCCCTAGATGAAATTTGGCCTTCTCTACTAAGACAAGACACTTCTTTCTGGAATCACAATTGTGTTAAACCCTTCAAGCGACACACACTGAAATAATAGTGATTGAGATCAATGATCACCTGAGAGAAGATAGTACCATAAAGCCAAAGCTATTGCTGTCAACCTAAAAAAAACCACAAACCACCTCAAAAACAAAAATCCAACAAAACAATTGCCAAGAAAGGCAAGTATGATTTTCATTACAGAAGTGCTCTTACAGTCATTGTGAACAAAGCAATTTAGAAAGTAAATAGGCATTAACTAAACTGCTGGATGCATACTATCTAGTAACAATTAGAATGACCAGAGACAGTAAAAAATCACTACAAATATAGTAGGGATTCCAAAATGAGTAAAATGTAGACAACTGTGCAAAATTCATTGTACTTCACCAGATGTTCCAATAAAGTTTCAGATTGGTGTCACAATGTTGAAGGCAAAAAACCCAAAAGGCAATCTACTTTTTGACCATTTCAATTGGCTAATAAGTAGCATAAACTAAATGTTAGGAAGGTGAAGGATTCCTCCGCCCTCCTTAACTTTGCTTTTCATGGTGATGTAGTTAAAACTGATGTATAAAAACTGTAGGTAAGGAAAAAGCACATCTAAGATCAGACAAGGATTTAAAAAAAAATAAAAAAATTGTCAATGAGCCTACAGAGAACACCTCCCCTTGGTTATCTAGTACCTTTTAATAGGATGCTTGACTACATCTACTTGTAGATAGATCATCTTTCTCATTAATTGTTTCCCAATAGTGTTGATTTCACATTTTTTTCATCCCTCTGCACCTTCCATTTATCCAGCTGTGAAAGCTCATTCCAAGTTCTTGATAACAATGATATTTTCTCACTTTTTTTTTTTTACAATGTCTGTGGCCTGGTTTCAGCTGGGATGGAGTTAATTTTCTTCCTAGTACCTCCTATGTTTTGGATTTAGTATGAAAATAATATTGATAACACATATGTTTTAGCTGTTGCTAAGCAATGTTTATATTAGTCAAGGACTTTTTCAGCTTCCCATAGAAGCTGAGAGGGAGCATAAACAGCTGGTCAAAGGGATATTCCATACCCATCATGGTCAATATATAAATGAGAGTTGGAATCCATGATCGTTGCTCGGGGATGGGATGGGCAACCTATCATTGGGTGGTGAGAGCAACTTGTGTTTTATCACTTTATTTTGTATATTCTGTTACCATTATTATTATTGCTATTTTCCTCTCTTGTTACGGTTCTATTAAACTGTCTTTATGTCAACCAACAAGCTTTTTTCCCCCTCTTTTTCTCCCTCTTCTCCCTACCCTATGTGGGGGTGGGTAGCAAGCGAGCAGCTGAGTGGTCCTAGTTGCTGACTGGGTTAAACCACGAAAACTGTTTAAGTGACAGCAGTACAAACTGCACATGCTGACCAAAGAAGTAATGCCAAGTCTTATCACGTTCTTTAATTTACTTTTCTTGGGAGAAATGTTTTCCTGTGACCTTTTGTTTCCTAAGAAAGGCTTTCTCCAATTTAAAATACAGGAAAACAATTTTTCGTCAAATTGACAGTCTGTTAGCGCAATAATATTCTGTAAACGTTTCTTGTGATACTCTTACTTCCTAAGATGCAATCCCCAATGCAAGTCCAGAAACTTCTAGATAGTACTAGAGTGTCAATACAATCAAATAGCACTAGAGTATCAACAGAAGGGTTGCTCTTTTCTAAATCAGTTGTCAACTGAATCAGCCAAGACTTTATGCACTATTTCTGTTGCATTTTTAAACTTGCAGGTAAGAGGAGAGAGAACCGATTAGAAGAGGGCTAACATACCAGCATTCAGAATTTTGTATCACATAGAATTATTATAACACCAATAATATTTTTTTCTGAGAAAACTAACCTTTTCCACTTTGGTCATCCAAGACATCTTGCTAAATTTCACTTTTCTACTTTTAGTAAACCAAAAATTTGAAAGAAAAGCAACTATCTGAAAAAGTTCTTAAACTTAGTGAAACAATGTCTATTAATCCAGCAATCTGATTAAACAAACTTACCATTCGTAAAGCCTTAGCAAAGGACTCCATTGCAACAGACTCTTTGCCAGGTGTTCTAATGGCGAGTTCTGCAACAGCGTTAGCCATCAGCATCTCTGAACAACCTGTGAATTGAAGACACACAGATGTTTTATATCTGACTTGAACAGTAATACAAAACGTGTATCATGTACAAAGTACAAAGAATCTAATATTCACCTCCACCGTACACAGTTCTAGTGTCCTTCACTGTCTGGGCAAGAACACAGAGAGCATCATGCAGAGACCTCTCTGCTTCATCTAGAATCTGCTGTGTTGCTCCACGCAACACTATGGTGCAAGCTTCACCTAAAAAGTGCAAATGCAAAAAGATTAAAAAACGAAACAAAAAGTACAAAGAGGCTATCACAAAGCATTTGTAATGGCTTTGCTATCCCTGCAGTCAAGTTTTACATAGATGAATTGTGGGACAAAAAGAAAGGATGATGACAAGTAGAATTAAATTATGTACACTATGCTATAGCTTTTAGCAATAAACTGTTTCACAACACCTGATTTAATTAACAGAAAACAAATGTTATCTCAAAACAACTGCTTGGAAACTTAACAGGATTAGCATTTACAGAACAAGCTCTCAAGTTCCTGAAGTACTAAAAGTTGGTATTTTTCTTGTCAATTTAATCTCCCAAAGCAGAAATTTTGATTCCCATCCTTACAAATGTTTATATGTATATTTAATGTTATGTAGATGAATAATTTCAACCATGAACATACATCCTTGCAGGATTTTTACTGACGAGCAAGGCTTTAATAAAAATGGTTACATGAATCATTACAAAATTCCTATGCCATCCTGGTAACTGACCAGTGTTAGCAGAGGGTTAACAAAAATGTCACAACATGGCAGACTTACCCATTGCCACTCCAGAGAAATGAATGAGTTTATCTTCTCCAATCATGACTTCTTCAATAAGCTTGCAGCTTCCTAGTTTTACTAGCTCAGGGTGATCAAAGGTTGATGCAATTTCACCACCTACAAATGTATGATCATAGAAAATCAAAGAGCTCATGATGAAAGCATCCATTCAGACAAGGTCTAACCAAGGGGGACGGGGTGTGTGTGAAGAAAAATAATAATCTTCATAATTGCACAAAAATAAATTTAAATTAACAATACTGACAACCCAATTTTTTCCAATGTCAGCATATGGCACCAGAAACCTTCCACTGATGTTGACAAGTCCTTGAAACACCAGTACTTTTGTTTCACATCACAGGAACTACTATAGCTGTAATGTTTTTGAGTTCTGTCTGGATTAGAGACCAAATGTTGATATTTGCTAGTATTAAAATGTCAATCTGTTTAAAGTTTTTAGTAGTATTTATTGATGAATATTTATAAAATACTAGAACAAGTTTGTTAGGTTTTTAAACTTGAGCTCGTGCCAGCATTCATTTTGCCTGCCTGATGATGGCTGAGAATCACTGGCCATCACGCTCCTGAATCATGAGTCTTGTATCACGTCATAGCAGTGGCATAGCGCACTATTCTTAAACTTCTGTATCATAAACAAAACAGGTATTACAAAGACAACATGTCTCTGAACAGAATATTCTTCTAGTACTATGCTCTACACATTAGGAAACCATTTACACGTATTCACTCCCAATGTATGCTCAGTTACTCCACATTAGTGGAGATTAGCACTGCTGCAGTTGTAACAGGACAAGGAAAGACAAAATTTGTAGTAGAGAGTTTGTGCTTACAAAAAGCTTGTCTATTTTTTCAGTGACACTATTTGATCCAGTGTGGTCTGATAGGGTCCACTTGCTCTGCCTACAAAATTTGCTTTGAATTTGTTCCAGAACACAAGCAACGTTCCTCTCAATCAAGTGTTTGCCTGTGTCAACGTACCTACAGACACTTACACACAATTGCTTCTTCAGTTTTGCTAAGCTAAACGAGTCAGTATCTTTTCCCTTCTCCCAGCAAAACAAGCTATCCATTCTCTTTATCGCTGTCATAATTGATTTTTTATGATGTTCCAGATAATCACCTCTAACTTAAAGAATGAGAATCATCTGTAGCATTCCAGATGTTTAATTTTCATTAGTTACTAGTCACATTTACACTAACCACTACTAAAAATATCCGGGTTGCTCATGTCATTTGAGGTGCACCTCAAGACAATGACTCAGGCCCACATTTTTAACAAAGGATGACTTTTTAGTCTTCTCTGTTATTATAATCAAACAACAGCCAGTTATCACAAGATGGTATTAATTTGTATGGTATTAATGGTATTAATTTGTGGATTTATCATTTTATTCTTTCTATTGCTAAGTTTCATCTTTTCCCTAGAAAACAACATTTCAGAAGTTTTTCAAGCAGGGACTTAACTGAAAACGGTTTTTAAATATGAAAAAAAATTAATAACTGGCAGTAACTAGCTGAATTACATTCCACAGTTAGCATCACGATCCTTTGTTCACAGTTGCTAGGAAAAAAAATTGTTTAAATCATTACATAGGGAGGATTCAGAATCAAAGCAGTTTACATGTGAAGTATAACATACTAAAGATAGAAACTGAATTACCTGCTTCTTAAAAAAATACTGACAGTTATACATCAGTTCATAAATCAACAAATTAATTTTAAAAATTTTATGGCCAATTTCATAGGGTCCTCCATATATATTTTTAAGTACTTTAAAGCAGAGCTTATTTGGAATACTTTTCACATTCACAGATCTGCTTAATGGTAAAAAGTACGAAGTATGTGATCAAGCATTAACTTTTACTAAGGATCAAAGAAATGAAGTGACCTTCCAAGTTTCATCCGACCAGGTACCTACATACCCGTAACAAGGGCCAGACGTTCTACACCAGCAAAGTCTGCATGTTCAATAGCCATGACGCCAGCAGCTCCAAAGAGCTGTTCAGGGTAGTTGTAGATCAACTGTCTACAATTAAAACACAGGCACATCTTCTCATTACACACAAACAAACCTTTTTAAATACCATCGTAACAAAAGACACTCGATTCTCAGTAGCATGGACATAAACAGATTTCTCAAAGCTACAAAAGCACTCAATGTGAGGCACCTGCCACAGATGGAATGTTACACCACACAGAAGCAAATGCAGTGGCAGGAAAACATACAAAGCTAAAAGAAAAAAATTTCAAACTATTATAGCTCTTCGAAATACCCTTCCCCTCAAGACACACTATCTATGCCCAGGGGCCTACATGCATCAAATTCTAAGTCTTCTAAGTCCTTTGATCCTAAGTGCCCACTGGGTACCTAAGTGCCTATTCTAGTAGAGCGCAGCAGAGTAACTTGTGAAGTAACGCCTTTAATTCCTTCAGCACTACAGAATCCAAACAGTAGACAACTCTCAGGAAATAAATGGCCAGTCTTGTAACACACACAAATAACAGACCACAGAGAATGTGCTCCCTTATTAATATGTATCCCACTCTCTCTAGAATGAAGTAGTCATCTAAAGCTGAATGGTCAACAACCACGCAGGGTTGCTATGCCAAAGTATTTTTCCCTTTCAAATTAGAGATTGAGTGTTGTAGAGATTCAGCAGGAGCTGGGAGATGGAATCTCTGTCAAATAAAGATGTTTCTACTCTTGTCTTCAAGAGAGACAATTGGTGCTGCTGGGTATGCAGACAAGATTCTTTAACTCTGCACCCATATAGCCTTAAGCTTTGTCAAGTACCTCCTCAGAGGTATTTAACTGGCTGACACTCAGAGTATCAGATGTGAGGTGGATCTACGGTATGCCTATAAGCAGAAGTAAATTTCGTCAGGGAATATATCTGCCTGGCTACAGTAACTGACTGCTACCCTACCTGAGCACCTACCTGTGTTATAACCCTACTGGATAACAGCGATGGAATTACGGATTTTTTTATTTTTTTTTTTTGCATACCTCAGAGGATTCTTCCATCAGTTTGTGCCAACAAGACTCCTGACCCTAGGCATCTTTATATTTGCAACATGCCTACTGGACAAAATACTCATTTTGCCTACACTTGCATGCAGTGTATGTGAAATATGACATAGATGGAGACTAGGAGATTGATCGTACAGGTTCTTATAAAACACAAAATTTGAAGGTGAGTTATAAGAGGCATAAGTAAACCTTTGCTGCTGTGGAAAACAGTGCTGATCTTACAACTCCCATCCTTTGGTGTAGTACCAGCTAATCAGCTTCCTAGTAGACTATACAACCAGCCCTAACACCAGGTGTCAACCCGCAGTTGCGTTCAAATGAGAGCTACCGAAAAGCAGAAGTACGTCTCATGTCCTCAAATAACTGAATGGGGTCGGGGTTTTTTTTGCACCGTGACACCTTCGAAGAGAAGTTCACTGTTAACAACAGTAAGTAACGGATTAGGACCTTTCTTGAGAGCTGAATGAATCATTACATGAAAATGCATGAAAATGGTTATCTTTCATGCTTCCAAAGATGTGCATAAGAGGCTCATGGCAAGGAGTACAGAGGCCTCTAAAACACTCTTGAATTTGGAGCAGTACCCCAGCACCAGCATTTTAATACAGGATAAAACATAGCTGGTTCAATTTGAGCTAAATACATTCAGCAGCACAGACCCTTTCAAGCACTAGTTTCCCTCCAAAAGAGTGAATAGGGATGCGGAAAATGCTGCTGGCATTCATAACTAAATAAACCTGTTAGGATGAAAGCATAGCAACATCGCTTCAACTGGACTTAAACACGGATCCCAGATTAAATACCATCAGTTCTTACTCTTTAAGAAAAAAAAAAAAAGAAAAAGAGGGGCTCTGGTGCACAAGGGGAAGCACAGAAAATAACATCGACCTCAGTAAGGCCAGCAAGTTGCAAGCACTAGGCAAAATCACCTAATTTTACAGACACAGACATAAATAATGTTCTTCACACCCATACAACATTAAAATCTTGCTACTTTGTAAATATCCCCTTTTCCCAAGAATATACATACCTGTTAATAAAGCAGTTTATTCCATGCTTAAGAATACGCTCTACCTTCTCCTTCATTTTTTCTTTTTCTGCCTGTTCTATTTCTGCTACTTTTGCTGTGGAGTCCACTCTAACACGAGAGCCAAAAATCTAAATCAAAGAAAACAAAGAATTCAGTCTAAAAATTCGTTCCATTTAAAAAAACATCGTTTCACAACTGTAGTTCTGTCACATACCTTAATCTTGTCTGTATCCATACCAGTGTTTGCAATAAGAATCTTTGCATTTTCAATTCTTTTTGGCTGATTTACGCCAATCTTCTTGTCAAGTAAAAAGCCTGTAGTTAAGAGAAAGGTCTTGTAAGATTTCAAATTAAAAAAGAATAATTCACTTAAATTATTACAAAACTCCCTCATATTTATTAATCGATTTAACAACAACACAGCAATATTTCCTAGGACATATTTGTATAGAGATGTGTAATTCTTAACAGCTTTATTTGTCAAGTGCACTTAAAGCCAAGATGTAAAGGCTTACCTTCATCTAAGTAGGAATCAGCCAAACTTCCACCAAGTTTCTTAATGACGTGGATAGCCTCCAAATTACCAGAACCTTTCAACCTAAGAACAGCTTCTACAGCAAGCTTGACAAAATGATCTTTATGATGAGTAAGTAATTTTGATGAAAGGGTCGTTCCTGCAATGTTCATCAAGTCTTCACGGAACTTCACCTCATCATCACTAAAATAAAATCAGGATAGTTAAAGTGGAAAGTCTGAAAGCCTTAATAATCATTAACCTACCACTGTGAGCCTCTTCCTG
>JAOXJM010000001.1:112649514-112663285 GCA_026413425.1 Tringa solitaria | reverse complement strand
ATGAAAAAAGGAGAAAAAAAAAAAAAGAAGGAAAATTTGTGTAAGTGGAGATGTTGCTTGGGGACTGAGAACATATTTGTTGCCTTATCTATTGCTTTTTTAACCTCAGGAAGTGCCAGGCAATTGGAATATGAAGATTGGTATCTTAAATATATCGACACTTGGAAATCTTCTGGATTAAACACCATTACATAATTCTTTCCATTAGTGCCTGAAGTTGATGAAAAAGCTAAACAATTTCAACCCCCTTCTTTTTTATTTTTTTTTTATTTTTTTTTTATTTCTAGAGCTGAAAGTGAGGAGGCAGAGAAGGCTCTTGAGCAAGGCTTATGCCCCGGAGCTGGGTGTGCTGCCTGCAATGCGGGCAGGTGTTGAGGAACTGGCTTCCTCACCTCGCTCTGCCGCGAGTGGGAACAGTCAGAGGAGGCACAAATCTGTGGCTGAAGGGGATGAACCCTCGAGGTGCACGGAGCGGGTGGCAGGACGGATTCCTGCCACCCTCAAATGGGAAAAGCCTTCCCATTAGCAGGTGAAGAGTGAGGTCTCCAGTGTCGCTGCTGGAGAGCCAGCTGAGCCCACATCCCAGATGGGATTTGTTCAGAGAACTGCTGAAGACCTGGTGGTCCAAGTGGGACTACAGAGTGCACCGGGAGATTGCAGGCAGAAGTTTTATCTTGTCACTGAGATCCAACAGAGCAGAGTTGAGAAGATCCCTGAGCCTCCTCCTGCCTGTCCCAGAGAATGAAATGTCCCTTGTCTCACTCTGGTGAAGCCCCAGGTGCAGAGAATTGATCAAATGGAAGAAAATACAGGCCCGCAGAGCATCTCCTGGGTCCTGCAGCCCAGCCACATCTTGGGTTCTGCACTTACATAACATAGCAAGATCTGTCTTAAATTACGTCTTTCTGTCTCTAATAGCCCCCAGGAAGGCTGCCAGGGCTACTCTGATACCTCGGAGCCATCTTCTAATTTCCAGCCTAAATTCATTGACGGTCAGTTTACAGAATAACCACTTGTTCCCGAGCCAACACTGTCCTTCGGCACAAATGGTTCTCCTCCCTCCCCAATGTTGAATTTCTCTGCTGTGTTTATTGACTGTAATTATCTTCCCTCTCAGCCTCTGTTTCGGCACGCTGAATAAACCCAGCTATGCTAATCTCTTCTTTAAAGGAAGGTCTTTATTCCTCTCATCATACTAACAGCCTCCCTTTGCACCCACTACCACTTGAATTAATTTTTCTTGAACACTGGATAATAATTACTTCATCTGGACCTCTGAGGAGATTTTTTTAAAACTTTTTATACTGCTATTAATATGGTATTGCCTATGGTATCTCAAAAGGGCAAAACTGTTCGTCAGCTCCTGGCAGGGAAGGAGGGAAGAGAGGAGATTTCTAATGCCAGATGGAGGGAATTCCTTGGGACTGCTCTAGTTCCTGGACTACTGCTGGGTATCACCACCCCTCTTGTGTATCACAGCACAACCAGCCCTGCAAATAGGCAAAGTCTTAGCAAAGATAACGTGTTACAGTAACACAATTTTATCCCTGTCAAAATTAATATTTGGAGAGGACCCAAATGGTGTTACAAACTTTACAAATCAAATGGAAGGCATGCCTCTTGGTGTAAGAAGCCTATTTCCACATGGGAGTGAAAAGCGATGTTGAGAGCTGGAACCAGGAAAAAATGGCCACTGTGAAGCTGTGGGTTATTTAGTTATATTATGCACACCTTTTGTATTTATTTACCATAGTGATATTTTCTTGTCTATACAATAGATTCTGTATATACTGTAACCTCACAAATGTCCTCCAAGATACAGATATGGAGGAGGGTGGTAGTATCACCACAAAATGAGACATCTAGCTTGGCCAGAAATGCTATGCAAAATACTTTTGCGTTTCTCCAAATGTCAAGAGTCACGTTTCTGCTGCTGCCTTTTAGTTTATGCTTTAAAGCAATATTCCTAAAACGTGCTCCAGTTTGGTCAACGCAAGTAACTCTGTGTCCTGGCTTCAGCTGGGACGGAGTTAATTTTCTTCCTAGTAGCTGCTGTGTTTTGGATTTAGTATGAGAATAATGTTGATAGCATATAGTTTTAGCTGGTTTTATGTAATGCTTATATTAAGTCAAGGACTTTTTGAGCTTCCCATAGAAGCTGAGAGGGAGCACAGACAGGACAAGCGGGCCAAAGAGATATTCCATACCATAGATGACATGCTCAGTATATAAATGGGGGTTGGGTGGGCGGCAGGAATCTGCAAATGCTCCGGATGGGTTGGGCAACAAATCATCAGGTGGTGAGAGCGATTTGTACAGTGACACTTTATTTTGTATAGTCTTTTACCATTATTATTATTCTTTTCCTCCTCTTCTACTGTTCTATTAAACTGTCTTTATCTCAATGCATGAGGCTTTTTTCCCCCCTCCTTTTCTCCCTACCCTTCTCAGGCAGGAGGCAAACGAGGAGGGCTGCATGGTCCTAGCTGCTGGCTGGGGTTAGACGACTGTCTGTCATAATGGGACCCCATCCCAATGCATCGATCTTTACTGTAACATAAAAAAAACTTATGACTATTTACTGTAACAATTTTTTTCTTCTTAATTTCTTACATTATGACAAAAGCAAAGAGATACTTCATCTTTTCTGACTACAGAGGTTGAGCAAAAATTACCAAGTTAACAGAACTGACATATGAAAGCAGGATATTAATTCCATTCAATTTGTTGAAATATCAATTATCTATCAATGCCTATGTAGTGGCTTAACTTCTTCTGAAGTGACTTAGAGCACCTTGGGCCATTTCTGTGGAAAAATTTCAGAACAGAAGGGCTAGAGGGGAAATTCAGGTGGTTGTTGCTTTGACATGGAGACTGGCTGTGCACATAAGGTCAGTAGTCTTTAACTCATTCAGGTAAATGGGGGCTATTTTGTGCATTTTATCAAGCATAGTCAGGTTTTTGTCTCTTTGAGCCAGTATACTAAGTGTAACTTAATTTCCTACACTTGATTCAATGTCATTTGACTATTTGAAGTCACTTTTCAGTTGACAATACAGGAGCATTTAATCAAAGAGAGAAGAATGGTTTCAAGCCTAACTATGGCAGCTGTTTATGTTACAAGCATCCCTTAATAGTATTTCTTGTTTGCATCAAGTGGACACAAACACTCTGCAAGAATATGATCCCTAAAATATACTCTTTATAACAACCTGCTGCCAAAAAAAAGATACCTTGTGAAACGTGTAATGGTGTACACAAAATTTCAATAGAAAAGTTCATTTAAGAAAGAATGAAAAAAAGTGTCAAAAAATACTCATACATAAAACAAAAAACCTAAGCTTTCAATTCTGGTTTTGTTCAAATGAATGTACTGTATTAATTACGCTTCGAAAGTTGAAATGGAACAGTAGGATTAGGTTTTAAGACAGGCTTTACACCTAAGCCCTCAAAAGATAAGTGTGAAATTCTCTTTATGGTGGTGGAAAAGCACTGAGAGCCCCCATTACTGGCCAAGAACTAATTTCAAGCAATATAAAATATTTAATAAAAACAAAAATCCCTACATCAAATACTACTTATTTTTACAAATCGCCAAGAATATTCTTTCACTAAAAGCAGATATCTACTCAATTCCATACTTAATATTAGATACAGAAGAGATGAATGCCAGAGTTAGACAAAGAACTAATGGGTTTAACTCTTAACTTCAATTTTGAAAGCTCATTATTTTCTAATTAAAAAAAGCATCATCAAGCCACTTCACCGAAGTCAATTCTTTCTTTTAGCATGCAAACAGCAATCACTGCCAACAAAAACAGATGCCGTAAAATTTCATTCTCCTCATCCTCCCAAACCCTTTAAAACCTTCAGCCAAACAATTTATTTACCGCTTCCCACAACAGGATTCCATGAGGGTGAAGTGATAGTCACAGACACACCTTCAAGTGTCGGAAGCAATTCCCGAGACATGTCTGAAGAACATTTATTTAAAAGAATGGTAATCTATCTACAACAAATACTTAGGTACAAGGAACAAGATATGATATATTGTAGTAAGTTTGCTTGGGATATTGATACAGTTAAGAAGGTCAAAATGCAGGCCTAAGAACGAAATTAGAGTGTTTTCTCACCTGTAGCTGCTGTTGCAAATGGGTGATTTCTGCAATTCTCAGTTCTCTAGATTTATTTGTACTTTCAATTTCTTGTCTTTGGGTAGACAGCCGACATCTGATATCCTGAAGCTTTCCCTCCAACTGATTTTTTTTATCATTCTTTAGAAAAAAAATAAGAAAAATATTTCTCATTTTTAACATAATGGTTTGTCATGCAATTCAGGATATAAAAAGTCATTTTATTCCATATTTAAAAGCTGAAACTACAGAAAATAAACATGGCCATATCACAGTCACTTCTGTGCTTGTGTGTTTTATCTACAATATAATCACTTACCAGAGCTTCCAGCTCAAATTCTAATGTCTTCTTCTTTGCCTTCAGAACAACTATGTCCTCTTGTTCTTTGTTTCTTTGATTTAGTAGCTCTTGCCGACGATTACGCTCCCACTCAAGTTGCCGTTGCCTCTCCAGTTCCCGTTTTGCAGCCTGTAGCATTAAAAAAAAGTTAAAAATATGAAAGATCTATTTTGAGAACCCATTCTAATTGCTGATATTCATATTTTGATGTGCAATTAAAACATTAATATAAACACACTGCTAAACTGGACTAAATATGTGCCTTCATTTAAGCACGGAAATTTCTCAATTATTTAAATACTAACTTGAAAGCACTGGTGAAATGGGGCTTCCCTGTACAGTAGATAGGTGACTAAACAAAGTATCACTCCATTTTAATTAGTTTGCCAAGATCCAATTTTCTTATTTAACAAGTTGTTTCATATTAAGACATCAAGAACTCTCCAGGATAGCATCAAATCTCTTTCCAACATCCAACATTACACATTCTGCAGCTTTGCAAAGAATAGTCAAATGTTACTGCACTAAATGCATCTTTATTTGGCAATGTGAGAAAATAAGAGCATTTTAAGTTAACCAGTATGAGTTTTCTTTAAAAAATTAACTCATCACAGGAAAATCATGAATGCCACCAATGCCCTTAAGTTTTTCTTCATTCATTCAAGCATCTTTTTATAGCAAAGAAAATAATAATAATTATTATTTTTAAAGAAGTCAGAGGTTAGGAGCACATTGTCCTAGATCTCAATGTCTCATCCATTCATTTCACATGAAAAATAAAGAGAAAGCTGACTCTTTCCTTACCTTCAAAAACTCAGAAATTTAAGTTCATTCTTTAAATGCTTGCTTACTAAATACAATGGCAAAATACTTAGTGTACACATTACATTTTGTTCTAATCAAACACAGCTGCCAGTGACGTAACACATTTCTTTTATCCATTTAGTTACCTCTCTTCTTTCTATTTCTTTCCTCCTTTCCTCTTCTCTTTGCCGTTCCAACTCCCGTTGTTTTTCCAACTGTTTCTCTAGCTCCAGTTGTCTTTTACGTTCTTGTTCCTGCCGCTCACGTTCTTTCCTTTCCTGCTCTGCCCGTTCCAGCTGTGCTAGACGCTCTTGTTCTTTGCGTTGCTGTTCCAGGAGAGCCTGCCTCCGTTTTTCAAGTTCTAGATTGCCACGTTCAAAGTTCTCCCGTTTTTTATCTTCAAATGTAACTTTTATGTGTGGAAACATGGGGCAAAGGAGAATTAAACTCTGCTACTGACTTAAGAAAAATAAATATCCATATATGCTGAATCAAAGTGAAACAACATTCCCACAGTACTAGATGCAGCTCTCAACTACTGGTAATATAGCTGTACAGGTAAATCTAGATTTTATTATTAGCATTTATATTGTAGATCTCCTGAAACCCACATCCTTAGGAAACCGAGGTGTGAACTTCGGTTCCTATTCCTCAGGCTTTTAAGTTTCTCCACAAAACCCAACAAGTGGGTATAATTTAGGCAAACCATGCAGCAGCTAATCCTCTTTGAGTACACAGGATCTAGAGTTCTTCTATACATTAGATAATAGCAGCAGTACAAGAACCGACACTTCAGTTACTACAAGGCAAAGAATTCAGCTGATGATACCATCAAAAAGTCATTATGCAAATGACCAGAATGTATTTAAACTTGGTATTCTCGTAAGATTACTCATTACTGTCAGGAAAAGAAATGGCTTGCTTAAGTTCTTGAGTAGCTGAACTCAGGAAGACTGGATTCCTGCAGATTTGTATCCTCATCACATACTGTCCTAAAAGAATGACCTCAGTTCCAGCACGGGTTCCCTGACATCCTTCTGCAATGTCAGGGATTGTCCTTCCCCTGTTTGACATTCCTCGGCCCCTCCCTCACAGTTCTTCCAAGTTGTTCTTTCCACTTCACCACCTTCTTCTTTTCATACCCCAGTTGTCCCATTCCCATACCCCATATTCTATATTTCTCTCCCCATGTGCCCAACACGTGCATTTTTGTCATGCAAGTCAAAAGATAGCAAATATTTACTTCAAAGTGTGTATGCAATGTTTGACACGCTGGCCAGTGTCAAACCAGTGGCATTCTTGTCTAAGTTTGGCCCCTTTTCCTATTGCTAGTCACCAATTTTCATAAAACTTGAAAGAATTTAACCACTTTGATGCCTGTCAAGTTTGTTTAAAATTAGCCACTGGGTTCAAAGAATATTAAGACACAGACTGACAGGGTGAGAAGGTGATTATTAACTCCCACCAATTCAGGAAAACAAGCAAAAAGAGGGTAAAAAAATTGTCTCAAGAATAGGTAGAAGGGCAAAACACTTGCAAGTAGCATGGACGTTGAGATACCATGTTCGAGGCTCAGAAAACACATACGACTAAGAAGAAACACCAGGTTGTGGTGCCCAACAAGCCAGTATGGTTATTCAGCAAAATCAAGGTAGCTACAAAACAAAGCATATCCAAAGTATATAAATAGAAGACAACTACTTCTAGCAAATTAAATAAGTATCTACTGGCTTGTGTTACTATACTTAAGGGAAAGCTTCGAATACATTATAAAAGCCAACAAATAAAAACTCTTTCAAATGTCTCAAAAGAGAAAAAACACACCACCTAGACAGATTTAGCGAAGCCAAGGAAGCAAGACAACATCCACTATTATAAGTGATCTTTACAACTGAAAAGCTACATGTCAAATAAAGTAAGAGGCTTATACCCTCTAGTTCATCTTTAATTGAGAGCAGAAACTGCTTTAAAACAAAAGAAAAAAAAAAAAGAAGAGTAACAGGCTGCCAAAACCAGACAATGCCAATCCATAGTTCAAATACAAAATTAATGAACTACTACCTGTGCTGTGCAATCTATCCTTTAATCAACATCAGTGCTGTAAGACTAGAAGATGACAAGTGCAACACCAGTCTTTTCTTAAAGACAGTACAATGATCCTGAAAGCTACAGAAAAGTCAGTTTACTCCCACACTGGGCAAAGTAGCAGAGGCTACAATAGACAGAGAATTAGTTATTATACATTTATTATAGATGACTAAATGTGATACCACTGAAGAACCAATGCAGAAAAGAGGTGCCTCTCAAGTCTAATAGACCCAATTGTATCAATAAGCAAGCTGAAAAAGAAGATCAGGTCAACAGAAGAATACTTACATGTTTTCGAAGTCTAATTAAGAAACTAAGCCAAGGCAGTGGCTGACTTTTCTTGACACTACAGACTGAATACCAAAATCCTCTGATGCCAGAGACACAAGACTTAGGCCTCAAAGAGCCAGTACAGGAGAGTCATATCTCACCCGTGACCAAATATTTGTGAGACCTCAGTAAGCTCTGCTTCAGCAGTGCCCGCTCTCTCCCTTCATCCTCCTACAGCCAGAAATTACCCACCTGACTGTCAGCAGCTGTAGTTATAAAGTATAAACCAAAGACGAGAGTTTTATCTGAATTGCTCACATGTAAATTCCCTGAACTAGCCTGGTATGGAAAGAGACAGAAGATCCTTGGGCCCTAACAAACAGTTAAAAGATTAGAATTAAGGGGTGAAATAAATTACTGACTTTCACAATGACAGAAAGATTCTCAATAGCTTCCTTCAAAGATCTCTACTAGCAATTGTGCTATTCAGTGTGCAACAATGATCTGGAAGAGATTGAGAAGTAACAAGACAGCTTCTAGAGATGATGCCAGATAGTCATGGTATTAAAATAAAAACCTGACTGTAAAGTGCTTTAGAAGAATCCTTCTCACAAAACTGAGTGATGTGGCAATGAAGAAGCAGAGGAAATTCAAATGTCAATGAATACAGAGTAGCATACATGGGGAATAAAAATAATCCTAACTAAACACACATAGTGATGAGCTCTAAAATGGTTAATAGATTTGTGAAAGGATGTTGGCATTTCTGCAGAAAGCCTCCCAAAACATCTAAGCTGGGATCAAAGAGGCAATACAGTGCTAGGAATCAACTAAAAAAAAATTGAAAAATAATTTAGATCAAAACAGAAAAGTATTATTATGGCACTGTATAAATCTGTCGTGTTGCTACATCTTCAACTGTGTGACATTCTGGTCATCTTAGAATAAAACAGAGTAAAAGTAAAGAAAGTACAAAGAAGAGTTAGGGATGATCAGAAGTGCTAAGACGTTTCCTAATGTTTAGCCTTTTAGTATCTAGGAGGCTTTCTACCCTTTTTTCCCCCTCCTTTTCTTCTTTTTTTAAATTTACTTTCCCAAAAGCAAGCTACTAAAGCTTGTATAAAAACCATATTGTTATATAGACCGTAATGAAACAGGCCTCCGTATGTATATTGTGATCTTTTAAAGAGTACGTAAGGCAAACTACACCTAATCAGAAGATTAAGGTACTAAAAAGTTTTCATCGCAGTCCTGCAGTAGGGCTGAAAAGTGCTGCCTCTATGCGTAAGATAAGCAGCATGAATGTTGTTCATATCTCCACTGTCACTAACACAAAGGATCATAGAACAGTCAGGAATTAATCGGACCAGGAAATGTCTTGGTTACGGCTTTGACATGTCACAAACAGATCTGGAAAGAAAACATTTCTTAATTAGCCTTTATAACTCCACAGCACATAACCTATTGATAACAACTTTCTGATAACAGCACATAATGCATGTCTATTTTTGCTTGCTCACCTGGTAGTTTCTTTTCCAGTTGCTGCTGCTCTTCTTCTAATGCTGGTTCTTCTGGTAACCTTTGGTCTACAGATACTGAGCTTACAGCAGATATGCCACTACCAGAGCGTACTCTTCTGTCAATAAAACGAGAATTTCAAGTTGCTTAAAAGAACCTATGCCTGCCAAATTTATTTATGATTTAATGATGAAATTATAAATTAAATGCAATAACGTAATGTTTAATGATATTTATTGTTCCCCAGAGGATTTTACTCAGCCATTGCCACTAAGACAGCAGTGCTCTCCAGAGTCCCGAGAGCACAGACTGGTGACCTAAGAAACCTAGTTCAAAGTTCACAGCACCACACAACTTAACAGATGTGTTCAACCTGATCCTCAAGATCTTGTGCTTGTGACCAGCCTGAGGCTGAGGAAACACTAACTTAAACTATAGCAAAAGTTGCAAAGACAGAGGAATAGCTCACTATAATCAAGCTAAAAACAAGACTGCCGATGGAATAAACAAAAAAATTGTAATCTTCAGGACGATACTTAAAGAACATGAAGCTACGACTGTATGCAAACATTTCTTTCCATTGCTGTTACTATCTTCCCACCCATTTCTCAATTAAAAAAGTGAAATAGAGAAACAGAAGTAATGACTCAACACCATTCACAGATACAACTCTATCAAAAGACGTCTGAATTTGCTTCAGTGTAAATTCGTAGCATATTTTGAATTCCACTACATCCCATTTGCTCTACAGAAGTATAAACTTGAACACTTTAAATTTGTATGGCCAGAATGAGTAAGTTTTGGAAGGTAGGCTAGTATACCTATTCTTACAAGGAATTCTTATAACTGTATTCTTACAAGGAATTTTTGCTGCTTCCAGCATCCGGTACTTGTAATAAAATCAAAAAGCTAGATAGGCATTTCCCAATGAAAAGGCACTCTGTGCCATGCAGTACAAAAGGGAGAGGGGTTACTCTTCAATCTCTCGCACTTTACAGTCAGAGGACAGCTTTCCCAAATGAAATAAAAATTTAGGAGCAAGACTCCAGAATTATAACCAGTTACCTAAATGAAGGTGGAATATACTCTGGAGGCAGTACAGGTGGCAGCGGCTGACCAGACATAGCTACATCAATTAAGTGCATAGCCAGAATAAACTCTTCAGCTGTAAGTTTTCCATCTTGATCGATATCAGAAAGATTCCTTTTTAAAGGGAAGGTACAAAGTAAGTAAATTCTTCAATATTAAAAATCATTGTTAAAAAGCATAGTTTTAACATATTCAGTTCCAAATTAATTCAATTTTTCACACTACAATGTCTCTTCAGAACAACTAAAAAGCAAAACCCAAACGCTTCACTATTTCCCACATTTCTCATGCATGTCTGCCTTGAAACTATCCTTATAGCCATGGCTTCTACTTCACTTGCTCTTTGAGTGCTGCCTGTACTATATGCCATATAAGTAACATTAATCAATGGAGTTTTCTTGAATATCTTGCGAACATCCACTACACAGTATCATTTAGAAAAGAATCAGCTCAGCTGTTGAGTAAGACTTCTTGGTTTGGCCTCCTTCTTCCCTAGAGGCTCCTATCTCACATTCCAGAGCACATATTTACATTAAAATCAAAGCCATTAACATTCTAGTCCTGACAAGCACAAAAACATTTTAGCATTATGCACATATTGAAAGTTATAGAGTAACATCTCTGGATAGCCAAAAACCAGTGCTCCAACACATGCACAAAATGCTTTTACTCACGTTAAGGTGGTATTGGACAAAACTTAATAACCTAAACATCAGGTTTGTTTCTCTAGAATGCTGCACTCTAATCATGCAGGAAAATTTTCCCATGATACGATGAAAATCAAAGGTAAGCAACTGATACATTCTTTTGAAAGGACCTTGTTTATGCGATTTAAATTTGGAAGACAATTATAGCCTCATTTAATCTGTGCTTCTGTTACTGAACTCCTCAGGCTACATTACAAGAACAAGCCAGTAGATTGAAAATCTAGCATGCCTAGATATAATTGATCAACTATCTTAACAGTCTGGTCCACATCTTTGTTACTGAAATACCAAAACCGCTGCTACAGAAAAGCTGACAGGCTGCGTATCAGTACTTCACTTTGTGTGTCTAAGAGTCAACAAATCCAAATCTTGCCCCAGAGAACAGCAACAGTGGTTCCACTGCCACAGATAAGTATCAGGAAAGGGAGTAATACTTAGGACAACAAAAGCTGTAAAATCCATTCCTTATCTCAAGAGGCTTGGCAGTTTTGCATGTCAAAAATTAAAAGAGTTACATTTAGAACTCCTGGAGTATGCTGACATCATTTCCCTGCCCACACAACCTACTTAAATGCTGACAACAAGCCGAGTATTTTCTGGTTAATCATCTGTTGGATGACTGGATTGATTTTTTTTTTTCCTTACACTAGCTTTGTTAGGAAACAGAAGGAGGAGAGAGGGCTTTTTAAGATAGAATAAAAAACATCAGTGCTTTGCAAAGAAAGCAAGTACAATTGGAACTTCCACATTAGAGTGACAACAGTTGACATCCTCACACAACAGTCACTTGGGTTAGTGAGTTGACAATATAGTATAGAAGTTCATTAGAAATAATTTTCCGTATGACAATAAGAACATAACAAACCTCAGCAAACAATAAATTGAAAGGAAAAAACCCATTATTTTAAATGTATGTAACTCCAGCCCCTTGGAAATCACAGAATCATGGAATTGTAAGGGTCGGGAGGGACCTTCGGAGACCATCACCTAGTCCAATCCCCTGTCAAAATAAGCCCTTAGAAACTCATATAAAAGGCAAATTAGCCCCAAAGAAAGTATGGTTCTGGATTAAGCTTCCTTTTGTACTACCTGTGCAAATGTATAAATTTCACTGGTTCTGTCTCATGTATGGCTAGGGATGCGGAAGACATAGGAGGCTAAACATCTGGTCTGCCTAAAAACTCCATAATCGAAACCCAACTTACAAAACATCTATGTGCATAGTGTAAAAGATGATCTTTTACTTTTCTGAAGTAATATTAATATAAGCATAGCAGTGCAGGTTTTGTTTTATAAAGTTATACATTAAAAAGAGCAAAATATAGTTATTTATTAGTGGAGGAAGGCTGAAAAGGGAGGAAACACCCACAGTATATAGTATAGAGGTTTAAATACAGTTTCCAGTTTGATGGAAATTGATAGATTTATTTTTACCATATTGTAGCGAGCTGAGCCTGTGGTAAACTTGACTGCATAAGAATAGTTCTTGCTTGTGGACCTAAAATAGTGAAACAAGGATTAACAAATAAATAAATAACCAACTTTCTCCTTTTCTTACATTACCAAGTGGCTACTACACAGGCATAGCTTAGTTCTGAATAGGTAGCACCGAAGAGATGTTACCAGCATGAACTAGGCTATGAAAGGCAAAGGGATGCTCCCAGAAGTAGTAAAACTAAGCCAGAGTACCATTCTAGTTTCTTTCTGAAATTGGATAGGCACCCTCATCAGTGGATGAACTGAACACTTTAAAGGGTTCCACAAGTTTTCACATAACCCATTGTACCATTTCCAAGAATCATTTCCCACTGCCAACTTAGTGTGCAGAAAAAAGGAAAAAAGGTGATAAAATGATCCCAGCTATGATGAATATTTGCTTCTAAACAAGATCATTAAGCAGTTGGGAGATTTGAACAGAAAAATATTGACAGTGGCAATAGACAGATGAGAGTGTCTTACTATATGAATAGAATTCTAAATGTTATTATAATTGGCCTTTTACAGTTCAAAAAAAGGAGACAGCAAAAACTTCTTCAGTACCTGTTAAGTGTCCACTCATTGTTTTATCATGGCTATTGAACAGCTGTCTGTACTTCAGTCTTGATGACTGAGGTACAGCCCACTCTGCCACAGGAGGCACACTAGAATTAGAAAAAGGATAAGGGGGGGAATATAATTTTAAATTTAATCACATGAAATTAACAAATACAACAGGATTAAGTGCTGCACAGAGATAGTTTTATGCCTGAAATAGTTCTTTTCACAAACATTCCCTTCTATTGCTGAAACAACAACAGATTTGACTTTTTGTTTGAAAACATTTATTATAATTCAGTGTCTTAGAATTTGTTTTTTGGTAAAGTTGAATGACAGGCCTAAGAGTTTTGCTTTTTTCTTTACTAACAGAGAATTAAGTAACCTAAACAGTTTAGAGAAGCTAAAAGCTTTTACCTAAACATGTAATAGGAAATGCCTTACAGTCAGCAGCAGTAATATCTCATTTTACCCTGTCTTTAACTGCCTGTCTTAGCCAAATAATTCATAAGCTGATTAAGGAAAACAAATGTAAAATATGCTGAAAACATAGAAAAAAAGTGTGAAAAAGCTACACTTGAAAGCAATCAATGTTTCTCTTAATGGAACTCGACTGACAAATATAATATTCCCCGTTCTAATTCATTCACATAATAGGTTGAGTGCTGTTATTCGTAACTATAATTTCCCGTGCTTGATGGCTGACAAGTCTTTATACTGAAAAATGGCGAGCACAGTTTTTCTGCCTTTAGGCACATTCAAACTTTGTCCTGTTTTGTTATGGTTGA
>JAOXJM010000001.1:112623952-112638440 GCA_026413425.1 Tringa solitaria | reverse complement strand
TCAGCTTTTTTTAAAAAAATGTGCAAGTCCAGGTCTTGTCTCTATGACAACTACAGAACTAGTAGAATGATTCTCTCCCTCTCAAGAGGCTGAAAAACTGAATAATTTGGAGAGGAAGAGAATTTTAGTCAGACTGTTTAGTTTTGTTAACACCTATTTAAAGCTAATGCCTACGGAACATTTTTGGAGAAAGGATGTCTTGTTTAAGACAAAACTTCTTTCCCTGTTTAATTAAGAGGCAAGAGAAGTTCCAAAGGGACATTTGAACTTTCACTGAGTCTTCAGAAAATAAGATAACCAGACCAAATTTGATATTTATAAGATGAAGATAATTTTAAAAGAAAATAAGCTATTTATTTAAAAGCCATATACATCCAGCCACTCTTTTAGGCATGTATATTTCCAAAGCAATTGTTTTTCTTGCAAGAAAGTAATTCTCTTTTTCTAATCAGAGCAAGATTCTGCCCTTAAAAGTCCTTACTACAACAAGAAGTTTTTATAACTTCAATAAACTCCTCTCTCTTTCAAACAGTAAACAACGGAGGAAAAGTTAACAGATTTGTGAAAAGTTATCCATCCCCCTGCTGCTCTTTTCCAATCTAGAATGAAAACCAGTATTATTTCACTCTCTCTAGCACCCAGAAAAATTTTAGTAGCAATATAATTAATGTAAATTATGAATAATCTATGTAAGTTAGCATGTCTGAGTCTGGCATGGTCATATAATTTGGAGCAGAAACAAATGCAATCCTGCATGAAGAAATTAGCAGGTTGTAGAAAAGTTCGTGATGTGTAATATACAGCAATACAGATTTTGATCTGTCTAAACTCACCAAGAAATAGTAAAAATTTCAGACTTTCAAGCTGTATCTCCAACTACAATAGAAATAGTCTATGCCAGTCTTAATTTTTGTAACAAATTTTGCAAGTCTTGCACAGGCTACCTGTTAGAAGATTTTGAATACTGACTACTGTGGCTTAGCCACTGTATTAGTGCAGTTTTAATCGAGTTGAGAGCATTTAGTAACCTGAAAATCACCAACTTAAAGAATGCCATTTGTGGAAGGTACCTACTTCCAACAACTGAACTAGTAACTTAAAAACTCTGCTAAAATATATTCCAAAGCATATTTGTCTTGTTAGACTTTTGGAAAGCACACTGAACTAAACTGGTGATCTTAAACCCCAGACCGTGAAATACAGTTACTGTCCAAATCTGTACCAGTAAACTTCACTCTGTGACATAACTGCAATTCTCCCATCCCCTCCCATATACTCACCATATCTGTGCTAGTACTGGTTGAGGTAACCCAGATTGAAAAAAAAAGTTTCTAGCTTGATCACCTACAAAATAAATAGGACATCATTTCAGAAAATGCTAAAAATACCTGTAGGAGAAAAGAAGAAATCATGAGTCAAAAATACCTAAACCAGAAGCAACAGTAAACCCATAAATACTTAATGCTATGCATACAAACAGAGGATGAGATTTAAACTTATTTTGTCACTTGCAAACCTACCAGATAGCTCCAACAGGCACAGATTGTTTAAGCCTGCTGCAGACTGCACCACATGAAGTCAACTGGGCACACACATAAGGGCAATGGAAACCTCATGGTTCACAGTGTCTCATCTGTGATAATGGCTCTCTTTGCAGGAATCATATGCCTTGTGAGAAGAAGAAATTTTTTTCTGCCAGGAAACTATGTAACAAGATAAACTCTAGCTTAGATTTTTTTGAAGTACAATGCCAGTGAGCTAGTACAAACTATAGTAAGTGGTCTTTACCCTGATATGAACCTGATAAGCTACCGTTAAAGAAAGCAATGGAATATTTCAAAGCCATTTTCCAACTATCAATTAAATGTAAGGATAAGAAGACAATTACAGGGATTAGGTACTTGGAACTGTTGTAGCTTGTAAAGTTGTAAACAGACTAGAAATAGCACTAAATATCAAAGGAGGTAAAAAGGGGCAGTGTTTTGTACCATACCATGTAACAGGAGCAGATACAATCAAATTGCATACTTGGAGGCACGTATGGCTCCGATGAGACTCTGCTAAGAATCTGACTCCACATTCTGGAAATCTTCTTAATGGATGACACAGCAAGAAAGGTATAACACTTCTATACCTTTCATTTCAATTAAGTATCAGAGTTTAGATAGCACCATGCAGCATCACACAGGTTGCTATGATGAAAGTTAACTCCATCTCAGCCAGACTCAGTAGAGCAAGTTAATTCACTGAACACCATTAAAAGCACTATAAATATCACCATGCATCAGGATAATTCCGCATCCTGAATTCTAACTCTACAGTTTCTAAGTATCAACTGGCTCTACACAACAGAACTGCTTTACAGACCCACAATTATAAATAATTTTAATTCTACTTACAGAAAAATCAAGTGGCATAAACCAGGTATATAGCTGGTAAATATCAGAAAAAATAGTAGAAAAGATGGGGCTGATGTGGCAAGGCATATGAAAAACAGGATATAAAATGAGTAAGATAGGTTCAGTTTTTTAAATTCTTATACCCAAATGTCTCCCAGGCAATTCTGTATATATTTACACTCATTAGTTAAGATTTAATTAAATTAAAAGTGAAAACTATTTCATTACCAGTGATAAATCCAGATGTTGGTTTCAGACTATGGAACTGTTGATCATGTTTAGCTCTCTCCTCCACAGTAATAGCCCAGATATCCAGGTTGCCTAGTTCAAAAGAAATGGAGAAATGAAACTAAGAAACATTATCTAAAAACTACATTATTTTTATTTCTGAGTGTAATTATATCACATCATACTGGACCACTGAAAACAACATACACTTACAAGCTGTTCATCCAAAGTCTATAGTTGAAAGCTCCATGAATCCTTAAATAGCCACTTAAGAATTTACCAGAACTAAGTGTT
The DNA here is from genome assembly GCA_026413425.1 of Tringa solitaria. NCBI lineage: Eukaryota > Metazoa > Chordata > Aves > Charadriiformes > Scolopacidae > Tringa > Tringa solitaria. Next base: position 112,635,519 of record JAOXJM010000001.1, on the reverse strand, counting down.
ACCAACTTAAGATGGCTGCTAAGTACTAATTCACTTATGTCGCTCATACAAAAATTCAAGTTACAACCAGGCTACTCAAAGTGCAATCAAACACACAAATGGGCTATTAAAAGATATCATACCAGAGAATATAATGCAGAAAGTTCATAACACTAGATATTTAGGGGGTGGGAGGTCATTTGCCTCCCGGAAGACACACATCTGAAATGCAAGTTCTTTTAACTGAAAAAGTACCCTAAATAACCAGTTATGTACTAAGTGGTTTTGTACTATTACAAGAGAAGAACTCTCCTTACTTATCTAGGAAAAGTCCATTTCAACCAGATAGTAAATATTTTTCATGGGCAAAAATAGCACAGAAAAGCGTGCTCCTCATTCTTCTGAGAATGAGAAAGCTGAGTAAGAATATATTTCACAGACCAGATTCATGCTTACACAATGTTTTTTCCAGTTTTTGCAACAATTCCTCTTCTCTCTCTCCTCTTGAAGACATTCCATTTTCATCCTTCAGACTATTCGAACTCAGAGCAAACATATCTCAATTTCCGCTTGAGATCTCCAATGAACTTTCTAAGACTGTGTTTCAGGTTTGTCTCAACAATTTCTAACCAGTAAAAATCATTATTTCAGCATCTGTAGAAGTACATGCACTGGTGCACCTTCCTGTAACTGTAACCTTCCTACTGTACTTCCTACTTCCATTTAATGATATGAAGGCATCTAAGTTGATGGAATCACTGTTTTATTGAGGTAATAAAAAGTTAAAATGCAGATTTGCAGAAAAATAAGGAGGAGATCATCTAGCATTCACTCTGTCACAGCACTAAATTCTCAGGAATTAAATTTCAGGTAATAAGGTCCACAAATAGTTATAACAAGTAACTATTTGTGGACCTCTCAGACTTCATGCAGGCTGAGGAAGAATAAGATTCAACAGTTATGAAGAACATGAGAATTTCCTGCTGCCTTTCTGCTATTTGAAATCTATTTTCATGTGGCAAAATGTACTTTGGAGAGAAAAGGAAGCGGACAAGAGGAAGAAAAAACATTCCTTCAAACAGTAGATTTCATTAATGAAAGAAAAGCTACATTCTTGGTAAAAACTGGTCACCCCAGTTTCAGGTAATCTATGTATTTCTAGAAGCAGACAGGTCAATAATATCTAATTCAAAAAAGGACATTTTAAGATTAGTCCCGAAATCCCAGAATTTTAGTGATTAAGTTCACAGAGGCATTGTAAACAGAGTTCACAGCTGTGCTCCCTATGGGGATGAAACAGGACTCTTGGGATATGAACATCCCAAAGCACAATAGTTGACGTAAGAAATTATCCCCCCATCTTCTCATGAACTCCTGACAGGCAGAAGGAATAGTGTTGATTAAGACTTTATGACCAGTATGCAGACCAGACCAACTAGTCTAGGCCAACTAGATGCAGATGAACATCTCCCTGTATTGGAAACATGACAACTCCAGCCTAAGATCCTAAGGCTGGATGTGGTAACTTACACAGAGGCAGAATTTCTTGAATATAAAGTGGGGAAAGGAAAAAAAAAAATACAACAAATCAACATGAAATTTGCAATCGTTTGCTGACTTGCTCTCTCTCTCAAAAAAAAAAAAAAAGGAACCAACAAAAAATCCCAAACCCAAAAAACAGAAAAACAGCTCTTCCTATCTTTACACAATGGCAGCAATAATACCCAAACCTAAAAACTCTTATGGCATGAAGTAACTAAAAATGTGTTCTATTAACTATTTTAAAACAAATTCTGTTGTTGATTTCTTCTCTGAAGCCCCTGTACTAGAACCAATGATTGTCATTATTTACTCATCCAGATGGAGATTTGGTTGGTATTGAAACAGCATGAACACCAAAAGAGCCAATGTTAAACCAAGCAAGCTGAGTAGCCTCTTCTGTCAGAAAATACGAATGACATCTCTGGCATTGCCTTGCTTCCATCTTTTGTTATTTGAGGAAACAATAAGACTTATGGGAGGGCACGAAGCAAGATCTTACTGAACACCAAGACACCATTCACGGCTTCAGATCCCAGATGACAATGCAGAGGTTGTGGGGCTCTTCAAGATATTTGGATACAAAGGGGGCAGTCACCAAACCACAAAATTGACTCATAAGCAAGATATTCTTGCATGCAGCAGCAAGCCCTCTAACCATCTTTTCTTTTACATAGCTTAGCAATCACCTCATCTGCAAAAGTGAAGCAGTGGACTCTCGTAAAAGAAATGGGCATTTTCTTGTCCTGGACAAATAGACAGAAGGTTGGCCATACCACATTCTTCCCAACAATTATAAAAATCCTATCATGTTGGGGTTTTTTTAAATTAATTAGTCATTCTTCAAATGAGCAGTGTTCTGGAATATCAATGAGTCACCCCAATTTAAATATTGGGTGCTGTGCTCTGTCCATGCTCATTTTCCAAGCTGACTTGAACAATTCTTTAAAAAGAAAGGCAGTAAAAGAAAAACAAAAACACCATACATTGGTATTCACAATCAGAGGAACACCAGATACTGCACATTCGGGGTGAAGGCTCTCCCAAGATGGAGACTGCATAAATCTTTTCTGCATCTTGTTTGGTGATCACAGGCAACAGAAAATGTTGCATTCTTGAAAGGACGATAAATATCCCCATAAAAATTAGACTTTTCTTTACACCATTTGTTTCCTCTTACAACAATCTTTTTGCTGTCATTCTTCTAAGAGGAGCTATGATGCTATTTGGTAGACTTGGTTCAAGTATGAATATCATAACAAACTTCCCTCACACCACACCAAGTTAAAGATACTCCAGAAACTACATTAGCCACATGCTTATTTCAACTTCCTCTTTGCAGAGCAGTCAGATGAGAAAAGTTGTTTGAGAAGAAACAGTGAATTCCCTCCTAAAGCCATGTACAAGAGTTAACAGGATCCTGAACAACAGATGTAAGATCAAATGGTAATACACAAAGTTGAAAAAAGAAAGCTGCTATCCATCTGTAATGCAATGAGAACTCTCTGAAGATGACAGAGGAGAATACTTTGAAGACAAGATTTCCAGTAAGAATGTGCCTCCACATTTAAATATGGGTGCATGCAAAGCACAGCCCTAACTCTAAACAAAAGGAAATACTTCATTCGAAACAAGCAGATTTCTTTCACATCATGACTTCTTTTAAATTGTGAAAAACATGGTGAAATGAAGTTGTTCACAACTTTTTACACGACCTGAAAGGGTATCCTACACGAAACTGTCCAGTCAGTTTATTTCATCACAGCTTTTGGTATCCAGTTTCACTCCCAAACTGAGAAAGTCTGTGACCAAACAAGATACAATTCCAGAGACCTGGACTTAAAGATAATTAAGGCAATGAATGGCAGCTTCCAATTATGCATTTGTTCTAGCTGCCATATGCAAAAAGATGCCTCTGTTGTGTTTTACGGACTTTTTCAGGCGGACAGAGATTGCATCCAATCGCATCTAACAAGGACTGGGTCTCGCTAACAACATACTCTGAATAACATGTGCGTTTCCTGAAGTCTCCCACTGAAACACTAACACTAGATACAAATTCCTAGCTATATGCGATGTTCCTAGCTATATGTTCCTTGCTATATCCAATCCTAAAAACTAGATTCCCATATATATTTATAGATACACACACACACAAATATACATATACACACAAGAATCATATCTGCATCTCCAGAAAAAAGCCCTTAACAGATACAACATTTAAGTGGAACCAAACTAGTTACTTAAGGTCTCAGAACTGAAATTTATCTTTGTAATCTTTCTTCAGATCGGTTGCAAAACTGGGCTTAAAAATGTCTTTCATGTGAATAGCAAAATTGAAGTCTCTATTGCACTACCAAGGCCCTTCCCAGATCTTTCAAAAAGACTGAAGTTCAACATGCTATACCTTTCCCCATTATAAATGGAGAGCTAAAAAAAATGCAGCACCTTTGTTCTAATCTAAACATGAATTATGGGACAATAAGGAAACGAAATTTGAAGTGATAGCATCCAAAGGCACCTGCTGTACTTTTTAGCAATTAAAAAGTCCAGGAATCCTCAAAGAAAAAGCATATCCACTTCTTAGCCCCAACTCATGCACAACGAGGCTATTCCCTACTACCAGGGGCTGAGTGGCCTGAATCAGCTCTACAGTTACAAACCGTAGGACAAAGCCATCACAAATCAGATAAACTATCACCTCAGAAAGATATGCTATCCATAAACACTTCCACACAGAACATATTTGGAATAGATTTATGCAGAGTTTTTGCATACAAGAATAGTTAAGAATACACTATAAACAACTTACCCCCAAAAGGTGTTGGAAACTGAGCCATGGTTCTGTCACTTTTAGCTTGTTAATAGATGCCTGAAAAAGAAAAAAAAAAACAACAACGGATAATCAAAAAGTTACAGTATCCTCCATTTTCAATATATTTTCTGTACCACCACATAATTAATTGGTACAGTAAAAATAAAGGCACTAAAGAAATAGGATCATATAAAAACTACATGCAAGAACTGTTACTTACAAGAGAACTGTATCATTTTTTTTCACTCCCCTACACATCCACAAGTGTGTTTTCACACTAGGAAAGAGCTACATTTCAGTTCTGTTTCAAGAATGTCCTCAAAAACAATCTTAATTTATAAATAATTAGTGATATAGTAAAGAACAGAGTTAAGTCAGCCACAACAGACAAGATCTCAGTGACACTGCTCAAGGCTGCATTACTTTAGCAGGTTTTAGAGCTCTGCTCCTACTTAAGAGCAAAATTGGCTTTATTTCCAACTGTTGAAAACATACAACATTATCAGCGATCTGTTTTTTATTCCCGACAGAAAAACTCATGAAATGCACTGTCTTGCTTAGAGTTCTTTTGTTTTAAACAAATTACATCAAAAAATGAAACTAGATTTCAAGACTGCTTTACCCCCAAACTAGCCCACAAATGTAATAAGCACATCTGAATGGACAAAGTGCTAAAGGTAACATTGCAAGCAAAAAATATGTTACTTGGTGGGAGATACTCTTAAGTGAGCACTGCTGGCTTTTCAAATAAAAGCAATCCACACAGTCTAGAAATTTAATCTTTAAAGAAAAAACGAAAACATTTTTCTTACTCCACACAAAGACTGACATGAACTGCCTGAGCCAAGAGGACAATAGCTAGCAACAGAGCCACAAAACAATGAAAAAGCAGCCTCTTGTCCTACTAGATTCCACTCATGTTTTCCAGGCAACAGGAGAAAAGCAAAAGGAAACAGAATCAGAAGGAGAATAATTTAGACCGCTTGAACAGCAGCAGAAATTTATCAATATCACTAAGAAAAGGCATTAACTTGCATCAACAATTTCCTTTTGTCTGAATTTCTTGTTTGCTCCCCTCCCCATCCCCCTTTCACACTTCCCACATACTCTTCTGGCTCCCAACTTGGGAACCTACTATATATACACTCCACAGATGTCACTGTAGAAAAACCCACAGCACTTTTGTAAGCCAGTCTCGCCATCAGTTGTAATTTAGAGAACTATGAAAAAAAGACTGAATTTTTTTCTCATAATTTGGCAGAGCAATGAAGCACAGTACATGACTCATGAAACCTTCTTCCAAATGCCAGGTAACACAGCCAATACTAATTTCATACACAGCAAGCATTATCTCAAACGTTTAAAATCACAAGCATACTGATAGCATGCTTTCAGAATAAGCTATCTTAGCAGTATGGCTCTTTCAAAAGCATTTTCTTAAGTGCTAGAAGATCAGCACTTTAATCTTTGCTTATGTTTTCTTATTGTATTCCGCTGCAGGCAATACCCCTATTATGCTTCTATTTTTTAAAACTGCAAGCAAACTCTACGGAAGAAAAAAAAAAAGTTCTCCAAACTTCCACACATACACTATTGAACCTTACAGCACAGGCGGTATTTAAACTCGAGTGTTAAAAAGATAACAGGAGACAAACAGAGCACAGATTCTCTTCCTATTTCAATTTCCTAGAGTATGCAGAAGGACAGGAAAAGAACTTGGAGCAGTAACAGAAGGACAAGAGACATGAAAAGGAGAACTAGAGGGTGGGTTGGGGAAGTGGTGGGGTGATGTTCAGTTAGTTTTGTTGTTTTGGTTTGGGGTATTTTTGCACACTAGGAAAACTTAAATATTGTAGATATATTGTAAATACTGGGACAGAAGAGTGCATAAAAAGATTGCAAGTGTTTAGCCACTTAAGGGAAGATATTCCTCCACAGATTATTAATACTCCAAAGGTATTGGCAGTTTATTCTTCCTTTACCTTGAACAGATCAGAGAGAGGGAAAAGAGTGGGAAATCTAAAGACTGCCCCTGTGCTGGATGACAAAGAAAGCATAAAACTATTCTAAAGATCTTCTGGAGAAAACTAAAAATTAAAAAAAAAATAATAAAAAAAAAAGGACTTAGCAGTAAGCAGATTGAATAGTGATGGGTAAAATGGAGAAAAGGAGTAGAAAGCTATGTTTAAATTTGAGAGACTGAGAAACAAAATAAAATGGACTGCAAACAGACATACAATAGGAAGCAGAGAGAGAGGGAGAAAGATCAACATACTCCCATAAGACAGTAGTTTATATTTGCTGTTTATCACCAATGTAACATCCAACTTCCACTACCGGAGGTTTCATTTTACATGTCCAAGGTGATACCAGGGGCTCTAACGCTACAGGAATTGAACTTTGCCACTGTGGACAGCTGATTCCAACAACTCAGGGTTTGTTATATACAAAAATGAGGGTTAAAAGAGATAAGAAATTTCACAGCATTCCAATATTGACTTTGTAGTTTTTAGTTTAAGTATCAAAGAGCTGGAGAACCTGCCCTCTGAGGAAAGAGTGAATGAGTTAAGTCTTTTCTCTCGGGAGAAAAGAAGGCTCAGGGGGACCTCACCACAGTAGTCCAGTATTTAAAGGGTGGCTACAAAGAGGACAGAGGCTTCCTCTTCACCAGAGCCATATGGAGATGGGACAATTGATACAAGTTACACTGGGAGAGATTTCATCTCAATGTTTAGATTTCATCTCAATCTCTCACTGAGAGAGATTTCATCACAAATAATAACCTCCCCAAGGAAGTGGTAGAGTCCCCATCACTGGAGATTTTCAATATGAGGTTGGACAGGGTGCTAGATAATCTCACCTAGGCTCCATCTCCCATGAAAGGTTAGACCAGATGGTCCTTCGAGGTCCATCCTGACCTTGGATGTTCTATGATTCTATTTTTTGGGTTGAAGATCTCTGGGATGGAGACCAGGTATTACTGATCCAAAAAGCATCTGGTGTAGTCATTATATTATAAATTTATCATGTATTTTTAAATTATTGTAATGAAATTTCAAGCACTGACATTACAATTTCAAATGTTATTTTGAAATATTAACAAGTTGTTATAGATCTGCATTCCTCTTACCCTAATCTCTACCAGTTCCACAACAGCATTAACTCCTCTGCCTTCCTTGTTCCTCCCAACTCCCCCAACAATAACACAAAACAAAAGTGGTCAAAACAAAAATCATGTAGGAACCAAGTGACCAGAAGGCTGACAGAAAAACAGATTGGGTAAACTGAGCTCTGTACCATTCCCTTCGGGAAAGCAGTAACTTCTCTCTAACTAACTACTGATATTCATGTTTGTAGGAACTTTAGTCTCTCAGCAATTTTTTGAACTCTATCAAATTCAACTGACATTGACCACCGAGTTCAGAAATTATTCAAGTGGGAAGGAGGAGAGACAACAAGGGGAACCACAACTGCACTGTCAGTCAATCGTGGCAAACCACAACTGCACTGTCAGTCAATCACATACACTGTTTCCTTAGAAAGCCAGCCCAAAACTCTTACCATAAGCAAAATTATGCTAGTAATGAACTGTTAAATAATTTACTTTCCACAAGAATCAAAAGATGCAACTTTGTACTGCTTTTAGAAAGAACAATATAGAACATTGAGCTACTCACCTTTGCTTGTCTGCAAAAAACCATCCCCGCACTGACATTTGACAAACAAATCCAACATTAAACACTTCCTTCAAACTTACATCACTTAATCTATAAACAACAAAGAAATAATCGTCTAATTTACACACAATACAAACCACTAAACACCACAATCATTCAAAAATTCTGTATTTCCCAACTCTCCACAAAAGGCATACACACCAGCTTTCAAATTCACAGTGTGGTACCCGCATCAACCATACTGCACGCCCTCTCCCCACAAAGGTCTCTGTGCAGCACCAGAATGCATTTACGTTCTCAGGTCAGTGAAAGCAGGGTAATGAACAAATGATGTTCCAGTAGATCAATAATCTGCAAATGCACACAAGACCCATTATACACATCTGCTCTCTGTAATTCTTTCTGCTCAGGATTATTATATTGTGTCGTTATGAGCAGGCAGAAAGGATGCTGGTTGTGAGCATTGTTTCAGTTTCACTCAACATCTACTGTGTTCAGGGGTTTTACCTGTCTGACATTTGGGAGGTGGAAAGCCCTCAAAGTCTGGGAGAGAACATCTCCAGCAAGTAAAGTGGGGAAAGACAACGGTGTTATCTCTCAAAAATAGCAGAGTTGATAGGATCAGATGAGTCTACATTTTTCAGTCTGAGGACCAATGCTATTTCTCAGAGGTAAGGAGATGGGCAATACTTGGAGGTAGGTTCTCAGCACTAATTGTCCTCCACTGTGGCAATCCTACTAGAATACATAAAATCTTCCAATCCATTATCTCCCACAGACTTCAGAGCACAATGAGGCCTTCCCCATGCCTGAGAATGGGGGATGATGGAATGTCATTCTGGTACACGGATGTAAAACATAGAACAAACATTAGGACCAGGGTATTCAGACAGGCATAATTTTTATATTCTCTACAATTAGAACTTTCATAATCTACACAACTATTTTTATATACACAGAGAGTGTTAAAACATACATTTAAAAGGCATAGGTTATTTTACCAGAAAAATTTGCTTAACCCAGCTCTGAGCAACAGAGACAAGGAAATGCCCAGCCATCTCAGCTGTTAGTGCTCTCTCTTCCATCTTATACTACTGCAGATAAACCCAGAAATATTTTATTTCCCATTCCTCACCTCCAAATATTTAATCTCTTCTCATAAACCAATATTCTATATAGAAGTAATGCTTTTATAAGTAAAAGAAGTACTCTTTTAACATTCTGCTCCTCCTTAGAGTGCTTTCTAGACTAAAATTTATTCATATAAAGGTAAAACAAACATATACTGAGACTAACTTCATATGTACATAAGCCCAAATCATATCTAAATTTATGCACTGATGTCTTACCTAAGTTTTTACCTCGACAAAATGATCAAGTTGAAAACAGCTACACTAACAACACTTTTATGCATAAAAGTCAGACATGTATGAAAATTCCTTCCACTGTATATTATATATGGACTTTAACAATGTGGCTCAAAACTTTATTATAGCTTCTATTTAAAGTTATCTGTGCTCTTCTAAGGACATGTTTACACAGAAAACGGCCATAAAGCTATAGGAGATATAAATTAAGAGCAATTTAGCTATTTCAGTGCTATGTGTCTTTATATGGACAAGTTTCACACAAAAAAGACTACATTTTTATTTTCCTTAAAATGCAACACAGCATTTCAATTCCTAAACAATCATTCACAAAATAATTTGGGCAAACAATTCAAGAAGTAATTTCTGAGACAACTTATCAGTCACCTTCCTCCTCCTACAGGAAAAAAAAAATAAAACCAACCAGATAAAACACCCACATCCTTCTAAAGAATTCCAAATTATGACAAAACATCCCCAAGCAGGATGTCTTGTGAGAGTATCACAGACTAACAGTAGGTTTTGTTGTTTTCCCATGTTACATGGGAAAGCCTTTATACCAGTATTATTTTAATAAAAGGACTCTGAGAGTTTCAGCAAAGCCTGGGAATTTTAGATAGATTTTGGAAAACAAAAACAGTTTGAGACATTCATGTAGCCTTGATTCTTGCTCTTTGGAGATCAGGTAATTAATATAGTTACCAGTTCCAGTGAAACTTTTCAGCTTCTGCTCTTTACAGGAATGACTTCTCAGTGTAAAAACCTTCACAAATGTTAAGTTCTAATGTTTCTTGTATTTTTTGACAAGGACCCAAATGATATTAACAAAACTTGTCACTATTGCAAACCCTTTTCAATACCTGTGGCAATGATCAGACTGCTGAGAAGGTCACTTCTGTATTCACGGTATGTATCTTCAGCTACAGGGAAAGGATAACCTGACCACAACAGAAGAAAAATCACTATAAGTCAACGAAGCAGGCAACAGGTGTAGTAGCAAGGCACTCTTCTCCACTCCAAGTTAGAAGACAGCTCAAGAGTCTAACAAATAAAGAACTCCTTACTTTCTTTAAACAGGAAAAATTGAGACATTTATCAACCCAATGTTGTCATTTATCAACAACTGTGGTGGAAGCCCCAGACTAACAACAAAAATGGTGTTTCTGAGTACAACAAATTTGCAAGCAGTTAAGGACGTTGTTTATTTCCTGGCCATGGTACTGTCACTTTATCTTGTTCAGTCACGTAAGCTTTAAGTGTTTCCACAGGAAAGTCCTCCACAACTGCTTCCACGGGAACTACCAGGTTTTTGTCTGTTCTTGTTGAAATAGTACATAAGGGACACACTGTCCAAAACACATTCAAGACCTTCAGGTCAAAGTTCAAGAGGATGGTTATGAAGAACATTCTTGGTGAAATCAGACCTCTACCACCCAAAATCCTCAGACAAGTTTAAGATCCAGGCAACAGACTTTTTTGCCATCCAGACAAACAGCTGGCTTGCTGTTTTCCACAATTTGTCTTTCATTAAAACAGCACTGAGTTTCCCAGGCTACGCTAACTCTTACACTTCTGGCTGAAAGTATTTCTAATGTCTTTAACTGATGTCTAAATATTCATATTTATAATTGTTAATTTAACCTGAGCAAGGTGCTCAGAATGATTTCTTCAGAGAGAGTTCAGAGATTAATTCCTTAAAAGCTTAGACCTTTTCTTTTTCCAGTACACGAGAAGCAATTAGATAATTGGCTATTGGCATTAATATCACCCCTTCTGAAGCAAATGAGAACGACAACCCCCATTTCAAAGGTGAGGAAACTATGGTAGGAAAGCGTTCTAATTCATGGTAAATGTTAATAGTGTAACTTCTAATTCATTCTGATCATGAACCATGAGAACATATTTTGCACATGGGCGTTACAAGCAGTAGAGAAACTAAAAGGAGAGGACTAGAGCACATCCCCTATGAAGACAGACTGAGAGAGTTGGGGTTGTTCAGCCTGGAGAAAAGAAGGCTCCAGGGAGACCTCATAGGAGCCTACCAATACCTGAAGGGAGCCTACAGGAGAGCCAGAGAGGGACTCTTTGCCAGGAAGTGTAGTGACAGGACAAAGGGTAATGGTTGTAAATTGTAAATTAGATATTAGGAAGAAATTCTTTACTGTGAGGGTGGTGAGGCACTGGAAC
>JAOXJM010000001.1:112609522-112619674 GCA_026413425.1 Tringa solitaria | reverse complement strand
AGTGCAATTTTCCCCAGCATTAGAAGAAAAGTTAGTCCTGTGTCTCTCAACCCAGTACAACACTGCAGTGACTTAAGTACAGCATTTACTCCCATTATCTGACCCTTTTGATTTCATCACAAGCAGCACATATAATTCATAGGTAATAAAAAGTATATAGTTACGTAAATAATCTATATATGGCACAAGTTTCACATGTGTGGGTATCTACACAGGGTATCTACACAGAGTGCCATGTCACTTAGCCACTTAAACTCATCCTTGTAATAAAAAGTATTTCACTTTATTGTTTGATGCTATCTGGAGTGCAGGTACCCAAGCGCTGAGAGCTGGGGTCTGCCGGGACAGTCTCACTGAGGCTCTGCCAGACCCACCGTAGAGCACAGCTGAGCCCCTCAGCCAAGGTGGCAGCGCCACAGGGAAACTGTGTGTGTGAGGAAGGACAACACACTGTCGGGCAGTGAGGGGAAAAGTGTGAGAAACAGCCCTGCGAGCACCGAGATGAGAGGAGGAGGTGCTCCAAGCACCCAAGCAGGGATCCTCTGCAGCGACCACATTGAAGCAGGTGTTGCCCTGCAGCTCATGGAGAGACCACAATGGAGCAGTTATCGACACTGAAGACCCCAGGCCAGAGCAGGTTTATCCTGAAGGATTGCAGCCTGTGGAAAGGACCTAACCGGGAGCAAGGGAAAAGCATGCAGAAGAAGAAGCGGCAAAGAGGAGTTGTTATGGACTGACCACAGACCACATCTCCCACCTCCCCCATCCCTGGGGCCTGGGGGAGGCAGAGGAGCTGGGAATGAAAGAGTGAAGTTGAACCAGGGATAAAGGAGGAGGAAAGGTGTTGTTTCAATTTGTCTTTGTTTCTCGCTGTCCAAACCTATTTTAACTGGTGATAAATGAATTTTTCCCAAGTCAAGTCTGGTTTGTCCATGATTGCAAATGTAAACTCCCTGTCTTTATCTCAACCCACGAGGTTTTTCACCCCATCTTTTACCCCACCTTGTTGAGGGGAAGAGTGAGTGAGCAGTGGGCATGTGGCAGCCAGCCAGGGTCAACCTCTGACAACATAGTAACTTACTTGAAGAAACCAGTATTCCATCTGTAGATGATCCTGACCCTATAGAAGACTACAAAGGAAATGTCATAAAATTAGAAAAAGCATGAACAGACAAAACTATTCTGACTTAGGAAATTATTTTTATATAATATAAATATATATAAATAATGAAAGTACGTGTGGACTGACTCATACAAAGATTACCAAATTTTGGCTTCTACTCACTTGGCACACAACAGGCTTTAAGAGGACTCAGCCAAAGTTCTCTAAAAATAGTATCACAGTGAATAAACTACTAATGCTTCATTTTAGTCAAGGAAATTGTGACCAACTACGTTTAAAAAGAAGACAATCTCTTTTCTACTTCAAATAAGGAACATACACAATAAGAAGTACCTGCTACACAGGATACAATTCAATAATTCTCCTCAGTCTCTGAAATTAAAGATCACCTAAAGGCAGGCACATTTAGCAGAATAGAGAACTTTAGTAATAAAACAATACAAATAATAGTTTCCAGGTGAATATAGAGAACATACTTGAGTGTAAAGCAGCTGATATATTGCAAGGAGTTTATTGCTGAAGCTTCACTTCTTTTATGAAGTACACCATTTTATTTAGTTAGATCTTGTGCTAAGATCAACTCTTTTCCCTGAGTAGGATCATCAGTTCTCAGCTTTCCAGAAAATGAAACACTTCTTTTAAAACCAACCCAATTAAAGCAATAGTACGTAGTTTGATAAAAGAAAAGATACCAAAGTATACCATTTAACACAAACATGCTTCCAGCAGACAATGAAAAGATGAAACAGCACTTTAAATAGCAGCTTTCTGGGGAAGAAATGCAAATGTTGGATGAACAGATTGTGAAACTTCCTGTGCTCTTTTTCATATAGTGATAAGGGCAGACCCCTGGGCATTTGTAAAATTAAGGTATTTCCTTACACTAGAGAGGTTGCTTATCAGACGACAGTACATACAGAGGACAAAGGATTCTTTTACATTGCCAAGAATGCAAAAGTTGCATAAAGCTTAAACAAGGAGTTAAATACGTTAAAGCTCAATTGTTAGAGGTAATGTCTCCTATTTAAAATATGCTTAAGAACACACTAATAAACTGAAGTAAAAGAGCTTAACCGCATAAGGCAGGGTATATCGCAAAGCAAGGCTTTTCTGTTTCCTTGTTCCATCAAGATACTGATTCCCATCCAAAATGCCTAGAAGCAATTTTCACAAAAAGTAAAACCGTTTCAGGTGTGTCCACAAGGCTAGGCAACTGATACATACAATGGGATAAGGGAAAGAAAAATATTTTGCAAGAGGAAATGGTAAATACATATATAAAAATGTTAAGAAGCATATTCCAACTTATAAATCCCATTTCTATATTAAACAGAATTATCAACTGACTGCAAGTGCAGTTAAATGGCACAAAAAATTGTGTAAGGGCATGTGACAATTTTCCTTTCCAGATGACAAGCATGCTTTCTATCAGTTCCACAAAAATCAGCCTCCTGCATCTCAACAATAATCAGAAAAGTTTCAACCCCTGGTTGGGATAAAAGATTCTTCAAATGTTAAAATACAAGCACAGGAATAATCCTGCTGAATATATTATCAGTGGTAATAATGAGTTCAGAAGCAGCAAAGTGATAAAAACAGAAACAAAAAAATAAAATAAAGAAGGCTTTCTATGTAAGTTCACTAGGGTTGAGGTGCAAGTATTTAGGCAGCACAGACATTCAAAGCACACATACAGTGAGGTTAAGGTTTTCCTGACTACAAAAAGAGATAGGTAGAAGCACGAGTTGTTTTGAAGAATGAACAAATGTCAGCTTTAGTCATAACAGGCTGGATGCTCCAAACGCTATTCCACAGCAGCACTTTCTAAACACTGAGCAGCTGAAGGAGCAACAGGACCACTCAAACATAGTGTCACGAAGTTCCAGGCTACAAACACCTTGCATTTCTACCAAGGGTTGGAAATTATTTCAAGCCTATGCAAGAAACAGGATATACACACAAACTAACAAATTCCAAGAAGAAAAAAAAAATCTAGATACAGAAGACAGGACATTTTTTTAAAAGATACATATATCAAACAGGTGCTCATTCTCAGTATATAAATATTTATAGCTAATCAGATGGCTTCTCTGAAGAATGCAGATTATAGGAGGAGGGCACCATAAGCACAGGCATTTTTTATGCTTGATCTGGAAAGTAGGCTACTTTGTTATGGCCCTTCTGTAAAGGGCCAAAGAAGTCTGTATGGCTAATAATACTGAAAAGAGTAATTTCTCTGTACTGAAATGCTTTAATACCTCTTTCCAGGATAAAAATTCCTTTCCTTTAAGAGAATAAGAACATTAACATTATTGTTAGTGCTAATGGTTTATTTACTGTAAGTCACAAATCTGCAGCATGGGGAGGTTTATTTTCTGTAGCTTACAAATTTCTCCCCTGCGGGTACTTCAAAAGTCATCTGTTTTTCAGTACCTAGTAATCAGGAAAATTTGTTACAAGTCACATTATGGTTGTGGGACTGTCTTCAACTAGGAAAAAAAATCAAACTGCAAAATTGTAATACAATGCTCTGATTTCCCAACTTAATAGTTCTAAAAAACCTTTCAAGTTTGACTCGAGCAGAAAGTGAAGACAGCTGAAAGTGAAAACAAGCCTACTGGATTCCTTAAAAACCCTCACATTTGCAAGTTTTTAACATGCTAACTATTAATTGGCATCCAACTACACACATAAATAGAGTTCTGCTGGTACATAACAATATGATCCTTATTCACTGAAGTTGTGGGGTGGCAGCAGGTTGATTACTATGAAGAGACACCCTGAACCTAACCCTCAAAAGACTTGTTTCTTAAGCAAAGGTGAAGAAAGAAAAGAGTAAGTAAGAGATGTAAAGTAAGTAAAGAAACATTTATATGGGGAGTAGTAAGGAAAGGTCAGAAAGAAGAGGGTCAACAAAGAATGAAGCAAGACAAGCCTGATAAAAGCGCATGAAGGGCATGATAGTACAGGGGACTTCACGGTTCATCCACCTCATAGTTCAAACACAACTCATACCTTTCCCCCATCAAACTCCCACAGCTCTTACAGCACTCATGCAAAACCTCACAAAGATCAAGCTTTCCAAATTTCACACTTCTGAGATCAAATACACTTAGAAGATGATGTTACACCCATCACCCAGTGACGACACAAAACAATCTGAAGACAGAACTTTGATTTAGGATGTGACTTGCCTAGAGATCAGTATATTTCTTTTTCAAAGTAGTCAATAGGATTGTGAGACCCCCTTCTTTTTCATCTTCCCTCATAATAAAAGCCCTGAACAAGGTTCTTGTAGAACACAGATGTTGAAGAAGTGGAAGACTCCAGCCACCCTGTTAAATGCATGAACTTTAAATTCCTACAGAAGTCATCAGTGCTACATCTCACCTAGACAGTTTTCCCTTGGTATGTTTGTTGCCAAAACCTTACTTTGGTTCACTAAAAGTTAGCGTACCTTACTTTGGTTCACTAAAAGTTAGCGTATGTCAAGACAAAGTCACAATTTGCAGGGCATCAGAGAGAGACGCCACCTCGAGTATCAGTTTAAACAGTTACCAAGTGAAATCCGGGGACCAAGTCAAGAAATTTACATCATCTTCACTAAAATAAGAATTCTGTGCCTAAAAATCTAGTTCTATAAAAAGAGGAAATAACCACATTAAAAAAAAAGAATCTGTAGTGTTTAAGTTACATCGTTACAAAGGCCATGAAGCTCTCTACCTTCTCTCCATTTTTCAACTTGCCATCAGTAACAACCTAAGAGAAATCACAGAATGTTATTTCCCATGCTTTGTTAACAATTACAGCTCAAGCTCCGGAAAAGCTGGTTAAACTCGTGCATCTTCAGCATATTCTTCTCCCTGATGGTTTCAAGACTGTTAGGTTGAAAGACATACACTGACAGCAATCAATATACTAATATGTCTCCCAAACCAGAAAAAAAATATGTCTAGTCCTTAAGAATACACTCAAGGAAGGTGCTTCCTTTCTATGCTGATTTCAAGTTCAGGATAAGGCGTGCAGCCAAAGCTTAGAAAGATTCTGAAATAAACAGCTCGCATAAAGTATGCGTACATATATACAGTAAGACTGAAAAAACATTTGTCTACATGTAACAGCAGGGATGTTACATGTATACTACCATAATGAAGTTATTTTAGTGAATTTAGTTCTCCTGATGCAAAGGACATTTCTAATTGCAGCAGTTTTAATTTTTCTCCAATTTAAAAAAGTGAATTTAAGAAATTCTTCTGTCTTTTTGTAAGGTAGTTTTGTTGCACTCTGGTTGACCAGTTTTGATCTCATCTTAAAGTGAGACAGGATTCTTTTTTTTTTTTTTGGCTGTTTAGGTGACTGCAATGGACTCATATAATTTGACTAAGTAGTTCTAAGTCACTTGGTTTCTGGCTCAGAGAGCACAGTATCCATGGCAGATACATGTCATACCTAATTTAGTTATCACTTGTCACAAATTTAAAACAGTACCCTAATAAGATTTCTTCTAAAAAGTCATCTTAAGTAACATTAGTTTTTCAAGATTTTCCACTTTTTGGTCATTCAAATAGACACTTACTGTTAATATAGCAATAAAATAATATTGTTAGGTACCAAACCTTGGAGAAAGGGGAACCTCTTTTTATTGGAAGAGCAGGAACACATCTCACTTTGCTAACAGGATGACATCTGTAGGTCATGAATCAGGTTTGCATATATATACACATGGTGGAAGAAATAGCAGAGATCTATAGTTTAAGATTACAAGTGACATTTATTTTCCATTACAAATATGTTAATATATCTTCATGCAAGAATGATAGATATGAAAAGTCTGCACAATTTATAGCTCACGCAGTACTGGATTAAAACCCAACAGCTAGAATGATTACAGTCCCCTGTTCATTCAACATACTCTAAAAGCTACTGCAACTTTTACAGTTCTTTCACTCTTGAATCAGGATTGCTTTATTTCTGAATCTGACTTGTTAAAAATAGGGACAAGTTTACCTTGAAAATTGAGTCTCATGACTCCAACATAAGTTAGCTTGAGGGGCATTTTCTGCAGCAGAGACATCATCAGAAGAGGCTTGGGGACAGCTGTGAAGGAAGCTTGAAAGAGCAGAGGCTAGCATAATTGGCAGTACATTCATCAGTAATTTTTCAACTCACACTGGCTGGCTTCAGTACAGCACAGCATACTCTAAGAGCTGGCAACAGACAAGTTTTTAAATATAAACTTTGTGTTCTAAAAATACATTTTTGATTATTTAATTTCTGAGTTAAGACCTGAAAATTAAAACTGGCATTATAATGAAGCATCCACTCCTTCATCAATAATTACTGCTTATAAGTTACCTTCTAAAAGGCCAAGCAAGATTTTCTTGTAGTCACTTGTCTATAAGAGAAGTGCAGGCTAAAGATATTTTACGTTAAAAATTAAGTTGTCACTATTTCAGCTGTTCAAAAACCCCACAAACTGAAGCACTTACAATCAAACCTTCAGACAAAAAAGCCTCTCTCAAAAACTGAACAGCCTAGTTTTCAACTCTCCTGAAAAATACACATGACATTTACTGGTGCTTGAAATGAAAGGAAAAAGATAAAATGAACTTGTTGGAAAGAAGAGTTGGCGACTTGCAGGGGAAAGAATCTGAACTTTTGCCTCAAAATTAACTTGTTCCCCTTTCAGGAAAGAAAACAGCAGTAATAGTCAACCACCATTTGACATAAAAACAATGAATATATGTCTAATCAAGAACGAATGCAGGCACTAAATATTCCAAGTATGATATACAGTGTTTTCTATTAGATATGCTCAGTTCCAAAGTTGCGAACAGTGATAACAGGTTCTATGAAGCAGTAAATTACAGTAAATGTGGGACACAGCAAGAGTAAGATCATTAAATTAATTTCCTCTGAAAACCTAGTGATGATAACTAACTTTCCTAAAGCTACAGTACTATTTTCTATTGTTTTAAAGCTTCCAGAGCAGCACTAGCATAAATCTCATAAGTCAAATCAAATTTATCGCTCATTTATGTTAGAAAGTAAAGTACCCATAGAGATAAAATTACATGAACATGCCTCAGTTCTCGCTTGCTTAAATACTGCTACTGATAGTTTCAGAACCCAAGTACTCAAAGTACTCCTTCAAACATACAGCTGTCTTAGTGTAACTTTTAAGGACAAAACCCCAAGTAACAGAAGAAAAAAATTCCGGTAAAAACATGCCGGTTCATATGTTTAAAGGAGAAAAAAGCAGCAAGTAATCCTCAAAATCTGCCAGCAAGCATTGCCAAGAGATGCACTGACATTTTAGCCTGAATAGACCATTTACCCACACGTTTCTTTTCTTCTTCCTTTTTAATTTTAATTCTCCAAAGAACAATGTCTATGACAACTATTTCAAGCTACAGGAGTTCTACTATATGGCAACAGTTCATGTTCTTACTTTAAGACTTGATGAAAAATATCACTATTTTGACTACCAGTCCTTAAATGCTAAATACTTGATGATGAGTGAATAACACAAGTATCTGGGATATACATTTGTCTATGGCTCATTTAATCACTGCTTGCACAGCTGAGAATTGGAATGCTTGAGGAGTAGGGAGAAACAAAAAACAAACAAACAAAAAAAAAAAAAAAAAAAACAAAAAAAACCCCAGCACCTCCAGTTCCTTCAAGATACTAACAAAAGAGAAAGAATTTTGAATTAGGCCCAGCAGAAAAATCAGCATCTTCCAACCCTGCAATCATTGCTTTATTCTTTTGAAAATGCCCTGTTGGTTTAACAGCCCAAAAATGGAGTCTTAACAGAGGCCTCAAGAAATGTGATTACCAGCAGCCAGTACGTTGTCAAAGCATGCAGTATTAAAGTCCTCAGAGAACTGAAGACACCAAGTGGAAGAATCAAGTTGAAATAGAGGCAAAGAAACTGGGTGATAGTGCAAACATTGAAGACTAACAAAAAAATCTAAACCCTCAGGACAATGTACACTATTTACTTGTCAGGAAATACTAGGAAGAGACCTACTGTCCAACAACAGACAAGGGAGGCAAACTTTCTTGAAACACAGATTGGTATGCCAGAGCTAAAGCTAGAAATGACAGCTGGTGGATGACATCAGGCTACACAGCGTGGTAAGTTTTCTGTTTTACTCACCTGTTCCCTTATAGTAACCTACTTCACAATTTGGGCAGTCTTCCATGGGCCTTTCTGGGAAATTAGCTTTCTTAATTGTCACTAATGCAATTATCAGACTGCTTCTAAACTAAAACATTTATAATATTAAGACGGAACTAAACATAGCTACCTGAACACACAAACAATATACAGGCATTAGAGCAATACACACAGCTTACACCAAACCCTTGAAAGAAGGCCATTCTTAAAAATTCTGAAGGGATAAAAGATGAAGTGCATGAACCATCCTGACCATAGCCTATGTTTCAGGCTGATTTATTTCTGAATAACAAAAAAAAGGTTTGATTACATAGACAAATCCTCATGATTTGAAGTTCTAGAGGACTGCATATGGCAATTCTATTGAATCCTGGAAAAGTTTCTCTCTGTGACAGCAGAATTGATCTGCTTTGGTAAACAGCAATTTCAGAGTATCAAGCCCCAGCAACTTACCTAAATCATTTGTGAAAGAAGCACTATGAAGAAAATAAAATACACAAAACCCAAAAAATTTAGAGGGGAAACATAGTTGTTCCAAGCGGTATCAAACATCTTCAAGAGAGATCTAATTTTGCTACTGATTTTCGTGCAAAGTTAAGTGTTGCAGACCTGTAACAGAAACTCAAAACCTCATTTTTTAAATGCTTATCTCTAGATTAGCATACCAACTGAACTGAGACACAAAGATGCAAGAAAAAAAAAAAATGAGCCACAGCAATAAAATGCTACAGCCTGGCCAAATATGAGTAACCAGATACACAGCGCCAGAGGTCACAGCATCCACCAACAGCACTGCTCATGCAAGCCATTGAAAAACAGTAATAAAGAAGTCCTACAAAGAGGCACTAAGCCAGCATCATCCCAAGAGAGAAAGAACTTAACACATTTTTTCAGTTACCTTGCCAATAACCTCCCCACTGTATCCAACCCACTAAACATTAAAATCTGGAAGAGATATAATGATTCTATAGCAACCAGCTGCTGAGATATTTTTCAAACAGAAAGAACTGAATACAACTGCCAAATACTTTCCCAACAAATTCAGCCTATTCCTAGTGGGAGGAGAAAAGTATGTTCACTGCTGTGATTCAAGATACAGTGCAAATCTGAGGTCATTACAAAACTAGGGCAATTTAAAACAAATCACATAACCAGGAATAGGTAAATAGACACACAAATTGTAGGTATGCAAGTTGCTGTTACTCTGCAAGGACAGACACATCACTGAAGAAGCCTCTCCTCTGGAGTAGATTTCTATGAGACTTTTTTTCCACACTGGTTACTCCCATCACCCAAAAGGCTAACTTTATTAATACTTCCATGTACCCTGTAAGAGTCCCCTGTTAGGGAACCTTCTGGAGATTTAAAACAGTCAGTCACATGAACATGTCAGCTCCACAGTGCTAGCTGTACACGTTCTGTAAGCTCTCAAAACAAAGCAGTAATTTGGTTGTCTCTGTGTTTAGATGCAACCACTCCTGCTATGTTTCACAATGTTCATTTCTGTAAAAAGGATCAACCTCCCTACTGTATGCCTGCAAGAACATCAGCTAAAGCATTTTTTACAGCAAAACAAGAATGAGACACCATGTGAATTAAAGAGCATGGTTTCCCTTAGCTCATATACCAGCCAGAGGAAACCTCTAGGAAACTGGCAAGAATAACTAAGAAAAATCAAGCCTAATGTTAGGTTTATATACATTGTCCCAAGTGCGTAACCTCAGAAGACATATTTTAGAGGTCTAAAAGTCACAGAAGTATAGAATGGTCTAGGTTGCAAGGGACCTCAAAGATCATCTTGTTCCAACCCCCCTGCCATGGGCAGGGACACCTCCCACTAGAC
>JAOXJM010000001.1:112578254-112605889 GCA_026413425.1 Tringa solitaria | reverse complement strand
CCATCCAGCCTGGCCTTGAACACTTCCAGGGATGGGGCATCCACAACTTCCCTGGCCAACCTGTTCCAGTGCCTCACCACCCCCACAGTGAAGAATTTCTTTCTAGTATCTAACCTAAATCTCCCCTCTTTCAGTTTGAAACCATTACCCCTCATCCTATCGCTACACTCTGTCATCAAGAGGCCCTCCCAATCAGACACTGGAAGGCTGCTATAAGGTCTCCTGGAGCTTTCTCTTCTCCAGGCCGAACAACCCCAGCTCTCTCAGCCTGTCTTCATTGGAGAGGCATTCCAGCCCTCTGATCAGGATTATGTCCTGCCATTAATTTAAGTATAGGTTACCTTATCGTGTGAAAACATATTTTAACACTTTTTCATTTTGCACTTTTTAAGTTTTACAAACCAGAATTTTAAAAGAGAGAACTATAAAGAATAGTTGGAAAAGAATGGGGGAAAACCATTGTATATGTCTGGTTTTTAAATTTAGTCTTGCCCAAATACCTACAGCAACTTGATTCCACACTACTTCATTCTAACAAAAAATTCTTCCTTCTTCTCTTTGTTGTTTATTATGCTGTTTTGCAATTTGAGCAGACACTGAAGAACAGAGGTATTAAAATGGAATGCTTCTTTGTAGCTCTACAAACTATTTCCAGTAGTTTACCTTACACAGTCTTTCCTTGTTGGGATTGGCTCTTACAAACATCAAAAGAACAAAATCAACGAACATCAAAATACAAAGCTTAAGTGGAAAAGAACACCTGCCAGCCTTCAGACAATACTGAAACATATAGGGCCACTGAAGTGAAGAAATACAGATACAAGAGAAAAAAAGAGGAAAAAAAACCACAAAACAGGCAAGAAGAATGTTGACTGGTAAAGGCAGGGAGCTAGGAAAGCAAACATTTCAGCAGCACAAGCAGTAGATGCACTGAAGGACCAGGTCAGAGAATTGCTATCTTAAAAAAGTCAATTATACTGGATGCCCACGCAAAAACAAACAAAATCCCCAAACCCGAATATCACAGGAGTCCTGAGAAAAACAGAGATTCAAGTTTATCCAACTGGGACTCACATGATTCAAGTAAAGAATGTCAGTATTTTTGTTCAAGAAATTGAACTATTACACCATCCCCTTTGGTACATGATCAGGTTACTGGCATTTTATTACAAAACAGAACTTTGAAGTTGTCAGCTTTTGTTTGTGATTCTCTGTAAGAAAGAAAGAATCTTACTTCCCCAAAATACCCTGATGATTTATGAAAGCCATTAGAACCTTACTCTGGTTAACTGAGCTTCTGCCTAAACCTCCTCACCACAAGCACAGGAATCCATACTGAATCTGTACACAGACTAAGGCCACGTATGTGCAGGGAACTCTTCACAATCTCATCTATGTATTGCAACAGATTCTCTTCAACTGCTGGCTTTGTATGGGCATAAGCACACGTTCGTAGACAATAGCTTGCAGGATGAGAGCCTAAAAATGCAAAGCTAATGTCTTAACATAGTGTAATATAACTGGAATTAGGATCCCTTCAGCCTTTATCTTCTTTGGCTGTAAGACTGGCAGAAAAGATTACACTGAAGTATTGACCAATCCTGCCATGACCTATTGTCCTGAGTGAAGCAACTTCTTCTCTTCTAATACTTGGGAGAACTCCGCTTTTGGAAGATGCTAGTGCCTGAATTCATGAAAATATTTACTTTATAGCCAGCTAGGCTATGTGAGATTCAAGCTCTCAGTGTTTTCGAGTCTTACTACCTGCAGGGTCGAGGAGGAGCGAGGCCAGAGCATTTGACCCAGGCTGGCCAACAGAATCATTTCATACCATGAAGATCACATTCAATATAAATTAGAAAGCTTGCTGCATTGTTCTTTCTCTTTCCCTTGATGGTGGCGGTCCAGAGAACTTCTTGCCCTGGTGCCAGACCCCTAAGGCCTTCCCTTCTTCCCGAAGCCATAGTGCTCACAGTGTCCCCCATTTGCTGTCCACTGCTGGGAGTGCACAGCTTCCTACTGATATAATTGGCTGAGTGTAATTCTTGAATACCTTATATTAGTATTGGGATCAATACTGGCTCATTACTATTATTGTTAATGATTTAGTCTTATCCTATTAAATCTATTTATATTTCAGCCCTTGTGTTTCTTTGTTTTCCCCAATTCCCCTTTTTGGGTTGGGAGGGGCCATTGGGTGATAGAATAATTGTCCAAATGACAATAAATTGTTATGGGTTTTCTCAAACCATAACACCTACTAAAAAATTTACTTTAAAAAATATTAAATGTTGCACCCCACAGGGCAGTCCACATTCTTGTGCTTGTGAATTTGAAGTTGTAATATAAAGCTAGAGTACAAGAAAAATGTATTTTTACAGTTACTAATACAACACTTTTTTAAATAAAGAGGTGGTGACCTCAAATCACACAATCAACTTGATAATATCTTCCGTTTTCAGAACAGTCATATGAACACTTAATATACAAGCACTAAGTTTCCAAAACACAACTATAGGTCTTAAACTGTAACATTATATGAAGATAGCCGTCACTGATAAGCATCTGAGTGTCCCAGCATAAAGTCACCTTGACCTTTGAAAGTTAGATATGCATCAAACTTTACACAGCTTCTTCAGCTAAAATGGGTACCCAAGAACTTTCTATTCTGTATGGACACACAGTTGAATTACCTTCCCAGGAGTCAATACTGAATTTCTCCTTTACAGTTCAACTGGTAGTGCAACTAAGAAAAAGTTAATGAATACTTGGCAGGATAAGCAATATTTAGAAAAAAACAGATACCTTCCTCCTCCTCGCCCCCCGCCCCCGGAGACAGTTGGCTGCTTTTTCTTAAACAAAACTAGACATCATTTTAATATTTTTCTCATATACTGTTTCTAGGTACTCACACTGAGAGACTTAAAAGTGCTGTCAGAAATATACAAAAGCTCGTTTCTCCAACGCAACTCTGACATGGCTACCTTTGCATCTCAACAGGCCTGCTGAATCACAGAAGGAATGCAACAATTTGAGTTGCATATCTGTTACATTTATTGACAAACCAACTACTTTGTAACATGTTGCAAAACTGTAATTGATTGCTTAAAACAATTACTGTCTCATTTAAGAGTTACCATACAGTCTTAACCTCAAAATGTTAATACGGTTCTACAGATGTCTTCAATCACAAAACAAGGACAAAGCTGAGGCAAGCTGCCTGCTGGTAAGCTATTATAGTGGTGGTCTTCAAACCCTAATAAAGTTATCACTACAGAAACTCTGGCTGTCAGATTTGAGAAACTAGAAGTCTGTGTTCTGCATTATTTGCCGCTCAGTATCTTCAGTAAGTGCTCAAACATACAGCTTTAGTTTTAATGCAGAACTGATTATTTTAGTCCTTCAAGTCTTAAAAATTCCCTTGAAGATATCCGTGGGCAGTTAATACAATGAAGGTGATTTAGTTATGTCTAACACTGTTCAGTAAAAACACATACAAATCATAACACCGAACAGTCACAGAAACTGGCTGTTTCTTTAAAAAGTGCGGGAACAGAACAAGATAAAATCTCCAGTTAACTGTCAAGGATGTTGAGAAACCCAGACTCACAGCATGTGTGACTCTAGCTGGAAGTTTCTACTATGAAGTATGTATTTCCATTAAAAACTTTGCTTTCCATTGTTTTATTCTCACTTGTAAAGCTTGGTAGTTACTTTTGGAAAACATCTTTAGAAAGTACGGCTAAAAGATAAGTAGGGCAGCTAACTCATAAAGTGGTCCAAAGATACTACTTTAGATTTATTATGCGTGGTTTAAGTTAGAAATGTTCTAAATGCTGTAAATAAGTCCTCATATATAGCTCATTAATTCACAGGAATATATAATTGTTGTAAAGATTATTTACAATTACGTATGAAAGTACAGAAAGCAATGTGCTACAAATGAGTTTCACTGGGTCCTGCAGAGAGGTCCCAACCATTTCAGGTGGCTCTCCGTGAACCTTCTTTCAGAAACCATAGATTAAATCCCAGGTGTTCGCTGTATTTTGGAAGTATATTAATAACTATTACCTACAAATTGTGCATTTAATATGGAGAAAGAAAAACTGTATCTTGAAATGATGCAAAGATAAACCACTGTCCAGTCATTTGCAGTAGATAGTCACCCTCAGCTCCAGATCCTTAAAAGACACTTAGAGACTCTCCATGGAAATTAGAAGGAGCAACCCATCAAAATACAAAAGCAAACCTGAAGTCTTGAGACAACAGGTCTTCAGTGAAATTATTTTAATAGTACTACTAGGGCTTGCAAGTCTACACTATTAGTACTAGTGCACTTATCTAGAACATACCATGAAGCCCATGATTTTCAAAGACTGCCAGTACACAAACACTTAACTCTTATAAATCCATAGTATTTAGACTTCAACAGTCAAACTTGTGATCACTACAAATATCCTGTGGGCATGCACAACCACAAGAGACAGAGCAGGGGATGCAAGATTGAGAACTACTGAGAAAGAGGAATAGACAGGAGCGATTTATGTTTTTGGGAAATTAATAATATGATTATTTCAAAATTCCAGACACATAAAACACTTCCAAAAAGTTGACTTTACAGAGAAAAGGAAAGACGACCGCTGAAATGACATTAGCTGTAATTAATTCAATTACCTTAGAAACAATACATGAAAAAGGAAAATATCGTATCCAACATATGTAAGCGTAATACATTTAATATGAGGAAAACATACCAAGTATGTACTACGTCATTTAAATTTTCTGCATTTTGACTGATTGGAATGAAGGGAATATTGTAAAAAATGCACCCTTTGCATCAGAAATAAAAGAAAAAAACAAAAAACTTTCTTCCTGGAGGAGACAGAGGGTACCTCTCTTCACTCCTCTACCCACAAAATTATTTTATGTCCATACATTTTCTACTCTGGTCAAGAACTTAATCCTATGACACTGTGAAGGACACAGACAAATTCCTCAATTGTAGAAAAACATTTAAGATTAGTAATTAGAAACTAATCTCTCCTACACAATTGGTGCGTGGTCTATAAAGAACTTGACCACCCCTTCCCCTTATACACACACAGAGAGCTACCTAGAGATTCATTCCAGACAGGTGAATTAGCTAGACATCTACATGCAAGCCCCAAGACTACAGAGTTTTTGTTTTATAGTATGAAGGATAAGCAAATATAGTTATGTATACTGCAATCCACAATTAAAGTATCAAGACATACCTACAAGAACAATGGCACCCAAAAATATGGAATCTGCTATATTCTTTCTTAATTTTAGAAAGTTTACTCTTAAAAAAAAAGAGTAATTACTGAATCATACTGAAATTTTAGCACCTCACAGTAAGGTTTTATATGCACAAGCAATTTATCGTTACATCTCAGACTGGACCGAATTTCTAATTGTTTACCACACCACCCAATTTTATGCTATGCAAGTAAAAACAAAACCAACTTACTGTGTAGGGGGCATTTCAAGTTCAGCAGCTGTATTAAATACAATAGCAATGAGCATTCAAAGTTTCTAGCAGACAACAAGAGGAGAAGCAATCTTTGGTTTATTTTTATAGTAAAATACTAGAAAAATAAACATCTGATCTCTCTGTTTCCATGTAGGTTAACTACTGAGCCACTCCCACCTGAAATGTGTACTACAAACCAATCTGTCTACTTATGATTTATTCTACTCTATTACTAAAGCCAGCAGAAACAAATGTTCATAGTTGATAACTTTCCATGATGATCTCCTCATTCCTCAAGCCATTGCTTACATTTTCCTTAACTTTTTTATTGTTATTCTACAAACAGAACTCTTACATTCTTATTTTCTCTGGTGTTATCCTACTAAAAACTAAAACTACAATCCATAAATACAGTACAAAGATAGACCAGAAAAGGCTATTCAACAGCATCATTTAGAGTTATTTAATTGCTAGATTCACATTCTTTCCTGAATCCAAATCTATCCTAATTGCATGATTAGAGGTATTAAGGAAAGAGCATGCAGACTTTCCACCAAACAGCTAACAGCAGCAAGAGACAGAACAGGCACTGCAGGTCATTGGTTTATTTTGAGATACCAAATCTTATTTTACTGCATCTGAGTAGTTACTCCACTGAACCAGAATATAAAGGAAAACTATCAAGAAAACACAGCTACTCTGAAAAGGGTCTTATCTGGAATGGAAGACAGTGGGATATTATAGAGGGAACACTAGAACTGAAAGAATTAAGTGTGGTTTGTGAAGCAGCAAGTGCAAAGAGCAGCCTGCTCAGTTCAAATGAAGTTTGAGCCTAATACACTGGAGAAACTGTTCAGAAACAGTTCATCTGTACGAAACATGACCCCTGTAAAGCTGCCAAAATCAGTGAGAGAGTACAAGTGCTAATCACGCAAGCTAAAATGGCTCAAGCTGCTTTGACTTACATGCGCGCCTAAACATAGATGTCTGCATATCTTCAATTACAAGTTGACAAAAAGAATGCAACTGTTTACCTATATTTCTATATGCAATCAGTACAACTCCTCATCATCCACAAGTATATCCCCCACTCCTGTACTTGGAAATCTGAATATAGCTGACATGCAAGACTCCTCCTTCCATACCTCACCCCCTCAAGCAGGGCTTTGGAGATGCAGTTTGAGAATTTAAAACAGAAAGAAAAATCCCATAATTAATTCACTGGTATCTAAAAAAGTATACTGTATGAAAACATCACCCCGTTAATATTCATCAAGGGAAGTTACTGACAACTAGAACAAAAAGGCAAAAGAAAGAAAGGTTGTCTAAGACAGTGTGGAATAACACTGCACAGTCTAACACCCTCCAGAGTCATTGGTACTTAAAATACACAGCTTGGCTTTTTGTTTTAGGAAAAAATGCATGCATTTGGAGGTTTGACTTAAATATTTTGTTAAAATGCATAGTTATTACCTCAAATATATATTGCCACATGAGCTTTAAACAAAAAGCATACTTTAGAACCAGGGGGTGGGAAAAGGTAGAGGAAAACAGCATTTCTTGCTTTAATGAGTACCACACTATCATATCTGGAATGCTAGTTATTTTACTATCAAGAATTATTTACTAAACAATACTCACTAATGATCTATTTTCCCTACCGTGACATTCTCACCCCACAGAAAGGTAGAGTTCACAGAATACACTGTTTTCTAAAAACAAACCCCTCATTTCTTTTGAAATAAAGAAGCAGCTGAATCAGAACAAAAGATATCCCCAGGAAACATTATTCACAAAGTTGTCTGCTATACCCGAGGCAAACAGAAACGAAGGGATAAAAACCCGACCGTGTGTACCGGTTTCCTTTTCCTGACGCCCTGACAACATTCCCTCGTTCAATTGGTGGTGTGCCCTTTCCAAGCAGCGAGGGATGGCATTCCTCCTTCCTTCCCTTCGCACCAGGGCGGACTGCGTGCGTCGAAGGGGCAGGGAGCGAAGGGGACGGAGGCAGCAGAATAATCGTTACTTAACGCGGTAAAGGCAAACCCGCTACCCGCACCCGCACAGCCTACCCTTTCGCATTCCACGTCCGAGATTTTCCCCCCGGAGGACACGGGTGGCCGGGACACGGCTCCCTCCGGGAGCGATGGCTGTCTTGTGACGGCGAGGGCTGTGCTATCACCGAGCCAGCGCACACCAACCGGGGCGCTCCCCCCGCCGCGCTGCCCCGCTTTCCTCTGCCCGCAAAAAAACCGTAGCTGCGAAACCCACCCCAGCGCTATACCAATAAAAATTATAAGAATAATAGTGGGGAAAAAAAAAAAAAAAAAAAAAAGGGCCGGCCTGAGGAAGGCGAGCAGCGGCAAGCCCCCGCCAGCGCGCAGTGGCCGGCGCTGGACCCGCACGGCGAGCGCATCCCGCCTTACGGCTCCGCGCCCACCCGCGGGCCGCCCGCACCGGCGACGACCACGGCTACTGAGAGAGACGAGGAGGAGGAGAAGGAGGAGCGGGGCCGCCTGCCTCCATACCGGCACCCGCTGCCTGTCAGCGGGCCCGGCCACCGGGACACGCCCGGCCACCGGTACCGGGGCGGCAAAGACAGCCCAGGGCAGAGACGCCGATGCTCCCTTCCCCCCCCTCCCCGCGGGTGCCGTGGCCTGGGTTGAACCGTCGCCCCTCCCAGTGAGGGTCCTCGTCCCCCATGTCGTGTGTGTCCCCCCCCCCCTTCCCATCCCCTCCCACCGCCGCTGGGCAGTACCTCATATCTGCGCGGGCCGGGGGGCCCTGCTCACACCCATGGCGACGGCGGGGGGGATGGAGGAGCCGGAGCGGTGTCCGCCACCGCCTCCGCCAGACGCACCATCCCCTCCCGCTGCCTCCTCAGCCACCGTCTGGCGGGCGGCGGGGGGGGGAGGAGCTCTGACTCGCGCTCGCCCTCACAGCCTCCGTACTGACGCGCGGCCACGGCCTCCCTCCTGCTCCCCCCCGCCCCCTCCGCATGACTGGCAGGTAAGCGGCACCAATCAGAAGCTGGGAAGGCCGCGGGGAGTCCGCCTCCTCCGGCCAATCCGAGCTCGGCCGGGCCCTCTCTCGCGCCGAGGGGGGATCAGGGCGCAGGGGAGATAGGGGGTGACCGGGCTCCCTCCTCAATGCCAGCAGGGGCAGGCGGTCCCTTTATTTTGCACAAGGGTAATTCGGGGCGGCGTCTCTCCTTCCCTCACACACACACCCCCCACCGCCCGTGTCCCGACCGCCGGCCCCGCTCCCGGGAGGTCACGGACGCTGTGAGCCCGACGGGCGGGGCCGCGCAGCCTGCTGGGCCGCGTAGTCTCGGGGAGGAGCCTCCTCCCGCCCCCTCGTAGCGAACGACAGCCATCCTAGCCAATCCCGCCTCCGCTTTTAGGTCGAGTGGCGGCCGCCCTGGCCAATCACGAGCTGCCGTGGGGCCACACTGGGTAGGGGGGCGTGGGAGGGTGGTGCCCGCGCTCGGCGGAAGGGGCGCTGAGGTGGGGGAGCAGCGGCGGAAGTAACGGTTT
Source organism: Tringa solitaria (assembly GCA_026413425.1). Lineage (NCBI taxonomy): Eukaryota > Metazoa > Chordata > Aves > Charadriiformes > Scolopacidae > Tringa > Tringa solitaria. The sequence goes on along the minus strand of JAOXJM010000001.1, from coordinate 112,596,859 downwards.
GTCATGGCAACCGCTGTGCGCGGGGGTGGTGGCGCTTCCCGGCGGCTTTTCCAGCTGGGTCCTCTGGGGTGGGGTTAGAGCACCCTTCTGTTTGGCGTCGTTTCTGCTTCGGTTTACTCCGCGGTGGGTGCTGAGGGGCTGCTGCGGCGCCGCGTGTGGCACGGTGCGGAGGCGGGTGCGGGTGAGGCGATGGTGCCTTCCCCCAACCCTAGCTGCTCTCCGATGCGGTAAAGCACCGGCATAGCGGCAGTGGCCTGTCTGGGGGCATTAAGGGAAGCGGACGGCTGCCTTTGGGGGGGTAACGTGCGCCGAGAGGCAGGTGAAGCGGGCCCGGCACCACCCAGCCCGGGGCTCCCTGCGGGGTTGGCCGGGGTTGTGCTGGGCCCCGGTTGTCCGAGCTGCTCCGCGTTTCTGAACGGCGAGGTGGCTCGGGGCGGTCGCTTCGATCTCGGGTGTAGCCTGATGCGTTCGTGCTGGCTGCCAGAAGCAACATAGTGGTTCTCTGCCTCTCTGCTCTGTGCTTTTCTTTTCCCTGTAACTTGAAGAGAACCTCTTTTTTAACTATTTTTTTCCCTTCTCTCCAAAAGGCTCTTGTTTGTTGAGGACAGCATATGCCAAGTTGGGACAGGAGACTAAAACCCAAAGTTGTGATTTTTAGCGAAGTCATAAGCAAGGTTCCTTGTATTCCTGCACTGGTTGTATTGCTCTTTGCACTGCTTTTGTCTGAGCTACTCAAATCGTGTGCCTTCCAGCCCAAGCATTGGACAGCCAATCGGTAAATCCTGTGTATCATTCATTGCCTCTTGCTGTACATCCTCAGTCCCTAGGATTCGCTATATTACCATCAACAGTATTTATGTAACGTGTTGCAGGTAACACTGTATCTTGTTTTATCTCTTGATCTGTTTTAGAACTTCTGTTGGAAGGACTCATGGGCCCTGTGTGGCTTGCAAACAATCACTGTTCTGCTTGTAAAGTAAAACTTTAGTTACTTGTTTGTTCTGCAGATAACTGCATTTATTACAGTTTGGTTGCTGTGTCTTTTCAGATCACTATGAAGGCTTTGTATTGTCAGCAGAATTCACCTGGAGAGGAAATGACATTTGTCTTCCAGGAAAGAGTGAGTTCTGATCATAATAGCACTGCTAAATGATTTGGTGGAAGAAGAGCGTGGCTGAACGCCACATGGGAATTGGAACACCAAACTCTTCTGTAGACTTAAAAAACCCCTTCTGTAGACTTAAAAAAAACCCCAGGTATAATCCTTGCACACACAGGCAGATAAATGGAAGTGTGGTAAGTGTATTTTGCCATCATTGCGCAGCACTTGGCAAGACCAGTGCTAGATTTCTCTGTACAGTTTTAGTGTCCGTGCCTTAAAAACAAGTTTTGCAGGCATAACAAATGAGCTCTGGCTTCATATGGATTCACATCTCCTGATTGGGTTTTCTGCTCACAGAAAAAGTAGAAATATAACTTGAGAAATTTATCATGTTTGGAGAGTTCCGACTGTTATTATCTTTCCGCTTGTGAGTTCTTTGCTCTTAGTGAGGATCGAGATCACAGTGCAGCCTTTTTCTCAGAGGCATTAATAAGTCTCCTTTGTCTAGCCACCTGTTTTCCAACAACTTAAAGGTACAACAAGAAGACAACAATTTTTCTGTCAAATTTAGCTGAAGCTATTGTGCTAGAGTCTTTGTCAGTTTGATGTAAACATTAATTGGATACGTGTGTACACATGAGCTTGGGGCATAAGGCTAAAATAGTATGTCAGTGAGTGTATACTGATGCAGTGGGTGTCTGAACAGTAAAAAAATGCTTGGTTCTGAGGATGTGAACCTGTGTTCTTAAATCTCTTATAGGTACAAAATAAATTACTATAGATACCTATGTACACCTGTGCAATACAGATACCTAAATATATCTATGAGGCATAGATCAAAATGAAACAATATAGTACTGGTGAGAATCTTGCTTGAGCATAGTCCCAATAATGAAGCACAACTGCTTGAAGAGAAAGATGCAATGAGATGGGTGATGTTGATACTACTGAGGTGCATATTCATGGAGCAATCTTAGATCGACTTAAACTGTGAAATTGTGCTTTTGCTGTAAAGGTCTGTTCACCTTTCAGTGGCACATTTTTGTTCTCTTCTTTGTAATGGTTTTAGGAGTCACATAGCTATAAGGTGAGCTAGACCAGCTTACTTATCCAGGTGAAAACTGGTAGTGTGAACAAGTTAGTTCACATCATTGTAGTGGCTCCAACATTGCTAGCTCCAGCACAAAAGAGGCGATAGGAATATGTAGATGCTGGCAACAGGTCAGCCAAACAACTTAGGTACGGTCTTAGGTAAGCTAAAGCAGATCTTGAAACTGCACTCCTGCACATAGACTTCGCCTGCCTAATTACCTATTTAAATCTCATCAGACAGGAAGGGATTCTGCAGGTGTTTGTGTAATGACCAGCACTATAGAATCATCTTAAATAGAAATAAATACTGAGAAAAGTGAGAAAAAAGAAAGCTAGTGGGTTGAGGGGACCTTAGTACAACAGAAGGTGGATAACGAAAAGTCAGTAGCTTGGATGAAGAATTTCCATAGCAAACCTTCCTTATATGGTGCTTGGTCAGTTCCTAATAATGACATACTTAAATTAAGAAGGCAGGAACCAGTTAACAGCACAAACAATTCATGGTCTCTTTTTGTTCTTAAGACTTGCATTCTTTTATAAAGAAAAGCAATTCTATTATGTACACTGTAACAGTACTTTTGTTCATTGAGGTATGCATACCAAAAGGATAGTTCCAAAAGGCAATATAATCTTAAATTTCAATAAATTACATAAGTCCCTTAGATTCTGAGATATTTTTTTGTAAAACTAGAGATGTGGTATTCATAGAGTTCAACAGTTTAATGGCTTTTCTGTTTTGTGGAACAAAGAGTAAGAACCCACTTTGGTTTGTTTGAGGAGCAGGAGGTCAGTTTGACTGGCAAAATGCCTTGCAGTTTTAAAGGAACAGCATGTTTAACTCAGCTGGGGTGAGAAAAAGTTCAGCTCAATATTCCTTGGACAGAGGTTACTGCTTATGTTGCTAAACCTAGGAGAAAAGCAACAGCTGTTTCTTGGGAAGAGATTGGGGGGAAAAAAAAAACCACCAAAGAAAGCTTAAACACTTAGGAATGTAACTTAATTTCAAAGGTAGAAACAAAGCACTCTAATGGTAAGTGTTTCACTTTCAGTTCCAATGGGCAACTACAATGCAGTCTATGTATAACATGGAAATACGTGATTTTGCCTCCAGTACTTGAGGTAGCTCTTCAATACCTGTGTGGAGTCAACAGTCCAGAACTTATCTTGGCTATTTAAATAATTCACAGCAGCAGTACTCAACTACTTAAAATCATTTCAGATATCAATCCCAGAAACAAGAGTTGAAATAGTAAGGGGAGGCTTCATTAGCAGAACAGTTAGCCGTTATTTGTGGAACTTAACACAAATTCTTATCAGTTCTGTTTCTTTGACACCATCTGGACTACTCAGCAAGTTTGTCAGTACAGTATGTCAGATGCTCATGTCAAAATTCTCTTAAAATTTTCCATCACTCTTGCAACATACTTTTAATATGAAAGAACTGCTCCATTCTGCTTGTTAGACAGACATTAGGGGGGTAATTAAATACGAAAATTATTTCAGATAAAGGTATGGTATTTAACTTGTGTTAAAAAAAACAAACAAACACCACAACTAAAAAAAAAAAAAAAAGCCTACAAAAAACCCAACCCAACAGAAAAATAATGTGTCTTATTGAGGTTTAGTAAGGTGTAGTGTTCAGTTTGTAATAATAATCTACCTATACTCAAAATGGTGTCATAAATCCATTGTGATATCAGCTCCCTTTTCTCTGAAAAATAATTTCTTGTTCTGGCTACAAAAGAATCTAAAAGACGCCGTGGAAAAGTGCTTTCAAGAGCTTGAGAGGATCCTAGCAACATATTCATGTTGCATTGTGTAATATAACCTCTGTAAATCTGTCCTAGGAAAACCTTCCTCCCACAAGAGACAATGATGTGAAAGTACAAGTTAGAGCCTGTGCACTGAGCTGGATAGATACAAAGGTATTTGCTTATTTCTTTTTATAAAAGCTAAAGGTGTTTACAGTTTCCGTTGAAGATCTAAGCCAAGGCCTTAGCTGGTAATTGGCACAATTCCATTTATGCCATCTAAGGATACAGCTTTACTGCTGAGAAAGAGGGTGCAGGATTGATGTGGTATTCTTGCATATCTCTTTAAATAAAAAGCACCTGTAATTTGGTTCCTAATTTATGGAGAAAGATCAGTTGTCATTGTGAGTTCTCTTTCAGTATTAATCCTTTTTATCATCCTCTGCATACTTCTTTTAAGTAATAGTTTGGCTTGCCTGTTCATAACTCTGCGATTTATTTTTTTTTTATATGCTTCTAAATTTAAATACAGAAAACCTGTGCAAAGGTTTTAATATTAAATGAGGAATGTGTGTACTTTTTTCCCCCAGATAACATTTTGGTAATGGCCCAACTTCCTTACTGTGAATATCAAACACTGTAAGATTATAATAAATATGCAAATTTTAAGCCTTAGTAACAATGTTGTAACCATTATTTTCATTTAGCTTCTGTCAGAAATTAAATTGGAGAAGGAGCTTCTACCTGTTGGTCGAGAAATTTCTGGAGTTGTATTGGAAGGTAAGTACAATTGTCTTGTTAGGGTATGGAGCGAGAATTAAGGTCTGATAATCCAGAACAAATAAGTACTGTTTGTATGGTATGCCTTCAATAGTAGGAACTATTTGCTTTCTTAATGAGGCTTCCCCTAAGTCAGGAATGGTACTGAAATGAAAGTAAAAAAAGGAACTGAACTGTAATTCCTGTATATTTGTTCAGAGTTTAAAAAAAAAAATGCACGGAAACTGTCTAAATCAAATATACTAAGATCTTAAGGTATTACCTGCACATGCTATATCTGTCTTTAACTTATTTGTAGAAATCATTTGTTGGAATAGTGAAGACAAAATAACATCCAGGAAGTTTGGCAGTGTTTCACTGACATATCCACCTTTGATGTGTAGTTTAAAGCCTGGATCTTTCAAACACATGTACATGTGTGTACTTGCACGTACCTGCTTATGGATGGGGTGCCAGAGTTTAGTGACTTAAACATTTGGGTTTGTACGTGCATATTTAATAGAAAAAAAAACATTTCACTAGCAGGGTATGTTTTTAGTTTTGTGAACTAGTGATAAAAAGTGCTTTCAAATGTATATTCAGTTTCAACTCTAAACACTTATCTTCATACCTTCTTTCCTCCTTTTAATGTACACGTGAGTTGGAAGAAAGGTAACCTTTTTTCAGCCAGATGATGAAGTGGTGGGTAAGTTATTGTTTGTGTGCCTTATCAACTAATACAATTAGTAATCTTTTTATAATGAATGGCTGAGGTTGTAATTATCACTGAATTTACATATAGATATTTTTCAAAGATTCAATTGGTATTGCATGAATAAACTGCTGTAAATGAGAATTCTATTCTAAAAGTGTTCTCTTAGGGAAGTCTTTTCATTTTAAGAATGGAAGTTCAGGTCCCCAGCTAATGTAATCTGTGACAGTCCTACTGCATTCAGCAAATCTTTAAGATTATACACCTGGGTGTAATTAGCCATGTGGAGTGAGTGTTCTAAAGGCAACTATCTGAGTACACACATGATTATTTGTATTTATAACACCATCTTAATGTAATTAATACGTATATTTTGATTTTTGTGCATGAAACAAAGACTAGGCTTATATTTTCTGCCTTCTTGAGGATGATACAAAAATATACTTTTAACTGCTAATAATGAATCTCTTCTTCAAGCATTCTGAAGACTGTTCACTTTCTTCTAAGTCACGTCAATTCCTCTTTGAGTAAAGAAATCAAGAGTGGTCCTAACTTAAACATGAAAGTAGGTTCACCAGTTCTACTGGATTTTCTGAGTTGCCAAAAAGCAATACAGGTACTTGGGTGTTTTGCTAAATAGAAGGCCACATTTAAAAAGAAACACTGATTCAAGCTGCTCATTTTCCAGAATCTTCATTTTTACTGCATGTTAGAGTTCTTGAAAGTGGACTTGTCTCCCCCCTAACTTAACCACAGGGAGTCCATGCTTTGTGATCCTGCTATGACATTATTATCAGAGAAGCACATCAGAAGGGCAAGTGGTAGTCACTATACTTGTTTGTTTAAATCAGACTTCTGGGTCAAAAATCACACAGGAAATGTTTACGGCTTTCCTTTTTGAGGGTAAAGCTTTGGCAGACCTTTCATTTCACAAGCTTAAATTTAATGGAATGAGATGTATGATTATTATTATTTATTCACCACAGAAGGTGTAACAAATTTGGATTTAATATTCCATTTTATGGGGTACAGAAGTGGCTTTGTTTAATAAAGTAGAACAGTTATGGACAGACGTTTTCTGATCTTGCATATGAATTAACTTTAACTATGAATAGTATCATTATTGTGAACAGTATTGCTCATTTGGTTAAGTATCTTACTGACATGCTGCATCTGTTGAATATTTTAAAATAGTATTTGTGTTTCAATCGCCTTCTGTTGTAGCTGAAGGAATATAGTTTCAGTAACTAATTGGGGGGAAAAAAGCCCTCTGAAAATATGTCAAGTGGACCTGAGAGGTCTAAGTGACATTCTAAATGGCTGTGGGAGGGTTGGGGTTTTTTTTGTGAATTAGGACTTCGTTCCATTCTTGTTAATTCAAATACAGAGTAAGTAGTTTGAATCAGTAGAGCTACTTCATAGTAAATCTGGCATTAAGGGAATGGAGTCTGTACTTGGGTCATGAAAGCAGCAGATTAATTTTGTCTGAGACTTCGGTTGTCTGCATTTTTCATTCTTGAATACTGAATGTTCGCGAATGTAGGTATAGTCAGTCACGTATGGAAATAAGAAGATAAAACAGCATTAAATATTTTTATCCCTAAAAGAAAAAAACTGCACTTCTTTAAATACCAAAATATAATAGTGTTTCCTTTCAAACAGCTGTTCAACCTTATGCGTTCGGTACAGATGCTATGAAGACAAAAGATAGGAGAAAAATATTTCTATTTTGCTCATCTCTCCTAACAAGCACACTTACCAGTTATTGTTGCTGTGAGGTTATACATAGTTAATGAATGAGCAGGTTTAAAAGAGTGTGAGCTATTGCAAAGTGGTTTGATTACCTGTGTGTTTAATAACATCAAACTCTCCCAAAATACACAATCATCAGAAAAATACTTCTACTTGAATTTTACAAAAAAGCCTGTACTTCTGTCAAAGTATCCTTACGAAGTTTAACAGTAATAATATGGTAATAGAGTCCTTATTTATGAATTTACTCTTTCTCATGTAAGAATAGTACTGTGCTCACTGGAAGTACTTGATGTGTTAAATCACTAATCTGTTCCTAAAATCATATCAAGAATTGTTTCTCATTTTTAAAATTTTTCTGATCTTTCTTTAATCCTCCAGAGGATATAGATTGTCTATATAATCTATTCTCTTACACATAATCATTTGTTTGGTGAAGAAAAAGACAGTACTAGAACCTCAGATCAGCCAAAAATCTTTTGGTTTCAGATACATTCTTGACTTTTTCAGTTACAGTCAGTTTTGTTTGTTGCTCTCAGATTCTTTTAGCAATCAATTGTGCCATGTTCCTCATTAAAATAACCACAGGGAAAAATATTCTGAGAGTTAAATTGGCCACAAATACTTGGAGATGGGAACCTAAATATAAACGTACCTGCTTAGATTTACTGGTGGTTAGCCAGTTTGCGTGTCAGTTCTTCTGTATGCCCTGTCACTGAATACATAAATAATCAATGCATGAAAGCCCTACCCTATGTGGGTATTTCTGACAAGTAAGGTGAAAAATCTAATTTTCTGCTTGTGTCAAATGCTTGATGTGTATAGCATACATAAAATAAAGGTCTATACTTCACATTGGAGCTTCTGTAGGCATTATGAGGTATACTAAGGGGGAACAGTTCTTTAAGATGCCATATGTCTTTCCCTCAGTATAAGGATCATGGTTTTGTGAATGGTTTTAGAGACCCTGAAATCAATGTGAGTTGATGGCAATGTATAATGACTCCTTGGAGGCTCTCTTGAGTGTTAGAAGATAATGTGACTTGTTCCTGAACTTTTGCGTCTGTCAAGAAAATGAATGTCTTCATGTATTATTCATTCTGTGTTTAGCTTTTTCTATAGTAAGATGTTAGAAGGCAAACTGTTTTAGGTGCCAAGGTTATTTTAGTTTACTATAAAGACATCTTTCTTAACAATTGAAATATCATATTCTATTAATCATCAAAACACGAACGATGCTTTAGGATAGAGGAGTTATTTCTTAGGGATGTTCTTTCATATGTGTTTATATTTTGTATGTTAAAACTAAAGAATTAAGAGGATGACTAAGTTATGAAAGTAAGATAGAGTTGATAGTGATGTTGTAAGAAAGTGTTCCGTTCTGAGATTCTTGCCCTTCTTGCATTATTTCCTAATTGCACAACAGCTGCAGTAGATAGCTACTTTAAATTTTCATTAGCATTATTCCATTGATAAACCCTTGAGAGAACTGCAGATGTATACAAGCACTGTAGGGTAACCATTTTTTAATGGGAATTGTGAAAAACAAAATAGTAGCCAAATGTGCGGAGGATTTTAAGCCAAAGCTCTTGCTTTGTTCTAAACGTGGTATAAGATTTGGATGGAAGAGGGAAGGAAATACTGTTTTGCCAAGGAAAAAGGGTACATACGTTCAGAAGACTGGACACCACAATCTACTGCTTGTGGATCTCCTTCCTTGTCCAGTGGAGGAGAAAAGCACTGTTATGACCAGAATTGATTTCTTTTTTTTCTTCTCCCTGTTCTGTGTTTGCTTTCTCTGTCTTCCATGGGTGTTATTTTTCCTTCAGTTCCTCTTCTCTATTCCACCTTTTTAAAACTTACACTCACACATTCTTGCTTGGTTTTCCTCTGCTTCTTTTTGCCCCCTTTTTGCTGCCTTTGCTAACAATACACTTAGAGGGATCAGGATGGAAGACCAGAGGTATCTGTAGTGTGGCTTGGTCTGTTCCTGTCTGCAATGCAAAAGCATGATTTTATTTTTTTTTGTTGTTGTTAGCCATGGCCCCGAGTAGAAATAGGAGCACTCATCAGAGTGAGAGCAGTGTGAAATGAGTTCAGACATGACCTGACAAAAATTAAGCATGCCAGTAGCAAAAAGCACTTAGTCATGTCCCCATTCTTTCTCTCCCCAACCCCAAAATGCTGTTTGGAGCACCTTTGGAACCATCTTGTGCACTGTACCCATAGACATTACAGGCTGTTACCTTGCCAAGTTTTTTTTTACCAGTCATAAACGTGACAAGAGGGCAACTGAACCACAGACCAAGAGGGACTAGCAATTTCATGAGGAGCTTCTTTTGGTTATAATATCTGCTTGTTTGAAATTAAAGGTTTATGTTCAATTTTTTTTCCTTTTTTTCAGGAATCTTGCCCCTGGATTCTGAAGAGTCTGGTCTTTGTGAAGTTGTTCTAGTTCATGAGCATTATTTGGGTACGTAGGTAACATATTTTGCAAATATTTACATTTACTGTATCTTTGGACTTCAGTTTAGCTTTTCTAATAGGGAGCTAATTAACTTGGACCTCTGTGCAAGCTTGTTCTGTATAGCGACATTTTGTCTACTCCACCTGTTCATAGAAGTTTGAATACTATGTACTTACAAGGGCTTTTTTTTTGCTGTTATCATTTAATGGGTTAATGTTTTGCCTAAACCACACAAGCTGACTCTTTTCTTTTCTTTTTTTTCCCTTCTAATTTCCCTTTTTTTACTTCATCATCTTTCTACTTTTTCCTCACCTCAACTGTCACAAATTAAATGAGGAGAAATTTGCTTTTTTCCTCACTTTAACTCAGTCCAGGAATATCACTTGTGCCTTGACTAACAGATGGAATAAAACTAGTAGACTAGAAGCTAGAGAGAGGAATTTTCAGGGCATGAAGACTGCAGAAAAAGTAGTATTGAAACATTCATTTAAATTATTGCTAGTTTCCAGTTCCCCCATTCTGGGCATGGAGTGCTTTTATGTGTAGAATACTAAATTTGGGAATATCTGTGCTTCTCCCAAGTTTGTTCTGTTACTTTAAGCAAGCTAGTCTTTTGCCTAAATGAGTTTATTGAATTTCTGTGATTGTCCATGAATTCAACCTGCATGACTCCTTTATATTTGTCTATACCAAAACCAAATCCCTACCTTATTGTGTAAAATACTGTGAAATATCTTCTGTGGTTGTTTTTTTTTTTACATATATATGAAAGGTAAGCAAGTATTATTGATGTTGACTTGTTCAAAGATGAAATCTTCCTGACTAGCTATGACAGTTTTTTGCAAAATAAGTCATAGCCTCATGGAGATGAAAAAGTAAGGTTTATTCCTTCTAACATTTAAAAGTACAAATCAAGCAAAATGAAATCTAGAAGTCATGTTACCTATCACTACTTACAGTAACTAGAGATAGAAAATATTTCTGAGTTTGTATTACCTTCAGTAGCTTGCTTTGTGCTAAGTAGTATGAACTGGCACACGAAGTGATGGGGCTGAGGATGAACCCTGGAATTCTTCTCCAGCACACTGATAAACTACCCCACATTGTTTATGTTATTTTATAGCATCAGTGATTCAGGTTAAACTGTTGATTCCTATGCTATATAGGAAGGGACAGACCAAACTTTTCCAGTCCTTTTCTAGTTCCCCTTTCTAGTGTGCCTCAAGAGGATTGTGCTTACTTAGTTCAGTTCTATGCTAGACTTAGCTGGGCTATGATGATTTTCTAGCTTAGTAACAAGGTCTCTGCTAGATTATGTAAATTGCTTACATTAAACATGGTGTTTGAACTTGTGATTTCTAGTTAACAGAGTACTTCATTAACGTTACCTCCCCAGGCTTTAAAGTGTGTGGATAGAATGGGAAAACTCTTAAGTGTCTTGTAGATAGAGACAACAGAAAACAGAGATGACAAATAATGTTATCTTGACCTTGACCTGTCTTAAAATGTGTTTATAACCTCCACAAGCTGTTTATACCAATGGATTATGAAGTAGAAGATTCTAACCTATAGAGGAAGAGAATTAGGAACTCGTGGGTTGGAACTCCTATTGTATGTTCTCTGTGTTGGAATTATCTTTATGAAAAGAAGAGATTTCCTCAAATCATTTCTGTTAGGAGGTTATGGTAGGAAGTGTGTCTCTTTTTTTTTTCTTTTTTTCCTGTTTAAATATTGTATTTCTATTTGAACTTGCTCACAAGAGTGCTGCAGGAGCAAACTGATTATTCTTGGAATAACAATTGCCTTTTCCACTTTGATTCCACGTGGCTGACCTAATGTTGCCATGAGCCACAACATTGAAATACTGCCTTTGTGAAGGACATCATAATTATACCTATAGATGATTTCACTTGTATAATTTTCTTTCATGTTTTAGAAATTGATGAAGTCTAAAAAATAATCCTGAGTGAAATGTCAGGGACTTGCTACTTTTTTTCCCTCATCTGTTTTTTTGTTTGTTTTTTTTTTTCCCCAAACTTAGTTCGTAAACCAGAAAAAGTTTGTTGGGTTGAAGCAGCCGGGACCATTCGTGATGGTGTCCGAGCATACACAGCTCTACACTACCTTTCCCACGTCTCTCCTGGAAAAACAGTCCTTGTAATGGATGGAGCAAGTGTAGGTAACAACTGTGCAATACTAACAATTTCAGAAGAGAAATATTACCTCTGCCATAAATATCTGTCTTATCAGCAGAATGATTGGATTTCTTACAACATACTAAACTTATCAAGCCCTGTATTTTACTCCTGGCAGTGCCATTAACTTAATGGATTAATAGGAAGGGCTCTCCTACGTAAGATACTGAGCCAAGAGTACAATCCTTTACATGTTGTGTGGGTAGTGAAGAGAGGTAGTTCTCTTCTGGTGTTATACATTGACATAGTTTTACCCAAAGCCCTTAGGTATAACTGGAGGAAAGTGCCTTGATTTGTTTTTTGGTTTTTTTTTTTATTCCTTTCCCACCACTGCTTTTTAACTTCTCTTAGATACAAATAATTTCATTTGCATTACTGCAATCTTTATTGCTAATGAAGGTGTGGAGCTTGCCTCAGCCAAGATTCGTTAATGTAAATGTGGCTGGGGCTTTTTCCTTGGTAGTGCTTCTTCCTTCAACAAGCAAGCAGGCCCAAAGCTACAAGTTGCAATTGCAGTTACGGTACTTGTGTTAATTTTCTTGAAAAGGATGAGAACTAGTTAACTCCTGAAAGTTTGTTCAGAGCTTCCCAGTCAATGAAAGGACTTTTGTGGCCTCACTTAGAACAGAAGCAGACCTGTGAACATTCAGATTCTTGGTTCGGATGTGTTGTATTGAAGAAGCTCATTTCTGGATACTCTTCTGACTCCTCCTGAATGTGCTTTGCAATATAATCCTTTTTTAAACTGCATCAAATTGTTGCTGTAAATAAATTCACCTACTTTTTTGCTTCTGCAGCCATTTGGTACAATAGCTCTACAGTTAGCACAACACAGAGGAGCTAAAGTAATCTCTACTGCATACAGTCTTGAAGATAAGCAGTACCTGGAGAGGCTTAGACTTCCTGTGGGTAAGTTATATTCTTCAGTGTTAAAGTTTACATTAAACAACATCTCAAATTATTTTTTTTTCTTTTTAGCCTGGAAACTTATTTCAGTATCTGAAAATTGAAACATAAACTTATAAATGGTCTAATTAAATAATTTTAAAACTTACTCTGTACTCCGTAGGTATTTAATTTCTGGTCTAGGTGTATTTCATGATCTTCTTATTCTTCATTTAAATTGCAATGACTGTCTCTCAGTACTTTCCATCTCACACAATAGTACTTGAGTGCAGGCTTTTGGCCTAACTACTCAAGAAGTCTTTTCATTTTCTAAAATTGTTGCTTGTGAACAAGAAAAAAGCATTACTGAATCACTGGTATCACGGTGTGTAATCTAGGTACCTGAGCCAGAGTTCAGATGTAATCATATACTAGAGATACAGAATTCATCAGATTCAAATTACTTCTAGTAGTATTTTATCAAGCTGTGGGGCAACTCAGTTTCAAGTACTGTCATAACTGTAGCTGGACACTCAAAGGCTCTGAATTTTCCTATTTTTTAAATAGGCTTTACATTAGACATAATACTTGGATTCATCGATAACGTCTTTAATTTCTTTTCTTTGATAATTAAGTTTTGGGGGGGGTTCCCTCAAAATAACAGTGCTATTTGGAGCCTGGGAAAAGACTCTTATGTAAAAGCTACTAGCATCTTTCCTGATGAGATTTTTTTCTTATTTCAATGCTGCAGAGTGGAGGAAAGTAGAATATTTCTTTATTCAGACAGTTTTTAAATGGTATTGCAAAGTCCAATTTGATTGCAGTCCATGAACTTTGTCATACAGTGTACAGTAATGTTTTGCTTAACAAAAGGTTAAAACTAGCGTCTGATACTTCCTTCTCAAAATGCCAAGACTGCCCCAATATAATAACCAAGTGGTTTTTTTTCAGTGTATGATTTCTATTGTCATTCGAAGGAGTAGCTGTCTCTTGTAAGAATATCTCTGTGGGGAAAGCACAGTTATCATGTCTAGGTATATTACAGTCACATCAATCAAAATATACATGGATTAAGATGAGATCCGATTAAAATGATAATGTCAAGGTTAACTGTCCCTGACTCTGACTCCTTTCTCCTTTGTTGTTTTGCATAGTAATATTGTTAGCAATCTTGACTTTCCAAATGGAGAATCTGAGCAGTTTTCAAATCTCCTCTCTTGATCTTAGTGATTCGCTAAAATCAGGCATTGCTGAATTGCAGGTGCACATAGTATTGTCCTTGTGTTCTCCCTGCTGGCTCAAGAATAGTAAGCTAGTAGAGGGATGAAATAAGACAGAGGGCTGCTCTTTAGACACAGAGAGAACAGAGTTCTTGTCAATTTTAATTCCTTTCTGGCTCCCGAGAGCAGAACTGGCAGTGGAAGCACAGAGACAACATAGTGTGCATGTGCATTCTGGGGCTGCACGTTCACACACATCTGCAGTGTTGGGGAGTGATTCACTTCCAGCCTACCAAGTGAGCATTTAGCTCTTCCAGTAGTGGCTTTGGAGTGCTGATAATGCAGCAGGAAGTGGAGTGTCGTGCAGAGGTTATTACACAAGAGCAGGGAGAAAGAAAGCAAAAAAAAAAAAAAAAAGTCTGACCGTAACGATCTTCAACAGGGAACTGCAAAGTTTTGTGGTGGAAATGTAATTATTCCTTCTCAGACCTGGCAGACTTACTTCTCTAGATTTTTATATTATCCCTATATTTTTACAACTTCACAAAAAAAAGATATTTTTTTCCTTATTTCAGAATTCTTATTACTGTAATAGTAGACATCACAGACAGAACACAAAGCACTTTTGTGAATGCTGTTGAATGTAGAGGTTTGTTATACCAACTGTAAGAGGGTGAAAGAGGAAATACAAAAGACCTAAAACTTTGCTCTGTAATATTTTATGGGTATATTTTGCTAATGATGTGAAAACTTTATTAGCTAAGAAAGGACTTTGCAATTAATTTTATTATCATAGTCCTGTTAGCACATATGAATATGGCTTTGGGTTGCTTGGCATCCTTACTTTTTGCTGGCGTTTTTAAGTTATATGAATGTTAATATTAATAAAATGCTCTCAGAAACACAAGCGTAGCTAGCTAAGTGGGCTTCCAGTGTCTGTGGGTGGAGGCTTTGTCAGTTTTGTGCTTGTTTAGTGTATTTTTTGGTTTACTTTTTAGCAACAGTCTATCAGTTGTCAATGAGGAGCAGTTTGGGCTATCAGCATATAGCATAAGTAGTTGCTTTATAAAATGGCTGAAATAACCATCTCTTACAGTGAAAAGGCCATTGCTTATATTGCTTGTGTATATGCTTGTTTTACAACAATAGGAGTTCGTTTAGCAGTTTTGCAAATGCTTGTGGAACATAAACATTAGGGGGGGGAAATTTTAATTGCAACTTTACTTCAAATAAACAAATATAACCTGGCTACAGAATTATAAAGAGAAACAGTTTGAGTATGAAAGCAAAAAGCCACTGTTTTTGTGTTTTGGGGTTTTTCTGTTTGGTTGGTTTATTTTCTTGGTGGTTTGTGTTGTTTTGTTTTGTTTTTTTAAATAAATATGATTCCAGTGCTTGAAGAAGTAGTTCCTGTTAATGTTTAAGGATTCATATTTAGTTCAACAAGACAGGGTCTCTGCATGTCTTCAGTAATCTCTGGACTAAAGATAATAATAGTATGAAGGAGGGGACTATAACAGATTTTCAAATTTTAATGCCTATGTTTCAGACTAGAGATAGAATACTACATAAATAATGAGTTTCTGTAGAGAACAGAAGAAAAAATATATATACACACATATATATATTTCTTTTGTTCCCTAGGTTACCCTGTTTTGTTTTTTTTTTAGGTTGGCTGTTAGATTTTTTTACTTTTTTTTTTTTTTTAAAACCAATACTGAGCTTTCAGTGCATGTGTTTCTGGTAAGAACTCATCAGTGATTTCATGGGTCTCTTTAGCATGTTCAATATACCAAGTAGCAGATCTTTTGTGTGACAGTTTCTAAACTCTGTAGCTGAACTGCTGGGTGAGAATAAACTCTGGTAGCAAGTTGTAGAAATCTTGATATTTCTACTTCTCACCACCAGTGAAAGAAGAGAAACTGAAGCCTTTTTACCACTCAGAATAATGTTACATAAGAAGTTGTGCAAGTCAAAGAAACAAAACTAATTTACAAATGTCTTGTGAGAAATTTTGCATAAATGACAAACGATTATAGAAAATGATATTATCATTTGTTGCTCAGCCTTTTCCACAGTGGAGAGATTGTTACAGCATTTTGCTTGGAAGGAAATTGAACTGGATTTTGATGAGTACCGTTTGAACTCTTGTATTGAGTTAAGTAACAAAACTGGAAATTTTGCTAAACAGAAATCAGAAAATAGTTAAAGTGACTAAACTGTTGCCTGCCTTCTTGATAGTCAGGCTTTGAGTCTCCTAAATCAGCATTATTCACAAAAAGGGAAACTATTTGTAGACACTTTATACCCTGTCAAATTGCCGTGTTCAGAAAGAAACCTTTTAACTTCTTGACTGAAGAAACCAATAAGAAAAGGATGCTATGGAGTTTTATTTGCACACAGGGAATGTGACTATCATTATTAAATTCATGGGACTTCTTTATTAAATTATGACCGTGTGTTTTCTTTAGCCAGATAATTTGACTTCAGTGGAGAAACTGAATGATTGACCTAAGAGTTTGAATGGATCTTATGATTTGGTTGGAAAGGGGAAAAAAAAACCAAACCACAAAACCCAAAGCATTAACTGAGTATTTGTTAATATTCTTCTTAATAACCATTTTCTTGCAATTTTTCGTCTCTCTTTCCTTCCCACCCCCATGATTAAATTCAAGAAGGTATACGGCAGCCTTTAGTGGGTAAGTACACATTGTGAATTTGAGTTTAATCCATTATGATTTGAAAGTGTGCCTCCAAATTTATTTGACATGACTTTAGTTATCATTTTGCTGATAAGTCTTTGGCCTGTTTAGTTTCCAAATGTTTGTTCTACATCATAATTATGAAAGAAAACTACAAACCTTACCTGCTGCTTCTCTGCCCTAGTTATTCATGATTCTGTGGTTTATAACCATCTATAAATATGGTATCACAGATATATGAGAAGAAAATGTATTAGTGACTTTCAGCTCACAAATATTTCAAGAGGAAATGTAAATACTTCCATCTAAATATTTATTTAATAACCCCGAGAGCCATTTAGTGGTTAAAAACATCATACAGATGGTAATAATGTTTATCCATTCTGTGAGATAAGTAACAATGTTACTAAGCATTATTTTACGGAAAAGATGGATATAATAAGATTCTAAGACTTGCTGGAATAATAAGAAAAGTCAAGCCAGTGCCTTGAGACTGAATTTAGTGCATTTTTACATGTTTACTTCTGACTTGCACTGGGAGACAGGGCTCCGTGCTGGGGAGAAGACGTTTTTGTTTCCCACTGTGATGTGGAAGCGAGAGAAGGGCTCTGCAAGGGACTGGCAGGAACTGGTGGTTTTTATATAGAGCAAGAGAAGAAACCTGTGCTTGGAAAACTCTCCCAAAATGTTACTGCTGTAGTTATTTAATAGATAATTTGAAACTTGGGAGACATGAAATAAGGTGCCTCCTTATCTTTTCGCCACTCACTTTTGCTTCAATAACATGGTTAGTTACTCCAGAACTTGCTATTTTTGAAGTCACTTTGGAAAAGAAGAAAAGCAAAGAATGAACTTACAGAAGGATTTGTAATTCTTATAGGAACATACTTTATCCTCTTTGGCCTAGACAGACTTCTGAGTTTTACTGCTTCATTAAGCTAATACAAAGTTTTGTTGTTGATCTTGCACTGTATTGGAAAATGAAAATACTATTGGATAGGGTTTTTTTTGATTTGGCTGCAAACTTGTAATACTCAGAAACTAGAAACATTCTGTTCTGCTCTGAATCAAAACTCTACGTTTTTACTGTAACTGACCAAATGTACTGCTCTTTCTAGCTCGAGTCATAGATGTGTCCAATGGAAAGATAGATGTGGCAGAAAGCTGCTTGGAAGAAACGGGTGGCCTGGGAGTGGATATTGTTATAGATGCTGGAGGTATGTAACTGATGGAAATCTGGTCTTCAGAGCACTGGTAGGGGGTTGTGTGTTGGTTGGTTGGTTGTTTTAAATTATTTCCAAGCAATATAGGTGGAGGTTGCATCACCTCAAACAATTAAATTTAGTTGTTTGTTCCCGGGCAATTTTATGTATGTATCTTTACTCAGTAGGTCTCCTTCACGGAAGATCTCTTTAAGATCTCCTCAATATCACCCTCTAGTGGAAGCATTTAATACTGCTAGTCATCTGATAAATTTGTTTGAAATTTTCCTCTATTTAAAACCAAAAAGAAAAAAAATGTGTTTAAAGACTAGGGATGTGACATCATTTACCTTATTTTAACACAAAAATTATGCCATAGTTGCCAGTACTGTCAACCTGTATTCTAAGATAATCATAATAGTTGAAAAGTCTGAAGTTAGTATTTTTAGCTGAAATAATTGAAGAACTTCTTAAAGTTCTACTGAAATCTGTTAAAAGAAATATATATCCAATTTCCTAGATCTTCTATTCTCCAGATATTCTCATGCGACCAACAGCTTAATTTAATTGTAGCGCTCTTCCAGCCAGCCATCTTTCATTGTGTGTATTGATATGTGTCTATTGCAACTCGTTTGTATCTGAAGATATAGGACTGTAAAGAATCCCAAGATAGGTGGCTTTCCATGCAGGAAGAGATGGACGTTTCTTTTTGAACAGAATTCTGAGCTTGAATGGATTTGTTCTGCCCCCCCCCCCCCCCCCAGCC
>JAOXJM010000001.1:112525541-112561829 GCA_026413425.1 Tringa solitaria | reverse complement strand
ACCCCCCCCCCCCCGAATCCCGTTGTAGATTTGTTAAGAGTTTAAAATTCACATTAACCACAAATTCTTACAATCAACATCAGGCAGTGTGTTAATTTGTTTGGAATAGACAACTCCACCGTCTCCCTTTCTCAGAACATGCAGGGAGAGTCACCTTGACGTCGCGAGTCTCATGGGTTCCATTGCTGGACCTTCTGCCATCCCTTTTTGAAAGCCAAGTCTTTTTGCCTAATCGGGTATATGTCCTAGAGTATGGGCTGTAGGGCCAGTGGCGGTGCACCGCCGAGTTTAACCCCACCACCACCACCACCCCCCCCCCCCAAAAACAAAATGACGAGAGAAGCCGCAGCGGGAACGCTGTACAACAGGGTCTGCCGCCGGGCGCTCTCTGGCAGGGGGGGGGCAAGGTGGGGGTCAGGGTACTGGCCCAGTATCTGTCCAGCAGTACACGCCAGCCTCGACTAGACTAAGGTTAAGCCGCACGACCTTTTACCAGCTGCCGGCAAAAGCGCACGAGTAGCTTTACCGAGACCAGGGAAAACCGCAGCGTAGTACAAAACAGTATGAAAGTGTTAACATTCCGTATTGAAGAGAAATCGCATGAGTTTGAAAACAAGGGTTTAGATTACTGATGCCTCCAGAGTCTGTCGTCTGATTTAGTCATTTAAGAAATAATTACATCACTAATGTAAACAATATAAACATACCAAAAACTAAGTATGATTTAAATACATTTTGATGGTACAAAAGAAAAACCTGAAGGTGTCTGTACAGTTTTTACAACGTGGGAATTGCCAATGTATTTACAACATGAAAGGGCAAATACCATTTTTGTGCAGAGTAAAATTATCTGAAATAATGTCAATATAAAAAACAATATCTAGCGGTGTGAGGCACTCCTAAACATGGTGGTATTAACCATGCTTTCCTTTGGTACAAGTCCCATCGCTTGGAGAGCCGCAGTTGCTGCTGTGGCTTTAGCATGCTTCTTATTAAGGCTGGCAAAAGTAGGCCTATATTCATTTCCATTGACTCTCACCTGTTTGTGAAAGAGGGGAAGGAAGGAAAAAAAAAACGAAAGTGTTAGAAAGTGCCTCTTCACTTCTGTTCCCAGGCAGCGCTACACAGCTCCTTTAAGCACATTCTCTATGTAATTCCTCTTTAGGGGCAGACAAAATCCACGCCTGGTCTGTAAATACAGTCATTTCCAAACAGTAACTGCTAATACGAGGTACTACATGACAAAGCAAGCCCACGCCATAAAATAACTCAAGGACAAGAATAACTAAATCTTGCTCGCTACCTTTACAACAGTAAGGCTCAACACCACACCTGCAAGTAAACAGCAAGAACACGACACCACATAGATTAATAATTTTAGGACGAAGTGGAATAGTGTGTTTCATTACAGATTTACGTATTAATCTGCTTTAGAGCCCTGATTTGGCCTTTACAGAAACAGGACTTTGAAATTAGTATATAAGCCCCCTGAGGTGGCTTATATGTTTACATACAAACATGAATTTACATCACCTTTAATAGAGAAACCAACAGCACAGAAGGAAACTCAAACACACCTTAAAGATAAAATGTTTGCGATGATCAGGCCCACTATCATCCACCAACACAAATTCAGGTGGTGACCATCTTCTTTTGTTACAGATCTCCATCAACGCAGAAACTGGATGTTTACCTTAAAGATAAAATGTATTTGAAGTTCAACGCTGCTATCAAAGCAATCATTTCAAATGAGACTGGTTTTTAGACAAGTAAGAATCTCACCTGAAAGATCCTTCATCACAACATAATGTCCAGATCTCTTTTGTGCCTTCTCTCCCACAGCAACAAGCCCTAAACAAAACACAATAAAGTTCACATTTATGATTCCCACCTGATTTCCAGATTCTCATCAGCAATGCAGTAACATGTATCAGTGGAGATGAAAACCTGGAAACACAACTGTCTTTTCAGAAGTCTTTCAAACCTCCCTTTCATCCAGCACTTTTTTTTCCCTCTCCATACTACACGTAATATTCTTCTCAACTGCTCCAGTAGGACTGTGAACAAGCCAGGTAGCTGGAAACTTTGAGTAGTCTTACACAAGTTCAGGAAAAACCTGGTGCCCCGACGCCTTTGGAGAAACACTGAAGAGAGAAACTTAAAAAACAGTGTACCTACTATGTCCTTCTATACGAATGACACAGCGGTGTGTTCTGGTAGTATGTGCCCTCTTTGTTTAATGGTATTCAAATATTTAGCCTTTATATGCAAGATCACAGCCCAACTATTGTGATTTCAATCACATCTGAATACAAAGCAGCAGAAAGGCATGCAACTGGGCCCCAAGTCAAAACAAAGAGCACAAGGTTCCAATGGAAATCGCTGTGAAACAGAAGCCAAATATTTTTTTTAATATCTTACAAGAGTAAGAAATAAAATGTAACAATTACCAAAAGCGTATCAAGTCCCAGTAAGCATGCCATGCTTGTGAAGCGGAGTGAGTTTCCATTCATTTTGCCATTACCTTAAATACAAGTAAACAAAATACCTGCCCGGTTTTTCAGAATTTCTTGGACTTCAATCCTTCGATATTACTTGGTGTCTTACCTCAATTTGTTTCTATTCCTGGCTTTGATGAATAAAGACAGGGAGATACTGCAATTGTTTCCAGTTTCCTCCTGTTCCTTCAGCTTTTTTTTTTGGTTGGCATTTTGTTTTGTTTTGCTTTAAAAGAAAATCCTTCCCTCCTTACCAGATTTTCATCCTAGTGCTCATGCAGCTCCTAAGTAGGGACTTTTCAAGTGGCATGAAACCCTCAGAGATAACAATCACTGAAACAAAGTTTTGTTTGTTTTCTTCCTTAACCAAATTCTATATCCAAACTAGCCAAAGACTTCCACCAAAGAAAAAAGTCTCCTGTCATTCTCCACATTAATACTGCGTCTCCCTCACTCTGAGTCACTGACACTTGTCTTCCATATGTTGTCCCTCAAGAGAGATTTCCAAGGAAGCTCCAATGGACTCTGACAAGCTCTACTGATTGACCAAGCTTTTTGGAACCCAGACAACCAACAACGTACCAGCTGACAGCAAAGCCCAAGAAGGGTTTGGTTTCAATGCTGTCTGTGAGACAAATGTCAGTGATCTCTCTCAGGGTCTGGAAAAAAAAAAGCTATGGCAAAGGCAAACAACTTTTTGGTTCGTGTCTTAGTGCAGCCTGCTGAGTAGCTCCTCAGCAAACTGCTTGTTCCTGCATCTAGAAATTCTATTTAGTTTGGGGGATAATTTCTAAAAATCTGTTAAAAAACCCTTACAAAACAAAAACAGGTTGGTTAGTTAACAAGACAGACTCCTTTTAAAAAATTCCATTTTTTCTCTAAACCTCTACACAGAACTTAAAAAAAATAAAATCACTTTTTATACATTTAAGCATCAAAGAACACTAATGTTTGAAGAAGCTGTTCAGCTGCTCATCATAAATTCAGTTCAGTTGCTTCTTTGCAATGCATGAAACATGGTGCCTCTTCATAATGCAAGTTGTCTCCCTGTATCTTTGTTGGCTCCATTTAAATATTACAGAACACCCACAGATTTTTTTGTGGGAATTATCAGGTAAGATTGCATATATGATAATAATCAAATATTTAAAAGCTATGAAATTAAAGTAAAGCTTGGCCATCACTAAGGTTATCATTATTTTCAGACAAATCTATCGCATGCCAGGAAGAGCCATCCTTTAACGCCATCTAAGATTTTTAATTGTTATTAAAGACCGAGCCTTCTGAAGCAGAAAGAGCGAATTATCTGCTACGGAACGTCCAGCACAATGAGGACCTGATCCTGTCTCAGGCCTTAGGCCTTGATGTTTGAAACTTGGATATCAAATTCTGCAGGCACTACGGAAATTTATATCAGAAACCGCATGAGGATCCCAGGGCACACTTCTGGAGCTGGAAACGAGCTGTGACACAGCTGTGTATCATCAAAATTATTTTAATGTTCAAAGTGTTCGCAGACTGGGCAGCAATACTGCCTTTTTCCTATGACGTGACTAGAAGGACGCGACTTAATGAAGAGAGATAACCCTTTCCTTCTCACCACAAAAATCCACCACCGTTACGATGCAGCCTGCTTGAGAAAATTGAACTGAAATAGACTGTTTCCAATTTCTTCCCTCTGACATATTAATCAAGCTGAACTGAAGGAACTCCTACCAGCAGTGAGAACTTTACAAGACAACATGAAGAAACACAGCTGAAAAGCAGTTTGGTCATTGTTTGTATAAAACAAAGATGTTTGTTATTACTGTGTTCTGTACTTTGAGTCTGTTGCACTTCCTTATTTTATAAAACCACATTGCGCTGCTAGAAGGTCTTTAGAATGTAGAAAGCAAGCAATGGGTATTTTCATAATGTGGGCCTGCTTCTTCATTTTCTACGTCTTTGGACTTTAATTAAACATTTAAATTTTATTTTCACTGCTCGCTTGGTCCCCTGAGCAGTTTTGAACTCTCTCTGTATTGAGAAGTAGCAATTTTGACACCTAAAGATTCCTCCAACAGCACTGCTGCAAATAAAACTTCACAATATTAGCATTTAGATGCTTTGTTTTCTTCCGAGCTCAATTATGAGCACTGAAAAAAGCTAAGACAAACCCATGATTCAATGTATTTCCACGCTTCAATATTAGATGTGATCTATTTCATATATTAAAGGTTCCTAGTTTTTAAAAAAAAATTTAGGAGAACAACACTAAGAATTTGTTCACCTGCAGTCAGTGCTGAATTATTATGGCAATATGCATAATAGAACGATTAAATCATAAATATTGACTGCTGAAATTCTGCATCAGTATCTCACATGAAAAATTTCCATAAACATTCACTCTGAAAACAGAACTTCTGCTGAGTATGTTGGTGAGATAGCCAATCATAAAACCCATGCTGCCAGCTTAAGCAGCAGCACACTGCCTGTAAATAAAAGGACAGTTCTTCTTAATTCAATGAGACAAGTGCCACAGTTCTCTACCTGTGGCCACGGACTATATAAAGGAGAAGAGGAAAGACTGCTAAAGCAATCTCGGGAAACATCACTGTAGTTGAGCAGAGGTGCCTGCAGCAGGATCAATCAAGGAGATGGAACAGAAGGGAGAGTGGAGGGACAAAAAAGGAAACTGAATCCATTTGGAAGACCTAAAAACATCAGTGTGACAGCCTATTTGTGTCAGGACTTCAGCTGAAAGGCAGCAGTAACTCAAGTCTGTAGCTCTCCCCTCTGTCCTTCACCCCAGTTTAAAACTGATCAAGCTAGCCACTCTTCTGTCCTGCTCCATTCCTGCTTCAGTCACTTTCTCTAGACTAACAACAACGGCTTTTCCACAATTCATTTCCCTGTCCGTGCCTCCTCCATACACCCAACAGAAGCACATCCCTAAACTTAAGAATCACTGAGAAGTTCATTTTAAAATGGAAGGTGAAGGTTAGGGAAAGTTAAAGAATGTCTGGAAGAGTTTACAGGCCTATATACAGAATCCAGGGCTTGAAAAACTAGCCCCAAAATCATGCACATCATTCTGTTAATTTTTACAGTGAAGCTGTACCCAGAAAAAGCTTACTACTTCAAAGTTATTTTGCCTATCTCCAAAACAGACATGAGAAGTTTCTACTGCCACAAGACATTTAAGGAAGGCTTACCTTTTCGATCTGTCTTAAAATCGACCATAATAGGCTCAACGCTGCCTTCTTTGTTTTTCCCAAGCCCTTCTCCTTCTCTCCAGCCCATTTTTCTCATCAGTTGAGCTCCCATTCCTCCAGTTACAGGGGCTGCTCTTAAGAACTGATCCTATCCAGAAAAAGAAAAGTAAAACAAGTCCTAAAGTTAGCACTGGGATTTTAAAAAGTAAGTGGGAGCTTCCAAAAAAATGTTTCTAACAACTTTTCACAGACTCAAGTCAAAAAAAATACACCTTAGCTTTATATACATTAACATCTTGTATAAACCAGAATTCACGCAGACACACGAGACACAAATCAGTATCTTCAAAAAAGAACAACTTAAGAAAATTCTAATGCAATCCAAAAGTGGCAAGGGACCCATTTCAGACATATGTATTTAATAAAATAATAACCGTCCATTTTTAAACACGCTACTTTGGTTCCAATGCATCTCTTCTCATCTCGTGAAAGGAGGCAGTGTTAACTGTTTAACTGGCAACATGTGTGCCAAGTGTACCTAGTTGTTGAACAAAATACAAGCACATTTAGTAATGACATTCACATAGTGTTTAGGCGTATTTTAAATATTTTTGAAAAAAAAAAGAAAAAAAAAAAAAGAGTTTCCCCATTTTATTATACAGCAGTTGCACATTCAAGTTCTACTCTGAAACATACAGGTTTTTCTTTTCTTTTTTAAAGGAAAACAAAGGCGCTTAGCCACACAGTTTAGCAGCAGTAGTCTTCACATTCTTTCAAATCATCATTAACATAACACTTGTTAAATGGTGAAAGCTTATAAACAGAAATTTTAAAAATCTGTTTTGATGTAAAGAACTTTAAAAACTCCTTAAATGTTTACGTACCTAGGCCTCGATGGCCGCAGTGTTGTGAATAGTAGGGCTGGCATTGACCGTGGCAAGAAGGCAGCTACAAGGATTTGACCCTGAAACAAGTTTCCATATAGAGGGGTGAAAGTTCACAGGTTATTCTGTGAACTATCATCTCTCTTCTGCCCCCCCCGCTGACCCAAGTAAGTAAGTCAATCATTTCCATCACAGCAAAAAATTGCTTGCCTTAAAATATACAAGTTTACACACTGGCACTGATAAGTCCATCAGTTATTTTGCATAGTAGGTTAGATGATACAATGCCTAGTATTTTGGTGAAAAATTTACTTACTATCAAAACAAATTAATAGAACGTTTTTTTGGGGTTTGGTTTTTTTTTTTTCCTTTGAGTTGTGCTTGCAAAAGTAAGCGCTTCCCAGATTTGGACAAAGGACTGACAAGTCCTCGGTTTTGATTTGCATGTAAACAAAATCAGAGTCTTACTTTTGCAGAGACTAATGACAATATATTTTTAAGGGGATTTCAAATCGGCAACTGACACACACTAATGATGCATGTGTGTAATCCCTGCTATACATGGTGTTAAAAAAACTTAAAAAAATTGCTGAAGATTGTGGTAGGAGTTCTCCGAATATTCACCTATTAAACAGTAAATACCTATCAATCATGCAACTGGATGCTGCATTTAATAACAAAGTGCTCTGATGGAAGAGTAGAGAGGCCAAGTGCACCTCTCCAGTTCAACTTTTTTCTGACCAGTGCAGACCATGCAGTGTGTGTGTGTACACAAAGACAATCAGTTTCTTTGATACGAACTGCCTCAATCTATACACCTAGAATGGCTTTTACTTACTTCCATTTTCATCCTCCCCTCTCTTTTCCAGGAACCTCTCATAAGAAAAGGGCAACCATGCCGAGAATGATACAAACCCCAGTCAATGTCACCCTGGGTTCCGTTTCCTCTTTTGTACCTGCTTTGCAATGATAGAATTTTCAATATAAACACCTGTTTCATTATCACCAGCATGTATTCAGTTCACAAATGACAAGGGTGCAATTTCTTGATGAGGTCATTTTAACGTTACGCAGCTTTCTCATCACACCTGTACTAATTCAGGGGTTAGGAGTGGAGTAAAAAGGAGAAACAGAATCAAAATACTGCTATTTGTAGTTAAAAATCAAAGCCCCCATTTCCTACATAGGAATTACCAAAGCCTAAACAATTTCCAAATACTGGAAACAAAAAGAGTTCTAGATTCCAAAGTGCAGTTTATTAAAAACATCTCTTCTAATGTGTGAATTCAGAATCCTAGTAACTTTAGTAGGAATTTTTTACACTATGCTGACTCTTAAACACGCACAACAGAACCAAGACAACAAGGAATTAGAAATGGAAGTTTTGTCTCATTACAGAATAGCTGTACTTATGCATCACACTAAAAGGCTAAATGAAATAATTCTTGTACCAATTTGAAAGGAGCCAGGAGAAGCCTACTTTGATTCTATTTACAGAAGAAGCAAAGAAGGCCTGCAGCAGGGGACAAAGTTTTTCTTTCATTTTGGGATTTTCTTAGATAATAAACTGAATATAAATCTCTAATGTCACCTGGACAATTATATTCTCTTAACTACTTCTTTTATAACTTAAATGACAGATAACTTCACTTAGCCCATGATTTAACAGAGTATGGGTAAAAACTAGCGCTGTGTTTGCAATTACATTTGAAAACTTAAAAATAGTAAAAAACCTTAACAACAGCAGGGAAGCAAGATAGACATTTCTTTCCCTTTTTAAAAATCATAAAAGGCCAAGTGTCACAGAACTATTTAGCAGCTATGTACCCTTGCAGATCTGGCCCATATGGAGGATATCAAATTAAAGAGTAGGTAATGCAATAAACTGTCAGGTTTCTAAGTATTTGGTTACTGTTCTTGGAATTAACTAATTATTTACAAAACAGTTCTTCTCTTTCATTCATTAATCTCAATTTGAGTAAGTCTACATGAAAATTTAGTATCATTTTTCTCATTTTTTGATCTCTAAATTCCATTAAAGGACGGCCAAATAAAGCACACTTCCATTCTGCCAGTAGATGGAGACAACAAAAAAGCCACATTCTTGGGCCAACACTTTAAAAAGAAGGCTATAGAGTAAAACCTGAACCTGATCGCTTAAGAGGTTTTTTTTAGTAATTTTAATTAAAACTATTCTTCTTTTAAAGCTATGTTTGGGCAAGAAATTTTGGGGGCCATGAATGCCTGAATTAACATTTAAAAGCTTAAACAGACACAAAAAATATCACATCTGAAAGATGATTTTACAGGTTTTTTTTCTGAAAGACAATACAAGTTGGACAGTCACTGTCATTTAACTGCAACAGCTGTCTTTGGGCCGCAACATCTAAAATATTAAAGCCATAATTACCATCAACTTCTGCTCTCTGAAAAGAATACACCAATTCCTTCTCACAATACTGACATGGCACTAGAATGTAAGTTCCGTCACAAGGAAGGTTTATTTCTTTTGAGTAATAATTTATTAAGCAAAAGACAACAAAGCCTTAAAGGCATTAGGTGGACAGTTTCAGCACAATGGGCTGTCTTAAAGATTACTTCAAGACTAACTCCAAAGAATTTCTCTGAGCCAAGTACAAGCATCTGTCTCTAGCAAAAGTTTTGCAAAGCAGCTGAATTTTCCATTAAATAAACTGGCACTTTTAGTAGCAGCCACATTCCTTCCTCAATACAAGAGGAAGAATGCCTTTCTGAAGAATCCCATCAAATGCCTTACAAAAACTACGCTCACAATCAGCTAAGGATTTTTGTTCACAGCTTTTGCATACAATCAGTAGAAAGCAAGCCGAGGATGGCTGGGAGAAAAAAAACCCAAACATTTAAGGACTGAACAGAGTGCCAGTCCAATATAACTAACATATGGTTGCCCTGCCTTTTCCTGTGGCAAGGAAAGCTCGTGGTGCCATGCAAGGCGATAGGAATACAAGTATTTTGCTAAGTGGCCTGGTTAGAAGGGCAGCAGTTCTTGTGCAAGTGACAAAATCACAAGATATTTTTACCTCTCTCACTAGCCTGAGTTTTACTCTGCTATGATTGTGGAAGAATGGAAGTTACGCTTCAACTTTTCAGAACCTGCTACTCAAAGCAGAGCACTCTACAGCCACAGTAAAACTGTGTGCCATGCTTTAGCACAAATGAATGAAAGAGATCCCAGGCATTACTCTGTGCACATAAACTGTTGCAAAAATCTTGCTTTGGAGAGAAAGTTTAGGCTATAGAATTAAACTGATAAATCCAGAAACTAGTGGTGAGTCTGGGAAAGTCTGCGTAAGTAGACCTCAACAGAATTTGCTTGGAAAAACAAAATTGACCACTTCCTCTGATTTGACATTTATTCAGCAGCACAATGTACTTTTTGTAAGCAAAACGGGAAGAAAAAAAAAAAAAAGAAGCAAACCCCAGAATAAGTAAGTCATATTTGTGAACTGATTACACCAATGATGATAAACTGAAACAGAAACCACTTTTCAAAAGAAAAAGATAATATTGTTCATAAACCTGTTTTAATGATACAAGAAACCTAATAACATATGATTCCTTTATGAGTACTGCTCAGAGCCCTATGCATGAACATCATGAATTTGCATATTACTTAGAAAAATAAACGGTACTTCTAATTGGTATGTCGATCATTCAAGTATGTCAACCTTAACCACTTCAGTAACTAGTTCCCTCAAAACTTTATTATTGGAATTGCAGGCATATTTTGGTTTGAGTACATATTACCTCTCCAGAATCTTTTTAAAGTACAAAAAAAAAAGCTGAAATCCAAGAAATGCAAAGTGAAGACAGCACTTGTCAAACAAGTTCCCCAAGTACTTATTTTTCTCCCCTCCTGATACCACTCTTCTGTTTTGTTGCATCTACCCAGTTTAGAGATTCCCTCTGTCAAGCACAGTGTGTGTACATGTTCTAATTCTTTGTTTAATGATACACAAATAACTAACTGACATGGCCTCTGTTTCTGCTGAACAGTGCATGTCCACAAGTCCTCTTATGGCAATTGCTATGGCAATCTCCCAAGTAAAATGACTTCAGTAAACATCTTCAGTCAGAAACGTGCATTAATTTACACGCAGAACATACCCCAAGAAACTCCACAGCCCTACTAGCAGATGAAAAATTTACAAATACTAGGGTTCTTTTTATTAATGTTAAAATGCATTTTCTTAGGACAAAAAAAAAAAAGGAGCGCAACTCTGACTTCTCACTGCTACATTGCACAATTAACAGGAACTAAGTTACACAATTTCAGGTACCTAAGTAAAATACAACCTGTACTTTGCATTTCATGGTTGGTTCGCATTCATGTCACTGAGAAAGATAACATGCATTCATAACCCATTATCCCTATTGCACTTTTTTCTGTGGAATCATTCTCTAACCACAAGAGGTGACTCCACATTAAGTTCATCAAACCTAAGTTTTGTGAAGGTTTTCACAGCCCCCACCATTCCTAAAAGAAACAGGACAAGTCTTGTGTAGCCCCTAATGCATTTTGTAGAGGGCGCATGACTGTAACTACTTGTCATCTCATGAGTTTGATGGCAATGTGCGTGCGAATATGGAACCTGGAAAGAGCAAAAGAAGTCAAGCTGAGGAATGCCAGCGCAGGAAAGAGGACTGTGTCCTCATCTTCACCCAACAACTCTTCTTGTTTCCAGTAGCAGCCTCCTTTCTGACAAACCACATGATGCTTGCTAGGGAGGATGCCTACTACTGCAAACCACTACATTTTTACAGCTAGGAGAAGAACAAAAGTGCTTCTGCCAGCTCACTATGATTTCTAGAGTCAACAAAATGTTCCAATATGCTTCTGCTCCTCACAGCAGTCATGTTCACAAGTCAAACACAGGATTCTTTTCTCACTTTCTCCCTATAAAGCATTTTGTTGGGGCTGTGTTGTTTTATTTGGTTGGGTTTTTTTAAGCAGATCAAAGAGTAAAGTTAACAGACCAAGGGAAAACACATTTGCCTTCTCCACCTTGTTTTTGTTAGTGGATACTCCTGTCACTGTGAGGCAAAGAACCTCAAGGAATGAGAACAGGATGAGAAGAGGAGACTTGGGAAAGAGATAATCAGAGATTCTCCCTTTCTGTTGCCTTGAGAACCCACTCAAGGTACTGCAGAAAGGGAGAACCCTCCCAGGCTTGCTGATCTCTTTTCACAAGCCTCACGGTGGACAAACTCTCCTTTTCTCACCAATACATCCCTGCCAGGTGCTTTATATTCTTAAGTTCCTCTGCCAGGGACAATCATTGCAATCATCAAAGCCAACATTTTGTTACACTCTCAGAAGTTAGTAATTGTTAAAACAAGACTTTATCATCTGTTTTTTATATTAATACTGAGAAGAGCCCAAAAGATTCCCATCCAGCAAGTAACTTTTATCTCTGTGCTGCCTGGCTGTCTGTATTGCTTGGCTATATGAAGTGGAAAAACAAGTTAGTGAATCTTGGCAAAAGTATTTCAAATTTTAGGGTAATTCCAGACTTCTGTGTTTGGTTTATACCAAGTTTTATGGAAAATTCTAGTAAATCTCAAATCTAACCTACCAGTTTTGAGGGTTGTCTTAACACTGTCTTCTGGAAGGAGAAGTAGATACAGCTTGTACTCAACTATATTACTTGCAAGACTGACCATCATAATTCATTATTTCTTTTGCCTGAAAGGTGGATATTGCTTGAATTCCTCAGTTCTACTTCTTGAAAGAGTTCAGTATTCATTTTCAAAGATGAAGTATGAATTATTAAACTTATAAAAGACATGTATGTATGACGCACCACACCCTCAAAATAAACTGCAGTAAGAGGTAACTATTTCACTGTAAGATGACATTAAACTTACTAACCCAACTGCAACTCCTGGTTTAATATTCCAAATCTCTTTGGCTCCCAGAAAACACTAGTGATATAAATAGAGGCACAGTAGCAATCGGACAGAACCAAGTCAAACAAAATGGTTGTTTGGGACTTGGCTCACTGAAGTTGATGCCAAAACATCACTTCATTAAGATCAGGATCAAAGCTTGCCTCATCTGTCCCAATCCTGTAAAAGTAGTGATGGACCTACCACTGCGACCATATGCATATGGCCATATCGTGAATGGCATTTCAGTGTAAGGCAACAGTATATATGAACCAATCTGACTCAAATACCAGACGCACACCTTATTGAAGTACTCTATGTCATGAACACCACCTTAATGCACAACAAAATGGACACAGCAGCAGCAAGCATCTAAATTGATCACAGACAATTATTTAACTCGACCTGTTATATTTGACACATGCATTACCATAGGTTTTTAAGGCACATTTTTTGCATTTTCCGGTACTTCCACTGCTATTTAAAATGCGATAGTTAGACAAGTATGTGTGCATAACTTCTACCTTTCTAATCCATGCTTGGGGACCACTGTTGGTCAGCTCATCCGAGGACAGTATCTGTGCTCCAGTACTTCCTGTGAACTGGCCAGGTATGGAGTTTGATTGAGCCCAGGCATCAATCTAAAAAATAAAAATCAAATGTAAGACCAAAATAAAAACATGCATATTTTTCCTTTGCAATTCTCTGTTGCTTCTCAATAATTTTCTTAACAATTCCTTACTTATGTTTAGTGCTGTGTTCATTAGCACTCATTTGCAAGCAGGCACTCCAAAAAGCTAAGCATCTTCATGTGATAACCCTAAAGCCTGAGCTCAGTCTAGCAAGTTCACAGTTCATGGTTTGCTTATCCTCAAAATCGGTGTTATGAAGTGCAAAATAAAGGCGGACTTCTTAAACACCTGTCCATAAACTGAGCTTCCAAACACTTGTACTTAAATAAACGTTAAAAATCAGCTGGTACAAAGCATTAAATTCATGAAAATGCTGATGGAAAAGTGCAACATACCTGTTCCTGTGCACGATTCAGCATGCACATGGCCTCTAAATCAAACGTGTTTTCATTAAGCCTTTTCTGAGCCAGGGCTCGATCATTCATAGCTGTAGTTATGTCCACGCCCTAGGAAGAAAAAGATTATTTTTAAAAATACATCAGACAACCTTAATATCCGTTTGATGTGGAAAATGCTGTTGCAGAATAACTACAATATACTACAAAGTTGTTTTACACAGTGAATAGTTCGTTTGATATATAAATAAGCAACATGAAAAAAATCCTGGGACTACTTGTTAAGTATATACAATATGGGCTTTCTTAAACAGATATGAAATCTGAAGTTAAATTGTAACACCCTGATAATTTAATATTACCTGTACATACAAAATATCAAAAGAATTATTTTAAGAAAAGTATTTTGGTCACAAAAAGCTGTGGTGTATACTACTTAGAAAAGCATATTATTCAATGGAACCTTATTAACCAACAGAACTAAATGTAATTTAGCTAAGAATTAAAAAAACAAAAAAGCCTTCATACAGAGCTGTTCACGTGAGCATCCTAATATTATGTCACATTAAAACTACAAATTAAATGTATAAAAAATTACAGCAAGAATCCCATGTATTCCATGAACTTGGCTTTAGTGTTTTAAATCTTAATCTTCAGCCTAAACCAGACTTGCATAAACGTAAAACCGAACCGGTAGGTCATAAAATTGACTGGTTTGGAAAGATTATTTAGATCAATGCTGCTGAACTAGAATAAAATCTAAAGAAAAATAAATTTGAAACTACCTCACACATAATGATCAGATTCATTTGGGTAAAAATACGGAGCAAATAAAGAAGCTCAACGCGAACCTCTGCTCTCTGTGCAAAGCAATCAAGAGAGAAATCCAAAATATCTGGGGATATAAAGATGTAACAAATTACAGCTAGTATATAGCTTTTTTGTAAAATTACTTGTGCCTTGCTCTTCAGATAATGTTCATTTTATGGATCATTCTGTTTTCAAAGGAGAAAAAGAATAGTGCTCAGAGACAAGTGAATTTTCTTTGGATACATGAGCATGTGAAGGAGACTGAAAGAAAGGGCTGGAACTGTTTGAAGCACAGAAGAAACCCAAAAATCAAAACAGCAGGTGGCATATCTGCATAAAGTAAGTGATGGTTTAATTATCTTTTTTTTTTTAAATCTGTTTTACAAAATACTCTTATGTTTGTCATTATCTCAACCTTAACCTCTCACATATTTTACCAGAATAAAGGGCCAGCAGAAGAAATTGAAACTAATTTAAAACTGAATTTGCTGAACAGAAATATGCAGTTAATCCACAAAATCCCTGTCACAGGAACCAGGATAAGAATTTAGTAAATATTGAAAAACAGTCAGAGACAGACACAAACGCCTACAATTTCATAAAACAGACTAATTCTTTATTTTGTACTCTGCCTATTAAATCCTATTTAAAGATAGAGGATTTTTTTTTTTCTGTTCAGGTCAAAAATTATTTCCTTTTGGAAGATCACTACTGAAACATCTGGCACTGACTCAAGACAGACTTCAAACGCCAGAAGTCCTATGCATCTACGAAACTGACTTCAGGGTTTATTTATTGTCCCAGCTTACAAAAACACAGATCATAAACAAGGCACAAGGAAATGAAAAGTTTTTCTAACAATCACCTAACATGACAGCCACATATATAAAAGAATGCCTGTTTAAAATATACACTTCCTTGTGTTAAGAAGTTCCCCTTATGCAGTTAAAATAATTATTTAATATTTTGTTTGCGCAACTGGTTCAGGAGATAAATAAAAGTTATTCTACTCACCAAAAGCTTCAATCCAGCAATACACATAGGCATGCAAGTAGTCCACTGAAACCACATTGGGACCACTCACATACTTAAACACACATGTGTACTTTAGTGCTTTACCGGACTGGGGCCTATTAGTAGATACCCTGGTTAGTTAGAACTCCCATACACTTTCCCCACATGGTCAGTCACCATTTTGGAGACCATCATGGCTTTGTATTATGTCAAGACACTCGATGGCAGCTTTGGATCTTGAAAAAAAAATAGCTCTGCTTGAAGTATGAAAAGTTGTTATTATTTAGTCAAGTAAAACAGTTTCAAGTTCAGCATGCTATGTAAGAGTTCTGCCTTTCCAATCCTTGCTTTTAATAACATCTTCCCCACAGACACAAATCACAAACATTGAAGCAAGAAAGAAGAGGCTCACAATAAAAAGCAGGCTTTTTTAACATACTTCATAGGTCCACTGACACATCAACCACATTTACTCATTTTTAGATCACAATGGCTTCTCTGCATAATAGAGACCTGCGTATATTCCAGACTTAAACACAACACTTCAACTCTATACTTTCAGACTTTCAAATATAGCTTCTTTCTCAAAGGTTTCTCTGGCTTCTAGAGAAATGCTGGTACCTCAGGTTACTCAAGACTTTTTCCTCCATCTCCTACTACCACAAACAACTATAAGAAGGCCATAATATTTTATTAAAACAATTTGCAATATATTAGCAGGGTCATTTCAGACTGCTTATGCCTGTAACTAATTCTGTGACTTGAATAAAAACATAACAATAGAACCAATTATGTATTTTTTAATGTCAATGTAGACTTTCACCAGAATTGTCACAATCAGATTTCAAAATTAGCAACAATGACTGGAGGTAAATTATATGTCAAACTTCCTGAGGATCCATGCACACTGCCCCACTACTCTAGTGCAATAGCAGGGGAGCTTATCTGGTTTATTTTGCTCTAAGGAAGTCATTTCGTGCACAAAGAGTTCTCATAAGTATTTAAAAAATTAAGAAGAGAAGCACTCTGCTACCTCTCAGGCTCTCTGGAGAAACATACATGGCTTCTGCTACTACAAGAGTATTCCTATTTTTCAAAATTAAGGATTGTGAAACCCAATGGGGTGGTATGCTCTGCTGTCAAGCTAATGACCCTTGAAATCACCCTTAACACAAACCAAGTTAAGGTAAATGCAAATAAAAATATTTATTTACAAAATATAAAAACAGACAACATTGTTACAAGCAGTTATTATGATACACGTGACAGACAGGAAAGTAAATTGCGTTTTATATTTACTCCAATGTAATTTTTAAAGGCCTCTTCTACATAATCAATACACAAACGATCAGCGCTCAGCTAACCCAATTTGTCGAAGACACAAGAAGCCTGGCATCATTGGCAACCTGGATGCAGACATCTACAGAGCTCACCTGAACTATGAGCATATCATTAGCCATCCGAAGGGCAAGACTTTTTACCACTTGGTAAAAAAAACTGCCAAATGTTAGTATACAACATTTATGTGCTCTGGATTTCTTACATACACCCTAGTAAATGGGAATGACATTCTGCACAAACATGTCAAAATGTCTGTATTATTAGTGGTTCATGACAAGACCAACCATCTACACAAGGAATCAGGAACCTGACTGTCAAACTCTGAAGTATACTGTGAAAATATCTGTTGAATGAGTTATATTCACTGTGGCTTTGGTGCTATAAAAGACACAGAAGAAACTACCTTCTGTGCTTCGGAAGTGAAAAGATTGTTTCATCAGAAATTAATGCCAAGGCTTTTTTGTTTATTTGCTTTGAAAGGTACAAGAACAAATCTTCAGATGGACTGTTGTAACATCGACTTGAAAAAATTAACATCTGTTTTAAATATTTAATTTACTACTTAATTACAAAAACCCCACAAAATATCCTTTTTAAGACATTTCAAGGGGAAAAACATTCACGCCTTTTTTTTTATTGTACATACAATTTTATTGTCCTTTTGAAGGCCACATGGAAGACAACTACGTGAGAAAATGTGACTGTAAAGCTAAAAAATTATTAGATACATCCAGATGAAGTTGCAGTTTGATAAACTACTTTCAAATCTGTTTTTAACGGATTACATTTCAATGTAATCTTATTGCTCTAAGATTGGTAGGACAATTTTAATTATTATTAGATTTATAATTATGAAAGTCTCAGCTTAAGAGTATTAACCTCTGCAGGAAACTGGACAAGAAACTTGCTTTTCGTCTTCAAGCAAAAGTTCTCAATTCTATTGAGACAAAGACACTAGTTGACAAAAGCACATAGTATGGGTATAGGACGCTTTCGTCACTGCCCATGTGAAAAGGGCAACCAAATTTGAAGACCACAGCAGTTCAGATAATTAGTTTATTAAAGTGCTAGGTGCTACCTATGTAAGCGTTTCTTTTTCACAGACTGCAATCTGACACCAGACTGACTAGGTAATGGTTTTGGTTTTCTTATATGATATGCTTTCCTTTCCTTCCTTACCTCAATGGATGGTTTGGGGAAAACATCATCCTTGCCGTCGTCTTTGCCTTTTTCAACTGGAACCCATTCTCCATAGACACTATCTGCTTCTTTTTTCCTATGTTGAGACCCAGATGAAACAGGAAATTCCTTTGACAAGCTGACCTGATTTTTTGGTTGCGGTGGCGGTGCTGGTTTTATGCTGGGAGTCTGGAAGACATAGAATTAGATGAAGTTACAAAAATTGAAAACACGCAATACTCAGAACGACTTCAAGAAACAATTTATTGCATGCACTTGGTAGTAAGTTTTCTTAAAAGTCATCCTTCCTACTAACAGACTGAAAGCCTGTTTTAACACAAGCCTTAAAACAGACAGGTGAGCAACAAACTGTAGCATAAAAGAAGATTAAACAGCTAGAAGCTAAAATTGCTTAAATCTGCTTCATCAGCCAAAAATATGCAAAACCTCAGTCACAATTTACCTCCTTGCTTTCCCTCCATCCATCATAAAAAGAACAATCTTAAATCTGCCACACATGCATTTTGTAATGCAAGGATCCAAAATAAAAATCCTAGGCAACAAAACACATGGCTGTGATGATAGAAAGCTCTAAATTACTATCCAGTGAGAGAGCAGTTATCAACATTTTGTCTTCTAGTTTTTGATTATTTTTTAATAGCAGCATGAATCTCAAAGTAAATTAAGTCTATGATCTTGTTTTCCTTAGAAAGTATTGCTAATTTATAAAGACTGCAGAAATCTCTTCTACTGGTTGCTCTTCTAAAAGACAGCTCACAATGTTGGATAAACTCCTACTATCAAAGGAACATGGATAGGAAACGGTTGTAAGACTAGAATCCAAAAAGAATGGAAAGAATGATACTGAAAGGGTCAAAAATGTGGAAAACAGGCAGAGCAGCCAACAACCACTAAAGAACATTCCTCTTTGGAGCCTGTAAGAATCCCAAGGTTTCTTGAGTTTTGTCATACCACTTTCTAACAGTACAATATAAAGTATAAATCTATTTCTACCCTACATATTATGTAAATCCGTATTACTGCTTATTTTGTGCATGCCACAAGCTATATATATCTATTTGTACATAAAAATATAAATGCTATTTATATTTTCCGCTTAGCATATTAAGTTTGTTTTTTATAGTACTTTATACCCGGCAAAATCAGAGCAGATTTTCATGGGCACAAAAAAAACCCAAAAATACAACTATTAAAAAAACCACCACCAGAAACTAATCCATTCTTCAAAGCATAAAAATCCCAGATGCATTTAAAGAAATGCTTCCTCATTTTATTCCTTCCAACATGCTCATATCCAGCAGGCATCAACACAAGCTCTCATAGAGCCAAAAGCCCCAGCAAGGGGGTTTAATAAGACGTTTAAACTCTCTTAGTAACGGGCAACATCAGTGATCCTCATTCTTAACACAGCATTTACTTCTCTATTGGCTAATCTCAAAACTAACCTAACATTTTTCTCCTTTGGTGAACACCTGAGATCCTCTAAAGTAGCAGGCATACAAGATTTGATGTCTGAACGAAGCTGATGGCATCACCTTATTTAGAACACCTCAAAATGCCTTTAGGGTATTGCTGAGGGTCTTCTGTTTGTCTTTTAAAAGAAAAGCATTTTCCAATTCCAAAGCTGTTTGCAAATTCCTACTGATATTTTTGCAAATAAAATGTGAAATAAAACCAATTCTCTTTATGTTATTTAAGCTTTTAAAGCTGCGAAGACATTAATGAAAAAAAGCTTCAATCTAATTATGGGGACTACCACAATTTCACAGACCGCAGGTAATTTTTTTTTTTTTAATTGTAGCAAGAGTACTTTTAACATTCCAGTGCAATTTCAGCAGGATTATCAATCCCTGATTAATTTCTGTAAAATTACTTGCATTATTTAAAAATAACAACATTTTAAAATATTGAAAATTAAAGAAGTACTCACACTTAAATTGAAAAAAATTGGTTTGGGTTCACTGAGCTTAAAAGGATGATTATAGAACGGACGTTCTTCCTCCTCTTCATCAGAAACATGAGGTTTATTCACTATCACATCATCTGTGCTTTGAGCAATCTTCTTGCATTTCTGAAAGGAAAAAAAAAGGGGGGGGGAGGGGGGACACGACAGCTCTGAATAAACCTGAATTTTCAACAAAAACATATAAAAGAACACTTCTTTGTAAAAATGTTTTTCTTTTCTAAAGCAGGAGGTATAAACTGGGAAAATCTTTTAGGAATGTCATCTATACATGGTGTAAAATGTCATTTTTATATACATTCTCAAACACCTACCTAGGTTTGCTAGACACTCATTTATTCAAATAATTTCAGAGACATAAGATTTCAGCAGTATATTGTAAAACTTTGTACACTGATAGTTGCAATCTAAGGCTGCAAACATTCCAGAGTAGGAACTCACTGATCATTTGGCATCCCACATAACTAGCACACCGCAATCTGACAGAAACTTCAGTATAACTCACAAAACTACTACACAGGAAAACCTAAGAATTAATAGTTACTGATTTTAAGTTCCACTGGTAGTGCAGGGACCTACTCAAAAGCAGTGGCTCAAAAAGATCTCATAAGATTTCTTCTGAAATGTTTTGACGTTGGGCAGGTACACAAAACATCCCTATTTTATATTCAACAGAAGTTGAATATAAAACATATAGGTGCTACAGGCATACTGCAGTCAAATGAGAAGAGAGACTCCAGGGAAAAAAAAAAAAAAAAAAAAGACAAAAAGATGTTCTAGAGAAGCTAGAATTTTATGATGAAAAACTGTTTACTGATCATGGTTACTTATACTGAGTGTTTATCAGTAGCAACTATAACTTAGTCAGTCCAAAATGCAACTGAAAACATTATAGTCTAGTATCATGCTTCTATTACATCAGCAATTTGTCGTTGCTTAATTTCAGATGTTACTTCCATAAACGGGTATTTCCTAACAGTCACAATGATGATGTAATTTGAAAACAAAGAACAAAACAAAACAAAACCCAAAAGCACTTCCCCCCCCGCAATCCAAATTTTCTCTAGTATCTGGGGAAAAAAACTAGGTGGAATTTAAAACAATTAAAAAGGTGACATTACTACAGTAAAAGAACAAGTAGCAATTTTTTTCACCACAATTAGAAAAAAAGCATCCCCATTTGTACACGTAAACTACAACAGGATAGAACTGCAACAGTAATTCTCTAGAATTATCTTAGAGTGCATATTAAAACATACAGAACTACGTGAAGCATGCATGACATTTCCAACCCAGAAATAACATTTAATAATGTGAAATTCACTAACTAAAGTAAGGGCATCAATAACTAAACCCACCAGAACCAAAATCTAAAACTGAAAGCTTTGGTATTTATTAACATGACTGCAAAGAGAACTACCAATCTGTACAAAATGAGAACAGAGTCAAAACCAAAAAAAAAAAAGGCAAAATAATTTGATTTCATGTATTCCCATGGAATTAAAATGCCTTTTTTCATGACTTTAAAAAAAACTGTGTAGAGAATAAAGGCACAAATCACAAGCCAGCTTACATGTGAATCAAGCACACAGTGACAGCTTGCCTACAAGTCACAAAACAACAATTTGCTCATTCTCAGGTTTGATACTGTTGCTCTCGCTTACCTCAGTGAGCTCCTTTAGCGTATCTCTTGATGACTTCTGATTGGCTTTGTCGTCTTTCTTTTGAGATAACAAAGGCATCAGGCTTGGCGGTAAGGGAACACCAGACTTAGCACACATGGCGGCTGCATTAGCTTTGGCTATTTCAAGTAGCTGGGCCTTGTCTAAGAAAATTATTATTTTTTTTAAGAAAAGAAAAATTATTATTATCTGCATTTCTGGCAGACTAAACAAAGAACAAAGACAAAACACAAAATTTTACCCACACAGTGCATTTTTATGTTCTGTCAAAATAACTAAAATTGTACTTAGTTGCTCCAGACTTTTTAAAATTTGGCCTACCCAACACACAAGTGAAACTGCAGAATTACCACAAAGCATGGGAGTCTAAATTACAGCCCTCAAAATCCTCCAAACCCCAGGAGTTCTAATGCCCATTTTACTTCACTGATGCATTCTAGTATTGGAAATACTGGGTCATTTCTAGACAGAGTAAATTCCAAAGTCTACTTCTAGCTATCTCTGAAAAACATTCAAAGGTCTGGAGGAAGTCCCCTCAAGCCCCCCAGTACGTAGCTACTTACAACTAACCAGCAGAGAAATATAAGCACCGAATACCATGTGCACTTGCGTAAAATACAATTACAAGCAAAACTCCTTATTAAGGCAAAACGCACATGTGGCCCTATCACAGAAATAGGGAACGAAAATAAGAGTTATGTTTTATTTGATTTGCCAGTTTGCAAATGAATGAGTTCCCACTATCTCTGCAAGCACATAGCTTTATAAAAATCCCAGAAGGACAACATTCCTTTACTTCTTAAGCAATAAAAGTATACAGATACAGACTTGCTGCATAATCAAAGCATGAAGTCAGATTCAAGGATGCTCATTACTTGTCACGTTCTGCACAAAAATACTTTGCCGCTAGAGGGGCTCCCATGGTAACTTTATGATACAGGACTAAAAGGATCAGATCCGCAGGTCCACAAAAGGAAGTTCTCTCATACACTGTACGAGAGCTCATCTCTCAAAACATCTTTTCTCCTTATGTAACTTACTACCTAAGGAAACTACAAGGCCTCTCTTCCTCCAGTCAAAGATGCAGTTCATTAGGATTTTTTCTTTTATTTCCAACCAGCTAGGTCTGGGAGTATTTTCAGAAATGGGCCTCCCTCCCCATTAAATGCTTACCATGGAAAAGAGGCAAGACAGGGTAATGGAAACAGACAAATGAACATTACAGCTGATGACAGAGCTAAGAACTCTCCAACTGGCACTTACTTTCAAATGTTCTTTCATGCCCAATTTGTGCTCAGGAAAACTAGAAATTCCTAAATTTCTTACAGAATACTTGGCCTTTACTAACCTTTACGATGAAAAACATTCCTCAAGAATGCAACATACTACCTTTGTATGAAAGCTCTATAACCAAGATATAATTGGCTCTCAATTCACTTTCATCCAAGTGGTACACATTGATTCAGCTTCAACTTAAAAGTTCCTACTGGAAGATACTGCCTAAAAATAACGCATAAAAGGACTTCCTAGAAATTCCTTATGAATACTACAGAGCTATGTTAAAATAAGACTACATAAATGAACACAGTATCACCTAACCATGGAACTACTATAATCAAAAGTATTACTCACCCAAGTCTGTAAGACGTTTAGGTGACCTGCTTGAAAATCGTTCCGATGACCTTGACCTGCGACGATCAGGTGATCTGCTGTATCTTCGTCTCCCTGAAGATCTTGACCGCCGTAGTCGAATTGGTGACCTACTAGAGCTCCGTCTTCTTCCTCTTGACCTTGATCGCCTTTGACGAATAGGCGTTCGGCTCCTGCTCCGTAATCGGAGCGATATTCTACGATCTCTTGAATCCGATCTTCTTCTTCTTCTGTCAGCAGATCTTGATCGATTTCTCTGAGATCTCTTACGCCTGTCTCTTGATAAAGAACGCCGCCTTCTTGATGCTGACCTCGACCTACTCCTCCTCCTGTGCCTTGAACGTGACAATGAGCTAGACCGAGAGCGACGATTAGATTTTGATCTTGATGCTCTTCTCCGGGTTACTGATCTGGAGCGATTACGTCTGGAGCGGGAGTCTGTATCATATCTCTGGGATCTGCGCTGCGAAGACCTGGAGCGTCTGCTTCTAGACCTCCGTGAAGATTCTTTGTCTGCTGTTTTTTCAACAGATTTGGATCGACTCCGTTGGCGAGCAGCGGACCTGGAGCGTCTACGCCTAGACCTTCGTGAAGACTCTTTGTCTACTGCTTTTTCAACAGATGTCGATTGACTCCTTTGGCGAGCAGTGGACCTGGAACGTCTACGTCTAGACCTCCGTGAAGATTCTTTGTCTGCTGTCTTTTCAACAGATGTGGATCTACTCTTTTGCTGAGCAGCAGACCTGGAACGTCTACGTCTAGATCTCCGTGAAGACTCTCTGTCTGCCACTTTTTCAAAAGATGTGGATCGACTCTTTTGGCGAGTAGGAGATTTTGAGCGTCTGCTTATAGATCTTCGTGAAGACTCTTTGTCAGATACTTTATCAACAGATTTGGATCTAGATTTTTCACGTTCAGAAGACTCAGAACGCCTGCTTTCAGGTATAAAGGAAGAGTCCTGTTCCTCTGACCTCTCAAGAGGCATAGAATCCTGTTTATCTTCATCTGCTAAAGAGGGCTCCACATCCTCACCCTCTTCACCAGTGGTAGACCTTGATTCTTGCTCATCTGACGATGTGGAGTCTCTTCGCTCAGCTGTCAAGGAGGGCTCCACATCATCTACTTCTTCACCAGTGGTAGACCTAGATTCACGCCCATCAGGGGATGTGGAACGTCTGTGTTCAGTTGTCAAAGAGGGTTCCATATCCTCTGCTTCTTCACCAATGGTAGACCTTGACTCTTGCTCATCTGATGATGTGGAATCTCTTCGTTCAGCTGTCAAGGAAGGTTCCATATCCTCCGCATCTTCACCAGCGGTAGACCTCGACTCATGTTCATCTGAGGATGTAGAGTGTCTACGTTCAGCTGTCAAAGAACGCTCCCGGTCCTCTGCTTCTTCACCAGTGGTTGACCTTGACTCACGTCCATCAGGAGACACAGAACGTCTGTGTTCAGCTGTCAAAGGTTCCAAATCCTCTATTTCTTCACCAGTTGTAGACCTTGACTCACGGTCATCAGAAGACGTGGAATGTCTACGTTCAGCTGTCAAAGATGGCTCCCCATCTTCCATATCTTCACCAGCTGTAGACCTTGACTCATGCTCATCAGAAGATGTGGAGTCTCTTCGTTCGGCTGCCAAGGAAGGTTCTGCATCATCTACCTCTTCCCCAGTGGTAGACCTCGACTCATGTTCATCAGAAGACACTGAGGATCTACGTTCCGTTGTCAAAGGCTGCTCCAGATACTCTGCTTCTTCACCAATGCTAGATCTTGACTCATGCTCATCAGGGGACGTGGAGCGCCTGTGTTCAGATGTCAAAGAGGGCTCCCGATCATCCATTTCTTCATCTATAGATTTCTGGTCATGGTCCTCAGGGGACACAGATCTTCTATGTTCAGAAGTCAAAGAGGACTCTAGAACCTCTTCCTCCACAGGAGATTGCAGCTCACGACCTTCCGGATATGAGGAGGTGGAATGTCTACGTTCAGTTATCAAAGAGTGCTCTAGATCCCCTGTTTCCTCACCAGGGCCAGACTTCACACTATAGCCATCAGGGGACATGGAGCACTCACTTTCACGCATTAAAGAAGGCATTGCATCATCCATTTTTTCAGCAGGGATGGATTTCAAGTCACTGCCATCAGGGGATACGGAGGCTCTATCGTTTAATGTCA
This sequence comes from Tringa solitaria, assembly GCA_026413425.1. Taxonomy (NCBI): domain Eukaryota; kingdom Metazoa; phylum Chordata; class Aves; order Charadriiformes; family Scolopacidae; genus Tringa; species Tringa solitaria. Next base: position 112,536,463 of record JAOXJM010000001.1, on the reverse strand, counting down.
AAGGTTGAAGACTGTCTACTTTTCCAACAGTGGAGAATCTCAACTCCTGGCTATCAGGGGATGCTGCATGTTCATTTTCAGGTGTAGGTGAAAGCTCCCCCACGTCTGCTTTTTGAACAGGGGTGAATCTTACCTCCTGGCTCTCAAAAGACAAAAGATGGTCATTTTCAGATGTCAAAGAAGAATTCATATCCTCTGTTCTCTCAGCATGAGTCAATCTTGATTCATACTCTTCAGGGGACAGAGCATGTTCATTTTCATATGTCAGAGAAGGCTCCTCAGCCTCTATTTTTTCAGCAGGGCTAGACTGCAGCTCTTGACCTTCAGGGGACATGGCACATTCACCTTCAGACATCAAAGACAACTCCTGCACCTCTGTTTTTTCAACAACAGTAGACTGAAACTCCTCACTGGACATTGAACTTTCACTTTCAGATGTTTCAGAATGTTCCTCCGTTTCTTCCTTTTCAACAGGACTGGATCTCAAATCATGGCGTTCAGGGGATACATCATACTCATTTTCAGACAGCAAAGAACACTCCTGCACCTCTGTTTTTTCATTAAGAGCAGGGAGCAACTCCTGCCCTTCAGGGGATGCAGCATATTGACTGTCTGACATCAGTGAAGGCTCCTGCACCACTATTTTTTCAGCAAAGGCTGACTGTAATCTTTCACGTTCAGGGAAGATGGTATATTCACTGTCAGATGTCAGAGAAGGCTCCTGCACCTCTCTTGCAGCAGGACTGGGTATCATCTCCTGGCCCCCAGGAGATACAGCATATTCATTTTCAGGCAGCAGAGAACACTCCTGTACCTCTGTTTTTTCAGCAAGGGAAGATTGCAATTTGTGATCTTCAGAAGACACAGCATATTCATTGTCAGGTACTACAGAAGCCTCCTGCATCTCTACCTTTTCAGGAGAGCTAGATCTCAACTCCTGGCCCACCCAAGATACAGCATATTCATTTTCGTATGTCAGAGCAGGCTCATGCACTTCTGTTCTTTCAACGGGAGGTGACTGCAACTCCTGGCCCTCAATGGACACTGAACATCTGTCTTCAGACATCTGATAAAGTTCCTGCACCTCTGTTTTTTCAGCAGGGGTAGATGTCAACTCTGGGCCATCAAGCCCTACTCCATATTCATTTTCAGTTATTTGAGAAGGCTCCTCTACATCAACTTTTTCAACAGGGGTAGATGTCAACATATGACCATCAGAGGAAACAGAACATCTGCCTTCCAGTATCAGAGGTGGCTCCTGCACCTGAATTTCTTCATCATAGGCAGATCTCAACTCGTGGCCACCAGACGCCGCAATGCATTTCAATTCAGAGGACAAAGATGACTTTTGCACCTCTATGTTTTCAGCAGGGATAGGTCTCATTTCATGACTATCAGGCAACAGGAAAAGCCCACCTTCAGATGTCAAAGAAGTCACTGGGGCCTGTAGTTTTTCAGTAGGTGTGCTTACTGTTTCACAAACATCAGCAGAGTTGGAGAACCCACTTTCTAGCGGCTTTTGTAATTCCATTTTTTCAACTGCAGTGGATGTCAATTTATAGCCTTCAGGGAAGACAGAACACCTAAGCTCAGATGCCAATGACACTTCTGCACCTTCTGTTTTGTCAAAGTAATTGTGTTTTGATTTATGGCCATCATGGCACACAGGAATTCCACTTCTAGACATCAAGAAAGATCCTGTGCCCTCTATTTTTCCAGCTGCCATGTATCTCGATTCATGCATTTCAGAAGATTCAGAGCAGTCAATTTCAAGTACTTGTGAAAGCGTCGGACCATCTAAATCTTTATCAACAGATGATCTGGACTCATGAACAGTTGTCAGTGCAACCTCCTGTGTTTTTTCAAAAGATGAAATTGCAATGACGTCACCTGAGATCTCAACAGGACCACACTCAGGTGTCAGGGAAACAGCTGGAGCCATTACTTTTTCAACAGATAAAGATCTTTGGTCATTTCCATCAGATGACTTGAAGGACCCACCTCCAGGCATGAACGGAAGCTCATCTATTTCTGCAGCAAAGCTGGATCCTGGTTCATGTCCATCAGGAGACTTGAAGCATCCATTGTCAGAAACCAGAGAAGGCTCCTGCATTTGGCCCTTTTCAATAGGCAAGGAAGCTGATTCACAGACATCAGGGAACGCAGAGTGTGTATTTTCAGGTGCTTGAAAAGATGTTTGAGCCTCTAGAGTTTCAGAAGGTAGTGACCTTGACTCAGGGCTGTTGATCAACTTGGAAGATTCACCTGCAGGTATTTGCAAAAAATTCTGAAGCTCTTGTTTTTCACTGGGGATATGTCTCAATTCATGACCATCAGACATGTCAGAGGGTACACTTTCAGACATCAGAGAAGACCCGTGAACCTCCATGTTTCCAGAGGGCGAGGAGACTGTCTTGTAATCATCAGAAGATACAGAGCATCCACTTTCAAGTGTCAAAAAAGCCTCTGGACCCTCTGTTTCTTTGAGAGAGGTAGATCTTGACTCATGTTCATGAGATGTGAAATGCTGAAATTCTGTTACCAAAGTCTCTGGATCTCCCCTTTTTTCAACAGATGACGATCTTGACTCGGATGTGGAGTACGCAAGTTCAGGAAGTGGTGAAGACTCAAGAGCCACTACTTTTTCAGCTGATCCATTTTCAGATGTCCCAGAAAGCTCTGAAGCCTGTGTTTTTTCCACAGGCATGGATGTCAATTCCTGGTCATCTGGGGTTTTGGAGCTATCAAGTTCAGACACCAAGGAAGGCTGCAGACTCGCTGTTTTTTCAACAGATGAGGAGCTTGTCTCAAAACTATCAGAAGTTTTAGAAAATCCACTTTCAGATGCTGGTGGCAGCTCTGGGCCATTTATTCCTTCAGCAGTCAAAGCCGCTGATGTGGGACCATTAGAGCTGCCTTCACTTGCAATAGAAGGTTCAGGAACATCTGATTTTTCAAGACTTTTGGTTGACTCCGTGGGTTCAGAGGACTCCACATGCTTGCTACTGCACTTTCCTGAGGATAACTTATTCTCTCCTTTTTCTATAGACTTGGACCTTGACTTAACACTATCAGAGGACTTGGACCGTTTCCGCTTGGATTTTTTTGAAGATTCCTTGCGCTTTTTTTCAACAGACCTAGACCTAGACTTGTAACGTTCAGAAGATTTTGACCGGCGACGCTTAGATTTTCGTGAGGAGTCCTTCTTTTTTTCCACTGATTTGGATCTAGACTTGTAACGGTCAGAGGACTTTGAGCGCTGACGTTTAGACTTTCGTGATGATTGCTTTCGATCTCTTTTTTCTACTGATCTGGATCTAGACTTGTACCGGTCAGAGGACTTTGAGCGCTGACGCTTAGACCTCCGCAGAGATGCCTTCCGACCTCTCTTCTCTACAGATCTTGATCTAGATTTGGAACGATCAGAGGAACCAGACCCTCTGTGTCTGAACCTCCATGAGTATTCTTTGCCCCCCCTCTTCTCTGAAGACCTGGATCTAGATTTAGAACGGTCAGAGGACCTGGAACGTCTGCGGCGGGATCTCCAGGAAGACAATCTGCTCCCTCTCTTTTCCAATGACCGTGATTTAGACCTGTAGTGGTCAGACGACCTGGAACGTCTGCGTCCAGACCTTCGAGAGGACAGTCGCTTTTCCACTGACCTTGACTTAGACCTGTAGCGGTCAGAAGACCTGGAACGTCTGCGTCCAGATCTTCGAGAGGACAGTCGCTTTTCCACTGACCTGGACTTAGACCTGTAGCGGTCAGAAGACCTGGAACGTCTGCGTCCAGACCTTCGAGACGACAGACGCTTTTCCACTGACCTGGACTTAGACCTGTAGCGGTCAGATGACCTGGAACGTCTGCGTCCAGACCTTCGAGACGACAGTCGCTTTTCCACTGATCTGGATTTAGACCTGTAGTGGTCAGAAGACCTGGATCGTCTACGTCTGGACCTTCGGGAGGACAGTCGCTTTTCCACTGATCTGGATTTAGACCTGTAGTGGTCAGATGACCCGGAACGTCTACGTCTGGACCTCCCAGAGGACAATCTGCTCCCTCTCTTTTCTGCTGATCTGGATTTAGACCTGTAACGGTCAGATGACCTGGAACGTCTGCGCCTGGACCTCCTGGAAGACACTCTTCTCTCTCTCTTCTCCACAGATCGGGATCTAGATTTGGAATGTTTTTTTCTGGAATCTGAATGGTTTCTGCTCCTAGAACGTGCTCTTTTAGAGGTCAAACGCCTGGAAGTAGAACGCGACCTTGATTTTTTCTTTCGCTTCCTAGATCTGGACTGAGACTTGGAGCGACTCCTCTTTTGTTTCTTTGCATCATGTTTTTTATCACTGCTTCTATGGCTGCTTTTTTCAATAACTTTCTCAAGTCTCATCAGAGTCTCCCTCATTCGTGCCGCCACATCAGGTTGCACATCGGATGTTTCTGAATCTCTTTTCTCTGAGTCCTCTTCTGGAGTTGTTTCTTTGACAGCCTCAGCCTGTGGAATGACTTCTGACTGGCTTGCCTCTGTTACAGAAGCAGGTCCAGTACTTGTGGCAGTCTCAGGTACTGGAGCCGCTTCCAAATCTTTTGTCTCTGCCTCCAGCCCTGCAGCTGCTTCTGCATCTTTCAGCTCTACAACAGTCTCAGGACGAGGAGCAGTTTCCAAATCTTCCATTTCTGCCGCATGAGCTGGAACTGCTTCCAATTGGTTTGTGTCTCTGATTATTTCAGATTCAGGAGTCTCTGCTGAATCTTTTTCATCTGCTGCATGTGAAGAAGTAAAAACTGTTTCTGCTATTAAAGGCTCAGATGCTTGAATTTGCTCTGCATTTTTCTTCTCAACCAGCATCTCACATTCCTGAGCTTGACCTAGAACTCTCACATCCTCCATTTGCTGACCCTGCACTCCTTCTGCATACTGTACTTCTGCTGCCACTTCATGTTCCTGCATTGTTTCCAGATCTTTCATGTCCCCTGTTTTTGGAACTGCTTCAGAAGATTTCATTTCAGCAGCACTCAAGACTTCCAGAGCCTCTTCTGAACTCTTCCATTCTGCAGCAGGTTTTGCTTGCAGATGTTCTTGCTTTTCAGTGTGAAAAGATTCTGGACCAGCTTCTGAAGCATCCTCTAAAACATTTATGGCCCCCGCATTTCCAAACTTCTGGGAAGCTTCCAGACCTTGGATATCCATGTGTAGCTCAGGCTTTTCAACTGTTTCAGAACCTTTCACCTCCACTGTTGCAGGCTTTTTCATGCTTTCCAACAACCACATTTCTCTAGCTTCTGATACTGGCTCCAAATATTTTGCTTGCATTGCTTTCTCTGCTTCTGAAGCTTCTTCCAAATCTTTCACATTGCTAAGCGAGGGTTCATTTTTTTGTGTGCTTGTCCTCCTTGTTGCAATTATATATTCTACAGTAGGTCCCTGAGTTCTCACATCTGTAAAAATCTTAGATTCTAAAGTTCCTTTCAAGTTTCTCACTTCTGTCACTATTTCTGATTCCATAGCGTTTTCTTCTACTCTGGGCAAAGACTCTAATACTGCTTCTGAATGACCTACTATTTGTTCCTGTACAGATCTTGAACTTGCTTCAGATCCTACAACCATTTCCAAATTTTTCATCTGTGGTAAGTGTGAAGTTTTTGATTTTGCTTCTGCATCTTCCACCCCTGCAACTTCCGAAAAGTTGTCTAAACCTCTCACTTCTACAGTGGCAGAACTGGTAGCTAGTTCAGAATTCTTTATGTCCCCTACCACCTCAGTTTGTGAGGGTCCTGTATGTGTCATAACCCAAGAATGTGAAATGATGGAACTCTCTGTTCTGCTTGAACCAAGAGGTTCTGCAACTGTTTCTGTTGTGGTTTTCAAATGTATCATTCCTCCTAATGTCTCAGACTCTCTAACAGATTCAGGAGTCCTTTCTCTCTCTGCTAAAGGTCCTACAGTTGTTTCCAAACTTTTCACTGGTCTCACAGATCCAGCTTTCATAGCTAGGAGACTGGCCTCTGAGTCTGCTTCTACTCCTGCCATGTTATCTAGATTTATTTCTGAACCTTTTGACACCGCTCTTGAATCCAGCGTGGCTACTAAACCTCTGGCCACAGTCCCACAAAGCACAGCTTCTTCTGAAGCTTTCACACCTTCCATTTGCAAAGACAGAGACGTTGCTTCCAAACCTCTGACACTGGATTCACTCTCAGTTCTTAACTCTCTCAGCTCCTCTGGTTGTCTCAGTAGTGAAGTACCTTCTGAATCTTTTGACTGTGTTACAGTGACAGGTGTGAGAACAGATTCAGAAAAATTTTCCAGTTGCAGAGTAGCTTGGTTTGTTTCTTGGTCTTTTACTCCTGTTAGGGCTGCAACTTCCACAGTTGCTTGTGGACCCTGCACCATCTGGATTTCTGGAGCTGTTTGGGGAACAAAGGTCTGTACAACTGCTACAGGTTCTGGAGTTGCTCTTAAACCTTTTGCCTCTGCAATCACGTTCACATCTGTCAATTCTGCTGGAAGTGCACGTTCCTGAGTTCTGTCCATGCTCCTTGTTTCTGTCAAGACTTGAGGTTGTAGGAACACTCCTGAGGCATTCAGCACTGCTGCATCAGTGGTACCTTCCATATCCTTGACTTCTGTAACAACTTCTGATCCCAGGAGTATTTTGGCACTTTTTACTTCCACCTGGGTCACAGCAGTCGCTGCAGGTATTTTAAAAGGATGTTGCAAAGATACATCTGCCTTCAAGACACTTGAACCCTCCATGGGGCTGCATTGCATCACTCTCAAATGATCAGATATACTTGAGGGCCTCACATGCCCTAATTCCAATGATCTTTCCACATTTTCCACATTTCCCATAGGCAGAGATTTTTCAGTAGCTTCTGGGACTTTCACTTCTTCCATGGCCACAGACATGTGAGCCACCTGCACAGTATTCAGACCTGCCTGATTTGCAGATTTAGGAATTGTTGTCACATCACTTGCCAAAGACGCGGACTCTGTGGCTCCCCCCTGTGCCACAGACTGTAGAGATACTTCTGAATATTTCAACACCTCCATGGTCTCAGACTCATGAGTTGTATCCGAAGTTTTTACTTCCCCAGTGCCTTTAGATCTCAGAATAACTTCTGAATTTTTTAGTGCTTCTGTTACCTCTGAAGCTAGAGTTGCTGCCGAATCTTCCTGAATTTCAGATTCACTGGCAACTCCAAATGGGATGCTAGATGAACTATCATGTCCAGTATCAACAAGAACATCCTTTTCACTTGCATTAATAGCTACAGGATAAATATATTCATGAGACTGTTTAATTTGTTCTTCTCTAGTGCAAATTTCAGTTTGAGTTATACCAGCATGTTCTTGGACAACAGACTGGCTGCCTTCTAAATTAAACGGAGGATTTGTTGCACACAAAGTCTCCTTCTCACTTCCAAGATTTTCCGTAGATTGCTGAGAATCAATTCTTGGGTGAGAAACAAGTCCTAAAGCTTGCCTATCAAGCTCCTCACTTGCTTTTAAGCACAGTTCTTCTGGCTGCATGTGAACAGCCAGATTTGCATCTCCGAATCCTCCATGCTGTACACTCAATTTGGAGCTTGATTGGTCTGGCATCAACTGAGAAGCAGGCGGCAAGTCTGCATGCTCTCCATGACGTGTACTCAACTTTGACTCCTTTGGCTGCTTTTTATGCTTCTTTTCTTTCTTCCTTTTCTTCTTCTTTTTCTTCTTCTTCTTACTTTTGTGTTTCTTGTTCTTCTTTGATTTTTTCTTAGGAATTTCATCTTCACCAGTAGAGCTTCTTTTTGTAGACTTAGTACTAGTTTTCACAGTATTTTTGTCTACATCTAGAAGAAATGATATTTTCCTTGTAAATTAAAATTACATTTTAAAAATTCTTTTAGACTAGTGACCAAGTACACAGACAGAGATACAAAAGAGTTAGACTTGAAACCCATGACTTCTTCACTAAACTACCATACACGAATAGAACACACTTCCCTTTCAGTTCTGTAACCCTTCCTTCTCAGGAGTCACTTTTAAGTAAAAATAAGCAATTTTTCTTTCAAAAAGTTAACAAATCTTCTTGGTTGGCAACACAGTTCCAGTGGGAACATGACTCTTTCCAAGAAGTAGCTGGATATACTTCTACCTATATTCAACTGGGCAGTGCATTCCTCCATGAGGCTGGAGATGTGCTTTAAAAGTACATGAAGCTGCACATGGAAATGAAACAAGAACTCACATTTTCCAGGCAAATTATCTAAGTGGTGCTATGCTTATTGTATAAAATGTGGTCGGTCTATTGTCCCCTAATATGCTTTAACTTGTGAGTGTGCCCAATATAACTAGTGTGTTAGAAGTTATCTAAGCATATTTAAGTTCCTCACAGACTTAAGTTCTTCAAACAAGCTTGAGGAAACAGCATCTACTTCCCCAATCCCAAACAAGCTTTAAGGCATTGTAGGCCACTGGCTGCTCAGACTGGGCTGTGGCTGCCACAAGCAATTGCAGACCTATCAGTAACTAATTGAGCTTTTGCTTCAAACAGGAAAGTAACATAAAAAAATTCACGTGACTGCAGGGACAAGCAATCGCTGAGGGGAAAGAAAATAGGAAGACTGACATTTCAATCACCATCTTTTAATTCCATATATCATTTCCCTCTGAATTTAACCTGTGTTAGGTTCCCACCCTTCTTTGGATCTGGTGCTATGTTTTCATGAGAAAGTAAGTTCTGTTAAAGGCAATTTGTTATAATTTCTGTTAAATATGAGCTATATATTCAAGTCTGCTTGCATGTTATCTTCAATGATTATACTGGCCAGTGCAACAACATGGATTCCCCAATTATAATCTGGCTGTGATCACAAAGCATACTGTTTCAAGTAAACAATGCAAAATCATTCAAAAACTGTTGGTACCTGCAATACTGTTAAATGAACGTGACTTCAGATTCCATAAACAAGTATTTCAGGTAGTTTTAAGCACATACATAGAATAAACAGCTTAACCAAAAATAGGGTTTCCACCAACATTCTTGTGAATGCAATATAAAGGAAAATGAAGCAGAGTCAAATGACCTTTTCTACACAGCACTTTCAGATAATCTCCGTTGTTCAAAAGCAATGTTAACTCCTTTCCAGATACGAACAGTGGCAACATTGACCATAGGTTCGTTAACTTCCAATTTAGCAGGTCTCATTTATTACCATGTTAGCTTGCATCATTCTTCCACAACAGAAGAAAAAAAATAAAAAATAAAGAAAGCCCACAGAGCCAGCCTCAAGTGCTGCTTGTATGGCATAAGTGAAAGACTGTTGAAAATGCAAGGTAAACAAACCACTATGTGTAAAAGAAAGAAAAAGCAATTCCAAAATCTTCTAAAAAGAATCTCTGAAATAAACTGCCTCTTAACAAAAAAAAAAATTTAAAAAGTCACTCTGGAACTATACTTACCAAGCACATAGCAGTCAACTATGTTTCAGCTCCAAGAAATTAGAAATGCAATAATTAGAGCCTTTGTGTGACTAACTCTCCTGATTCAGAAATTTTACAGAAAAGACTAGTCTCATGAGAAGGGATACTCACATACAACTCTTTGGAATAATAAGTCTAGTAATTTACTGAATTTATAAGATTGCTACAAAAAAAATTCTTAACCTTTGCAAGACTGCAATCTGAGTATGTACATTTTAAAGATAAGTGCATTATTCAATATTCAATATATTATTCATATCTTAGTATGACAGAACAGTTAAGCATACAGTTCTGAATTTTTATAAATAATCTTGCAAACCAATCCAAATCAACACCATAAACAATGCTTCTATCCATCAGTACTAGCTTTGTTAGTAAAACTGCTCATTGAGACCCTGGAGTATGTATATACAAAATGAAGTGCAACTATATAGAGAGAGAGATTATTTAGATGTTATAGCATTATTGTAATGGAAAGAAAAAATAACTTTCACACACACTAAGCAATGTTTTCTTATAATAAGCAGCTTCAATTTTTAAATTATTTATTTCTCTGTCCATCTATGGTTGTAAATCACAGTAGACAAAAAAACCACTTAACAAACATTACAATAAACATACAACTTGTCAGATGAAGCTCAGTGAGAAGAGCAGTACCAAAAAGTACTTTTTCATCTCTGTAAAACTGATTCAATTTTAAGCACTATGACAAGCTTCTTAAACAATGTATTTGCCAAATATGTTTTCATTTACCTGATTTGCACTGCAGCTCTGTATCAAGGGCTCCAGAGAGCACTTCCTCTATTTTCTGCACTATCTGATCATTCTGACGACTCCCAGCACCAGCACCAGTGTCATCTGAAGGATTGGCTTGCTCAGCTGGGATTGTGTCACCATTGGGCTGGCCTTCTACCTTTCCACTAACCAAAAAAAATATCAATATAATACAAGCAATTTTGAGCCTTTTTTGACCTTTTTTTTCCTTAATTCATAAGCATTTATTATACTCAACCCTTCAAAATAGCCTCCTGAAGAAGCCATGCTGTTAGTGAAACATGTAGCTTTTGATTAACTGCCACTTAATTACAACAGAACACGTTGTGACAGCCAAGTATCAGGCACAAGGGAGGAAAACGTGTCCTCAAATGTGTCACACTTCCCATACTTTTATGTAAGAACTTGCATAGTCTCCCCTCACAAAATAAGCACCCATCACTCACTCTTCTCCAGCAGATTTTGCTTACTTTGCGACATAAGGCTGGGGGAAACAAAAAGCTAGGCGAGCTTAAATATAGTGAGATCAGTTAAGATGAATCACACAAGACGTTTACCCCTTCCCCTCCTGCCCCGACACAAGAAATCAACACCGAAAACGGGGGCGCGTTCACCAGAAAACGTGCAAAAGCCCGCCTCCCCCCTATCTCCTCTTCCTCTTTCCGTCCGTACC
>JAOXJM010000001.1:112479287-112515367 GCA_026413425.1 Tringa solitaria | reverse complement strand
GGGGGGAGGCACACGCCCCTGCCTTATCAGTTGGCTGAAAATCTGCTTTCTGCCTTGTTTTTGGTTGTTTTTTTTTTTTTTTTACTTTTCTTTAAGATGTGCTTTGTGCTAGTTGTCCTCTCTTGTCCTGCCGCAAAGGTGGGGGACCACAGAGGAGTTCTGACTTTCCGCTGCTCTTGGGAATGGAGCTGTCACCTGTGTGTATTCAAGCTGCATGGTGTGTCAGGGTGGCTTTTTTTTTTTTGTCTCTGAGCTCGCCTTGGGAAGGCTCCGCAGGCTTTGGCAAGCACAGGTCAGTGACCAGCCGCTTGATGGAAGAGGCACAGGGAGTGACCAAGGGTTGCGTGTTGCGTGTGCTGGGATTTCACCGGGGAGACTGGTTGTTCCTTTTGACTCAAACTGTTTATTCTGGGCTGCGTTCCTCCCCTGGATGAATGGGAACCAGCGATTTGTACAGCAGAGGAGACACGTCAGGCCTCACTGCTGGCCATTTGTGGCCAAAACAAATCGTGCCGTTTTCCACCTGATAATCATTTTCTTTATTCTCAGCGCTTAAAATGCTTCAAGCCATTTTGTATAGGTTTAGATTGTTATTTCGCATCTGTTGCGATTCAAAGCTTTTAGATTATTTTCTGCAAGTAGTGCATGCTGCATTTGGGCCTAGGACCAACTACCTATTTGTAGCTGCTGGCTGCCTGCTTCACTGAATAGATTCTTCAGGGACTATTTGACTTCTCTGAATAAAACTCTCACTTTAACCAGAGCAGTGGCATCGCTTGTGTATGTAGTTTATATATAGTTGGACTAGTGTGACTAACAGCTAATTCTTTGAATAGCTTAGGAGGCTGGCCTTTGCTTTTCAAGGAACTCCAAATAAAGAAATATGTACTTATTTTATTTCTTTACTTACTGTTTTCTGAATACCGGTGCATTTTTTTCAGCGTAAGTGAACTCTTCTATTCTCTTGCTAGTTGCATGGTATCATTATTGGGATGGTGATTCTGAGGTGACGTACAGCAGTAAATATGTGGAGAATACACATAGAAGCAAACATGTCTTGGAAAGCAAAGGCTAACTCTCAGAGCTACTCAAAGAAAAAATTGTGATATAGACATCAATCCAATGTGTACACACACACACATAATGCCATAGGGAGGGCGAAACTGAGGGAGTTCATTTCATTTTTTTGCGACCATTTTATTTTCAAACTCCTGGAAAGGTTTTGGACAGTTTTAAATTATAATGCAATTGTAGCCTTCATTTATACACCTACTTTCCACAGGCCAAGAGAGCGTTAATGTGTTTTTCTAAAACTCAGCGGAATGGGAGAGAGGAGTGGATGTCTGTCCTGCTGTACCTTGTCAGAGCGAGCTCCTTTATTAATGGCACCTGGTCTTCCCTGTTGTTTGCCTCCTGATTGTTCTGTCCTAAGGAAAGCTAGAGCTGGAAGTTGATTTCCCTGTGTCATTGATCCTACCCTTTTCCTGAAGTATTTAGAGCTCTTTCAGCTATTACCTCTGAAGAGTCTTCAGTGGTCTCATTTAGCTCCCTAGCACTGCAATACTGTGCTCGTACAGTTTGTTCGTGCTCTTTGCACGCTTGGATTCTCCAGAAATTTCTAGAGGTTACAGATCACATCCCGGTCACTCATAAGGGTTTTTCCTGTGTCACAGACTTCTGTATAACTTGGCGTGGTTGCCAATCTGACTAACGGAAAGCCAGGATAGATTGCCCTGCGGGTTACTTCTGTGCTCTGGAGCAATTTAGTCTTTGACATTTAGTTTATATCACATCTGATTAAGTCAGTTATCCATTTTCATATAAATATCTTTTTTTTTTTTTTCAAAACCCTTATGGAAATATCATTCCCTGAAATAAAGTGACATCTTTCACCTCTGTTAGGAGTTGCATTGCACCCAGCGCTTAAACCTGTGAAGCTCTTGCTTTCCTAACCTCACGCGCCTAATTCTGGCTGTTTTGCTTGTGTTCTGGTTTTATGCAGACTAATGGCTGATCGAGTGCTTGTGATTGGCAGTGGAGGGAGAGAACATGCGCTGGCCTGGAAGTTGGCCCAGTCTCCACATGTAAAACATGTGTATGTTGCTCCAGGAAATGCAGGAACAGCTGACAATGGAAAAATTTCAAATTCAGGTAAAAATTCTTAAAATTTGCTAACTCAACAAGTAAGTTGTTCCATTCATCAATCTGTTAATATGAAAATATTATTATTATGACTATTTTTTAAAGTTCTAGACATGTGATATAGATGCAGTTAAGCAGAAAAAATGGCTGCGCAAAGTCCTGTGCAACTACCACTCGTCTTAAGTGATTGCAGTTGTGATAGCTAATTCTTTGGGTTTGGCAGTGGAGGATGCAGCCAAAACTCCATCTGCCTGATGCACATTCCTCTGGGAATACAGCTCAGGTTTTGAGAAATTAGGCTTAAGGTATTTCAAATTGGGCGTCCAAAATTACATGCTGTGTTGTAAAAAAACAATAAAATACTAGTCTGAGATGCTTGCCTGGAGGCATGCAGTGAATCAGTACAAAACCAGGGGTAATTACTTAGAGATTCCTGTCTTGTATCCTTTATATAACAGATCCTGAATTAGGTACTTTAAATATTGACTTAAGTTTCCACTTCAAAACATGTGATAACATACGGAATTAAAGTTAGTGTGCAAGTGAACATGAATTATGCACATCAGTTTTCTGTATTCATATTAGTATGTGAATAAAATCTTTTTTTGTTGCCATCTCATGTGGAAACGTGAACCCTCTCAGATTCTTATACAGCAGGTAATTATCATATTCAATTCCATTGGAATGCTTAATTACAGGCTGTTTAAAAAACTTTGTCCTTAATTTCTTTGACTAGTCACAGTATCATAAGTATTTGTTCCATTTGGTTTCTGAGGAGAGGGCCCAAGGAAGAGCCTGACAGGAAAGCTGTATGTTTCCTTCTCATCTAGAAAGTCAAGCAAAAGTCTTTACCCTTGTGCTAAATGGAGTCAGTGCCAGTCTGTGACCTGCAGAATGTTAATTTCAGTATTTTTTTTTGCAAGTGGTGTCTTTTAAAAACTGCTTTCTCTCAGCTTGTTATTCCATAAAAAATACTGCACCCTCAACAGTGGAAAATATTTGAGCATGTGCATAATAATGCTCAAACCAAGTCCATGAAACCTACCATGTGTACTAAAATCTTTTTTTCTAGACTATGGCCTCACATGTACTTGGGGAGAGAAATCCTCAGCCAACCAGGAGGTGGGAAGAATCTAACATTTCTGAAGAGCTTGACTTCTTTGGTTTTTAAGGAAACAATTTGTCTTATCTGCTCAGGCATTTTAGTCATACCACTGGGGCCTAGATTTTAACTCAGGGTGGAAAATGGAAAACACCTTTACAGAAACATGTGAGTCCTATAATGTGTAAGCCTGGGCAACAATGTGAGACTGCTACCATTGTTTCTGTTTCTTTTGGTATAATCAAGATTTGGCTCTTAAAGTTCATCCTCCTTTCATGGTTCACAAGAGTGCCTTTAATTAGTATTGCAACTCTGGTTCTCAGATGATTTCAGAAACATATGAAGCTTAGCTTAAAATTACAAATAACCTTACATCCTTCAAACCTTGCCTGTATCAAAGTAAAAAAAAGTTTTTATGCTTGAGTCAGTAGTGTTTCTGACAATAAAGATTTATATTTAATTAACAGGGCAGTTTTGGTGCCAGGAGCATGCAGAATTGCTTTCCGAATCCAGAGATGGACAAACACATGTCTGTGAATGGACTTTAGCATCCTAACACCTCCTTCCACCACATTTTAGCTCTCAGTGTAACGTATACTCTTAACTTTAAGCTCTAGGTTTGAAAACCTCAGTCCACGGTCCTTCTGTCTGGTTCAAAAGGAGTGTTTAGCTGTCATTTTGAGAAATGAACACAGCTACAAAAACATCCCCTTTCAGTCTACATCCTAAGGAAAATGATGTTTTGGGGGAAAGTTAAAATTATATATTAACAATTTGATTTATTCCTTTCCATTTGTTATTAGGACATTTCTACATCATGTAAATCTTGTGCCACATTCACTGTTCATATTACTGATAGATCAGACCTGCAGCACAACAGTTTGGGATGAAAAGTGCAATCACCTTATGGGCTCTTTGGTTTCCCTGCTCCCCTTCACATGGATTAATCTTGTGGGCAAGAGCGATCATCCCTCTTCAGTTGCCCACCAGAGCTCCCACTCTCTTTGGTCAGGATCTGGTGTTCTCCACCTGCTTTCACAACAGCCCTGTGGGACTGAAAGACAATATTGACCTTTACGTTAATGAGTACTTTAAAGCCAAGTGTGTTATGCTTTTGTTTTTGCTCTCTTGTGAGCCAGAAGTCAACTGGCATAAATTGCACATGGAAATCAAAGGCCTTTGCTTCTCCTTACTTAGAAATGTTGGTGGAACAAAATAATTGAACTGTTAAATAGGCATCAAGGAAGTAATTTTTATTAGTGTTCATTATGGTTTTTTCCCCCACTCCACCCAAACAGGGTAAACTTATAATCACAATGTAGGCTTCAGACAGTTGCTTTTATGCTGTCTCCTGGGCAGAAATAGCTGCTTCTCTTGTGGAAGCAGGCAGTTTATTCATACAGGATGGCAGGAGCACATCGTGTCTGTCTGTCCAGCAGAAGCAGCTGTGTCACTGCCGCTCCTTTCTCTCTCTTCGCTTCCCCAGAAACTAGCTGGAAGAGACCATCAGCTCCTGGTGTGCTTGACAGTATGGTCACTAACAGGAGATGACAGAAGAAACTTAGAACAAAATAGTGCAGCTGCAGAGATGGGCTGTGCTGTACCATGCTTCCTCTTCCAGCTTCATGCCCTGATGTAATAGTCTCCTCCCTGCAGGGGCAGCCAATCCACCCCAGGCCGCTCTCACCACTTTTTTGGCTCTCTCTGGGCTCGTGTTCCCGTCCTCGGTAGACCTTGGTTTTATTTATTCTTGATAAAAGCAGTGGAATTGCATTGCCTTTGCGTAAATCTTTTATCATGAGACTTGACATTATTGTCTTTCGTGCAAGTTCTGTCTTTTGTTTACACAGTTTTTGGCATTCCAAGTATCGTCATATTAAATGTTTGTTTATGGAAAGATAAGAGTCCTACAAACCTAAGACCAAATATCTTTATCCATAATTAAAGCACCTGCCCTTATGAAGTTCAGCTCAATGTATGAAAAAGTGTTCAGATTCCCCTTTGTTTCAGTGGGGTCGCAGTTTAGTTTGGCAATTTTTAGCTGGCACTACAGAAAGAAAGGAAAAAAAGAAAAGAAAACGGGTTGCAGTCCCACCACCAGCAGCTTGTTCCTGTCCCCCATACCATGCTGTCATGAACATGTGTAAAACTTCATGGGGTCTCTATTCTGGGAAGATACTGGCTGAAAAATATATGTTGGGATTTTTTGTTTGTTTGTTTGCTTGTGCAATGTTTCTTGTGCTTGCAAGTAGAACATTCCTAGAGATGAGAACAGTTTACTGCGTGACAGTGTAGGGGAACCCCAGACTTTCTTTGAGAGAGCAAGGTGGGTTAACAATGCACATCAAACTCCAGCCTTCACTTGAGGGGGTTTGGTGGTGTGTTTTGGTCCAAGCCTTGTGTGTAAGTCTGTGCATTAGTATATGCCTCGCCCTTCCAGATTCACAGTGACCTGCCATTGAAGAATGTGAAATGGTGAAAATGCTGCTTCAGCGCTATGTGATGAGTAAGTGCTATGCAATCATATTGAATGCGGTCTTACCGCCTTTTTGTGTCTTCAACAGCTATTTCAGTCAGCAATCATGCTGCGCTCGCCCAGTTCTGCAGAGATCAGGAGATCAAGCTGGTTGTGGTTGGTCCAGAGGTTCCTCTTGCTGCTGGTAAGAGAACGCAAGCTAAAAATCAGAGCTTTCATAATTTTGGAAGAAAAGTAAATTTTAGTCCCCATCTCCAGTGCACCACTCACTCAACAGTACCTGAGTGTCTTCAATAGGAATGGAAACAGATCCTCCATGGCAGTTTCCTTGAGATTCAGGCTTATGCTGTGATGAAAATTAATTTCTGAAGGTTATTGTGTGAGCAATATAACAGTTAAAATATCCTTAAATGTTCAGTTTCTTTTTAAGTGCTTGGGATTAGTAAGCGAGGTATCAAAGTGTTTCCATATAGAAACCTTAACTAGAGTTTTGATTTTCCTATGGAGTTTTCATTTTTTGAAATAATAATAATCTGAAACTCACTTAAAAAAAACCCCACATTTATGAACACTTTGATAATTTTTCTGGTTTAACCTTTTATGTGATCAACGTATCATCTTCAAAAAAGACTAATGGCAACTTTTTAGCTAAAAGCTATAATAAAACAAGGAGGGATTGTCATCTCTTGCCAAATGCAGCAGATCTTCTTAGCCCTAAATATTGCAGGGTTACCTGCTTCTGATTATAGTGAAAAATACACCTAAGGCCCATCTGGTAAAGTAGACACTGGATAGGTATAAATGGCTCATCATTCCTGACATACTTGTTCCAACAAATCAGTGCATCTGTAGACTTGGACTACATGATTCCTATAAATCAGCTGGTGATTTATACATTTTTTTTGTCTTGCCATTTTTAGGAATTGTTGATGACTTGACAGCAGCTGGAGTAAACTGTTTTGGTCCAACAGCAAAGGCAGCTCAGCTGGAGTCCAGTAAGAGCTTTACCAAAGCCTTTTTGGATCGTCATGAGATCCCAACTGCAAGATGGAAATCTTTTACTGATCCTAAAGCAGCATGTAACTTTATTAACAGGTGAAATTATTGTCATTTTAGAAATATATTTTTTACAGCAATGTACAGTGTGCTATGTATCCAAAACAAACAATCAGATGTTTACTAATTCATCAATACTTTTGGCTTTGATAGAATATCTGTAAAGGCTTTGAAGGATAATCTAACATGACACTATCACACTGCAATAAATCTGATAATTAAATAGTTTTAATTTACTGCTTTTAAATGAAAGTAAAGTCCAGCATTCAGTTTACAGGAGAATATAGGACAAGTTTTTATTTTTTTTCAAATTGCCTACTGTGAAAACCCAGCTTGTGGTCTGATAGTCATATGTTCTGCCTTCTTTGTACCTTTTCTCCATGGATATAAATTCTGCATTGGACACTTAGTCAGCAAATGATGATCTACTCATCAGAATACAATCCAGGTGACCCAAAAATGATACAACAGTAAATTATTAAAAGGAAAGAAACCTTTCAGAACTAATAAAATTCAGTGGTGGGGAAAAAACAAGTAGAAATCCTTTACAGGCATAGCATAACAAGAGAAGCTTGGTTTTTATTGTGTGTTATTCAGTAAAGGTAAAACAATTGCTATGAAAACTGGTAAGTATTTTGATGTTTCAACTATTGAAATGTTCAGAATGCCTACAAAATATATCTACAATACAGAGTGTTTACTGTAGAATCTCTCTTCTTTATCTTTGAAGTGCAAACTTCCCCGCTTTAGTTGTAAAAGCTAGTGGCCTGGCTGCTGGCAAAGGAGTAATCGTGGCTTCAAACAAGGAAGAAGCCTGCAAAGCTGTTACTGAAATCATGCAGGTGAGTAGAAATGTCATGCACTAACTAGAGAAGTTGACACACAAAATAAGTTAACCACCTCAGAGTCTCAAAGATATTCTTTATTTCTGTGTAATAGGAATTTTGCTAAAAGATGTCAAATCTTCTACCCATTATTTGAACAGCTATGAAGGGCTGTCATATTTGTTGCTTGAGGCAGGGTGCTCTTTATAGGCGTAGTTCCTCTAGGCTCAAGTAAAATCATTCTTAATGAAAATCCAGACTTGTATCCATATGGATTTTCTTTTTTTTACCATTTGAGACTGCTGCAATCAATCAGATACTACAGTTCTGTAATACTAACACTGTGATTGAGATGGATCTTGCCAAGCAACATCAGCTTTAGGACTCCAGTCACACAGCACTTAAATGTGTAGTAAAATTCCAGTGGAATTATTTCAAGTTAAGTATATTTTTAGGTAAGATATTCACCAAATATATTAGGACCATCAAAATCTGAAGAGAAGCAAAATGAAGCAATTTCATCTGAACAGTTATGAACATATTGCCAGAAAATAAGACACATATAGGTCAGATTTTCAGCTGTAGGCATTGCATCTTACAATTCCGTGGAGCTATGCTGATTCATAGGAAACATTGTCTGACACCCTCGTATTTCAAGAGTTAGAATGTAGGGTCTGCACTCACATTTTGTTGTGTGTGTATGGTTATTGGACAAATACATACAAGCCCAATGTCTTGAACAAAAGAAACGTATGTTAGAGAATCTTACAGACCCACAAAATTATCCTGTCAGTGTGGGTTGGTTGGCCTTAATTGACTAAATATGCAGTAAGTATTCAAACATTGCACTGGAATATGAAAATATTGCCCCTTTCCAACGTATTCTACAGAATTACACTTTTCTTATAAAGTAAAAGTTCAGATTATAGACTTGACAGTCATTGCTGTTACTCTTGGTATCATGGGTGCAAGCTTCAGAAAGTAGAGCATGAGGAATCACTCAGTAAGTCGTAAGTATCATCAACAATTTAAAAATATTGAAGCAGAAAATCTGCATTTATTTAAGAATAAATGGAAAACAGGAGCAAAGATTTTACCACTGCTGACAGACCCAGGATGGAGAGTGGATTAATAGTCTCAAAACTGTGTTGCGTTTTTATTGCTGTATTAAAAATATTTTTTCTCGTTGCATTTTGAATATTTAAAAATAACTGAAACAGAACTAAAGAGATTTTGTTTTTACTGTAGGATAAGACTTTTGGTACAGCTGGGGAAACTGTTGTCGTTGAAGAACTTCTTGAAGGAGAAGAAGTTTCTGTAAGTGTTCATCTCAGTGTAACACTTTGTTTATTCCCACTCTAAACTATGTAGGAAACGCTATGTAAGTACCTACAGAAGGGACATGTAAGGTTTTATTAGTTAAATTAAACCCAGTTATCTGTAAATAAAAATCTTATTAATTGAAGACAGCTGGGTTAAGAACCAAACCCTGCAGCCTGTTCAAATAATTCAAATTAAATAAAAATAATTCAAAACAGGAGTCAACTGTTATCATATGGGAAAAAAAAATCTAACCTTAAAAATGTTGAGTGTCATTGAGCGTGCAGTTCTGTGTTATGATTTCTCTGACAGCAATGACAGTGTAAGATGTCCCTTCTCTTCCATATTGCTATGTTTTCACTGCTGTTTGCCTAGTTAACCTGTTTGTGAAGCTACAACCTAAAGACTTTTTTTCAAAGAAATCACCACCACCACCACCACCACCTTGCATGTTTTCTGTGTTCTGGTTTAGAGCCCAGTGCCATTTGAATCAGTGCAAGTAACAGGATGGTGAAGCAAGGCAAGAAGTGGTTGAAAGCAAGGGAGAACGGAGACTTTCTTTAATCAACTTTGCTGATGAAGGGAATATGTTGAACTGCATCATGAGGGAGCAGTAAACTCCTTTGGAGCAAGGCAAGAGTCAGATCAAGAGAGGTGCAGGCAAGATCCTCATGAACCAGTTTCATTGCCAGAGAGATTGCAATTTAGAAGTGTGCCCAGGGACGAAGGGTCCAGAACCAAAGGCTGTTGAATGATTTGACAGCGTTGATTTACTCTGCAGATGTAGAGAGGACTTCTCCTTCATTTTAAGCTGATTTGGCTCCTTCATTTAAAAAAAAAAAACAAAACAAAACTATATCTGATTTAATTAAGAGTGTGAAGGAGAAAAGGAGAATTAGAGCCTAGGTTTTGAGGTGGCAGGGGAACTTGACACTCGCATCACACAAAGTAGAACAGCCAAGTATCAGCTCAGGTTCCTGAGTACTGGAGCTGGAATTGATTTGTGCTGCATGTTGTGAACTTTCATCTTGGAGGTGGTGGTATTTTTAAAGTAAGCGATCATCTCCAGCCGTTGCCAATTGTTGCATAGTCTGGTTTCCTGCCTGATACGAAGAAATTAGGCATGCAGATATTGATCATCCTTACTCTTTCCTGGTTGTCTTGACCTTTTTAGTAACTAAGGAGTTATCTAGATGTTCATTCTCCGGTGGAAAATATGTAATGCTCTTAATTAGTCCTTAGAATACCATTGGACTTAGTGTAATATAACACAATTATAAAAACATGCAGTTGAAATTTTTTTTTCTATGATGACTGACAACAACGAAGCAAACTTGCTTGCCTTGCCTGTCAAAATAATTCATCTTCTGCAAATGACTGTAGTTTTTAATATATTAATATTTTGGCATTTGGGGGTTTTGTTGGGGAATCCTTGCTTGTTTTTTAATTAGCATTATAAAATGTTTTTATGAGTACTGCTAGCAGTAGTCCAGACAGTGAACTCCCAGTTACAGAAGATGTCAGCAGGCTTGTTATTATGAAGATACTGAGGATAAAAGCATCTGCTATACAAGTAATATATAAATAATTCAAAAGCAAATAGTTTTATCAACAAGGAAAAGGAAATCTTGAAAGGAATATAATGCCTTCCTTCCGGGGCAGGGAGGAGGAAGGGGGAGGGAAGAAGTAGCTTCCGTTGTGGAGTATTTAATTATTTATTTTAACCTTTTTAGAATTTCTTTTCAGTACAACTACAAATGTTATGTTATAATTTTTATATGTTATATGAAAGTTAATTTCTGTAGGAGGGTTGTAAAACCTGAGGCACTGCTTCCTGAGGGAAGAGGGAAATGTGTAGAACACTGTAGCTTGTTTTATCAGGGAGACAGAATTTATACTCTTAAATATCAATTTGCAAAACTGAAAATCAAATATATTTGGACTTTTTGTGCTTTAATTTCAATCATACACTGGGGTTTTAATTATTCTCCTTGTTTTCTAGTGCTTATGTTTCACTGATGGCGTCACAATTGCTCCCATGCCTCCAGCCCAGGACCACAAGCGATTAATGGATGGAGATGAAGGCCCTAACACTGGAGGGATGGGAGCTTATTCCCCAGCACCTCAGGTAAAAATATATTGACAAAAGGGATCTTTCCCTAAAGCTGTACTACATCTCTAATATTGAAAGCATGTGGGAATTTGTATTCCACCATGATGAACAGGAGAGTGACTAGAGTGGGCTCTTGTGGATTAAAAGAGTTGCCTAAAACAGACATAGTCAAGTAAAGTCCATAACTTAAATTTGTTTCTCTAAAGAAGAGGATATTTCTACTGAATTAATTGTAAAGGTGGAAGTGTCGCTTCTGCAGCCTTGTATTTTGATTTGGTTTTTGCGTGTTACAAAATACTGGTTGTGCTTAAAACCACATTTTCGTGTTGTGCAAAACTAAGCTAATGATGAATTTAGTTCACTTGCTGTATTTCAAGGTAGTTTGGTTTCTGTTTGGCAAGGAGCTATTTGCAAAAGGTCTTCATTTGCTTTCTATTCACCTGTGTCATGGCCAGAGATTTTTTCTTTTAGAAGTTCAAAAAAAATTATAGGTTCTGTTCGTATGGAAAGCTATCAATCTTGTTTATTGAATAAAATTTTATCATCAATCACTGTACTTTCCAACCGTGATTTTTCTTTGGGAGGCCTTGTCTACATGCCAGTATGTCTGTACAAATGGTTTGTTCCCGTGAAGCCAGCGGGATTGCTTGCACATGTAGATCTAAGCATGGAAAAGTGTCTGAAGAAATGCAGACGGTTGTTTTAATGCTGTGGTATGTTGTCTGAGGAGAGAGAAAAAAATACTACCTTTCTGTTGTATAAAATGTTTTGGAGTGAGCAAGAAACCATCCAAATTATCTGCTTGGCTCTTAAAAATGCTAGGCAGTAGGAAAAATCATGCACTCCCTTTTTACAAGCACTGTTTTCTAACCTTGTTTTATTAGATTTCTAAAGATTTACTACAGAAGATAAGAGATAGTGTCCTTCAGAAAACTGTTGATGGCATGAGGAAAGAAGGTGTCCCCTATTTTGGTATGTACAGAAGTTTGGGGGTTTTAAGCATAAGGAAAAATACAGGTTTTATTACTTCATCCTCTGTGTAGGCCTAACTCTAAGGAAGATAACTTTGATCTATTTGGAAATCGGTTTTGGTATCAGTGGCTTGATTTAAAGTCCATTGAAATCAGTGGATGTCTTTTCATTAATGGTGGATAATCGCCAAGTAAGGAATTGAAAATAAGATGCAAAATTGTAATCACAACTATTTCTGCCTGGTATATTTTTAACGTTTCTAAAGTGTTAACGTCCTACCTTTAAATTAACACAGATGGCATCCTTTTTAACACTATTATGTGTTAAATAGATTCAAAACAAATGAATGTTGCTTAGATAGATTTTTATACACTTTTTTATTCCAGGCGTGCTTTATGCTGGGTTAATGCTTACCAAAGATGGACCTAAAGTTCTAGAATTTAACTGCAGATTTGGTGACCCAGAATGTCAGGTGAGTTATTTTGTAGGTACATGCATTTAGTCATTATGAGAGAAGAAAAATCTGTTACCATCTACCATTATTCTTAACTAACTTTCGAGTGAATAATTGGCTAATTGAACTAAGATTTAAAGTATTTGGTTTGTTTGTTCAAGACAGAAAGTCTTATATTAAATTGTTCCATTCCAGAGAAGATTTCAGCAGGTTATACTCAAATATGGGCCTTACAAGGGTAAGCATGAGTAAAACTCAGCATTTTCCTATATTTCTGGAATGGAGTTGGATTTTGTTTTACTTTAATAAAGAAGTGAATACTTGTTTTACGCACTCCCTGTTGGCAAGTGGAACAAAATCCTTCATGTCCATTCTTCAGATCAAAATAGGGTTCTTTGGCTTCTGCCTTTTCGCCTCTATATGTAGCCGTTCCTTTGCCCATAGAAATTATTTTCAAGGAGGAGTATTTTTAAAGCTACATAGATTATGAACAATATGTATATATGTGTGAGAATACAGTATATGGAAATGCTTTATGTTATTTTTACAGTTGCATTAGTATTTTTAAAAGCTCAGTGAAGAAAATGTAACAATGTATGTTGTTTTCTTTAATTTATAAATCTTTTTTTTTATAGGTAATTCTTCCGTTGTTGAAAAGTGATCTGTATGAAGTCATGCGAGCAGTTATCAATAAAAAGTTGTCTAGTTCCATGCCAGTTTGGTTTGAAGACAGTGCAGCTGTGACGGTGGTCATGGCCAGCGAAGGGTACCCAGGAACATATCCCAAGGGTTTGGAAATAACAGGTAAATATAGCAGGAGAAACTGCAGAATCTTGATTCCTTTCTTGCCCTTTCTCAGCTCTCTCTTTTGCCAGATGAAAGTGAATCAGTGTAACCCCGATCCAAGAAACTTTAGACCTTGTGGTTAAGGGTCATCAAGAGACAACTGAATTTCACACATCAAAGCTTATTGGTAATACATACGTAGCATTTTCAAATCTCCACACCATATTGTTAAGTTCTGTAGCATTTCTTTAATATGTGGTACAGTAAAGTAGTCTTGGGCTGATCACTGATGCTTACATAATGTTGATGTTGATGAGTTTTGTGATCTTTATGGCAGTGAAGTACAAAATCCAGCTGGAATTATATGTTTCAGCTAAATACTATGTCTCTGAACATACAAGTAGACAGTCGTCTCTCCTCAAAATGTAGTTTTTACATATTTATTCCCATTTCCAAGAACGATCAAGCAGAATTTGGTTGTGGTTTCTAGACACAGTCAATAAATGCTAAATATCTATTAATTTGTAATTTAATAGAGAATATTCTAATAATTTGATTTTTTTTTCTGCTTTTGTTTTCTTAAACGGTAATCACAGGTCTTCTTAAGGCTAAGGAGCTAGGATTGGAAGTGTTCCATGCAGGCACAGCCCTGAAGGACGGCAAAGTGGTGACTAGCGGAGGAAGAGTCCTTACAGTAACTGCTATTAAAGAGGATCTAATGACAGCACTGCAAGAAGCTAACAAGGGAGTAGCAGCCATACATTTCAAGGGTGCCATTTATAGAAAGGACATTGGTTATCGGGCTATAGCTTTCCTGAGACAATCCAGGTAGATATTTGAAATACTTGAAACGGAAATAACTGGTGTAAAAGGGACTTAAGATGCTACTCGTTTACATTCATAAACTGATGTTGATATTAAGCATAACTCTAGACAAGTTTTAACTACCATACTTGTGAGCAATATAAGCAAGACCAGCCAAGGAAGGAACAGGCTTTTTGATGGCTCTCATCCATGTTCTTATTCTCCCAAGTCTAAGTTAAACTACAGCGACAAGCACATAGGAGTGACTTGTGCTATTATTGTCTTTGTTACATCTGTTCTAGGGAAGGTCAACTCCTGGTTCTTAGGCTCTAAACCGTAGCTTTTACTATAGATTTATGTTGTCCGTAAGTCTAATATTAATAGAATGAAATGTATTTACAAACAAAGTTTGAGCTATTTTATTGGTTCATTTTAGAGTCTTTAGAAATGGATAAAAATGGTCTTGACACCAACCTGCCTTGCTGGGATATGCATTTTAATGGAATAGCTGGCTAACATTGTGGGTAGAATTTATCGCTCCTTTTTAATATTATGCTTTTTGTTTTCACAGTATTCGGTTTAACAGTCGTGAGATCATGTGGGTGTGGGGTTTTTTTTTTAAAGCAGGGTGTCCTACTGTCTCTCTGATGTTATTGAGAGCACCTTCCAGGTTTTAGACTCATTTTTACCTAAGACGAGGCCTATCTGCCTGCCTGTTCTTCCATTCACTCAAAACCTAACTTCTGATAATAGTTTTTTTTATAGTCTATGAAGCATATTAGCAAGTTTCCTTTTTACTGACAGTGTATACCAATCAGCATATTGTAAAATTATGATCAATAAACTTACTAAATGAACAAGGGTGTTGGTATCTAGTCTTCTTTCTCTCTCAAGTACTGTGCATCTTTTGAGAAATGTATGTGAAAATGTGTAATTGGTATTTGTATTGTAGTAGAAAAAAAAAATCAAGTCATTGTGTGAGGCAAGAGAAGGTACTTTAATGAACAGTTCTCTAAGCCACTGAGTTTGTGGGCCATAGCCAGCAAGTTTCTTGACTGGAGTGCCTGTAGGCTGGGAGGATCCCTAGCTTATGAAGGAGACTCCTGGGAACTCTTTACAGTCAGCGCCTGTTTCAGTGTCCTTGAGTCTGCACCAACTTTTGCTCAGATACCCTAAAATTGGAAGAACAGATAGTCGGGCACGCTTCATTTTGGACTCTGTGTTGCACACAGTTCAGGAAGGGTGATGGTTGGCTCTGTAAAGCTGGGGACGTACCTCTTCTTGGCAGCTTTGCAGGATTAAGTCCTATGTGTTTCACTTTGTGAAAATATCCAGAATATTTATTTAACAAAAAATATTGCAGAACAATACTGTCTTTTTAAAGAATCAAAGATATGATGCTTTTAAAAATAAGGTGAAAGTATGATGAATATTCATCATGTTCAGACTGAAAGGGCCTGACTCTGGTCTCTTGTTATTGCAGGCTAATATTTCCTTGAGTCTAAACAGCTGCTTCTTATAATTATTTTCATCTTGCAAATTTTTGAGCAGTGATATAATGTGAGTGCACGTGTCTTTGTATTTTCCTAGTAGCACCACTCTTTGGCCAGTTGTTTTGTTGTGTTTGTCCTTGTTGTTAATCTATCACCAGTGCATTTCACCCTTAGAATTTAAACTATTACTGAATCACATCAATAAGAGGGCTAAAATAGTTACGAGCCTAAAATAGGGATGCACCAAGTAGCCTGGTTCATGCCACTGACAGTGTAGAAATAGCAATTGCTTAACTGGAGTGAGATATGTTTGGTACAAATAGTAATTAAAAGTCATTAAACTCACTACCTCCAAAATTAAAAGGTCTCTGTATAGATGGGGTGGTACTTAATGTCCCCAGTCAGTCCTATGAACAGACAAGTTACATACACCAGTTCCTAGTAAGTGTGCTTCCTCTATTGTGTGGCTGTATCAAAAAAACCATCCAGAGCTTAGGGACATTCCTTTCTAGATTGCTACAACGGACCTTAAGAGCTTAGGTCTTTTTAAATTAACTTTAAAATATACACTTCAATAGAAAGTTTATTTAAGGAAAAAAGAGGTGTGGCTGGTTTTGTGGCAGTATCGTTCCAGGTAATAAGGAGAGCCAACCTTTAAGCTACAGTTGTAAAACTCTCGAAGTATCGTAGAGGAATATCAATTCACATGATACTTCTCTTTTGAAAAGCTAACTTGAGCTTGATCCTGCACGGTGCTGAAGTGTTCTGATTTAGCAGTGCGTTTTTGTATACATTTTGTTTTGAGCTCAGGAACTATACTGCTGATGCCTCGGTATCTGAATCAGGGATTCAAACCTTGCAAAATCAGGTCCATTATTCCACCTGGTTTACTTTGTCGTTGGGTTGGGGTTTTTTTGTTTGATTAGGTTTTATCTTGGTATTTGACTGGATAGATTAGATGCCCTGATGCTGTCTTCAAGATATCTGGAACTCTTTGAATGTGGCTTATGGCAGACTCTGTGGTATAATACTCCCTACCTTCAGGTGTATGTGTGAGGTCAGGTTCTGAGCAGCATAAAGATTAACCTTTGAGCCATTGAACCTGCCTAAAATGAGTACTTCAATACTTAGATATCATTTTATATGAGCAAAGTTACAAGCACGAAAATAGGGGTACTTGACAGCAGAATAGGATTCCAAATGGTTAATCTCTTTGTGATGCAATGATGTAAAGAAGTAAATATCTTTTAAAAACAGATGTTTGTGCATTTAATAATCAATTGTGTAATATATTTTTTAACATTCTTTCAGAGGCCTGACTTACAAAAACAGCGGGGTAGACATTGCAGCAGGGAATACTTTGGTTCAGAAAATTAAACCCCTTGCTGCAGCCACGTCAAGGTCAGGTAAGCCTTATACCTTCTATTCCTGTTTCAGTCAGGTCATGGCAATGAAGCTTATCATCTGATCTTGATCTTGATACAAAAGCTCATATTTATGTGTTCTGCATTGTTACACAACAAGAAATATCTGCGGTAAGCCTGTTATTTCTTCAAAACATATTTCCTTACATTTACAGATTTTCTTCCCAAAATGACTAAACTATACCTCCTGAAAGTCATAAATGTTAGAGAATAAAGTTCAGCACTCTAAAAGGATAAAGGCAAGCATTATTATTATTATTAGCATTATTACGTGCATTATTATTTCTTGCACGATGAACTATACAGTTTTTGTAGATAACTGTTTAGAAAGGTGTACAATTGTACAATTCTACAAGATGTAGAATTCCTCAGAGTTACTATCCATTACTTGGATAGTAGAGGTAGATATAGAAGACAAATCTTTTGCTTGGTTTGTCTTAATATACTCTAAGTAGTGGTATTAACGAGGAGATATAGGGACATTCAGTTGGAAAATGCCTATTTATCATCTTTTCCCAGAAAGCAGTGGGCTTCGATCTGTTACAATTCCTTTTCTGTTTTTCAGAAAAATACTAAGTTCAAGTGGGAAATATATCCGTCACAGTAATTACTGAATGTTCAATCACAAACTTTTGGATTTTTAGCCTTAAGAAATAAGACAAAGCAAACTTAAAAGGATTATGAGCTCCTGTGTCTCTTTGAACAGGCTCTAAATGACAGAGAAATTTTCTGGTGACAAAGCAGTGTCATGTTGACAGATACCAGGGGGAATTTTTGTTGGAGATCCTGGAGAAACCCATGAAAGCAAGTGTTTACTATTTTTTCCTGTTTTCTGACTGGCAGGCTGCAATGCAGAACTTGGTGGCTTTGCTGGCCTCTTTGATTTGAAAGCAGCTGGTTACAAAGATCCTATCTTGGTATCTGGAACTGATGGTGTTGGCACAAAACTCAAGGTAATGTGAAAATCCATGTAAAAGAAGGAAAATAACACAGAAGGGAAAATGTTTAACAGAAAATATCAGTTGTCTTTTAAAAATACTTGTTTGCATTTCTAAAAAGAGAATGAAAAATGAAATTGATCATCAGGCAAAAGGATTAAATATACGTTTAACTTTAGCCATACTTGAAATGATGCTTAAAATAATTAATTTTCAATCTTAAGTATGTAATCAGGGACTCTATTTCACCAAGGTAGAATCCCCACCCTCAAAAAGATTACTCATGGGGAAAAACGCTTAATTATACAGTTGCTATTGTGTTTATGCAAGCTGCAATGAAACCCTTTCCAGTTCAGTCCCCTTCCATAAAGTGCCTTTTGTACTTGACCATTAAGAAAGTAACGATCCCTAAAACAAAAATGTTCAGAGAGGCTCACAGAGATGCTAATAAATGAAGCTGCTCCACAAAAAGAACCAGGAGGAGCCGGGTGACTTCAATCCCCTTCCATTGCAGACTCTCCAGGTGTGTTTCAGTTTCTCCGAGCTCACCCAGGGGTTCTCTCCCTGTGTTTTGCAGATCGCACAAGTGTGCCAGAGACATGACACCATCGGTCAGGACCTGGTTGCCATGTGTGTCAATGACATCCTGGCTCAAGGAGCGGAGCCTCTCTTCTTCCTTGACTATTTTGCCTGTGGCAAACTTGACGTGGACGTGGCTCAGAGTGTCATTGCAGGAATAGCTGAAGCTTGCAAAAAAGCAGGATGTGCTCTTCTGGGTATGAACGCTCTTCTTTGAAGGATCTGAAAAATCTTACACAATATCTTTATAATAGCTTTTAATGAGTTTGTTTTCCTACTCTTTTGAAGAATCTTAGAGGTGTGGAAAAAACACCAAAGCATTTTTGCTTTCAGAGGACATAACCTCTACCCACTGAAAGGAGACAGTACTCTACAAATGCTTCCATTAGCTCAGGAAGTTGCATATAAATTTTCTTATTTGTATCTTTTCATATAACTTTTTAACTGTAAGAGCTGCCTAGAATCTAGCAGTTCAAGTATTTTAATTCCTTGTATTTTTCAATTATATTTTAAAACATAAATAGGTTTGTTTATTTTTATCTTTTACCCTAAAGGAAATCCTCAAGTTTTCCTCTAGAAAAAAAAAAGATTTATATGTGTTACTGTGCATGTACATGTCCCTGTTTGCATACATATTACCCTTTCAATCTCCTGGGTGATTTTAACCAAATTTCACAGGAAAGGCAGAGATCTCACAGCTATTGTGTTCCCACAAGCTTCATAAAACTAGAAAGCCACAGAATGTCCTTATGCCTGCAACAAAAGCTTCAGCTGGAGCTCTCTACTTAAGACATTACCACGTCTTACCACGAGACACAAACATAAAAGAAAACAGGTTTCATTAATTACCAAACTAATAGCAAAATTATTTATCTACTGAAGACTTCCTGGAGATTTATTTTGCCAAGATGAGCATATTCCAAGATATTAAGACTTAAATATAAAAATTTTGCTTTTCAGCCTTATAATACAAGTACACAGTACATCTTACTAACAAATTATGTATGTATTCTGGTATACAGTAGTCTAGTTATCAATGAAAATTATACCATATTTCACTTCTTGAATCTTAAAAAATACAGCTTTAACACTGTTCAACTCAATAAAAATATTTCTAGGTTAGTGAAAAATACATTCTTTCATATAAGTCATTAGTTTATAAAAGGAGTACAACACAGGGTTAAATTTTAAAGCAATGGAACCCAGAAAGTTCAGTTTCCTCACATAGTTCTTATTTTCCCTTTCTTTTTTAATAAAAACAGATGTGGATAATTACCATGATTTTTCCAAAAAGACCTTTAATTTGAGACTAAAAGCGACAGCTCAAGTGTCTTACTTTAGGTACCACTTTATAATTGGTAATACAGTAATTCTGTCCGTTTTCCAGTTCTTAAAGAAAGTTAGTAACAAAAGTCTTTTCTAAGGGGGAGTGTGTCATTTCAAGGTAATTCATAAGCTTTGAACAAGAGGCTATTTATGTTCTGGTTTAATTTTTTCTGCATGAACTGTTAGTCAGCTTGTTATTTGTCTTAAGGTGTTCTCTCAGTTTATGAAATATAATCAAACCGTTCACACTTCAGCATAAGTACATGTTGTGTGAAATCTTGCTATGAAATTTCTTACTGAAATGTCAAGATTTTACTTCCAGTTGGAAGACTTTAAAAGTACAAAGGGCCTTGGATGTTGTAAATTAATTACCAGAGAACAATTTCTCAAAATTGTAAATAGGTTAGCATATACCTTTTTGTGCTAATATAAAAATAAGTCTGAACTCATAAATAAAACACCCATGATTTGTTCTCCAAATTTCTGGCACTCTCAGAAAAGGAGGGACAGAGATGATGCAATAAAGTTGAACCTAAGGAGGAAATGCTTTTCTGTAGCCTGGATCATTGAAATAAATTTCAGTTTGGGCTCCAGCTTCACACATTCATTTCAGTGTGCCTGCATATATCATGTAGATCTGTCTTGGCATAGTAGCACCTCATAAAAGTCCCATTTGAAACATGTTGCTAAATTCCTGCCTTGCATTTCTGCAATACCTGAATATTCAGCTCAACCGCCTTAAGCTCATCACACCACTTGATAGCGAGGTACTGAAGGGCTTATCTACGTGCTTGGTTTTGCACAAACATTATTAAATACAGATTTAAACAGATGTATCTAAGCAAATTATCTTTGATTTTAGAATATAGTAATGTAATGTAGAAACCTGGAAAAGCTTCCAGAGAATCTACTATGTCAAGTGCTGAGCACAAGAGCAGCTTCCACCTTGATTCAAGTAAATTTGGAGCCCCTTCAGGGATACTTTCTGGAAACAGAAGACTTTTGTGTTGAAGATGCCTATTGGAAAACTTTGGAGTGAGCAGTAAATGCTCATTTCATGTACCAAACACAGCAAGTTCCCCTCTCTAGACTGAATGAGACCGTGGCAGGCAGGTCTTCAACAGCGAAGACCATCAGCTTATACCTAAGGTCAGTAGGGCAGCCAGAAAGGTATGTATAGAGAGAGAACACTGTCTGAGCAGTGCTGTGCATTTCTGTGCAAGCTGGGAAAAGTACCTTTTCAGACTGTATTCTGAATGAGGTCAGCCAGATAAAACCTGGTTTTCAGGACAAAACGAGAGGATGTTCTCATGATCAGGATATAAGATAATAGCCTAGACAACAGTTCGTCTGCACGGATGGGTAGGAAAGGCCCTTTTAGAGGTGTTCTCCCAAAACAGTCTATAAACCTTAAATGTTCAGAGTTGGCGTGATAATGATGACCAGGTTGTGGGCATCAGTGGCAGTCAGGATAGTGCAATGAAGTCTTTATGAAGGCAAGTGAGCCTAATAGCTATGTTGTTCCTTTGATGTCCATGTGTGAATTTCTTGTATCTCTTCTCTTACAAGTTTTTCATGGAGAATATTAAACCTGGCAGAAATTGGGAAATGGGAAGCACTAAATATATGCTTTATATGATTTTAAAATGTGAATGCACAAGTTGATAATAGTTGTCAGAATGAGGGAGGATATGCTCTTTCCCAATTTTTTTTGTTGCTTGTTCAGTTGAAGGGTTTCTGACAAACACGTTTTTAATTCTTTTTAATGTTTGTTTATCTAATTAAAAAAACTAGTCTGTTAATGCCTTATGAGTTTAAAACTTTGAAAAATTGCATGTCTACTGGTCCCAGCGGTTTTCCAACATCCCCTTTCTCTTTTTTTTGGTTCCCGTAGGAGGAGAAACTGCTGAAATGCCAGGCATGTACCCACCAGGGGAGTATGACCTGGCTGGCTTTGCTGTTGGTGCAGTGGAGCGAGGGCAGATGCTGCCCCAGCTGGAGAGAATTGCAGATGGAGACGTGGTTATTGGAGTCGCTTCTTCTGGGGTTCACAGCAATGGGTACAGCCTTGTAAGGAAGATTGTTGAGAAGTCATCGTTCGATTTTTCTTCTCCGGTTGGTGCCTCTGGTGATCAGACATTAGGTACCATTTATCATGCAGTTTCTTGCTTCTCAGAATTTGAACTTCTGAACAGGCAAACACCACACAATTGTTTTGCCTGTGCCTTTGCTTTTGTAACTTTTCTAAGGCACTAAAAAAATACTCTATTCTTTGACGTGTTCTCATCTTCATTTTTCCTCTGAGTCACACATGCAGGAAAGAAATTAAGGGAGGGGGATAAATAATTCATTGAATACTAAAAAAAGGTAGAACATTGTGTTTTTCTCTGTAGTACAATGCTCATTGGTATCCAGCAAATCAGTATTTTGAGATTTCCTCAATTCTGTATTGATTAACATTTATTTCTGTGATGTAACTGGTCTTCTTTCATCCTCTTTCATCTACAGGAGATCTCTTGTTAACGCCGACTAAGATCTACAGTAAGACTCTGTTGCCTGTCCTTCGCTCAGGCCATGTGAAAGCCTATGCCCACATCACTGGAGGGGGCTTGCTGGAAAACATCCCCAGAGTTCTCCCAGAGTCCTTTGGTGTCGTTTTAGGTGAGATGAAAAGAAAAGCTGTAGAAACATCCACATGTTCATAGGAATTGAGGGAAGCTGCATACATGGTGCCATGTCAGCTGCCTTGCACTGTAACAGCTGGACTTGCTTGTCTAGCTATAAATTTACTTTTTCTTCATTGTTGCTGAATTTGTCCTTGTGCCTGAAACAGAGCCAGTCAAAACAATCTGTAGTCTTATGACAGCTGCCCATTGAATTCACTTCCCTGATGGTGCTTTTGATTGGATTTGTTTGGAAACTCTATCCATACTTGCAAAACAAGAACAACTTCAAAAGCAACCTAAAGTGAGCTGTCACCGTTTGCAATAACATGCAAAATTATTGCTAATTAAATGACACTTATGAAGTTTTGATTGGCATTCAGATATGGTTACCAGCTCAGCTAGATCTCAAGATATTCAGCATGACTTAATTAATCCTCACCACAATCTCATCAGGTATGCTAGAAAGAGTATGTCACTTACAGAGAAAGCACAGTATGGAAAGGTAAATTACTTACTATAGATTATGCAGTGTTCATTGGCTTGTAGGATAAAATAAGGGAACTAATACTGAGTTTTGCACTACAGAACTGCATGTGAATCATTCTTCCACTTTTCATCTAAACAGTGGTCCACGCTGGACACTGACATATATAATTGGAGATGATAACATTTTAAGTATAACATGATGAGAAAGAAAATTAAGTGTCTTTGAAGTTCCTTTACAGTGGCTTGTCCGGTAGCATTTCTTGTGTTGCTGTAAATCATCCTTACCTTGTTGGAAATAGGGACAGTGTGAGACTTCTGGGGCAGTTTTTTAAGGCTATTGTTCAGGTACAAGAGTTTCTCAAGAATCGGAATCGTCACCTTCAAAAACAGGATTTTCCAAAGACTGCTTCAGAGCCTGTGTTGGATTACTGATTAATGGATGCAGTGGAGCAATATGATTAATTTCTTCCCAAAGTGACACTTCTTTCTTCTCCCAAGCCTTGTTCAGTAAGGAAGGAATAAACATCCTCTTTCTATGCATGGAAGCCAATTTCACTCAAGCTAATACTGTTGTGGGACTTAGTCTGTGCTTTCCATCCAGATCTTGCCTCTTTAATGCTCTAATAATTTTAGTATTTGTCCATTGGTAGTGATTTCCACTGTTCATTTGTATTCTCAATTCTCTTCAGATGCTCTTACCTGGAAGATTCCTGAAATCTTTTGCTGGCTCCATAAAGAAGGGAACCTCTCTGAGGAGGAAATGACTCGGACATTTAATTGTGGGATCGGTGCAGTCTTGGTAGTTCAGAAGGAGATGGCTCAGCAGGTCCTCAAGGACGTTCAGAAACACGAGACAGCTTGGCTGATCGGAAAAGTTGTCTCCCTACAAAAAGGTTATTAAATTTTTCTTTTCCTTTTAAAAAAAAAATTGCAGATCTAAATTCCTTAACTGGTGAGTCTCCATGGAGGTTAGCTGAAAATCTCCTAATTGGCACTTCCATAGCTTTTTTGCACAGGATATTAAAATGACAGTCCTCACAACTTCAGTCAGTTCATAGAACATGTGCTTAGCAATGTCAGATGTCACCAGAACTATAAATAAATAATGAGAAGTAAAGCAGTGCTACTAATCTCTTTTCATGGGTACCCTTCTCTCTGTTTCTCCCTTTATTTACGTGTTGGTTGGTTGCTTGTTTTTTTTTCCCTTGTATGCATTCAGGCTCTGCCAATGTTAAAGTCCATAATCTGCTTCGAGCCTTGCAAGCCAATAGGTCACTGTCTGTGCGCAGCCATATCCAAGGCAAAATCCAGACAAACAAAGTGAAAGTTGCTGTCCTTATCTCTGGAACAGGTGAGAGTTATATTGTTTACTACAGTATAAAACAGACTACTAAAAAAGGAACTTCAGCTCAGATTTAAAATCTAAGTCCTTGCAAGTCTCTAGGGAGACAGGCTTCTAACAGGCTTTCAATAACAGGCAGAATAGATTTTGCCCTTGGATTAATTTCAGTCACAAACAGAATCACGTTCAACCTTTGCTGCAAACTGACTCTGAATTTCATCCGTGTTCATTTTATCTACAAATTTCTGCACCTCTCCAGATTCGAGCAACTATTGCTTTGCACTATAGGGACAGCAGGATTATTTCACAAATAGATCAGAATGTCTTTTGGCCATATAGGCACTCCCAAGGTTTCCAATATTCTCACTCGCTACGAAGTAGACCATCATTCCAATTCCATAAATTACAATTTACAAATTTAATTTCTAGTAATATCCCTGTTGCCCCCAGCTGTCAAATTCAGTTCCCGGTAAGATCAATTAAAAAAGGATTTCTGCTAACATCAATGTTTTTTGGATTGGCTCTCACCCACATTGCCACTTATTTAAAACCTCTTCTAGCTGTTAACTAAATTTGTTCTCCAGGAAGAACTTGATATTCATGAATTATTTTTTCACTCATAGGCACAAATCTGGAAGCCCTGATAAACAGCACAAAAAAGCCCTCCAGTTTTGCACAAATAGTTCTTGTTGTTTCTAACAAAGCTGGTGTGGAGGGGTTAAGGAAAGCTGAAAGAGCTGGTATTCCTACAAGGGTAAGTATTCCTCATCGTTTTAAAATTAGCCATTATTGGCTCTGGCCACAGCAGGAAGGTACTGTGAGATGACGAGTTTTACTAGGGTAAGACATCATTTGATAGGATGCCTTAGCTTTTATTTTTTGGTTTGTCATGAACTTGTGCCCTTGGGCAAACGACCTGACATGGGAAGCAAAAGGCTTGCTTTGCTCCCTCTCAGAGATGCTGCTAGCAATCCTGATGGTTTTGGGAACGGTCATTATATAAAACCAGTGCAAAACTTTCACAGTTACAGTTTGAACTTTGCCATTTATTTAAATTTATTTAAAAATACATGCTCCACAGACATGGTAGTTCATTTGAATGAAACAGAGAGTTCAAACTCAGTGGGACCTTCCACTGACTCTCTGGGCATTGCTTCAAGCTCTCCAGGATTCCTTGAAAGCAAACTTGTGTTTCCCTTAGTGTCACTGGATCCAGTGCTGCATTGCTTTGCCTTTTGTGCAGCCATTTGCATTACAGATGTGAAATGTTACTGTTCTGACTTAGGAGTATTTTAAAGTCACTTTTCAGTGGTAACTACAGACAATAGGGAAACTTTGGGCCCGGTGCAAGCTTTGTTGGTAACTGGAATATTAGCAGGGTCTGATTGTCAAGCACTGCTGTCTCTTACTTGGGAGTAGGCAAAGACCACAAGTAAATATATCCTTGGTGTGCAGGGGAGGAACAAACACATGATGAGGGGGAAACATACAGTCTTAGAGAGCTGATGGACTCAGTGGTTAAGATGGGAGAGTGAGTGGTGACATGGAGGTGCTGAGGAGTACGTGCCGCAGCGGTTATTACCTGATAGTTCATAGCAGAGTTCAGCCCAGTGCTGAGCTGGGCTTTATTGCTTGTGCCCTCTGACACTTTTTTGGCTATCCAGTTCTGGTTTTTCAAAACTTCTTTGTGATATTTAAATGCACCACCATGGTAAATCTGGTATGGATCAACAGGTGTTTTTATTTAAAAGGCTGTGGATGTTTTAAGTTACGTAGCGCTGCCTTCTTCCTGCTTAAATTAGGGGATGTGCCTTGGATGGAAAATACTTAACTCAGTTATATGGACCTTTTGCAGTAGGGGCTGTTATATCAGCTTGTGATTAGCCTTTCCTTCAAGGTTCACAATTTCCATCAAGGCTGAACTCCTTAAAGCTACCAGAGGCTTTAAATTGAGTGAAATCATTCTAAGACTTTAGGTTATCTTAATGACCTGCATTGGTAGGTTGGTAAATTGTGTCCAAATGCTGGAACCTAGAACTGTGGGCCTTATCAAATAAAATTCTAATTTATTCTGATGATTGCTCTGCGTGAACAGGAATAAAGACTGCGTGTTTGTCTGTTAGCTCCGTGCCTTTAAGAACTGCTCTTCTTGCTGTGTATGTGCACCCAGCCTGAGCCACACCTGGGGAATTACTTGGTTTTTGTTTGTTACTCCAGGGTACCATTTCATTGTGCCCTTAAGGCGTTCAGATTAAATTAAGACCATGTCCAAATTCCTTTGTCTTTTGGATTATCACAGGTTATTGACCATAAATTGTATGAAAGTCGCACTGAATTTGACAGCGCAGTTGACAAAGTCCTTGAAGAATTCTCAGTTGAACTGATCTGTCTGGCTGGATTTATGCGAATACTATCAGGTCCTTTTGTCAAAAAATGGGAAGGTAAGCACAGCGTAGTCGTGTATGAATCTAAAAAAAAATAATTCATTTTATAGCTCATGCTCAGGAAAAAGAAAATGGGAAAAATACAGAAAAAGAACCACATTAATTCTGGGTTTGCAGGGAACTAGGCTCTTCCCGTCTTATAAGGAAAAAAATAAGAAAGAGAAAGGCAATATTTTTCCCCTTCCATCTGTCATTTCCACAGAGGTTTAAGGAAGCCAAGGGCAAATGCAGACCTTGTGGTCTTTGATTTATTAGAACGTACTTGAAAATAAAGCTGTGAAAGCTTTAGACCCCTGCAGACATGAGGTGCAGGGCAAATTGTTGCCTCGGCAGTAGGTGTTGGCTGGGGAGAGGTGAGCATCCAGCCACTGAGAAGTCCTTCCCCTCACAGATGAGCTGCTTTGGCTGCACATAAAACTGCAAAACTACGCAGCAATACACAGTTCCTGTTACCAAGATCTTGCCCGTCTTCTGGTCAGACATCCCAGGAGCTGTCTGAATCCGAGGGTTGTGTGTTTCACGGGCAGATTCAGCTCTTGTTTGTCCAGTGTTCACAGTATCTCCATTCTGGTCGTCATTTACAATTTTCACAGGTCTTTGTTAGGGGCTGATAAAACCTCTGCCTCCTTCAGTGGCTGCTCTCCCTCGACCAGCTGTGCCATTCCTCTTCTTATCTCTTTCTGTTTCTTTCAGGGAGTCCCAAATCACACAGAGGCAGCTGCTCTTCTCACTGTTTCCTCTACTTTGGGTTCAGTCATGGTTACTTAAACTAGTTCTTGCTCATACCAGTTACAAGCTGGCCAGCCTATGCGTTGCAGCTCTCCAGGCAGCCTTTATTGTTCACGTGGTGACTTCTGTGTTGCCCTGGGTGTGCCTGTGACACGGGCCTTTTACACCTGAGCTACTTCACAAACTTCTCTTTAAAAAAAAATCAGTGGAGCAAAACAAGCATTCCTAGGAGGCAACTCATTTTATGCTAAAGCTGTCAACTGAATTGGTTTTGTTTCTCTCCATTCGTTAAGGAGTGCAGAAGATGAAGATGTAAATGTCTGTGCTGTAAATAGCTGTAGTTAGGAGAAAGGAAACCCTCACTACAAGAGATGTGTTTTGAGTGGAGTATGTGTGTAGAGGATGGAAAAGAACTTTCTCTAGTCCAGAAATCTGGTGCAAATTAGTTCCCTCTGATTTAGGGACAGAGCATTTCCAGCGCTGCTGGTCACCCTGCACGGTGCAGGACTTGTCTTCCATATATCACTGGCTCTTGAGCAAAAGGCTCTCTCAGCACAGGTTAATTCATTTTTAAAATGTCCAGCACTGAATCGAGCTTGAAAACAGATACCTACCTGAGCTCTGACCAGGAATATCCATCAGTTAAGTCTTAGATGTGAGCCCAAACATTGAGTTCAGCTCGGGGATCTGTGCCAGCTAACAGGAGCGTACTGTAAAACTCTGACCCAGCCCTGCCCTGATCAGCCTAATTTGTCCAGGAGCAATCAGTTCTCATTGCTGCTCTCTTAAAAGCTGTTACCTTTCTTTTCTCCACCAGTCATAAGGACATAGAGTGTGAAGTTAGTTGTGAAACCCTCTTTCTTGTTTAACAGCCCTGAAATGTTAATATTGAATGTTAACATAAAGGACAGATCAAAAACAAA
This sequence comes from Tringa solitaria, assembly GCA_026413425.1. NCBI lineage: Eukaryota > Metazoa > Chordata > Aves > Charadriiformes > Scolopacidae > Tringa > Tringa solitaria. The sequence goes on along the minus strand of JAOXJM010000001.1, from coordinate 112,486,968 downwards.
ACAAGACAAAAACAAGCAAACAGAAAACCACTTTCCTTGAGAGCAGTTTCTGATGACACAGTAATAAGAAATGAAGAAACTCAGACACAAGTGCAGTGTTGTTTTCAACTCGCTGTCCCAATACATTTTTTGCTCAAGCAGCAGGGCAGGGAGATGCTGATGCTTAAAAAAGGGGTATTTCTGAGCTACTGTTGAAGACCAGTAGATACCATTTGCCTCTGCAAGTTGCACAGGTCAGTATCTGCACGAGTTAACTGCAGTGAGAGCGCAGGTTTCGTATGGTGCTGCCAGAAATGGCCTTCACTTGACATTACAAAATCCTAAGCCTCTATTTCGGTACCCTGCTGCCTCCGCCAGCGTATGTCAGCTCAGTCTCGCTGCTTGGCATTTCGGTGGTGTTCAGTGAATCCTGATGACATACACTCTTCCTAAACAGGAGGCACGCAGAGACAGCGGGGGCGTAGCATACTGCGATATAAATAGTATGGATGGCCACTTTTTCTTTTTTTTTTTTTAAATCCTGTAAGGGTTTGTACTGGATCTAAGAGAAAATCTAGGGCTGTCAAGCACCTTTTGACTTCACTCTGGCCCAGAATGGGCAGGGGGAGTTGTCACAGACATACAAGGAGCCGACAGGGGAAGCCTGCCAGAAGAAAGAAGGTTTTCTCATGGTTTAACCATCACGAGACCCCGAGGTCACGGGCAGCCACTCTCTCCTACTTTACAGCTGAGACATACAGTCATATGCTTTCTCTATGCACCCCTGGGTACAGGGTTCCCAGGGTTATAATCATTCTCACACCTGGTTGAGCATTAAGAGGTTACATTATCAATTTCGGGACCCCCCTCCAGCCAACTTTCCGTGCGGAAAGTAGTAGCGCTTCTCGGAAGAGCAGAGAGAAGGGCTCCTATAGGAGCAGCTGTTGCCTTTTACTAAGCCAGAACAGGTGTGGAGGAAAAGTCCCGGCTAAAGAATTTTTTGCCTTGTCATGGGTGATCTGTTGCGTCATTTGAAACTGCACCGAGTTTCTTCTGGGTGCTGAGTTTGTAAGAAGGAGGCTTGTGCTTGTGATCAAAGAGAGAGGAGAACAAGGATGCTGAGGGAAAGGACAGCTACGTCAAAAAGCATTATTAGTCACTGGAGAAATACGCTTTAGCCGTGCAATTAATTGTATCTGATTGCTATCTTTGAATTTTCTGAAATAGCGAGACATTCTGAAAATGCTTTGGGCTGATTATCTGTCAGTATCATCAAAAAACAAGTGTATGCAAAAGTTCTGAAAAATCTCATTCACAAATATATTTTGTTCCTCTTCTGATTATGGTACTTTGAAGACTCTGCTAAGGCTGAATGCTAAAAGACAATGACCTCGCTTATAATTTTCCAGGAAAAATACTGAACATCCACCCATCTCTACTGCCTTCTTTCAAGGGAGCAAATGCCCACAAATTGGTGTTACAAGCTGGAGTCCGAGTCACGGGCTGTACTGTACACTTTGTAGCTGTAAGTACCTCCTTGCCCCCTCTTTGACTCTCTAACCGACCAGCCTTAAGATTTTCACCTCAGAGCTTCCTTGGAACAACACCCTTATACCATCACGTCTGATTACATTTCCTCCTTTGTTCTTTCCTAACACTATTAGACAATATAGTACTTTAGTTTGCTGTCCCTGGAGGAGGAACTGGAAACAACTAGTCTATACAGGGGAGTTTAAGCTTTCCCTAAGTTAACTTCTCTAAGCATTCCACTGCTGCCTTCCACCAGTTGCAGTGGGGGTACCAGTTCACGGAAGGTCTTGGCTAACCCCAAATTTCTATTACTACACAGCACTAACTTCTTAGATTTTATCATACAACCTTCCTTATTTGTTGCTTTCAAGAAAAACAAAACAAAACCACAAAAAAAAAAAAAACAACAGAAAACAACCCAACACTGGAAATGACACGTGAAGCTTAGATTTCTTAAAAGTAATCAAATGTTTGTGGGAACAGAGAAAAACTTAACAATTTATGTTAGTCAAAAACTAAGAAAACAAACCCCAGAGATCTCTCAAGTTGGAAGGTGCACATTTTTATCAGTTCAGGGAGTATTTTTTCCATCTTGTTCAGTTCTCAGGGTTGACAGTCACTAGTCTCCCCTCCTCTGCTGCATTCTTCAAATTATCCTCCCCTTTTCCACTGCTCCTGAAATCTGTTCTCATATTTTTTGCTTTCTCTTGGAAAAAGAGACAAAAATTATTTTTCCAGATAGAAGGAAAAAAAACCATTCCTTTCTCTTAGGGTTTCTTCTCTGTGTGGCAATGTACTGAGAAACAATAACTAAACAGCAGGGATCTGCCTCATTAACATGGAAAAGAAAGATCTGCTGGGTTCTCTAGTCCCCCTCTGTGCCAAGGCTTGGCTAATTCACTCTTCTGAACTGAAATGTTCATCATTTTGTCCAATTTAGCCTATCATGTCCCCAGTTAACATGGCTTTTGTTGTTTTTTACTGTAGCAGAAATGTTACTGGCTGGTGTTCTGCCTGCCTCCTCTTTTTCTTTCAACCCTACGCTTCTGTTAGCTCCTCACAGGCCAGCCTGAGCGCTGGCATCTTCTCTGCGTTCCTCACCTTAGCCCAAAACACGTGTTTCCAATAATAACATAATGATAAACAGATCCCCGAGGCAGCTGGATGACACTGATTGTCCTACAGCTGTCCGTCGTCCCCCCCACACCCCTCTTTCAACCGCACAGATTTTCTGGATGCTGCTCTTACAGGAGGAAGTCGACGCCGGAGCCATCATTTTCCAAGAGGCAGTTCCAGTTAAGATTGGCGACACGGTGGAGACCCTGTCCGAGAGGGTGAAGGAGGCCGAGCACCGAGCCTTCCCCGCTGCCCTGCAGCTTGTCGCCAGCGGGGCCGTACAGGTGGGGGAAGCTGGCAAGATCTACTGGAAGTAGGAGCAGCGCGTCCGTGAAGGTCCTCCTCAGATGGGGCAGCTCAGAGGGGTGCCTTAATTGGTAAAAACAAGAGGTCACAGCCTAATAACATGCACACTGTATTCTCTTCACAAAGTGCTTTCAACATAGAGTTTACCATGTCATGTTCTCACTCAAATGGTTAAAAGATTTGAAGCAAAATCTGGAGGAAGCCACAAATGGGAGTATTAAGGCAGGGGGCTGCTCTCAGCAGTGTTAGTTACGGTTCCGTTACATGCTTCGTAATTATAATTACTTCCTTGGCCAGCATTCTGGTTCTCAATCACTTTCTAAACAAACAAAACAACGTTCAGTTGGTTACAGAGAGATCAGAGCATCTCTGAGATTGTCTCGGGAACATCAGTGTCACTCTCTAACAGACCAGACAGGCTGTAGCAGGGGATTGATTCCCTTGTCATGTGCTGTGAAGTGTTTGTGAGGAAAAGTAATGGAAGTAGTGCAACGGAAGAGACAGCTGACGGCAAAAAACCTTTACTCATAAAAATCTCTAGCCAAAACAAGAAAAACTGACCTCCCAAAACACTAACTGTTCTTGCGGATAACGAGATGGATTTTTTTCCATATAGTTTCTGTTTTAATGTTGGTAGATCTTGTCTGGCCCAGATTCTCTGGACGTATTCCATAATTTCAAATATTGGACCTGCTAACAATCAGATGCTAAATAGAATTAAATATCTGCTGACCATTTGGCTTCAAGCATCCCCATGTGAATCCACATAGGAATTCCCCTCAGAGATTTGCTCTGAGGCAACAGAGTTGTTGGATTTTTTTGAATGAGCAGAAAAGGAGTTAAGACTAAATACAAAATGTGTTCTTGGCTTGTGAAACATTCTTCAGAAATTCTGCTGAAGTCAAGTGCCTTTATTATTGGAACAGTATTTTCCCCCTGGAATAATACCGGTGGAAATCCACTAAATGTTATCATTCTGAAAACAATAAGGTTTTTTTGCACAGCTGAACTCCTGAAAAAGCACCTGGTTTCCTTTTAATGTTTTAGCATAGCTGCGAAAACATTTTGATGTATTTACTAAAATAATCAGTTTTCCCCCATACAAACCAGAAGCATCTGACTGAAACTGTCTATGCATGTTTTAGAGCTCCCCTTTAATACAGAGAAAGCTGATTTGTATTCTGTGCACTGATGGCCTCAACGGTACTTCCGTGTTGACGTAATCTCAACTTGGATTCGAAATAAAGTCTAATAAAGTGGAAAAATTAAATACCAAAATCTGTCTTCGGAATTCTTTTAGCGGAGGTGTAAGCTGGAGGAGCAGTTTGTGTAAGCGGAGCCTAACTTTGCCTGCAGCACGGCAGCTGTAGCTGAGTTGGTGAGGCTGCAGACACGTGCGATCCCGCCCGAGTCAGCGGTGATCCAAGGAGGGCCCTGACCTCACTGTTTCAGCGGCCAGATGGTCCGCGAGGAAGAAGAAACTTGCTGACAAAAAATATTCCCGTCGTCGTTTGTCACCAAGGATAAAGCTCAAGCAAGTACAGAGGAAGATGGCGCGGTCAAATTTAATTCGCTTGTAAAGGGCAAAGAATTAAAGCTCAGTCTTCAGCCCAGTGTCTTTCTCTTACAAACCTGCCCTCCCACAGAAGGGCCTCCCCCGCAGGCAAACTGCCCGCCGAGGCTTGAAATCCAGCCTGTCTCGGTGGGAACGTGAAAGATGCGGGGAGCATCCAGCTCTGGCAGGGCTTCAGGCTGCACGAGTTCGGTGCCTTCGCCGTGACACAGCAAACCTTTCACAAGTCAAAAGAAAACGTACTTAACTTACGTGTTAGAAGAAGTAAGATGACTAGGGGTAAAATCACTACCTGTGCAGTTAATAAATATAACATTAATAAATGCAGTATTAAATATATTAAATGTATTAATAAATATAACATTACTGATCACTGCCAGGAAGGCCAATAGCAGAAAACCTGGGTGCCACCACAGACGTCTTGAGCAAGACTGAAGTATTTTGCCTTCCAAGGCTGATGACAAATTGGATTTAAGCACCCATCTGTATTTCTGCAAATGCCATTTCATTGTGAACTGGATCTTAGACGGCTTTAATTATCATTCTGTGAAAGAATAAACAGATTAATAGCCTAACACCACACCCAATCTCAGAGGGATGCCAGAGTTGTTCGATACCATGGTGATCGTCTGCAGACCTATGAGAGCACAATAAATAGCACCCTATTCTCTTTTAATATTTTATTCCTTAGGTTTGAAACATTTAGTCATGCGTGCTATGCAATTCAAGTAATATACAACATGAAGTTACTACACAGTTACGACAGACTGAAAGCAAACTAAGCCATGTGTTTATCATAAATATTATTTACATATACCAAACTTTTGTTCATCTTGCCTCGTTACAATTCTTCCTTCTTCTCCCAGATCACGAAAAATATGTGTTCCTTGCTCCAGTTAGATTGCAAAAGACAAATACAGACCTCTGTACATAAATGGCAGAGCTTATAGGAGGGAACTGAATTTTTCTCTTCTCCCTAACTACTGAAACACCGCTAGCTACACACTTCAAAAAGTAAAGAAAAAAAAAGGAAAAATTTAGACTTTTTAACTGGAGCTGACTCATGATTTCAAGCAGCCTGATACAGTATGTCCCTTACTAGTACAGTACATGTAACACCAAAACAAGATCACACTTTTTTTCACCGCATCTAATGGCTATTAGTGATCCCTCCCCTACAAAACTGAAAATTCAGCTACTTCTTTTCTACTTTGTTTAAGTAGCTTCTTAGCTAGCTTTCTTCCTCTGATTTACATTACTTGCATGCAAGTCATTATTCTGGCAGAGGTAAAATAAGCTTAAATATAAATAAAATAAGAAAAGGGTTGTATTTAACAGCAGCAACTCGCTGGACCAAGTCAATCATCCAGTCAACAAAGAAAACTGAGATCTTCCTGCCACTGCAAGTTAAGTTGAGGATGTCTTATCCTGCTGATTTCAAGGATGAAGGGAATCTGGTGTTTCTAGTCCCTCTAAACCAATCTTCATCCCTCAAGATCCAAATGTTTCAATGTGAAATTTGGGGAAGGTGTATGTGCCAACCCCTTTCGAGGAGCAGGGGAAAGGGCCTAGATGTATGTTCAGTATGCACTACTACGTCGTATTGACAAATAATCGGTGAAGGGGACTTTGTTTCATTTCTTTTTGCCTTTTAGAAGCTCCCTGCCTTGTTGGCCTTTGGAGCTTCTGCTTGGCAGCTTACTAGACGCTGGCTCCCATGCTGGTGCACATGTTTGCATATCCCTTTTCTCCCTGCACCCCGAGGCGCTCCCACGGTGGTGGTGGCCACAAGGATGAGGTCCTTGTAGGCTCCCACCTCCTCCCACAGAACTATGTATTCATCTGTAATGCTTAGTCATCCCCAAATCCACACCGTGCCATGCTGGGCCTCACTTCTGATCTGCTGCGACATGGCTGGCCTCTTCCATCCAACAGTAGCTTCTCACCCTCCTGCAGCAGCATGGTTTGTGTTTGAGGCTGCTTTGTGAAGCTCTTGGTGCTCTGCAATGTGATGCAGACAAACAAAAAGTGAAGAATTCATTTCCCTCTGAAGCACTCGACCATTTTTTACAGCTTGAGCCCCCTCTTTGATCTGTAACACAGTATCTCCTTTACAGAAGAAAAAATAGAACAAAGAAATTCAAAATCTGAAATGATAGCTCGGCTTCCACTGCCAATTTTGCAAAAGGCTTGTAACTAAAGCTGCAAGCTGAGGGAAAAGGCTCACAGCTCAGAATGGAAACCAGTGACACTGATACGCCTGCAGAAAGAAGCACATCAAGGGCACGAGGAGGATGGAAAGATGAGCAGACAGCAAGCCACTCATTAACCTGGCTACACCACATCGTTTTCTTGAGGCTCCAGAGCCAGGAGAGAGGATGTACAGTCTCTCTTCTCTTCTTGAAGACACAGGCTTTGGCTCTCTTGTTTCCAGTACGTTTTACCATCAGCTCCTAACTGCACTGCTCCACTGGCCACCAGCTGCAGGGCGATGGGAAAAGCCCGGCACTCGGCTTCTTTAACCTTTTCGGACAGTGTCTCTTCGGAGTCATCTGCCTTCACAGATACTGGCTCCTGGTGGATCACTGCTTTTGGACTAGATTCCTCCTGAAAGGGGAATATTGGCAGTCTTTCAGAAGAGGCTGGTGAACAGGCTCAGAAAAGTTATGGATGATGCAGTCGGGGCACAGAAGGTCTCATGAGAGATCTCGGTGAGCACATCTGTAGCTGTGTTCAGGAGGCTTAAAGTACATCTGGAGAGGCTTGTGACCTCCATTAGGGGGTACATTACATTATATTAGGGGGTACAGCAGGGAGAGAGACATGAGCTACAAGGTTCAGAGGGCAGTTTACTAAGGGCAGGAGAAACTGAAGATAAAAAGGTAATACGAAGGAAGAAGATAGGACCTCAAGAAACCACAAATGCAACATGTCCCCCACATCTTTGTGTTTTTACTGGTAACAATCCCAAGATTTCCACACATTCACAGAACCACAGAATGACATGAGGTTGGAAGGGACCTCTGGAGATCATCTAGTCCAATCCCCTTGCCAAAGCAGGTCCACCTAGAGCAAGTTGCACAAGAACGTTTCCAGGCAGGTTTTGAATGTCTCCAGAGACAGAGACTCCACCACCTCTCTGAGCAGCCTGTTCCAGTGCTCTGCCACCCTCAAAGT
>JAOXJM010000001.1:112461236-112479187 GCA_026413425.1 Tringa solitaria | reverse complement strand
CAGTTGCCTGTCCTTCTTGAACTGGGGAGCCCAGAACTGGACACAGTACTCCAGACAGAGCCTCACCAGGGATAGTAGAGGGGCTACTCTACCTGCTTCTCTTCTGCTACCTCTTCCTGCTTCTGCCTTCAGAAAGAAAAGAAAAAAGAAAATTCTTTTTCGTAACTTACTCAGTTAGGCAAGAGGACACTTACCAGGACAAAATGCACGGTGCAGCCTGTGACTTTGAATCCACTTTGCAGGGCTTGCTGATGGGCATTTCCATCCTTGATTGGTGGGAAAAGTGAAGGGGAAGCATTCAAAATTTTCCCTGGGCATCAATGTGAGAGGAGAAAAAAAATATGAAAAAAATAAAATCAATTTGAACTTAATTTCCTATAAAAATAAAAGTGAGATGGGATCATCAGTTCAAACCGACAGCGTTGAGGACCACTCAGGAGTTTAAATGGTCTGAACTGCAGTCAGAATGTAACAGGGCATGTTCAGAGTCAGGTGAAAAAGCATGAAGTACACATGGTGTTATGACCTCTAAGGAAACCTGAGGAAGCGCTGCTCTGAGGTGAGGAAATACTGCTCTTCCAGGAACACAGGTGATGGTGTGCAGGCTTTGGCAGTAGCCAGGGAAGCATATTTCAGTTGAGACCAAAGATCTCATTTGCTTTTCCACCTGTGGATGGACAATGTTGTAAGTCTCTTCCCTCCCAGGTGACCATCCCTTGTGCTGCAGATGAGGGGCTTGTAAGTGGACTTCACGCTGCAGGCTCGTGCACAGCCATTGCACAGATGGAAGTGATTTTCATAGGAAACATCATTCCCAAAGGAGCCTGTCCAAGTGCAATCTGCATAGTGAGTGAGTAACTTCTGAGCCAGGCCTCAGGAGTTGGCTCCTGGTGCCCAGAGCCAAGAGGAGCATGCGTTCCCCCATCCGCTGGCCTGGAGCGCGTCTAAAGAAAGCTCTGCCCCACAGCAGAACCACAGTTTCTCGGGGGTCTGTGATGGCTGTATTTCCAGCACACAGTCCAGAGTAGCGCTACGCTGTGCAGCCCTCAGGGCAGCGCAGGAGGGAGATCAACTGAGAAATCAGTCTCTCTCCCATGTTTTTCTGAGTGACAACTGCAGGGAGTAAGTTCAGCACAACTCTCCTTGACAAACGACACAGTTACACTACCTCTCCCCTTCTGCAGACAGAACCAAACTCCTTTTCGCCTTCCCAGAGGAGGCATTTCTCCTTTCCAGCAGGAAGGCGGGCACACCAACCCCATGACCCTGATTTTGCCCCTGTTACTCATCATGCTGGCACAAGGCATTTCTCTGCCAATGCACAGTCAAAATCCCAGCGCAGTCCCACCGGCTGGAACAAACAAAGGCATAGGGCAGCCCCACTGATTTACATGCAAACCTGGCTGTCAGCAAGGCTGTGAGAGATTTAACCAAAAGACAAAGAACCATGACTGTGTAGTTCTGGTGAGACCAAGCATCCATATATTAATTTCTCTTTTACAGTTACCATTTCTTACCTTTCCATTTTCTGAGAAAAGGACCAGACAAAATTCTCATAAATCCTGAAAGACATATTAGTTCCACAGCGAATTCTTCAAGAACGCGGTCAATCGTGCTGTCAAATTCAGAGCGACTCCCGTATAACTTATGATCAATCACCTAAAACATTAAAACACATGAAAAGCCATATCAAAGAAATAACTTTGTGTGAGTGAGAGACACTACTTGGGCAACAAAGAGAATGCAAAACAGATTAATTCCAGGGCACCTGAGGACTTTTAAGGTTATAAATTTTTACGTTATTCGGGACATTTGTGATCTTTCACATTCATACAAACATTCCTGGGAGCACCCCAATCACTTGCTAGCTAACACTGGCTGTTCCACACAGGATGCTTTCTAGGATGTGGAGAAAACCAGCCCAAAGAGAAGCAAACTGCGTAAAGAGAAACGTGGGTAATATGGCATAGAGGGAAATAAGGGGGAACACATTGGAAAATACTGACCTCTTACTCCAGAATGTCTAGCTTAAGACTAAAGTAAAAATAGTAATGACTCATTGACAACATCTCCATCAGTTAGTCTATAGTCGTTTACTGAAAATCATGAACTTATCTAAAAAGACAACAAACTGGCCAGACATTCTGTGTAAGGAGAGGAGTCAAGTCTCCTATTTCTACTCCACCTCTCAGCGCCAGCTCCCAAGCCAAGTGTTGATTTCCCACTCTGTTCAGGAGGACATTAAAAAAAGGGGCTAACAAAGCTCTTGACTATGGAAATGTGAATGAATTTTGACATAACTTTGTTTACCAGAGATGTGTCTTTACATTGCCAGAAAAAAAAAGTAACATGATTCCAACTCAGCTGTTGAGGAAGCTTGCTGAAAACTTTTTAATGCATGGAGAGTCTCCACCAGCATTTCTTTCCATCTGTGCATAGCTGTACAAACATGACAACTGCTCAAAGGCATTAAACGTTCGAAGCAGGAGTTCCTGGTGGGCTGTATTTGAAATCCCAAGTTGCTGAATGTTTTCTAAAGCCACATTCTACACTTAGTCAAATATGAGGACATCATGATGTTAGCGTATTTGACTCTCCTCCTAAATCTTTGTTTTACCAAACAAACCAGTGAAAATTTCCATAATACAGTGCTACTTTACTGACTACAGGTAGGAGAAGAGACTTGTATGGTGCCGGTGAAAGTCACTGAACACAACACGAGACAAAGATCTAAGAACGGATGAGCCAAGGAGACAACATGCTTATGTGTTTCTCAGAGCCTGAAGTCTTACTGATTTCTGTTAAAGCTGGAAGCTGCATGGGCTACAGTCTCAGACCCAAATCATCAAAGCTTTTGCAAAAGGAGCATGTAAGCATACTGGTTTCAGTGACATTCAAGCCCATCTCTAAATGTAGGCACATGCTTATTTTAAGTCCCTTCCTAACTCTGGACTGTAACATTCACTGAAGAGATGGGAAAGACACTCTCAGCCTCCAGTGAGCACTGTGTTAGGTCCATGCAGCGTTCAGCCCTGCCTCTACTGATAACTTTGACAGCTTTGTGCTCCATCCACATAAAAGTTTTGAACAAAAGTGAAGCATGAATTCTTACCAAGCATTTCCTAAAGACCTACAGATTCAGTAGATGTGAGCTGGTCATAAAAAGAAATGAGTGTCTTTACCCTGGTGGGAATTCCAGCCCGGGCTGCATTTCGTAGTTCTTCCACACCAGACTTGTTGGAGATGACAAGGACAACTTGAGCACAACTGCCCGGCTCTTTTGCATAACTGATGAGCGCAGCAAGGTTTGTGCCTCAAATGAAGAGAGAGCAAACATTCATGAAAGGGATGTACATCTATGTCGTTGAGAAATGGCTCTCAGTTCCGCTTATGTAATAAAGACCTTGTTTTCAACAACTGCACGAATAGAAGAGGACTAAGGAATTTGTGCACTAATAATGCTCATTTGTTAAGCAGTACAACACACCTTCTTGACTTCCAGTCAAAACCTTGGTTTTAGAAGGCTCCACCGAAAAGAAAAGGCAAGGTGGGTGCACTGGTATCAGGGCTGCATTCAGCCTCTCCTTTGTAAGGACATTTCTCTGTGTGATGATAAACGAAAGCTCACCTGTTCCAGAGATGAGAACAGCTACTTTAACTTTGTTCTTTCTGGGTTGGTGTTGACTCTCGACAACAGTGCTATTCAGCAGGTGCTGGGGGCTGCTCAGCTGCAGAGCTTCTAGAAGATTCTCGACTTTGATACGAGAACCTCCTCCAAAAATGTGAGGAAAATGTTAAAATACCTTAGATTTTACTTTTCCATCTAAATTTACATTGTATAGTTTATTAATCATAACTTTCAATTAAGAGAAAAACCTATCAGAAAAACCTGAATTTATGCTAGCATTAATTGAACTACAAAAATCTGTACTACTTGAACAAAACAACTCACACTAGTGCTGATCTCTATGGACTTGCAAAATTGTTTGCAAAGGCATGGGCTTTTTGAGGATTAACCCCATCTTTAATACCTGTCTTCTTCTTTCTCTCATGTTGCAAAATTAAACTAAAAATTATGTTGACAGAACTGAGGTTGCATTTTGGCTGCCCAAACTGCTCCCCAGGCTGTTTGGTTTCCAGGGGGACTTTGATTCATCTCTTGCTGTATGTCAAGTGATGGACATACCAGAATGAAGACTTACCATCACATATGACTGTCCACCCCTGTGGCCTATCCTCAATCTTTGCATAGGATCCATGAGAGTTGGGAAGGGGTTGGAAAGGACGTGGGTTGATTATTAGTACAACTGTGGTAAAATATAATCAACTAAATAATGTTTGAGTCCTTACAGACAGTCATTAGCGGGATTTACTCAAGTCACAAACAGGTACCTAGGTAAGATACTACTCAAGTATCGTCAGTCTGAATACAAGTCATTAACTTCTCACTGTATTTGATAATGAAATCTAGGTGTGAAGGTATCATGTGGCATCCAGCCTAATCAAATAAGAGAAAAAAAGATATGAACTACAGAAACTTTGCAATAATGAATCTCTTCAGTGCCTACAGCACGGAGAGTAACTGGTACCTCCCAGGAGATGCACAGCACTTCACAGACTCACACACTAAACCAACTTACCCTGCATGAACTTAAAAATTAAATAGCACATCCTAAAGTGGAAACCCCTCTGAGGTGAGGCAGATGAACCTGTTACACCTTGAATCAAACCATACTCTGTTTACTTTTTATAAGTATCTTCACTTCCCATTAGAACACTTGCTAACCTGTGTGACAAGGAGCAACAACTTTCCCAATCAGCCAAGCTTCCTCATGTCTCTGTACATCCTTGAGAATATGCTGAGCCAGGTCCTTCTGCACAACCAAGACTGCACCAATCCCACAATTAAATCTCTGAGCCATCTCCTCCTCAGACAGGCTTCCCTCTTTGTAAAGCCAGCAAAAGATTTCAGGAATCTTCCAACTGAGAGCATCTGAAAACGATTGAAATTTGTGTATGGTTACCACAAATGTTTGCTACCTGTATTTTATTATATACAATGACAGTGGTGTATTACAAGAGTTGATAGAGAGTAATTCTTGCTTTTTTAAGAATACTGTCCAAGGAGGACACTAATCCAACATCCAGTCAAATTTATAGGTCCTTCTTAATTAGAGGTTTCTAGCTGTAATTTGTGCAAGCCAAGCCTTCTCTAGGCTTTACATCTCTTCTGCAAGAGATGAAGGAGCCATGGGACAAATCATCTTCTGGCTTTTTTGTATTACTTAAGCAGATCATGGGTTTCTGTTTCAAAGAACCAGTAATTAGTAGAAGAGTGTATAATTAGGTGTATTGATGGGCAGACTGGAACAGGGCTGAGTGTTCTACACACGGACAAGAAGCATGGATGGGCTTTCACAGTGACCCTACTCACACAGGCATTGCCTTAGATTGTCTGTGGAAAGCTTGGTGGGGCAGACTAGTAATCTTGACTTCACTTTAGAAAACTAAAAATCCCTTGGGCTTGTTATCTTGTCTGTGGTTCCAGGCACTGGCAAGCAAGCTAGGCATCACCTAGTAAGCTGGATTTATTCTTTTCCTTTCTAATTTCATTCCAGAGAAATACAGACAGACATACAGACACCTTCCTTCCTGAAAGAAATAGTTTTCTTTAATATTTTGAATTTTTTAATACTTTGCCCAATTTTGGCTTACTTACAGATGTCAAATGCTAATCTATTGTGGGGAAGCTACCCCCTACCATAAATCTGCATTTAATAAGTATGTGTGTGTGTGTGTCTGTACATGTACTATGGAGCAAATCATGCAAATTAATTCTCTCAACAAGCTTCACTGTTTGGTCAAAATGTTTAGTATGGAAAAGCGTCTTGCAGAACACACAATCTTCTCAAACACCTTTAGTCCTAGAAATGGACTGCCTTCAAACTCTCCTTAAATTTTCCTTATTCAATGACAGAGTGGTGCTCATCAGGTTATGCTTGCTCGAAATAGGAATGCTTTTGGTAGGCTCTTTGGAAAAGCATTGACTTCAGGTCATTCAGTCTCCAACTATATAGACACATACATTTCTGGGTGTCTCTATAACTGAAGCTGAAAAGTCAAGTCCATGCTATATATAAATGTTGTCAAACAGAAACAGTCATCTTTAATGTTTACCTAGGACAGCGCTGACATGTTCTGGCAGGATTCTGGAGATGCCTTCCAGCAAACCCTCCTCAGCAATGAAGGCAAAAGCCTTCACGTGCCCTGAGCGAAGGACAGGCAGCAAAGACGGACTGTACATTTTTGCTGGGGTCAGCAATATATCTCCTACAAACAAAAGCATCAATTCAATCAATTTGTTTAAAAGGTCATTAGGTGTTCAGTGGGAATGCTTCTCTGAACAGGTTCCCTTCTGCTCTTTGTGGCAGACTGCACTGGGAAGCAGCAAGAAATGCTGGCCCACTCTTCCAAAACTGTGGAAGCAAGGCCCCATACCTACCCCAAAGACTGACAAACCCTAACCCACCCTGATGTAAACAACCCTTGGCAGCACCTAGTTATGAAAATGACTGAACACAATTCATTTGCAGGTTTGGCTTTTGAAAAGAAAGATATTGTACCTAGAGTCTTGTCACCACAACTGCCAGGTGCTGGTGAGGAGTAGTGTAAGGAGGACATTAAAAGAATCTTCCTTATGATGCTAAAGCCACGGCCATGAATCCCAGAAGAGGCCAGTCCAATAAGCACATCCTCCTCCTCAGCTCTCTGCAGCCCCAGAAGCATCTGCCCTCGCTCCACTGCACCAACCACAAAGCCAGCCAGGTCATACTCTCCAGAAGAATACATGCCAGCCACCTCAGCCATCTCCCTGCCTACATGGGGAGAGAAAGCAGTCAGCACTAGCTGTCAACATTCTTTATTGTTAACTCCAAATCTATAGCATCTCCTAAAACAAGCAACATATCCATGAGGCATGCAGCCTAAGCAGTGCATTCACATATATTTTAAAAATCTTTGTTGGCTTCTTACCTCACCTCAAGACTTCAACAAAAAAAAGTTTCATGAAGTTAATGAAAGAAGAATATTTCTATTTCTTTTCATTTCATGCTCCTTATCTGGCACCTCCCTGCTATGACTGAGTAGCAGAGAGAGAATGAAAACATATTAAGACTTCAAGAATGTGAGGCACCCAGTTTCGTTCTCCTTTGTACAAGGTTAAATAAGCAAGAATAAGGATCCAAATGTATGAACAGTAAAAATCATCCCTCTCTGCTGACCTATTTTAGAGATAAGGAAGAGTTTAAGCCCAAATGCTTGACTCTTTTCCACCAAACAGAAACCAGCTGTTCTACTACCACATAGTGCTTCTGCCTGCAAAGTCTATTTCACTAGTAATTGTTTCAACGTTGGAACCTTCAAATCTCAAAGGAGAGGAGTGTCCATACCCAGGAAAGCACATCCTGCATTTCTGCAAGCTTCAGCTATTCCTTCTTTGATTGTTTCAGTCACTTCAACATCAAGTTTGCCACAGGCAAAATAATTGAGGAAGAAGAGAGGCTCCGCTCCTTGAGCCAGGATGGCATTGACACACATGGCAACCAGGTCCTGACCGATGGTGTCGTGTCTCTTACATACTTGTGCGATCTGCAAAACACGGTGGGAATGAGTAGTGGTGACAAGAAATACACAAAACTCAGATATTAATCAGTCAAATAAGCAGAAATCTTATTTTGCCTGAAAAGAATCACAAAAGAACATACATGCAGAAGACACCTAGTTATAATCAAGAGAAAACAGCTCATTTTCTTGCAGAGAAAAGAAAAATCTATTTTATTTTAATTCTAATTCTAATTCTAGCTCCATCTACCCAGAAATTGTTGTTTTGGGTTGTCTGTCTGTTTGCTTTTTTGGAATATTATGTCACATCTAGAATACAAGGTGTCTAAAAGCAATCACAAATTCCCAGGATATTCAACCCACAGAACATCCTAGTAATTTCCAAAAATAAGATCAAGTTGCTCAAACATCACTGTGTGTTCTGCTTTACTTTTGCCTACTAATTTCACAGGGCTACATGGCAAAACTGAAACAATTTTTAAAGTAGCTTTCTTCTTCTTCTCCAAGTCCACAGGGAATGAGATTCTTCACTCCCACCCTCCCCAAGGGGTCTTTTGATCTCAGCTATCTCAGGTCACAGACAACAACGTGGGCCTGGTCTGTAGGCTCCCTTGAAAGACAGGTCTTTCACAAAGCAATAACACTTCCCTCAGGAAGGCTGCTATTTGTTTTTTTTAAAAAAAACTTATCAAGGTGTTTGCATCCTACAACCTGATTCAGACATCATGACTTCTGTAAAGCAGTGACATTTACACTACTTTATTACAAGCAGAGGTTTCTACACTGTCATGGATACAACCAAGCGGCTCCATTTGTGCCAACTGCTGATGTACATGCACAGTACCAGCTCACCGAGTACAATTCATCTCTGTCAGTTACCACTTTAGGGTCTGAAATAGGACAAAGGTTAGATATATATATATGGATAAATTTTCAAGGTAACTACCTTTCACTGTCACAGCTCTATCAGTGTAGTGATACCAGTGCAGAAAAGCTCAGTACAGAAAGATGAGCAAGGGAAAAATGCAGATAAATACTATTGCTGGCTTCAAAACAGTAACAGATCAGCACCTAAAAAAAGTCTGGATTACAAGCCCGATTTCTTTCAGTGGCTGATGGATTTAGAAGTGCTATGGAAACCAGTTATCCCATGTCCTTTGTTGCATTACAAAATCTCCCTCCCACTGATCTAGTAACAATTCATACAGGCATTAGCCAACTTTTTTTGGCCAAGGAAGAGTCTTGGGAACAGTCTGTGTAAACACAGTTGGGAATGCCTCTCTGCCAAGCAGTTGGAACAAAGACTCACAAGAGCCAGCACCAATTGCTTTTTCATGCTCAGAGGTGTCCAAGAATGTAACACAGCGAAGACCTTCTGGATTATATTGCTCAGTCTCCTGCAGCCGCAGGAAGCCACACGATATCATCATTCCACTACTAAAGGTATAAACACCAACTTGAAACAAGTTAAGTTGCTGTGTTTGACCAGTAAAAGACAGCTTCAGATCTCCAACTCCTCTGATGGCTGAAAGCCACCCTCTGCTTCAATATATATATATTCCTGGCTCAACTTATCCTATGTATTTTTGTGTAATTAGCATTCTTTATCTGTTGGCTTCTCTTCCGCTTTAATGTTTATCGCCTCCACCCTTCTTTTCCCTAGTGCCCTGACAAAGGTAATTATGCTACCTCTCCGCATACAATTTATTAAGCTATGTCTGACAGTTACCCTGTCCTGATCTTTCTTCAAGCCAACAGGCCCTCTATTTTATAAGAGAAATTCTGGTTCTTAGTTTCTTAAGTGCTCAGCTAAATTATTTGGTTTGTTATCATTTTATCACAAAATCTCCAGAGGCTCCACATTCTCAGTAACATATGCACAGGCCTTGCTCAAATGGTCATCTACAAAGTTCAAATGACCATTGCAGTGCACTTGAGATGTATTTAGAATGCTCAGAAGGGTGCAGAGCGTGCAATTAGCTGTGGCATTTGAAACAGTCTTGGGAGATAACATGAGCTTTGCTACAGCCAAGTTGCAAGTTACCTGCAATTTAGGTCCAAGGCCTTTAGTTTGAGATACCAAGATAGGATCATCATAACCAGATGCTTTCAAGTCAAAGAAACCAGCAAAGCCTCCAACTTCGGAATGACTGCCTGCCAAGTACAAATGTCAAGGATCATTTTTAAGGGAAATAAAAGACCCAAAACACTCTTTAAGGCAAGTACTGTAAATTATGATCTCTTGGAGAAGATGGCACTCTGTTCACTGACAGAAACATGCAGAGCTTTATGAAGCATGGACCTCAAAGTCACATATTTCGTGGTGTTGTAAATAGATCTTTATTATTCTGTAAGTGACCTATGAATTGTGTATAGCAAGGTTAAACATTTTACCAAACTGTTAACAGCTCACCTTTTTTCTTTATGTAGCTACTTTTTTTCTAAGGGGGAAAAAATCAACAAGAAATTTTCCTCAGTAGATCACTGCTGAGAGTAAAGAACATGTCTGAAGAGCAAATAACAAATTCAGTGATTGTTAGCAACACCTTAATAACTGTTTGGATGTTGTACTTATATATACAGCTGGTAGGATCACTTCTGCCCAGTGACATACCAAGCCATTTCATTAATCCAGGAGTTAATTCTGTTCACTAGACTAACCTTGAAAAAGTGCAATCATCCCCTTGTTAAGCCAACTCTTTTTTAATTAAGCAAATGAGGAGTGATGAGAAAGAAATTAGAGTTTTCTTTCTTCATGGTGACCCCAGCTCAGCTTCTCAAGCTCAATTTCAATGCCAATACTGAGGAAATTCAAAGATTCTTCCCAGTCTTACCTGATCTGGTACCACTTACAATTGATGTTTCTGGCTGATGAAACAAAACATCACTGGTTACAGCTTCCACATGTCTCTCTTTGTATATTAGACCCCTGTGGAGAGTAAAGGACATGCTAGCAGCAGCAGTGACATTTTCTGCATAGACCATCATGCATGACACAAATAGGAACAATAGATATAAAACTCTGGACTAGCAGCTGTTTCTGCTAGTGCCTTTGCTTACATACAGAGAGTGTTTGAGAAGTCGTATACCCCGATGGCCAATGTCCTTCCTGTAAGTGGCACCCTTGAAATGTATGGCTGCTACACCCCTGTTGGCTTCTCCCAGTGCTTTCATCAAGTCCTCTTTAACAGCAGTAATGGAGAGGACTCTGCCACCACTTGTCACCACTCTGCCATCCTTCAGCGTTGTGCCAGCATGGAACACCTCCAGTCCTAACTCTTTGGCTTGCAGCAGTCCTACAAAAGCAAAAGGAACTCTTGAGTATTTTAAATCACATACTATGTTGGCAAAGCAGTGAAGATTGAAAAAGGGAGAACAGGCAAGGGAGAACAATAAGCAAGGGAGAACAACAATAAAGCCTCCCACTTTACCTTTCTTCCAAGAAACAGCATTACCACTGAAGGGTATCCCTCTCCACTGGCCCTCAGACTTTCTTCTGAGACATCCAGTTAGGACACAGATCACAAAGGAACAGAAATAAGAGATCCAGGAGCCACAGTAGGACATATAACTAGCCTGTGCCAGGGCAAAACTGTGCTGAATATTGTGATTGTGAATAATTTGTGCAGGGCTTTTCTGTATGAAATCACAGTTCATAGCAGTTTAGTTCATAGCAGATTACTGCTTGGATTTTTCCCTCTCCTTGATATTAAACCATTAATGTTAAAGTTACCCCAGCACTCCCCTAGCAAGTCTGCTGCACCCACTCCACACAATTCCCTACCACACCTGGAATCAATGCTCTACGAACACTTGTAGGTGGCTGTCAAATGTAGCTAAAACAAATGTAGCTGAAACAAATGACATATTTTGTTCTTTTAATTTGTTTCCAGGTATTTTCCTGTTAGAGGAAAGCAAGACTGTTCAGGGTTTTTTTTAGATACATATTTTGAGGCGAAGATAAGGGTAGAGGAGGAACTGCTGCCATCGCTTGGAAAATGTGAAACAGAGCAATTTTCCCCTTACTGTCAGCTAGACAGTTTTTATAAACAAGTAAAAGGAACCTTTATACTTGCTGAAAGTACAGTGTGTTATGCTGCCACAGCACGGCCCTGACAAGGTCAAAGCTGAGCCCCAGCTGGCCTTGCTGTAATGGAAACCTAACTCCTTTTCATGATGTTTTAGCAACTATTCCAGAACAAAATGTTTTCTAAAGCCATTAGAATGTAGGAATCAATGTGGAAAACAGGAAAAAAAACTAATAAAATCCACAACTCCAGGGGCTGGACTATAATAATGAAAGAATGACTTCAATTATGTTGTTTTGACTGTCTTTTTCATGATCAACAAGCAGAGTGGTCATACAACCTCACTCTTAAAGTTATGAATATCAACTTGAAAAAAGTTAAGTTTCCTGAGACTGACCAGTGAAAGGCAGCTTATTAGCAGAGAGATTCATTCAGGTATGTGGTTTGGATTTTTACAGTTAGAGAAATGCAGAGTTCCACAGAATATCACTGACAAAACAAAATAAATACAGTGAGTGAACTGGAAGAGGAGAGTGGGCAAGGAGAACATGACAGCAGGTTTCTGGTCAGGGAGGAGGTTATGTTATATTGCTTTATCCCTGAGTGATGTAGGACAACCGGAGTTCTGAAAAAAATAAGGTGGCCTCAATATCTGGGTTGCTTTACACAAGCAATAGTGTTGGACTGGCAAGGGAGTAGCTGAGGGAAGTAAACGTTTAAAAAATTTTTAATCTTACTATTAAACCACAAGAATTTTAACACAGAAAAGGAGTATTGATCTAAAGCCCACATGCCCAACTTCCCAAAACCCCTTTGAGCCTTGTGAAAAAGAGGTCCTTATTAGTATTACACAGTAATGACCTGGCTGGCTGGCACAAGGGAAGGAACCAAGTTGATGGTGGAAGCATGAACCACTGCTATTTTAAAGGCCACAGGTCCTCAAGTCTCACCCCTATCACCCAGTCAGGCATTAGCTAAGATAACATGACCTCCTGGCAAGGGAGCAAAGCCAGGAAAAAGCAGTCATGTGCTGACAACGCTGTGGTCCATGTTTCCAGCACAGTTTGTGGAAGCACTCCATGTGGACACCCCGGAGTTGCTCCAGAAGAACATAATTCCCCATCACACCTTGGTCAGCAACCAGCTACAGACCGAGCTTCATATAATGATATGGCTTTAAACATTTACCCCGAGTGCTACTTGGGACATGCATACATTCTAATTAAAAGACCTCACTAAACAGCTATCCCTTCCACAAGGACAAGAAGTGACAGATTATGGCAGACTCTGATAGTACGTGTGAGGGGTGAGATGGAGGAAAGCTCTACAGATCTCTGGGAGAAGAGGTATATGCAAACCTGCTGAAATACTACGCTGAAATTAAATAGTAAACAACCTACTGCAGTTACCTGTTACTTCCATGCCTTTGTCACAGTCTCCTGGGTATCCTGGACTTGCCATGACCACACACACAGCTGTACTATTTTCTGACCAGGCTGGCATGAAGCTGCAGAGTTTGCCATCAATTGTTGCTTGAATCACTTCATAGAAATCATTTTTAAGCAGTGGAAGAATAACCTGCAGAAAATTTCCATAGTGATAGAAGCCAATTTTTATTTTGCTGTCTTGTTGAAATTCAACATAAAGAAAATCCAATTAATCTGTAAAATCTCTACCTGTGAAACTGAAAATACTGCATTTCCCTATGCCAGTAGATTTGAAAACTACAGGTGAGGGTTAATTTTCAGCATCTTTTTCCAACACTCAGAAATTTACAAACATGAGATGTGAGATTATGTAGAAGGAATATAAATTTAGGCCACTACCATTCTGCATTTATCCAGAAAAATAAAATCTGAGGAACAGCTCTTTAACTCATATTCTTTAACTAACAATTCACAAAAGCTGACAAGCTAAAATTTTAAGTTACCTCATGCATCATCTGAGACATTCTCATTGAAATGTGCATGTTCAGGGGAAGGAAGACATAAATCCAAATATATCATACACATTTCCTTAAGGTAACAGTCAGAGGTAAAAGAATAAAGCATATTTAAGTTTCCAGTACCTTTCACTCACCTGGCACTGAGGGTCACCAAACTGACATTTAAAGTTTAAAATTTTCAGACCATCTTTGGTAAGCATTAAACCTGTTTGCAGCACACCTGAACAGAAAGAACACAGCCAAGCAAATGAATTTAAATGCTTATTTTTCAAGAAGTCCTTTAAACACAACACAGTATTTTGGAACATATGATGCATTTGTGCAAACTGCAAGGAATTAGGAGCAGGGACTCTGCAAGCAGTTACACGCAAGTCATAGTAATTCCACAATAACCAATGAAGTGGCTAGCAACAACCTGAGGAACATTGCATCACATTTTAGACCAAATATAACAGAAAGCAGCCCCTCTGCATCAGACAGTTGAGTTCCACCTTCTGCTACAGCCCTCTAATTGCAGGCATTCAGAGATCAGAAGGAACCAACATGTTGAGAAAAGCAGTTCCTTTAAAACCCCATTATGCAGACCTTGTGACTTTTTTACCATTAAGTGCACTATTGTTATGCATAAATATAGATGTGTAACTCTGTATGTCAGGCAAAAATGCCAGAATTCACTACTGATACTAACAAACAAAAACAAACAGAAACTTACTGAAGTTAGTAATTCGTGATTTCTACTGCAACACACCTGTAAGTATTCGGTGATCTAAAGCAGGCCTTTTGTTGTATCATCAGAAATCCAAACCCCAGAGAATAACAAGTGTTAAATTTTAAACCCCCAACAGCATCAGGTCCTCCAGCATTACTCTGAAAATGCTCAGCTCCTACTAAATTCTTACTGCAGATTTGGTCATTGTGAAAAGTTACCCAAGTTACATTGCAGACTGGAACCCAACTCTTCACTTGTGATCTCGACAGTCTTCAGTACCCAGAGCAGCCATTGGCATTAAGTGACAGCTATGAGTATCGCTTTCCTTTTTCAAAACAGCCTTTAGACAAGGATCTTAACTTACACTGCTGTATATAGAAGTGAACAGTACAACTGAACCTAAGTATATATTGTATCCTGAAATACAAAGAATCTGATTGCAACTGTTTTAATAAAAATATTTACTAAAAATACAGTATATTTTATGGAGAAAAGAGGAAAGTTCTTCTCTGCAAAGGAACAGCTATAAACCAAACCAGTGAGGCTTCATACTGTGTGAAAAAATAATTACTTTTTTATTTAATTGAATATTATTTGGAATTCCAAAGCAATCTCTAACAATTAAACTGATCTCAATATGACTTCACCTTGTTTTTCAGTCGAATGTTTACTTACCTACATATGCTGTTCCTTCTTGCCTCATACTATCAACAACATGTTGAAGGACAGCAGCATTGATTTTCTCTAGAAGAACTTCTGGAACCTGACAATCAACATCAAACGGATTGAGACAGTGATGACATTTGCTGGACTAGCTCATAGGACCTGGAAGGACTGGGCTAAGTAAATGCCTCAGCCATGTTTTCTGCTCTCCCACCCCCAACCAGTGCACTCCTTCCATTAGGGTACCGCTGGCTGAAGGACAGACCCACTGATCCTCTGTCTTCCAAGACTTTTTGTTTGGTTCTTTCTTTAGAAGGACAATTTTAAGGAGGTTTGAGACACTGGCAACCTGGGCTGTACACAGAAAGGTTGTTTCTGTACTTACAGAAAAACACACTAATAATGTACTTGGGCAGCATATTTAGAACAATGCAGTCAGTTTTAAGAATTAAGAACAGGAAACTCAAGGTTATGTTCAAGACACAAAGCCTCCAGTCGTACAGGGAATTTGGCAGGAACATCTGAAGTGATGCTAATATGAGCAGAGAAACACCAAGCTGAGGAATAATGGTAAAGGTAAAAGAGAGATCATTCCTCAGAACACTGGTTCATTAAATCCCAATGAATTACTATTAAAGTTTAAGCCCTGTACTGCCCCTATACAAGCAAAGTATCAATCAATTCCAGAAGAAATCTAGCCTATGTGATAGAAACAAGACTGGGCCCTAAAGGAGATATATTAACCACAGATGTGATCAGTTTTATCGCAGGCTGAGAAGGAGGACTGCTATACCTGAGGAACTGGGCAATAGGCTCCCATCCCTCCAGTGTTTGGACCCTGGTCACCATCGAGTAATCGTTTGTGGGCCTGGGCTGGTGGCATTGAGGCAACAGTGACACCATCCGTGAAGCACAAACACTGTTAAGAGATGCACACAACACAGAAACAACGATGATGTCCTGTCCTAAGGGAAGTTAACACTGCTGGTCACAGGTTGGGACTCAGTTCCACCAGGAAAATTTAGGAATCAAAGACAGAAAGCAATAGGATGTACTTATTCTGCACCAAGCCCACCAACTTGAAGGATTCATTGAGCTTTCTTTCTCATTTTTAAATAATCAAGGGAGATGGTAGCCCTCATAACAATTCCTCTCTGATTAATTAGATCTTGACCTATTAGTCATGTGGACATATGCTTACCTCAAGGCATGTGAATAGTCTTCATTGACTTGACAGAATTATTCATATGTTTCACATTTAATGTGTGTGTTTGCAGGTCTGGGGCCTGAATAACTGTGAGGTATTCTCAGTGCAGGACAAACCTTGCACCTTAAAGTTCTTTTCCGTTTTCATGTGGCATATAATACGCATGCTTAAGCTTTGTCTTGCCACTGAGTAGTAATTCATGGTAAGGGAAGTGCTAGGATAGGTACTAAATATTAGCACAAAATTACTGATGTAACAAGAATTACCAAGATAAAGTCCACATAAACATGTTTTAGGTCACCTTAGGAAAAAAAGATCATTTTCCACCTAAAAAGATCACCATAATTGCAATTTTATGGCTAATGTAGAACTGACAACATACATTGATTAGTATGACACAAAATTGCTTAGATTGCATATTTACTTAAGTGCAAATAAACAAAAAAAAACTATTTAAAAAAAATAAACTTATGTGTTTATGCATAGAGCATAGCAATAATGCCAAAGAATAAAAGCACATAACCATTGATCACATACAGAAAGTTCTTCCCCTTGAAGAAGTTCTTCAATAACAACCATCTCTCCAAACATTCTGTCCTGTACAAAAAAAAAAAATAATCCCCAGTTAGTAAACATATACTGGCTAAATAATCTTTTTATTTTCTTTTAACAGAAAAAAACAAAGCTTATGAAAAGTATCGGCTTGCTTGAATTGTAGTATGTTGAGCAAAGCCAATAGAATCTCATTTGGAGAAAAGGACGAGACATTGAAATGCACCTTATCGGACCCAAAGAGTCAATGAAAAGTGAAAAAGTTGGAGAGGCAGGGCAGCAGGACTCAGTGCTGGAACCACAGTTCTGTCACAAACTCTACAAATCTTTGCTCACTGCCCACTGTCTAGGGCAAACATGAGGAATTTGAGAATGATACCCAGAGAAATTCCCTAATCAAATGAGCAAGTTTGTCCTGAAAATACTTTCTTCCTGTAGCCAAAATGACAAATTCACAGGCTACAGAACACCAAGAATTGGATTCCCACCGATTAATTAAAGATTTATCCACCTGCATAATCTCCTGGACAGCTCTGCAGGCTTCCTCTTTGCTGGCTGCAATAGTCACTTCTTTTCTAGCAGCAGGGCCTCTTGCTCGTACAACTCGTGCAGGAAAGTCTGTGCTTTAAATGAAAGCAAAAGTGAGATTCAGGCATCCCTACTGCATCAAGTGAAATTATAATTTTTAAGGTAAATGCCTCCCATATTCTTCCTGTTTTTCTGAATACTTGAAGAATAACAGAAAAATGCAGTCCTTGTTATCCCATCATGCCATGGAGGTGGGCTGCATCAGAAGATGTGTGGCAGCAGGTCGAGGGAGGTAATTCTGCCCCTCTGCTCTCATGAGTGTGTCCAGCTCTGGAGCCCTCAGCACAGGAAAGACCTGGATCTGTTGAAGCGAGTCCAAAGGAAGACCATGAAAATGATCAAAGGGCTGGAGCACCTCTCCTATGAGCACAGGCTGAGAAAGTCGGGGTTGTTCAGCCTGGAGAAAAGGAGGCTCCAGGGACACCTTATAGCAGCCCTCAGGTACCTAAAGGGGGCCTACAGGAGAGATGGGGAGGGATGCTTTATCAGGGAGTGAAGCAATAGGACGAAGGGTAATGGTTTCAGACTGAAAGAGTGTAGATTAAGATTAGATATTAGGAAGAAATTCTTCAATATTAGTGTAATGAGACACTGGAACAGGTTGCCCAGAGAAGCTGTGGATTCCCCATCCCTGGAGGT
>JAOXJM010000001.1:112424453-112443815 GCA_026413425.1 Tringa solitaria | reverse complement strand
CCCCAAGTCCTTTTCCGCCAGGCAGCTTTCCAGCCACACTTCCCCAAGCCTGTACCGATGCATGAAGTTTTCGTGGCCCAAGTGCAGGACTTGGCGCTTGGCCTTGTTGAAGCTCATACCCTTAATGTTAATTAACCAGGCCACGCCCCCGGCTGGCCACGCCCGGCCACGCCCGACAGCGGCCTCCTCACGCAGGAAGAAAAGGGGCGGGACTTGCATCGGCCCCTCCTGCTGCTGGCTGGCTGGCGTGGGCGGCGGCCTCGGCCAATCGTGGTGCTCCTCTCCTCACCCGGCCTCCGGTGACGCGAGAGTGCTCGCTTGTCATTGGTGGGCGGCCGCGTCGCTCGCGTGTCTCTGTCCCCACCCCCCCCCTCACCCCCGCTCCTGGCAGGCGGAAGAGTCTCACCCAGGACGGGGGGGTACGTGTGGCCGGCACCGCTGGGGGGGTGAGGGGCGGTGGGGCAGGGGGCAGCTGCGGCGGCGAGGCGGGACGGGACGGGAGACGGGAGGGTGGTGCGGGACACCCGCGTCCGGCGGCAGCGCCCGCCTGCTTCGCCTCCAACGGCCCTCACGCGCCCGCTTGCCTCCAACGGCCCTCGCGCGCCCCGGTGGCCCACAGCCGCCTGCCCTCGCCAGGCCGCGGGGTGCCCTCCGCTGCCCCTTCCGCCCGGGGAGCGGCAGCTCTTCCCTTCGCCCACCCTCGGAGCCTGGGGCGGCTGCCTCGGTCCCGGCCCGGTGCTCCCCAGGCCGCCCCTCGGTGCTGGCTGGGGGGAACGGCGAAGGGGGCTCAGCTCGGGCTCGGGGCGGTGGGAATGGTGTCCGGCCGCGCTTCCCTGACCGGAGCCGCGACCTTCTGCGGGAAGGGGCCCTTCCCGCCCCTCTGCAGGGCCACGGCCGGGTCTTTGTCAGGTTGTCGTTATCCCCACCAGGGAACGGAGGTGGTGGGACCGAGCGGAAAGTTTGAGGTCCGTGAAATGATGAAATTTAAAAAAAATAATATTCCCCCCCAAGTAATGCTGCCCTTCGTGTAACAATTACTGCCAGGACTGTGATTGCTGCTTCGGGATTCTGCCTCATATTGCCCTGTCATGGCTTGAGCCCATTAAATAAATATTGATGCACATAATAGACTCGTGAGCAAAAAATAGGCCCTTGGATAATTGCAGAATTGATTCTTTTTTCTTTTTTTTATTTTTTTCCCCTGCCTCTCTCAAGTCTTCAAACATTAGTAGAGCGCTCAGAGAATACTCGCTGTAGACAGCAGTCACATTGCTCTGGGGCTGAGCATCAGATTCACGTAAGGCGATTACCCGTTTAATAACTTTGCCACACAACTTTATTTTGGTTAAAAGTTCCTTTCTTGTCTCCTTCTGTCTTTCTGTAATACTTAAAAACTAGACAATAAAGCATAGGGCTGTAGTATATGGGAAACAGAAAGTGAAACTGTCTGTAATTACTGAAATGAGTGAGTAGTCTGGAGACCCCACTTAAAAAAGTTACAGTGGATTTTATAGAAATGTTCACATAAGCTCTTTACGGTGACTGCCGAATACCTTTTCATAGCATGTCCATATGGGGAAAGTAGGTGGCTTAAAGCATATTCTGATTGGTTGCTTGTGGAAGGTGCTGCATTCCCTGAGGAAAATGGGGTTTTCATCTTGACTTTCTCTTCTATTCTTCCTTCTGTCTACCTTTTGCTTTGTCCTTTGGAAATAGGAAGACCCGTTCTTTGCTAACCAGGGCCCTTGTGCAGCTTAAGACAGTTTTCTTCATGCAGGATTTTTGTGTTTTCTTGCAGCTGCTTTAATATTTTGTTCAAGTAATGAATTCGTTTTGGGAGAGAGAAAGTGATTTTTGGATGGAAATTTTGAGCTCTGATTCTTGTGATTTCATTTCATTTTAATAATATGCTAGTTGGTTTTATCTGAGTGCTAGCGTCTCCCAAGTATTATTTTTACAGTGAGTGTAACTGTCCTTGTTAGTTCTTCAGTCACCAGTTTGTTCTTGCAAGTGTCCTTGTGTTTCTGTTTATTGGACTTGAGTGAGAAATGTTTCCTGAGAATAGTGGGAGAACTTGTCTGCCCTTGGAAAAGGGGAGGAGACGGACTGTAGGAAGGGCATTGAAGGACAACCAATGCAAAGAGGTTTACCTGTTCCCTTGATGTGAAGTATGTGGATGTAAAAGTTTAAACCAAGAGAGCGAGTTTTGTACCTTTAAGGCAAGAAAGTCCAGCTAAAAGCATCTGTCTTCATCAGAGTTTTCTGTCTGTGTAGTAGGATGCTTTTGGGCTGAAACCTATTTATTAACCCATAAGAGGATAAACTTTAGCTTAGCTCTGGTGGTCTTGGTGGAGACTCAGCTTCACAATGTCACTGGTCTTTCACAGTTGAAATATAGCTTATTATTTTCTTCCTTCTTTGCTAGGGTGTTGAGAACTACATACATATGGAACATTATCACAGAATCATGGAATGGTTTGGAAGGTACCTTCAGAGACCATCTAGTCCAACCTTCCTGCTGTGGGCAGGGACACCTCCCACTAGACCAGGTTGCTCAAAGCCCTGTCCAACCTGATCTTGAACACTTCCAGGGATGGGGCATCCACATCTTCTCTGGGCACCCTGTTCCAGTGTCTCACCACCCTCACAATAAAGAATTCCTTCCTTATGTCCAACCTCTTTTAGTTTAGAACTGTTGCCCCTTGTCCTGTCACTACAGGCCTTGGTAAAAGTCTCTCTCCATCTTTCTTATGAGCCCCCTTTAAGTACTGAAAGGCCTCCCTGGAGCATTCTCTTCTCCAGGCTGAACAAGCCCAACTCTCTCAGCCTGTCTATGTGGGTGAGGTGCTCCAGCCTTCCCAAATGGGAGGCCCCCATTTTTGTGTCCCTCCTCTGGACCAACTCTAACAGGTCTGTGTCTTTTTTATGCTAGGGACCCCAGAGCTGGAGGCAGTACTGCAGGTGGGGTCCCATGAGAGTGGAGCAGAGCAGGAGAATCACCTCCTTCCACCTGCTTCTTGTTATGCAGCCTAGGATACGAATGGCTTTCTGGACTGCAAGCGTAAATTGCTGGCTCTTGTCCTTTTTTCCCACAGGGCCACTCTTACTCATCTCCAAGTCTTTATTGATACTGAGGGTTGCCCCAACCCAGGTGCAGGAACTTGTACTTCACCTTGTTGAACTTTATGAGTGTGGCTTGAGCCCACTCCTCAAGCCTGTCCAGGTCCCTCTGGATGGTGTCCCTTCTCTCTAGTGTATAAATGTATGCTTTCCCTCTAGCATTCTATTCTATGATTAAATATTTTATAATGGCTAGGTGTTTATTTAACAACTTGTAAGAGGGTGGCCAACCTGTTGCATTTGGGTTGGCTCTGTACTGTCCATCCTTCCAGTGAGTCTGATAGGCACTATGCTTAACCTTTTAAATGAGAGCAGGTGAAAGTAGTTGGTTGGACTGTAGGCTGCATGACTTTTCCTGGCATCCTGTAGTCTGCTTCCTCTGTCCTTTTTTATGGGAACCCTACACCCCTTATTTGTCTTGTCCTCTACACATGGGTGCCCTCAATTGGGTGTGCAGTTGATTAGAGACGGCACTTTCAGTAAAGCTGGACAAAGTAGTGTATTGCTGCTTTTTAGTCGTGTATCTGTGAAGTCTGTATGCATATGGGGCTAGGTTAGTAGTGGGAGAAATGTTTAATTATTTTTACTGTTAAGTGGGGCTCTCTTGAAATACCTCTATGAATTACCTTTGCAGAATTCTGAATGGCATCAGGTAATGCTTAGATCATCTTGGAGGAAGGGCAGCGGCATTAGCACCTCTGTTTCCTTTTACTGCCAATTGTATTCTTGCATGCCTACTCTAGCATTAATTTGTGAAATCAAAGCTACTTTCTGGCATTAGACACGTGTAGAAATAATTCTAGTCTTCTTGTCTGTGTCCTGTTGCAAATTGTCTGTGCCTTGCTTTCTCCATGTTTGTTGTCTTGTTCCAGTGACACAGGAGATTGTGTTGTCAGTTAGTAGTGTTTGTTGTAGGAGGACCACCAGCAGATAGCGTTTATCTCACCTGTTCATGTTATGGAGGGTGCTTCTCTCCTGAGCACAAAGATAAGGTTAAAGAGAAGTGCAGGTTTGTGAGCCAGCATCAAGCACCAAAAATACAATTTCTGTTAGAATATGCATTGGCAGAAGATTGCCCTGTATCTTAGAAGGTATTAAAAAAAAATCAACTTTTTCTAACTCCCTCGTTTCACTTATTTGTCCATTTGATGGACAAATCAAATGTGAAAACTCCATTTGATATCCAGTACAATTAAGTATTGAGAGAGATTTTTGTCTCCAATTTTTGATTTGCGGAAAATGCCTCTGGTTTGTCTGTTTAAAAAAACCTTAATAATTACGATGTCTTTGTGCAATGTATGGTATCCATAATGTTTATTGTTACTGACTTTGCAAAGTTGAAAGGGTTTGACTAGGATAAATGCTACTCTGTTTTTGAATCGGAAGATAGCTAAATTATATTAGCTGGCAAAACAAACTATATATCCCACTTAAATCCTAGAAGGGAGTGAATTTTTTCATTTTGTTTCAGCCTTTTGAACTAGAGCCTTTTTGCATCAGTAAGAAGATTTCTTTCATTAAGCCATCCAAGAATATAACAGGCTATTTCTTAAGTGTCACAGAAGTGTTGAGGTTGGAAGGGAGCTCTGGAGGTCCTCTGATCCCACCCCCCTGCTCAAGCAGGGCCACCCAGAGCCAGTTGCCTAGATAGCTTTTGAATATATCCAGGGATGGAGACTCCGCAGCCTCTCTGGGCAACCTACGCTGGTGTTTTCTGATGTTCAGAGGAAAACTCCTGTGTTTCAGTTTGTGCCCATTGCCTCTGGTCCTGCTGCTGGGCATCACTGAAAAGATACTGGCCCTGTCCTCTTTGCAGCCTCTCGTCAGGCATTTCTATACACTGATAAGATCCCCTGAGCCTTCTCTTCTCCAGGCTGAAGAGTCCCAGCTCTCCCAGCCTTTCCTCACAGGAGAAGTGCTCCAGTCCCTTCATCATCTTTGTGTCCCTTTGTTGGACATTCTCCAGTATGTCCATGTCTTTCTTGTATTTAGGAGCCCAGAACTGGACACAGTGCTCCAGGCACGGCCTCATCAGCACTGAGTAGAGGGGAAGGATCATCTTCCTCAACATACAGTTGAGGCAACAGTCCTCCTAATGCAGCCCAGGCAACAGTCCTCCTAATGCAGCCCAGGATGCCACTCACCTTCTTTGCAGTAAGGGCACATCACTGGCTCATACTCAACTTGGTGTCCACCAAGACCTCCAGGTGCTTCTCTGCCAAGTTGGGGTGGCCCCCAGCACATACTTGTGCATGGCGTTGTTCCTCCCCAGGTGCAAGACTGGACAATTCCCCTTGTTGGACTTCATGAGGTTCCTGTCAGCACATTTCTTTAGCCTGTCTAGGTATCTCTGGATGGCATCCAAGTAGAGGGTGAAAAGTAATTTTTATTATTGTTGGTGGATCTGAAAGAATTTTTTTTCAGTGGCTTTTCTTGACCTGCTTTCTGAATTGCAGTAGAACTTTATGTTTGAAGGAGTTTATTTTATTTAGGTATGTTAATACTACTTAAATGATCCATTATGGAGGAAAAAAATCCAAATGAAAATATAGTTCTGAAGAAATACAGCTTCAGTCAATCTGAAAATGACTGAAAGCATATTTACAGGCAAGGTAGTAACTTTGGTAAGTTTGACACAACCGCTGTTGTGTTCAGTGGGGAGAAGACGTAGCACAGCCTGTCTTCTGTCTATTTACTCCTACCTGTGGCCAGCCCTACCACAGGGTGAGAACTGTGTAGTCTGCAGTGACAACAGCAATGGGAACCATGAGCTGATTTCCAGTGTGGGTGGGTGAGGAGCTGGGAGGGGAAGGGAGGGATTACTGCAGGATGAGGAAGAGACACAGTCACGGTTTGAAGAGGAACAAAGTACAGATGGAGCCATTTTAAGGGTGAAAAAGGACGGGCTGTAGGAACAGTTGCAAATCTGTAATAGTACAGTGTGGGAAAGTTTTAGAACAGAGATCTGAAAATTGCTAGGTAAAAGCGTAATCTAGGAAAATAACTATATGGTTGAGCCCAGATACTGTACAAAAATGAAGTAATTTTGGAATTCAGTGATTGATTTTAATGCTTTAAGGTAGTGTCGTAACTATGGATAGATTTCTGGAACTCGATTAAGGAGGAAAAACTTTTATTCATAGGAGGTAGCCTGTGTTTGTAGTGTAGGCAAACTCTGTTTATTTATTTGTTTTTGGTTCATTTCTCAGTGTAGACTTGTAATCACTGTTATCAACCAGAAAAATGTTCTACATCTGTCTGTCCTGTAACATAATCATAAGGGATGCTTGTCTGTTGTCAGCCTCTAACAAGTATCTGGAGATTATTTATGGCAGGCTGGGAAAATACGGAAGTTGACAATACTGAATTGAAATAGAACAGCATTAAGAGTAGTCATGAGTCACTGCTTAGAACATTTACTGGTTTTTTTATTAACTTCTGGCACTCAAACTTTATATGCTAATCATCTTACACTGTGAGAATAGATG
Organism: Tringa solitaria; assembly: GCA_026413425.1. Taxonomy (NCBI): domain Eukaryota; kingdom Metazoa; phylum Chordata; class Aves; order Charadriiformes; family Scolopacidae; genus Tringa; species Tringa solitaria. Next base: position 112,437,207 of record JAOXJM010000001.1, on the reverse strand, counting down.
CAGTGCAGTGCAGAATCTTCTATAGCTACTGTTTCACCAAATTGTTTGAGAACTGTGCTGTTTCAGTAGTCACTTTCTAACGTGAATTAACTTTGCTTTCCTCTTTCTGTATTTAAAGTTGTGTGATCATCTCTCTGTGAAGCAGGACATTCTTTACCCTTGGTATTACTTGATTCACTGAGTTGATCCCTTTTTCCCAGTGTTAGAAAGGCTCTATATCTATCTTATTTGGAGACTGGAAATATGGTTATATTATGCAAGGTTCCTTGGCCTGACTCAAAGACTGGGTTCTGGTCTGCATCTGAAGCCCTGTCGTATGTATCTTACCTTTTTAAACTGTTAATGCCAGAGAGAGCATTACGATATGAAGATGAAGCTTAGATTAAAATATTTGCTTTTTTGCTCCTGTTTTTTGCTTGCTTTTATTTTTGTGTTTCATACATTTGAACAAACAGTACATTCTATTTAATTTCTCTTCTGTTTCGGATATAATGATTTACATATAATGCATAAGGGGTTTTTTTGTGTGGTGATTTTACTTTGTAGTTCTGTTTGTAAGGTAGGTAGTTTTTTTAGTTTGTAAGGTAGGTATTTATAAAATATAGCTCAATATAGAATCCACAGAGTACATGGAATATTTAATTCTGTAAAAAAAACCAATGCACCCATGTTGTAAAAATTGCTTGTGAGAGTTGTCAAACATCTCAAGATTTTGCTACTTTGTATTAAATGCATCCTTGTCTGTGTTTCAGGTATTTAGGACATAGTTGTTAATGGAAAAATTCATGTATAAGTACAAACTAAGAGGGGCGGTCTAATCTAATCTTTGAGGAAATGGCAGGATTCCTAGACAACTTCCGGTGGCCAGAATGTGAGTGCATTGATTGGAGTGAAAGAAGAAATGCCATCGCTTCAATAGTTGCAGGTGTATTGGTAAGTTCTGAGAGGATGTGGATCATAACTGTGTTGACAAATTTGGAAGTACAACAAACAGTTACATTTTTGTTTCAGATTTTGTGAAGTTTCCCTCTTAACTGTACCTCAGTCTAGTATATTTAATTTTTTTTTAAGTGTCATTGTTAGACAGCTTTTTTTACAAGTCACATAACTTTGCATTTTGTCTGATAATGATGTACCATTTCTGCTATCTCTTATTTAAAAAGATTTAAATTCCTAGTGGACTTTTTGCATAATCAGGTATGTTAGAACACCTATGTTGTACATAGTTTGTACCTCCTGTGTGTTTAGAATCTGGATTCTTGTTCTTAAAGCTGTACGGGGAACTTAACCATACGCTGATAATTAATTAGAATAGAAAATGTGACAGATTTCCAAATGCTCTCCTGAAAACATCAGCATTAAGGTTTATGCAGAACTTGCACTTCAAACAGATATAAGAGTCTGACTTCAAACTATTCTAGAAAGTTACTAGGTTTTACTTGTTAAAAGACAATTAAACTGATGGTATGCATGAATGTTTGTCATGTTTTGTCTGCCTGTTTTTCTGTGCTTCCAGCCTCATAATACTGGTCTATTTTATTTGTAGTTTTTTACAGGTTGGTGGATAATGATAGATGCTGCAGTAGTTTACCCTAGGCCAGAACAAATGAACCACGCGTTCCATACCTGTGGGGTGTTTTCAACACTAGCTTTTTTCATGTAAGTGTATATAAAGGGAGCTCTTATAAATGTGAGTTGTTAAACATGGTTTTTACTAGACAATATGGTATATGATAAAACTTGAATCACTTGGTTATAAGTTACTTATGAATAATCTTGTACCTTATTGCATGGCAATGTAAAGGCTTTTCTGTCTTTTACCTGTGGCCTCTGTTTCTGATCAGTCTTTTTATTCATTGTTCTGTCTATGCCCCTGTTCCTGTGTGCTTTGGCTGAACCTAAGAAAGCAGGCCTTCCTTTACCCAGGTGGCTTTCTATAATTGTTTAGCTAGATCAAAATTCATGTAATGCTGCCCAGTTACTTACCTCAATATAAAATATTTGACTGCGTTTTCCCCTGTTCTTAAATAATTTTTTACAGTTGTCTCTCACCCAGAACTTCCTCAAATGGGAGAGGTAGTGGTGCTATAGCCATATACATCTATAAAGATGTAAATGTGGCAAGCTTGAAGGAGAAATAATACCTTTTTTTGAATCGTACAATATGGACAAGAAAAAAAGGATGCATTTGGATATGCAAGACCTTCTTAACACTTGGTATCTGAAAGTTCCTGTTTTTTTTTTCCTCAGCAGTGTAACTCATTTTAAGAAAATGTATTGTCCCTCCTTACACCATGTCTTTCACTTGAACACTTAATGGTATTCACTGTGAAGGAAAACAACTCGTTTCATAATCCTGAGAGCACTGTGTTACTGGCTGTTATTATTCCTGTGAAGTGGCTTTAGATATTCTAAAAACTTAAACAGCCAGGAAGCAATCAGGAATACTTCAATCTCTAAGTAGGGCAATTCTTTCATCTTACAGGTCTGTTAATGTAAAAATTTAAAGAAAAATTATGAACAAATACAGGCTTTGATATACAGCTTGAAATCCAGTTGGAGTCCTTCCGTTAAGGGATATGTGCTACTATGTCACTATACAGAATGCCAAGTAATTTTCCCAGAATTAGTTGCATCTCTAAAAATGCTATCTTTTTATGTATAACATTGTTAGAAAATCAGTTTTAATCTGAAGTGCATACACTTTTTTGTTTCTAGGATAAATGCTGTATCAAATGCACAGGTGAGAGGAGACAGCTACAGTGACGGATGTTTAGGAAGAACAGGTAAATTAACTCTAAAAATCATGCTGAGTTGAAAGACTGATTATTTAGGTGTTGTTTGTTTGTTTGTTTGTTGTTTTTTTCCTAAGTGGTGGTTAAATAATAATCAGAAGTTAAGGAATAGGAGAGAACTTCTGTGAAGTTATTTTCCTTACAAAAGTAACATTTGGAGATAAGTACTGCCTTCGTTAAAAAGGGGAACTTAAAAAAATCCAACTTCTGTATATCTTGAATACCTAAACTCCCCTTTCCCAATCCTCTGTGTAGCTGCTGGAAGAAGTAAATTTCTGCCTTGTGGTAGACTACAGAGCACACTTTCCTTAATAATGTCTTATTTTAGAATGTATCACAAACATTCTCTTTCCTCTGTATGTCGCCTTCTGTGTGGTGTGTGTGGACCTGCTGTCCTCTCTCTGCTTTCATTCATAATTCCCTTACTATCTCCCATGTGGATCCCAGCATCTGTTTTCATGTGATTCATAGAATGCCTCACCAGAAATCTGGTAGGATTTACTGATCTTTGAACTAGCATACAACGCTTTTTTGTGTCTCATTTACAAATCAGCTCAAGAGAATCTTTGCATAGAAGTATTTTTTCCTTTCCCATGAGTGAGCAGGTTGATAATTTTCAGTGGCATCATCTTTCTTTTTCAGCAGGTAAAGTCTAGCTATGGTAGATGTTGCCCACCTGAAAATACCTTTTTGAAGTAAACGCTTACCTCAGAAACACTATAGCTTTGGCAAAGTACCTCATCATTAGTTCACTTCAGTTTGTGTTAAGTGATGTTATAGGCCTTCCCTACAGGTGAGGGAAAACTTCTGGTAGTTTTGTCTGCTCAATAAAATGTGGGGAATCCAGCTGCTCTGTGTTAAACCAAAATTTGTTTTTTTAGTACATCTTGTCCTTGATACAGGGTTTAGCACTTCCCTTTTTTGCCTTCAGCGTGGTAACATTCTGTGTCACACTAGTAGTTGGATCATTGTCACTGTGGATAATAGTTACCTGGTTCTCAGAGGTGTTAATATTTCCTGCAGGTGCTCGTATCTGGCTCTTCATTGGCTTTATGTTGATGTTTGGTTCACTTATTGCTTCAATGTGGATTCTTTTTGGAGCATATGTGACACAGAGTAAGTTTGCGGGTTTTTTTTGGGGTTTTGGTTGGTTGTTTTTTTTTATTTTCATATACAGAAAAGTAACTTTTGCTGTCAGCCAAAAGGCAGAAAATCCAGAAGAACAGAATTGTGTGCTCTGTTCTTGTCAGGGCCATACCATCTAGTTTTGTTGTCAGAAAATGATACTATGAATAGTGTTTTAAATACACCTTCCAATACAAAAGAACTTAATATTGCCTTTGTTACTTACTTTGCAGACACTAATGTTTACCCTGGATTAGCAGTGTTTTTCCAAAATGCGTTGATATTTTTCAGGTAAGTTATCTGGGCAAATTTTCCTCCTTCCAAAGGAGTATCTGACTTATCTGCTTCAATGCACACTGATACTCCTGGAAAATAAGTTTTGAAAGCTGGAGGCTGACTGCAGCTTCACTTTCCAAAATGTGGAGTTTGCTCCTCTCAATACAGGACCCTCAGTATTTCAATTTATTACCCACTGTGACCTTTACTTGAGGAGGGTGACACGTAAGCCAAAGGGACCTCTTGAGTCACTGAGTAAACTGACATTGTACAGAGAAGCAGTGTGATATTATTCAACGCATAAACTGATCAAGCTATTTCTTAAAAACCTGATACTACTTTTTACTCTGCTACTTTTTTCTGCTCCCTTTGCTCCAGAGCTTAGAAACGATGTTTTATTTGCCCCTTCTCAGCCCACGAGAGGCTCTTCGTTCCTCTCATGCTCCTGTTAGTCCAGCTCTTTCTGGTCTTGCTGAATTTACAGCTGTAGAATGTGGATGAATTTACAGCAGTAGAATGTGGATGACCGAGGCCACAGACAGTATTCTGGGTGAGATACTGTCGGTGTCTTTGGCTCATGGCAATAATGCTTTCATCTCTGTACTACAAATACCGTGGCGTGTATCCCAACAGCACTAGGTGGGAGATCCTATTGCCCTTTTCCTGACTATTTCATATCAATGGCTCAATTATCTGATCATTGATACACCTGGATTTGTTTCTACTGAATAATTTTTCAGTTATTAAGAGGAATATTTTTTTTTCAAAGAGCATGATGGTGTGTTTTGGAATATTACACTTAAATCAATTTCTTTTATTTTTGCTTAATATCATTACGTGTATCACATGACACTGAAACTATCTGTTTCTGTCGTAATCCTTTTTATATGCATAATGCATTCTGCAGTCCATGAATCTTATTAATTAATAAATGACGACAAAGGCATTAAATAGCTTAAGTACGAGATCAGTCACTGAAAAAGTTCACATAACTTCCCTTTTTTCAAGTCCTTACCCACTGAAGTTACTGTGATAACAGTTTTCCTTCCAGTGCGTTGTCAAATGCTTTGCAGCGAGCTAGATCAACTGGCTCCACTCTGCTGTTTGGAAAATCAGTTATGTTCTTGCAGAAAATAACAGTCCCTAAGTCTCTCCTGTAGTCTTGCATATGATTGAGATGCGATACTGATGAAGGCAGACTTTTGAGAATAGTTTCACCATGCATGGAATCTTTAGTCTTATTCCAGTAGTTTGATGCACTTATTTCTGAAGTTGCTTTTTGTTTCTGAAAGTGTCTTTCCTTAGTTTCTATCGTACTCTGTAGGTAGATGTATTTTAGGTTAATTTTTTTTTTTTTGTCTTCTATATTTTTTTTTTGCTGGTTACAAACTGTGAGACAAATTACAACCTTTTTATTAAAAAAAAAAAAGTGTCTTTCTGTTTGGTCTCACCATGCACTTCAGGCAGTAACTTTGAGAAGTCCATCCATTGCCATAGACTCCTTTCGTTAGACCAGACCTGGGTCAATCAGCGATGCCTTTCTCAATGTGCTTATCCAAAGCTTTTGTTCTGATTGCATCAGATTCTCTTCCATCGGTGTTGTTCCGTAATGTCTTTATTCCCTGAACCACGTCTCTCCTTCAGGACTTGTGCTGCAGCCCTACTTGTTATTCCACCAGTTTTTTTCCCTTAGTTTAACATGCTGTATTAGTACTTAGTTAATTGCCCAGGTGTCTAGCTTGTTGTACTTATCACTGCTTGTTATTGTTGTTCTCAGTGTAAGTATTTCTCATTTCCCTCCCTCTTCATTCCCTTATGATTTAGTGTGACTGTGCCCTTCTTTGCCATCTGTTTGTTGGCTATAAGAAAAAAATAAGGTATAAGAAACAATAAGGAAATCACACTTGGTTTTGTTCCCTCAACATTTTTTTGATTCAAAACAATATTTAATTGCATCCAACCTTAGAAAAAGAATTTTGGAAATCAAATTGTGATTTGGATCTCACTTATCCACCACAGGATCAATATTCTTTCTGACACACTCGTAAAAATTTAATTGCTTAGATTCTATCCTAGTGTGATGCCAGATGCCGGGATGAGACTTGCTGCTCTGTAACTCTGTGGATCAGCCCTAGAATCTTTTAAATACCAGAATTTTTTTCCTTTAGAAGGGCAGCTGTTTTTTTGGTGAGACTGGCATTTTTGCATTTGAGCAGTGGCTTCAGCTGGATCTCACGGTTTTAGCAATGCATACTAAATTAACTAGAAGTACAAAAACCAGATACTGACTTGAGTAAAAGTTAAGGTTACTGGAAGGGTGTTGATTTGCGGGCTAGATAATATTAAATTGTAAGGATACTATTGAAATTACTTTTTTCCATCTTAGGTATGGTCTGATTTGGTTTTTTTTTTCCCCTTTAGTACTCTGATCTACAAGTTTGGAAGAACAGAAGAGTTATGGGGATGAGAGATCACGTATAGCATTGTCTATTCCATAGTTGCTATGTCGTACTATGTATGTAGATATATTTACATTTATTTGTTCTTTTTTTTGCTTTCTGAATTGTATGGACTGAGACAAATTACAGTTTCTGTAATAAGCTCCCTCTTTTCACAGGACAGATTTGTGAATATGTACATATGACTGTATATATCTTAAAAAGGGAATGTCAGGCTTTCTTTGTGAAATCTTCAGGCTTATTTCTTCAAATACATGGGGTTTTCCATCAGCTCCTAAGACTTGATCTTCCGAACCTTCACGTGTGTCACAGACTCCAGTGGAACTATTAGTGAACAAGCAGGATAAAGCCTGTCCCCTCTAATAGGGGTAATTACTTTCATGTGTAGGTGGGCTAGAACCGATTTTTGCCAGGGCCGCCAGCGAGGGCTGCCTGTGTAACCCGAAGGAGTAGGCAGCGCATGGATGTGACCCAGCTAAGCCTGGATTTAATGAGGGTAAATTCTATTGTATACTGAGAGAAGAGCCGATTTTAAGAATTTTTGTATAACTGTTCAGAAAAATATAAAGTAGCTATTTTTTTGTAAAAGGTTCTGAATTTTTAAACAAGGCCCTATATTAAGCAGGTTCTGCATGACAAATCAAACTGTTCTTGACTTCTGATCGCTATAGCACAAATGATATTTGGTAGCACCACAGTCCTTAGAATTAATTTCATGCTGTGTTCAGTGTAATAGATACCGATTTGTATTTAATATATTTACTGATAGTAGAATAATTAAAAAAAAACCACCAACCCAAGACCAAAACTGATGCCAGTCATACTTAAGGAGTATAAAGAATAAGTGAGAGTCAGAGTAACATCTTTAAAATTATGCTAGCAGAATTTTTTTCAGGGGAAGCTTTTTGCTGATAAATGAACAGTTATCCTGCTGTTATCTTTTCTATATAAAAGGCAAACATTTCAAGTGGGGATACAGTAGATATATTTATTGCTAACAATCTTACCTTGAATAATTGCCAGTTTTAGGACTCCCATTTGCCCGTGTTAAAAATGTATTTATCCCCTAAATTTCATGGGCACTTCATGGGAATGCTACTGAAATCCCATTTCTCCTAGCTGGAGTACACAGAAAGGGCAAACAATGACGTTTTATAGTTTTGGGCTGATCTCGTATATTCATCTTGGTATTCATGACTTCCTTACCTCCTGAGTTCTATGTGGTTTTTAAAGCATTTGAATCTGCCTTGTGTCTAAAAAGCTTTTATATCTTTCCATGTATCAAGATCGCTGACCAACCTGGTATTAAACTGCAGAATGTAACTTCTGTGCATGGTTACTGTATACTGTTAGTCCTCTTAACTGCTCCCTTGTGGGAATCTCTCCAGTGGACAGAATATGAAGCAAATACTGCAGCTGAAATTGTGCTACTGGCTAGACTAACGCCATCCCCGTTTCACCATCCCGCAGTGAGTCAGGGTATATTCACTGGTGTTAAGCAGAGCTTTGTACATAAGTTTCCTGTTTGGTTGTAATTTCAGAAAACCGCAATAAACTTTATCTTATGTTCTCAAAATAGTGAACTTCACCAAGTAATTGTACAGTACTCTACTTAATAGCTCAAGTTGTACTGAACTTTAAGGAAGTCTTATACCAGATAACAAGTAAAACCAAGGTTTTTGTTTCCGGGTCTGTCAGTTTCTTGCTTCAGAGCTTGGGAATGTTTGGTGTTTTTTTTACTAAGCGAGCTATAACTAATCCCACTTAGGTGGAAGATTCCATCACACTTGAACAGCAAGAGTTAAGCATTTGACTCTGGAAGAACTTTTACAGTATGTTTTAATGCAAGTTCCTGGTTAAAAAACAGATTTTCTTTCAGAAGAGAGACAACTCTGAGGATGTGAAAACAGACCTGGCATAAGAACCACCCAGATCCTGAGATCCACTTTTACACCACCAGTAGTTCCAGTGCAGGCCAAGGTGGCTAGGGATGGCTCATTTCAAGTAACACCTTGGCTTGCTACAGTTGGCAGTCGTGAAGATAAACCCTTGAGGTTTTTTAACTCTGGCCCATTTGTGTAGCTGTAAAAATATTTAGTAACAACTATCTTTGACAGAAGTCAGGAAGTTGTATGCTGTTTTGCCATATATTCACAGGAGGTGTTTTAACTGTTGCCTTCCTTATCTGTGTCCTCTGTTACGCATGTAGGGTGTTCCTTTTGCGAGGCTGTGGTTCTTCACTTGGCTTACAGCACAGTATATAAAAAGAACATGGATTAACTTAAAGACAGGTATTTATGCACCTTAAGGCTGACTCAGTCATACTTCAAGGCTGGTAATAATTTTTTAGTCTTCAGATAACTACATAGTCTTGGCATGTTGCCTAATCTCAAACGATTAGACTAGTTCTGTGAGGCAACCACCTCAGGAAGCTTCTGGAAAAAATTCTTAGTGATTTTTCATGCCAGTCTTGTGTGGTCCTGGAAGAGGTGGAACAGCATTTACCTCAGGCAGCGTACAGCTCTGGCAGTGACCAGGTTCATTAACAGACCTAAATAACTTGAACAAGTCATTTGCAAATAAACAAGCACAGTTATTTATTTTTCTTTCAAACCTGTGTATCCGAACTGGGAAAAAGGTCAAGCAAATAAAACCAACCTTTTTAGTACAGAAGTGATTCATTGGGTCTTTGTGCTTATTAGATACCTTCCAGACCCCACAGGACTGTGATGTGAGACTTCAACTTGCTGTCTTCTGCTTGAAGGGACTAAAAACCACAACCCTCACTCAACTTTCCACTCATAGGACCAATCTGGTATTCAACAAGAGATTTTAGTGTCTGATAATTCCTGATACATGTTATACAAATTCTGAGCAAAATGACTTTGAAGTTTGTTTTGCTGTGAAGAACAATTCTCTCACTGCAGGAGCAGAAGATTAATGCTTTTCATGAATGTCTTAGGGAGGCAGCCATTAGGAGGCCTTTCTTGGAGCAGTTCTTTGCACAGGTTCATGCTGAAGAAAATAAAGGCCTATAAAATTTCTTTTTTAGACTCCCACTTTGATCTGGAGTGAAGAAGCTGCCCCAGATGACTGTGTGTACTTAAAATGATTCAGAAAAAAGCATACTGGGGTGGATATTACATGTTGAGTGCTAACGCAGACTTTACAAAGTAAGGCAACAAAACAAAAGATGCTATAAAAGTATTCATGGTGCAATTGTGCACTGAAAAATTCAAGGTTGTACTACATCCTACCATAAAGTGCCATTATTTCTCAAAGCTGTATTTCAGTTTGGGATGGGAAACACGATGATGTAAATATAACCAATTTATAACCATCTGTCTTTCTTTAGGCAATTTAGTGTTCATTTCCCTTTCACATTCCACCTTGTCCATCTCTTTGGCAGAACACAGCTGCTGTTGCAGCACAGCAGAGGCCACGTAAACAAAGGCTCAGGGGCCACGCTAGTCTCAGGAAGCAACATCTCACTCGGGATTTGTCGGCGGCTGTGTTTTGTCCAGAGCCCGTCTGTCTGTCCTGCTGGCAGCTGCACGGTGCTGCTCGTGGGCAGGAGTTTTTGCAGAGGCTTGGTTGGCACAGGCACTCTCACTAGGGCGCTGCTTAAGTTACTTCACTTTCACTGGAGATGCTGCGTGAATGACCTTGAACATCCAAACTGCTGCCACAGGCGTGGCTTTCTTCACCACAAAACAGAACAGATAAAGAATCGTGGGGATCGTCCTCGACATAATTGGCCAACGCATCTAACCCAGGCACGCTAGGGTCCTTCAGATACTGCAAAAAGGCAGAAACACCAGTTTAGAGAGCTATCCACAGAACAGATACATTAGAAATTACAGAGACAGAGCAGGTACCAACACCTATGGGCAAGTTGCTTCAGACCAGAATTCACATTGAGAGCTGCTAAATGTATATTCTATTCTTGATTTCCTTAAAACTGTATTGAACAAGGAGAAAGTTAAAAATACCTTCTTTCTGTGAAAAAAAAAATAAATTACACAAATATTCATTTAAGTGAGTTAAAGCAGCCTGCCTTTCCTAGTTCTTTTTAATAAAAACTGACTTTTCATCACAGTTCAAGCAAATTCCTACTAGTTAAGAACAAGCCACAGAAGCAGCTAGTTCCTTATTACACTGCTGGGGATGTATCCTCCAACTGCAGGAATCTCAACTGACAGCTTGTCCAAAGCGCTGGGTGGAGCAAACGAGATACAAGATTCTGCTTTGTTCACGTCAGGCCAGTCAGATCTGCATCTTTCCTTGTTACCAGAAAACTCCAGGGGCATTCTTCTCCTGCAGTTCCTTTTTTGCTTTGACTTCCCCTCTGCCTCGCTTTCCTCCAAAATTAAGCAATCGGCTTTACAATGAATGCATCATCAAAAAAAGGAGCATTAGGAAAAAAAAAAACCGTAGGCCAGAGGAGATGCTTTCTGTTCCTCCCGCCACCCCCATATACTCTCCTTATCACTAAGCTGATCTTGTGTTTCATGGGGAACTGGAGCCATCTATCACTTCGTGTACTGAACAACAAAAATCTGCTATTCAACACTTTCCCCCTTGATTTAAAAAAAACAAAACCCACCAACAAAAAACCTCACACTTGGAACACAGACACCTTCACACACAGACACCTTAAAAGACTGACATAGCTTGTAGGTTTACTCAAAAGCTTGTTTTCCACCACTGAAGGAGGTGCCATAATCTGACTGAGATGGGACTGCAGCTCAAATCACGTCTGTTGTGGGACAAAATTAATCTTAGTTTCAATTAAAGCACCACTTTCTCTGTAATCACAGCAAGGATAATGAGCAAAGGGATTTGGGGTTTTTTTCAGGTATATCAGAACGAAATGTTTCATACAGGAAGCTCAAGGACGTCCTCTTTAGCACATTCAAGACATAAATTAACCTCAGTTTGGCTTTGCTATGTGAAGGTGTTTCTGTGGTCAAACTACTCCCTGTAACTCAAACGCTGAAAGCTGAGATCCTTCTGTAAAAGAAGGAAGCATATGTTTTTTCTGAAAATCTAAAAGAGTACATACGAAGCTGCCTTAAAATTATCAGTATTTTATCAGAATTTTATTTTCCTACATGAGATATACTTTGCTTGATATGTGATACAGAAGTGGTAGCTGAGGTAGCACAGAGAGAGAAAATGATGTACTCAGGACTCTGTAGAAAGTCTGGGTTCATTCACCCATACTTCTATAAAAATCTGGAAAAACACCTCCACAATCACAGAACTCCATAGCACAACAGACTACTCTGACACCCAGATATATATAAAGAAATCCACCTCAAAGAACTGCAAACAAATACAAGCTTTTAAAAATACAGAATTTATGCTCAACAAGAACTTTTAAATCAAGAACTTGCCTTAAAGACAACTTCCTGTTCAAATACTAAAAATGGGAAGATGAACAGGACTGAAACAATATAGTTTAGTACAGAAATGTGTGAGCTACAAGGAGAAAAAAAAGTCCCAGGGTGAATTTTTATCTAAATGTTGCTAAAATAATATAAAAACAAAAGAAAAAGCCCAATAACATTCCCCTAGGTAGTCTTTAGTCCTCAAGTCAGTCCTTGCTCTTAAAAGAATCAGTGTTCACTTTTCCAAATTTGATTTCTAATCACAGACGTAGGTCCCAAGTACATGTTCTGCAGCACGCAAAAGGTTTTACTTCAAGTGAGCAACTGTTTCAGGCCTGATGGCTTAGATAAGCAAAGAAAGGGGCAGACAAGGGGAAAGTCAAGCCAAGGAACAGAGACTCTTACCCTAGTTTCATCACAGGATTATAGCACTATTTGTATCTTAGAAAAAAATAATTCAGTTCAGTAAAAGAGGAATAAAGTGGGAGATCGTTTATGAGAAAAGTAATGGTTTACACTAAGTTGAGAATTATTTATTTCTGTTACGCAACAACTGCCTTTGTTCATATTCACTCGAAGATCATCACCATGTTTTACAGGGGGTGAGGGGAGCAGAAATATAAAAAGTCTACACATACCACTTCGAAATGTGGTGGGATTGTTTCTATGGTATCCCATGTCAGAGAGGAGCTTATTTTATTTAAGG
>JAOXJM010000001.1:112391224-112405068 GCA_026413425.1 Tringa solitaria | reverse complement strand
TCATTATTTATTAATATTTTCATTAAAGTAGTTTAGTTCTTTTTCTAAACTCATACATCTCTTTATCTCTTCCTCTCCTCTCCTGGAAATACCAAGGAAATAGTGACTGTTACAACTGTTTCTCTGAAGGTGAATAAGAACCCAATCCGTCATTCAGGGTGAGCAATATTGCTTATGAGAATCTCATTCAACAGGAGACTGAGCAAGGTTCCTGAAAAAGACCCCGAATGGGTTTGGAAATGATAATGCTTTAAGTTAGTTCTAGACATTGTAACCAAATGCCATCTATTTGTCCAATATTATATGCCAACCGTGATTAGACATTTAATGCAACATCCTTTGGGAATGGTGACTATGGGGACTCTACAGGAGAACTGGTAAATAAAGCTGGGAAAATTATATTGATTTGTGTCCTTTAGGTTACTCCCAAAAGTTCCTTAGATTCAGGGACTGCAGTGAAAATATGGCTGAACTAACTCGATGTGTTAACGACAACTCTGCTTACATCTCAGAGGCTTCTGTATGAGAGAATTTTCATAAAAGAGCAGATACACAGTATGGGCACAGAGTGGTTTTCCTCCTGGAGGTAGGATTCAAGATCTTAAAAGTTTTCTGGAAAAAAACTTGGTTGAACAAAGCACTTAATTCCAATTGCTAAATATTATTTCCTGCAAGTAGTACGTCCTCAGCACTAAAAAACAGAAATTTTTGTCTGAGAATGTCTCTGAAGGACAATTGAGATGGCAGTTGATCTAGCAGGGAAGCTGAAGGCACTGGAAGAACCCATCTTTCTGCTAAAGATGCATCCAGACTTCTAGTATCCGATACAGACTTTATAGAGTTTCTCTGCAATGTAAACAGATTGACCCTATGACTAGAGAAAGAACACTGCTTTATGTACAGGCAATGGCATTCCTTTATGGCCTCTGACAGAGGGACAAGGAGCAAAGCCATTTGCCTTTGCCGTTGATCATGCGTGAGCAGATAGGAAATTGCAGCTGTAGATATAACACAAAAGAACCTGGAGCTCTGGTGAGCCTCTCCTGTAGTCACCATAGGCAGAGACATAATGGAGCAAAGGCTGGGGAGCTATCAAAGATCTTGTGCTACTTCTGGGGTAGGTGAGCTCTGGTTTTCTGATGAAGAATACTCTGGCCACCCCAGAGAACGAGGAAAGTCTCCTTGCTGTTTTCTGTAGAGAGCACCACAGAAGCCTTAGTCTCAGCTGTTAGTTGCTACCACCATCGCTTGCACGTTCAGCCTTTAGTTGAAAAGCCAGGCTGGTAAAACCAACACGTGCTTTACGTTCTTTGTCAAAGTGGTAAAGGAAATGGCAGTGGCTCTGCAGGAGAAGAGACCCTTCCAATACAAGAAACGTGTCTACAGGCAGCTGGAATTTCAGAGCAGTGTGCAGAAGAATCAGTATGAAGAGAAAGTGGGGGATGAGGGAAAACTGATCATACCAACGAAGTTAATAAGTGTTTAGGAGGTCAACGAGGGCCTTACCAAAAAAAAAAAGGCAGTTTGCTGGGAAGGCATGAAAGGAAATTTGCTATGACTCAGTAAGAAATTCAGAAGAACTGAGAGGAGGTGAACGCTGCTCCTTTTATAAACTTATAGGGCATGTACGGACAGGAATGACTGATGCAGCCGGGGTAAAGAATAGCCTCACCATTACTGTATGTACACAAAGGTTGCTCAGCGTGCTGCTCAGTGCAAATCTAGGTGTGTATTTGAAGGCGAACTTAGGTTGTATCCTATTTATACATTTACAAAGTTGATGCTAGCACAAGTTAGAAAAAAGGAAAAAGGGAGCAGGGGAGGAGCAGGACCCCAGTCCTGCAGACCGGGCTGTGGTGAAAAAACATAGACATTTTCTGGGGCTCCAGTTGCAGGAACAGGGTCTGTAACCTCAAAGGAGGAAATTAACTCCTGAAAACTTTCAGTGGAAAACATGCTGAAGATGAAGGCAGATGCACCAGTGTACATATGCATGTATGTACGCCAAACACATTTATTGAGAAGCGATGAGTTCAGAAAAATATTTCTGAGCTTGTCATGGAAAGATTTAAAACTTTTAAGGTACCATCGTTCCCACAGGGGAAAGACACAAAACTGCTATCATCTAACTTTAAGATTTTTCAGCTTTCTGACTGTGAACTTTCTTGTGCGTATTTTACTTCAACACAAAAAGATAAGAAACTCACTATGATCTTTATCACACGCGGGAAGGAAGAGACATACTATCATACAGAGCTATGAAATCCACCCCCTCTCCTTTTTTTCCCCCCCTTCTGGCTTTTCAAAAAAATTCTCAAATTGTGTAAGAGCACAGGGCCGCGGACACACAGGTTTGACAGTGGGGGTGACCGGAGGGCAGCACCGTAGGCCCTACCAGGCCACAAACAAAACCGGTTCAACTGGCAGGAATTTTTCTGGCAAGTTTACTCATACATTTTACATGCACCGTGAAAGACCTTTTGGCTCAGAATGCCAACAGGCCCCTTTCTTGGGACATCAAGCAGGGTCTTACGGCTAGACCTTTTCTAGGATTGCTTGTGTGACAACCTCCCTCAAACGTCTAGACACTCAGTACGTGTTTTATTTTGCATATAATGAAATGAATCATCTTTTCAGTGTCAGGGTATGTAGAAGGAGAGTGTCTGCTCCTTTAAGGGTATCTGCTCCAGGAGTTATTCCGGAAAGGTTATCTGATCAGGGACTTTGTCAATTAGGAAACTAGGGGAAAAAAGAGGAAAACCAGAAACAAAGTATCCAGAGACACAGACCCGACCAAACATATCTTGCCACCCACACTAACAGCTGGGCTCCCCAGAAACTACGGGCACCCCTCCCCAGACTAGGAAGTCCCAACCTGGAATTTGCAACTGATTAGGACTGTGAACCAGGGGGATTCCAGACACCCGGCTGTGAGGCGTTCAGCTGTACAAACCCACAAGAGGACATGCAGAGAGAAGGGGAAGCAGGAAAGAACAGGGTGGGCTAGACAGAAAAGGCTATAAAAGGGGCTGGTTGCATGTAAACCAGGACCAGTCTGTACGCTGAGCCCTGTGCCTGATCACTGCAGTCTGTCCTAGCTTCTTGTATCTTATTATTAAATCATTTCTTAAGTATCTTTTTCTCTGTGTAATCTCATTCTCTATCCCATGTGTCTGGCAAGGACTACATGCCAGCTACTGGTGAGAATGTTACCTGAAACAAAAGGTCTTGAAACTAGAAGCAGTTTAGAGAGGAGATATTGCTTCCTTTGATGTTGGGTGCTAGGTGGAAATCCACAAATCTAGCACACCTTACCAGGGACATTCACCCATTATTCACACACAAAAGATTCTCATTATTCCATCTACCTAATACATAACTCCACCTAGGTTTATGTATTCACCAGGATGACTGAATAGCCCTTTTGCACGTTTATTCAGTTTTGCAGCGTTGCAAAACACTTATGCGCAGGCGTGAGTTCCTCGGTGGTTGTTTGGGTAGGGATACCCTTCTTGCGTTATCCTTTTAAGGTAATGAATCATCTCAGGACAGTAAAAGTTTACTGTAAGTTTGCCAGCTTCTTGGGAATGATAAGGATGCTCTTTGAAGTATCCACACCTGTGTCCCAATTGCTATAGGAGTACATAGAATTGTGTAGGTTGGAAGGGACCTTTAAGATCATCTTATATCTGCATACTTCAACATATGAGAGAACCTTGATGCTTCTTCTTATCCCATCCTTATCACTATCGCTATTTTCTCACACAGGGGTGGGTCCTTAGCCTCCAGCCACTGGGGCTGGGATGACGTTTGCCCTGAAAACCAGCTCCTTTGGAGCACTAGCAAGAGCGAGGAGCTCAGTGCTTGTGGCTGGAGCAGGACTGTGGGTCACAGCCTGTGTGCCTGGTGCTGATGGTGAGGGGGGGAAAACGACACGTATTTTCCCTAATCCTGGTGTGCATGATGTGTACGTGTGTGTTCATGGGCAAACTCCAAGCTGGACTAGCCAGCAAGCTGAGGGGGGAGGCTCGGGTATCAGGCGGGCCAAGTGTTGGTGCTGGTGTCCAGGAGAACCTGAGAATGTGGGGTGCTGGTGGGACAAGTGTGTGTGAGTGTGTGCGTTTGCTGGTGAGCATCGAGCTGGAGTAGCCAGGGAGCAGGGGAGCACGAAGCAGGTAAGAGGGCCTGGGGGCAGGGCAGGGCTATACCAAGAAGGTAGAGGGGCAGAGCACAGTGACAATCCCTATACATAAAGTATAGGTTTCTTTCAGAAATTATATAGCTAAAAAGAAGTGTTTTTAAATAGAATTATACATTTATACACTGACCTTGAATCACCTTTGAAAATAGGAGAGGAAAAAAAAATCAATATACTATATACTTTTAATCAACAGCTTTACGTTACTACACGGTCAGTCATTTACAAATATATATATATATATGGACTATAGGCATGGATCTAAGGGTAAGGTCACTGTGGCAGAAAATTACTGGCTAAATTGTTTGGATATTTTAATTTGAAATCAGTTTCCTTTTATGACATTGTTTAATTAATCAGGGGGAAATAAAAAAAAAAGTATTTTTACAAGGATAAAATACTGCCCCTGTCCTTGTCCCATCTTAACTCTTGGGTGAGGATTTTTAATTTGCTGTTACAAGACCAGCAGAGGGAGCTCAAAACATTAGGTACAAACACTGCTTCCAAAAATGTATGCCAGGAAAAAACCATCCCTTTTCACGTGATTGGATAACAGCACCTGGCAGGTTTAGTAAGTAAATGACACTCAGTAAAGAAAAGGGAATACAGTTACTGGAAGCTATGCAAAGCTGCCACTGACACCATTTTCTTTTGAATATGCTTTGGCTTTTGTTTTCTTGGGAAAGAGACATCAGCAAGGAAACAGAACTGGATCTGGTACTTATTACGAGGTAATTTCTGGAGTGCCAGAAAACCAAAAAAAAAAAAAAAAATAGTTGAAAGTATAGGATTTTTCAAGTTTAGTGTCTCCATGATGAAACTGGTATGTGGTCAAGCAGAAGTTTCTTTGATTCTGTGCCATTCCTGTCAGACTAACTAGATCACATGTTTCTTATATGGTCTAATAATCACAATAATTTTGCAATTACTAAAGATGATCATTTTGACAATTCAACATTACTCAATACATTCCCACAGTCTCTACCTATTAAATCCTATTAAAAATAGGATTCCCTGGGATTACAGTTGCTTCCTTTTTCTTTGCACAGGAAACAAGACAAAAATTGCTGTTCAGTGATTTCAAGATCTTTTGGATTCTGTCGTGAAATTAGGATACCTGGACAATACATATTTCTCTAAAGTTTGTCAAAATATTTTCCAAGAAGCTAAATAATTTGTCCTGGCTGCCCACAATCTGATGTTGTTTTTTTTTTTTATAAATAGAATTTTAGATACCTAGGAAATTTCTGTGACGAAAACAAGAATTTACTAAAACTGCCACTACACTAATGTAGCTGAAAAACCTTCCTCACTGCCATCTGTGTGGAATTCCCTGGCCAGCTTGTCGCAGTGTCAGACTGCACTTGTCCCCAGTTCTGCAATCCCAATCCCTGGAGTAAAAACAAGGGTTGATGGTCTATGAAAGGCAATCTTGCTTCTATTTCTGGAAGTTAAAATACTCAATAGGTGATCAATTGCTTTAAGTCTTCAAAAGTTCAGGTTATCTGTCACAGACAGCAAAGGCAAATAATCCATTTGTCAAAAAGTGGCATTTTTTTTCTGATGCTTTGGGCTTCTTAAAGCATATCACCACACTTCTTTTAGTTGGGTGATATGGGTAGAGAAATTTGGGGGAGGGATAGGTAAACAGTTAAGAAATGTAAGCTGTCATAGAAATCTCATTTTATTCTGGTGACTATCGGCCCGAAAAGAGTATCTTTTTAAGAATTTACCAAATGGTATCTTCTTTATTGCCACAAGCCTATCTGTCAGAAATTTTCCAGGCTTACCTGCAACCCTAACAAACTGTGGTTGTCAGGAGGATTATGCCATGTCTGGTATTCCTCTAGCTTCAGTTTAATTGCTCAGCACTGAAACTGATTATTTTCAGGTGACTGTTTATCAGCTACCTCATGGCTTGAAGTTTGCTGCAGTTATACTTTTAATGGAGCCTTAACGCAACACCTGGAAAAAAAACCCAAACCAAAACAAAAAACACACAACAAAAAAAACCTGGAACAAAAAATGGCCAAGTTAACTTCTTAAATGTTTTGCAATACTGTCCCAACAAGAGAGAATCTCAAAAGAGTTGAGGTTGGAAGGGAGTTCTGGAGGGCATCTGCTCCAACCCCCCAGCTCAGGCAGGACCACCTACAGCAGATTGCCCAGGACGGTGTCCAGATGGCTTTTAAATATCTCCAAGGATGGAGACTCCACAACCTCTCTGGGCAACCTGTGCCAGTGCTCAGTCACCCTCATGGTAAAAAAGTGTTTCCTAATATTCAGAGGAAAACTCTTGTGTTTCAGTTTGTGCCCATTGCCTCTGGTCCTGCCACTGGGCACCACTGAAAAAAGCCCAGCTCTGTCCTCTTTGCACCTTCCCTCCAGGCATTTCTACACATGGATAAGATGTCCCTGAGACTTCTCTTCTCCAGGCTGAAGAGTCCCAGCTCTCCCAGCCTTTCCTTACAGGAGAGGTGCTCCAGTCCCTTCATCATCTTTGTGGCCCTGCACTGGGCTCTCTCTGGTGTGTTCATGTCTTTCTTGTACTGGGGAGCCCACAACTGGACGCAGTGTTCCAGGTGTGGCCTCACCAGTGCTGAGCAGAGGTAGATCATTAAAATCAGCAGTTCCTAAGAAAGGCATATATACCCCAGGACTTACCTAAATTTCTTCATATGCATATAACACTCCATTACCAGCTTCTAGTGTACCTATGAATTTCATCTTAATCATCATTGACATGCATTCAAAAAAACACTCGTACTGACAGGAAGAATAGAACATAGCCATCTACTGCAATTCCTCCCCTGCACGAGGTCTCCTCTGTTTCCCCCTGCCCAAAAGACACTGAATTCCAAGTAAGGTGACAAATAATCCTACTATCATGCACCTTTAGATTTTTTTTTTCCTTTGAAATAAAAGTCCCAATGTCAAGCAGCCACACATAACATTTATAAATATGCCAAGTACCTCAGTACAAAGTGAAGTGCTAATAGCACTGCACAATTATCATTCAGTAAAGCGGCCCTACAAAAATGACCCAATATCCCATAAAGGTTTACCACCAAAGGGGTTCTCTGACTTTACATTCTTACCCAGGTTTCAAGATCAAGCCTATGATTGTGAGATGATATATATAAAAACAATCCTAATAACAGAATCCATTCCAAAAGCAGAAGTCATGGGAAAGTCACAGCATGTGTCACCCAATATGCAAAATCATTACCAGATGCTGGTTTCCTTTCAAGTGACAATCCCATGACAGGAAAACTTCTGCTTCACCCACCCCTCCCCACACCAAAGCTGATTACATTGCACATATTCCACAATACCAACATTGGGTAAGTGCCTCTAGTTTCAAAGACAAAGGGTTTCATTAACTTGCATGTTATTTTTACCATCAATGCTGACAAATCGTCTAGCTGAAAGTATTCCATTATGAATAGGGCTGTATCCCATCCCACTGAATAATTTCAGCAAAGAGAGTCAAGTATAGTGTCTCCTCAGACTTCTTCCGTACCAAATAATAAAGATTTGCTTTCTAATGTTAGAAACACTTTGAACAAGGAATAAGGTAAACACTTCAAGGGTATATTCTTTAGAAAGACTCTGGAAATTGAAAAAAGACTTTTAAACAGAGTTCCTATATACACTGTAATAAACTGCTCCTAGAAGGTGAACTGTAAAAATTCTGTCAAATTATTTCTCTAGTATTTCTGGATACACCTGAAACATATCAAAATGAGATTGCCTCAGGTATTTAGGAAGTTAATTTTCCAGTTTAAGTACTAGATATTGTATAAGTAGACCGAATATTTCCGCCTTACAGTTCTGGGTTTGCTTCTTCTGGCAACATTGAAAAGAACCACTACAAGATTTTCTGCAATCCATCTTATAATCAAACTTCAAGCGTGCATATATATTCCTTACCACTTGTTCGGTTCTATGCTCTGAAGAAAAATGCAGACTGTTTGCAAATTATGAATTCAGAAACATTCACTGTAGACTGCTTTACCGTCTTTTGAAATCTGATGGTGAAATCCTTCACATTAAATAGCTTTATTCCAGAGTGCTGAAACTCTGGGAGGCAAACAAAATCTTCTATCACAGGAAAGAGTCAGCAAAATAAATCGCCCACGCTTAGTTGCTGAAATATCAGACAAAACATTTTCCCTAGATTAGCACGGGAAACCAAAACAAAAAACAAACCTCAGCACACCTTACTACAGTTAATATATTTAGAATAGCCTAACTTTTCAAAATTCCCCAAATGAAAACACGTCCCCAAAACCTACTGTAGAAGTAGGTCAAAAATAAGAACAGACTGAAATCGAAGTTATCCAAGAGAAAAAATGTCCACGGAGGCCAGTTACAGCATAAATCCCCAAGAGAACCAGTTGCATTAAAAATTTGTATTCACAGAATCACAGAATGATATGGGGTTGGAAGGGACCTCTGGAGGTCATCTAGTTGAACCCTCCTGCCAAAGCAGGTTCACCTAGAGCAGGTTGCACTGGAACACATCCAGGAGGGTTTTGAATGTCTCCAGAGAAGGAGACTCCAGCACCTCCCTGGGCAGCCTGTTCCAGTGATCTGCCACCCTCAAAATAAGGAAGTTCCTCCTCATGTTCAGACAGAACTTCCTGTGTTCCAGCTTGTGCCAGTCACCCCTTGTCCTGTCACCAGACACCACTGAGAAAAGCCTGACCTTATTCTCTTGACACCCACCCTTGAGATATTTATAAGCATTGATGAAGTCCCATCTCAGTCTTCTCCAGGCTAAACAGACCCAGGTCTCTCAGCCTTTCCTCATAAGAGAGGTGCTCCAGTCCCTTGAGCATCTTCATAGCCCTCTGCTGTACCCTCTCCAGCAGTTGCCTGTCCTTCTTGAACTGGGGAGCCCAGAACTGGACACAGTACACCAGATGTGGCCTCACCAGGGCAGAGTAGAGGGGGAGGATGACCTCCCTTGACCTGCTGGTCATGCTGTGATGCCAGGAGCATCTGTTTTCTTACTGGAAACAAATTACACTGAAGAGACCACACAAATAAACAAAGACGTTATGAAGTTGTCTGAAAGTATCTCACAGCAACTTACAGATGGAAGCTACTGACCAAAGACCATAATGACTGGAACGCTCACATTCAGTGTTCTCATTTTAAGCCCCAATTCAGAAAAAAAATTAGCACTTCGTTTCCGATTTGTCTAAATCATGCAACACTCCAACATAAGTCCTAATTAGATTTATATGTGATATGCTTCACACTGGGTTTTTTAGGAAGGACAGTAACTGAAGACTCATGAGGTATGCTCCATGGTGTATCTTCAATATCACTTTGCCAGAAATATAAAGAACCAAGAAACGGATAAAGAAGTAAATGTGCAAAATTTATTATGTTCTTCAATGAACACAGGTACATAAAATTTATAAAATTTCATCATGTCTTCAAAATTAAAAAAATGTATATAGATGCTAAGGCTGAATCTATTATACATGTCCAGAAAGCAATGAACAAGTCCAAAACTGCTATGGTGATAGATCTTGAACGTTACTTTTTATAACCATCTGAAAAAGAGATTTTAATAATTCCAAGGTAAGGAAATAAAAATGCTTACATTTACTATGACGTTTGTGATACAGACTAACTGAAGTGATCAAGTAATAAAGTGCAGTTTATGCTGTACTCTGGCTCTGATACTGTCATCTGTGCAACAACTGAATTGACAAGGGATTTGTTTGTGCTGTTACGGAAGTAGCACATATCCTGTAGTTGCTATCACCTGAAAAGGAAGAGGGCAAGCAAGCTTTCTTCACCAGTCTTCCCCCTAGGATCTGAGAAACAAATTTTGGAGTTTAAGAAATCAAAACCCACCTCTCAGTATCATCATCAGTCAACACCAAGCAAGATGGCTGCTCTTGTTTTCTGAAGTAGAATCATTATTGAAGGCGCGCCAGCAGGCCTTTGCCCGTACATGTTTTGTGTTACTTTCCTCCACCTCGGTGCATGTGTCTCCTCTTTTCCAGTTCAAGCTCCATTATGCCATCCTCTTTTCCTGGCTCACCACCAACACACACATTATCCATTCTTTTTCATGAACTATATACTATCTCTCCTGTCAAGCTCCACTGCAAGCTCACCCTTTCTTCTTTGATGCTTTCCCAGCTACCCTGGTCTAGCTTAACTGAATCCCAGGCCCAGAGTCCCAGGTGACTTATTACCACTTTTAACTCATTTCTCAAATTTTCCCCTTTTCCCTTTATTTTTGTTTCTGCCAGAATTTTGCTCTTCTTCCAAGAAAGCATAGGCAATGCAAGTCATGACCTTCCTTCCTCACCTTGCCATGCATCTCCATTTTCCTCCTGCTTTTACAGATCTCGCACTATTTTCTGTCATAAACATTGACATTTCTCCTTTGCTCTCTCCTCCAAATCCCGTCCACATGCCCCAGTGACCCTGTTCTATTCCAGCTCCTTACATCCTTTGTTCCCACACACAGACTCTCTCTTACTCTTCTCCTTAACCTCACACTCTACGCTGACTTTCCCCTCACAGTACAATATGCTTTAGATGCTTCAGTCTTAGAAAACATCACCTTTGACCTTTCTTTCCTCTCCAAGTACAGCCTTAAGTCCCTTCTCCATTTCATTTTAAATTCATCAAATAGCTTGTTTACAATAAGAATTGGTAATTCTTCTCCTCCCTTTCCAACCCATACCCTCCCCAACACAGCTTTTTGCCCCCTGCCCTTTACTGTTCTTGCCAGAAACTCTAAAAGCCTTCTCCTAGCCATTCTTGTTCTCATGCTCTTTGACATGTCCACCATCTTTTATGTGGTTACCCGGTCTTACCTCTACATAAGATTGCCTGTCCCCTTTTCATGATACTGTCTTCTACTAGTCTTCCTTTCTGTTCATGCTTTTCTCACATCCTTTATAAATCCATCTCAAATTTCTTCCCCATTCAGGAAGGAGTTACAAAATTCCTACTCTTCCTTTATATTTATATTATTCATATAAAAAATGCAGATGTTCAAAGATGTACCTTCTCTAAGCTAGACCATCTTTTTTACTCAAGAAAGTCTGCTTTGTGGATTTCTACTTGCTTGTGGACCCTTAACTTCTCCTCAAGTTAAAAAGGCTAAGCAAGACCCTTAATTATCTTCTGAAAAATACTGTCCAATAACACCTTTCTGGATTGTTGGATCATATTTTCACCTTCCTGCAGTTGAAGCATATCATAAAAATACCTTTTTTAATAAAATATATGTTGTAAGTCCTATCCTATATTTTCTAAGACTTTTGTCAAAGCATTTTCAAGATTAATTTTTCTGCATCCTCTCATTCAGTTATTCCCTTCATACACACATACACACACAGACAGCGAGTCCTTCATCACCTTCCATCTTACTGCAACACTCTGCTCTCCACCATTAATGGATGGACACTGTTGTGTTGCATTCGGAGCGCTGTTGCAAAGACAATCTTCCAGCTCAGCTCTTCATAATATTTACTTTCCTTTTCCTCTTGCCTCTTTCCTTGCTTGCTACAGTAGATATTATAGAAACCTGTGAACACTCTTCACTCTTTCCATACCTTACTATTTTTAATTTTGTATTGATTATTGGACTCTGATGCACAGCCAGTGTCAGGTCTGGTTGTCCTCTTGTTCCATTTTCAAATAAAATTTTTCCCTCAAGCTGCCCTTCATGAGTGCCTTAACATCTGCAAATACAACTTCTCCTCTACTAATTCTCCTTTCCAGAATTCCTCTTTTTTTTTCTCTGATGCCCACAAAAAAAGCTTGACAACATGTTTTATCATTTTATTACTAGAAATATCATGGCATTGTTGCAAATAACCACTAAGTCAGCAGGCATATCATAATCATCTCTCAGTGTTCCTCCATCTATGTCCATCTACCTGTAAGTATACACCATTTCTTGTTTTATGGTTAAACTCTATGTTCTTTAGGGCAGGGACTAGCTCTTTATTCTGTTTGCACATTGCTTAATACAATGATGTCCTGGTTCGTGACTCCTGGGTGGACAAGTAAATAATAATGATAATATCTCCACTCTTCCTTCTACAGAGCTCACCCACTGAGCTGACGGCCTAAATGAAACCCAGGGTGATTAATAATGCATCCTTTTACTGACTCTTACACGTTATTATTCTTGTCACCTGTCAGGACCCACTTTGAGGGAAATCTGTTTTTTTCTGATGAAAAAGGGAGTGAAAAAGAGGCAATTTCTTTTGCCCATTTCTTCAGAAAAAAATTAAAAATGGATGAATCATAGTGACAGTCATGAAAGAATTACCCCCACCACCACCACTCCTGCGTGGTAGTCCCAGAAGGTGCCAGAGTTTTAAGGGGTTGTCACAACAATCCCTGGTCATTATGTTGGGAATACAACTTTCAGCCCTATTCTGGTGCTAATTAGTGTTTATTATTGTGTGGACATTCGCCCACTGAAAACTAGACTGAAAGACCATGTACCCATTTCACATAGGCCACTGAACCGTAAGTAGATGATAATGAATTTTGGTTCCTACCAACCTGGGCCAGATTTGAAGCAATGACCTAGAGGTGAGAAACTCTACATCTCATTACCACTCCCCTGAGTAAACCCATTCTCAAATCATAGGATGAAAAGAAGGAGGGAAAACCAGGCCTTCCTGGTGTGAGTTAAAGGTCTGCATGAACTTTGAATTTCAAAGCTTTTTCTCAATCATTAATTTAATTCAATTTAAGTAGGCTTTAAAGCCTTTAATTTATACAACTGAGAATCTCAATAGTCAAAATAAAGAGATATAAAAACAATTTCAGAAAGAATAGGAGGGTAGTTACTTCCTCTTGCTCCCATTCACCCATCCCCCTTCCGTTTTCTTTTGTCACCACAAGCCCAATGAGGGAGATCGGATTAAATAGGATTGCCTACTATTCTGCCTAGCTGAGAGCTCACCTACAGTGCTTTCAAAAATAAATGTTATAGCTGATTTTGTACAAGCTTCAAACATGTATTTGACCTTTTAATATTTTATTTGGTTTTATTGATTTTTGCTTTAATACTTTAAAGTTTTTGTAGCTGGGGAAAATTGCCAGCCTAGTGAACTACACAAATGGACCGGTTTGCATATGGACGCTTGTGAGATCCTGAGCCTGATCTTCTCTAGCAGTGGGCTCATGGAAGAGTTATGGATAGATTGTAATGAACAAATGCACATTTCAGCTTTCACTACATGAATCTTAGGAAAATAAGCTGTGAAAAGATTGCAAACTAGTGCCATAGAAATGACAGCTACAGAATAAACATAATGCAATCAAATTCATTCTCACTAAACTTTAGACCTTTTGCTGTAATTCTTTATACAAAAATTTCCTTTTTTTTCTTGACCGTTAATACTGATAATTATATCTGTATTTCTTAAGAATATTATGAGTTGCCATTTCTGCATAGTAGCAGATTGAATTTATTCACCTTACGGATATATTATTATCACAGATAATAACTGCAGCATGATAATTATCATTAATTATTCATTTGGATTAAGAGGCAAATAGGCTTGCATTCAAGGGTCTTCCAGAGCAGCATTCATTGTTCCAGGGCCCTGTGTGCCAGTGTGACTAATTCATACTCCTT
>JAOXJM010000001.1:112367660-112383833 GCA_026413425.1 Tringa solitaria | reverse complement strand
TTTGCATGGGCCCACCTCTCAAGCCTGTCCAGGTCCCTCTGGATGGCATCTCTTCCCTCCAGCGTGTTGACTGTGCCACACAGCTTGGTGTCATCAACACACTTGCTGAGCGTACACTCTATCCCACTGTTCATGTCTCCAAAAAAGATGTTAAACAGCACTGGTCCCAGTACCGATCCCTGAGGAACGCCACTTGTCACTGGCTTCCACTTGGACATTGAGCCGCTCACCGCAACCCTTTGAGTGTGGCCATCCAGCCAGTTCCTTATCCACTGAGAGGTCCATCCATCAAATCCATGACTTCCCAATTCTGAGACCAGGATGTCATGTAGGACAGTGTCAAACGCTTTGCGTAAGTCCAGGTAGATGATGCCTGTTGCTCTCCCCTTGTCTACCACTGCTGTGGCAACGTCATAAAAGGCCATCACATTTGCCAGGCCTGACTTGCCCTTGGTGAAGCCATGCTGGCTGTCACCAATTACCTCCTTATTTTCCATGTGCCCTAGCAGAGATTCCAGAGATTATACTGTTTTAAGTATTTAACTGATTCATACCTCATTATTTGATGAATTCTTCCAATACAGAATCCGGTAAGACAAGTCATAATTGTCCCTCATGACTTCACTTTCAGATCCTCCTGGAGGAAAAATCTGGACATGAAGCAAAATATCATCACTGATGTCCACCTTTACACCAGGAGGGCCAATTTCATCTTAAAGACATTAAAAAAACCAGAAAAAGTAAAAGTTAAAAATTAAGACTGAAAGAATACAAATAAATATATTGCATAAAATAGTGTCATGTAAATCTATGACATTTTTAAAGAAACATATACTTAAAAGTCTATCTTGACTAAAAGCTTCATTCAGAATCCAGAGTCCTCAGGAATATTTAAATTATTTTTTCTTCCCACATTCAGGTGTTGCTTCTGCAAGTTTCAATGACATAAAATACACAGACGGTGATTAACTCTGTGCAAGTCAAAGTGAAACTACAGAACAGTTCTTAATCTCATCAAGATATGGGCCCTCTTTTTCACATATACCTTCTTTCACTTATAGTATAGTTGAAAAGTGAGAAGCATTACAGTTTTTGTTTTATTTTGTTGAGTTATTTACCTAGGTCACTATTATCTTATTAAAGAATTATCTAATTACCAAAAGCTTGGACAATGGAAAGTTGACATATAGAATAGCTATTAATTCCATCTTTAATATGCAAGGCAATGGAATATTACCCTACACATTAGATAAACATTTCTTGAGGTTTATGACTGATAACTTTTTTGAAGTCAAACATCTTAGTAAGGTCACATTTCTCACAAAATCAAAAAAGCGCAAAGATAAAAAATACTATAATTTCACTCTGGAGAGTTACATATTTTTGACTTAGGTGTCACTATCATTTTAATGAAAATCTTCAGGGTTGTATGCCAATGTAATACTGCTTCAACACAAAATTCAGGGGTGCACTGTGCAGGGGTAGAAAGAAGAAAGAGATAAAAGTAGACACACAAGAGAATAAAGGCAATGGATTTCAAAAGTATTTGACTTTGGCACTGTTTTTCTGAGATACCAAGAAGTGCTCCATGTCAATAGCAGAAGTCAGACTAGGGATATTTCTGCCACAATATCCCATAGTGATTAATGTAGTATACAGTGAGATCATAAAATACCACAAATGCTTTGTGGTTTAATTTTGTAAAGCAAATGATAGGATTTAAATGCAGTGAAATACTGGCTATGATGAACAGAGAAGACCATAGGAAAACTCCTGTTTAACTTGATGGGGCCAGGATTCCCAACACAGTTTCTGTAGGGGAACTATGTATTCAGTTTCATTGATCTAGCAAGTTTCTTTTGCTAAGTAATAGCATTAGGTATGAGTTTGTTGAGAAATGAAAGTTTAAGAAAATGCATTTACTTACTTGTTACCAGAGGAATTACTTTTACTTCATTAGACAAACATGATTTATTATTTTCATTCATGGCCTGCACACGAAGATAAAAAGTTCCAGAAA
Source organism: Tringa solitaria (assembly GCA_026413425.1). Taxonomy (NCBI): domain Eukaryota; kingdom Metazoa; phylum Chordata; class Aves; order Charadriiformes; family Scolopacidae; genus Tringa; species Tringa solitaria. The sequence continues at coordinate 112,381,813 of JAOXJM010000001.1, read as the reverse complement.
CAGTAGTGACAACAGATGAGAAATTGCATTGTGTGTCAGTGATGTTTTCACATCCAGGTACATTGAGCCACTTCGTTGAGTAATCATCATAAAGTTTCTTTAGATACGCACTGCAAGAGATATTTTAATAGTTTTGATGTGAGGTCCTTGAACTCGAAAAAAAAAAGAAGCTTGTTCACTTGTGGTACATAGTGTAGGTTTTATCTGTGTGGAAGAATGGGCCTCTTAGAAATTTCTTAAATTCAGAATACTGGTTTTTTTCCATTTATAACTGAAACAACGAAGTTAGCTGCATCAGGAAATACAAATTACTGCTTTCATCAAGCCTCAACAGAAAAATTACGGGTCAATTTAAAAAACCTTTAAAATCCAGACTAAGATTTTTCATATAGTTCTATTAAGTCAATTATTTTTCTGTCACACCAAAAGGAATTAAAAAAAATGCTTGGGGTATCTCTCCTCTTTGCTTAGATGCTGGCCACAATATTTATGTGACAACTAGATACTAAGATACGGGTTTATAGATAAGATGGGTTATTTTCCTATTGGGATTTGACCAGAATTAATCAAGTTTGTTGACAAATGAAACCTGCATTTTTGCACACTTCTAGTCCTCCAATTTCTTCATAGACAAAAAAGATACAAAGCAATGAAAACTTCACACCTTTAAAAAATGTTACTTGGCATATATTCAGCAGTCCATTCCATCAGGTAATTAAGGCTCTTAAAGAAGCCTAGTGTCCTGAAATTCCAGGATATGATGTTACACGAAATCCTTCTAAAAGCTACACTGTATCCAGGTGAGGTACCCAATGTTTCAAGGGATACATTAATCACTTTTGCCAAAGTATTTCACTTTAACTTCTAATAACTACTTGCGAAATACAATAGATGGTGTTTAGAATGACATAAATGATTTCTATATCTCTGTTTAAACAGGTTAACTTGCCTGAGATACTGTACGTTGTAGCTCACATACTGTTTATACCGATTATCCCAATGCAGATGAAATTTCATATTCAAAGCAAGAATGCTCACGTTTGTTGCACAGAATGGGACATTCACTGCTCAAAATGAAAAGGAAATCCACAGTTACTGAAAAGCTTTATATTACGTACAGCAATTTCTCACTGAATGGGCATTTCTCATTTAAATGGTCAAGGTACACTTTCAATAATTAAAAAAAAAGGTCTGTTTTCATTATAAAGATGGCAAATCAAAGACTGTGATATATTCAGCATATCAAGCCTTAGTCAAAAAAAATCTGTTAAAAATTGATTTAGATAAAATTAAGTACACAAGTGTTGAAATTAGTAGAAATAAACTGGTTCAGCAATAACTCAGTGAGAAAAAAAAGTGTAAAATATGCATGTGTAAACACAAAGTAATTTTGATGTATTATTCGTTCCATCTAATGTTTTGACTTTCTACACTCCCACAGTTACTTTTTTCCTGTCATAAACATTTGAAAGTACTTAAACTGACACCTGAACAGCACATAAAAGAGTTTAAATTTAGACATGCAAAACAAGCAACTGGTGGCAAACTGTCATTAAGTCATTCTTCAGAACCTGTAATAATAAATTCACCAAGGCCTGCATAAACCCCGTATTTTTTTAAGTTTAGCTCAACCTTATATGCATTCATTTAGTGCCAAATATACAAAAGGCTTTTGTTTTACCTACAAACACAACCCTTTCCTTCCAATTCAAAGTCACAAGTTCAAAAAAACCCATCTTTCCAAAACACGGAAAATAGTTTTTGCAACCCAAATTAATGGACAGAATTTGTCCCAGAAAAAAATCTTGATGTACTATTAAAACTCTACTATTGATAGGTGACATATTTTATATTGATTTAAAATAGAAAATAGACATAATTGTCAAGACTGCTGTCATACCAAAATGAGTAGGAACTTGGCATTTCTGCACATTTCTATTGCTTTAGAACAATTTACTTTCCAACAGTTTAATCTTGAATGATCATTTTAAGATAAAGCAATTTTAATCTGTACCTTTACGAGTAGTTTTTACGCAATGAATGGGACTGAATAAGCCTTCTTTAGACTCCATAGGAGAAGTTGCTTGAACTTTCAAACAATAGGTAGTGTCTGGTGCAAGATCATCAATTTTGTCAGTAGGAAAAATACTTTGACTTCTGAACTGTAAAAAACAATTGTAAACAGCATATGAAGGTAACTGTTCTTCCTGATGAGCTGATTTTTTTTTTTTTAAAGTATCTTTTTTCTTCCTCAGGTTTCAGCCCATTTATATTATACACCATCAAAAATGCTAAAATAGGGAATAAAGAACAATATATGAGCTGAATAAATGGTAAACTTTCCAACTTATCCATGTGATTGAGAGGAAGGAACACGTGTTTCTTTAACACATGGAAGTGGGGAGGGATTGCGCCACTGCTCTACATGACAACTCTAACACAAGTATTCTGCCCATACTCAGAAGAGAAATAGTACACTTAAATCCCTCAGTTCATTGAACGAACACTCACCCCCCTACCTCTCCCGTTATCTCCCTGCTTTTGGTTTACCAGACTTTTCAGTAGACTGACTGTTGTTACACAGCTACTACTTAGTGTAAAGCTTTTTTGCCCCTTTGATATGTAATGATTATGACTGTGTCTCCCAAGTGAACATGGACTGAACTCTTCAATTCCTACCCTACTAGGTGGCACTCATTCCCCTAAAAGGACACACACACAAAAAGATAGACTATTTCTACCCTTGTCTTTACAGAATAGCTGTGTGAGATTGTGAGATGCCCATTATGGCCTGGAAACTAGTTCACAATTATAAGACCTCAAAAGAATCCCTAAAAACCCCCAACCAACCATATAAAGACAAAGAACTTAGTTAATGACATAGGACAGCATACTGACAGCTGTAGTTAAGCTATATGGATCTCAGCAAGATCTCTTGCCTCTTCCCCCCGCTTTATCTATGCCTTACTGTAAATGCTTTTTTCCACTGCCTTGAACTTTTTCCCTTTCCTGTTCCTGCTGTCTGAGGGTGGCTCCTGCTCCAACACATCTGAGAGGGTTTCACCTTCTTCCTCATGCATTGGAAAGTGGCCCCAGTATTTAACAGAAATACAAACTTATCACAAAATATCTAATGCAATCCTCTAATAAAAACAAAACCAAAAAACTCCAAGAAAACATCCCCTCCCAACTTTTAAACTGCATAGCAAGTGTTATACACAGATAATTAAACAATTCCATTTTAGAGCACGAAGCTATTAAAATACATCTCCGACAATTACGTTAAGGCTAAAGTAAAAAAAAAAAAAAAAAAAAAAGAAAAAAGTCATAAAAGCAATCATACCTCTGCATTTGACGAATTTTCCCAGATAACTAAATTATATTTAAAACTTAGATCATCTATCCACATTTTTTGGACCTGATTTGCTTCTGGAGGAGAAACCTTAATTTTTATGACTCCATTTATGGACTGCAACTCTATTCCTGGGGGACCAATCTGAGCTGCAAGTATTAAAAGAAAAAAAGCCATGCATGACTACTTAAAGAAAAAAATACCCCCCAAAATATTTACATTAATAAAACCACAGTAACTGCCTATAGTATCTTAGATTTGATTCTTTTGAGGCAGTAACAAGATCACAGTATTTGTTTATAGGATCTTAGTTTTCATGAATCTCAGGCAGTATGTAACAGAAATCTAACCTAAAAACCAACTACTGTTACTTGGTTCTAAAAACAGTACGGTTAAAATGCAATATTACTGGTGAATGTTTTCCAGAAAATGCAGTGAAAAAATCAGTATAAGTTATTCTAAAACACGCAAGGCAAGAAACCTAGCTCAAACAAATGAATCCAACATTGAGGGAAGGCTTCAGTACCATACTATACCGTAACTACTGAAAAGTCACCAGATTAGAAGGAAAGTTCCACAAACATCCATTGTCAAAAAGGATTTTTCTGAAATCAGTGTCAGAAAATTGTCAGAAAAACAGCATCACTTAGAATACGATCCCCTTTCCAGAAATGGGAGCACAACAAGACTGCATGACCTGCAAATAACTTATACTACGTTAAGGGTAAGAAAACCACTAGCCCATGTTGTTATGAGCAATGGAAACCACACGCATTTTTTCCACAGTAATGTGCTGAAGGACATTTTACTAAAAACGTTACAGTATATATGGAGCTCATACCTATATCATATGGAGTCATTTCAAAAATGCTAGACCATGGAGACACTTCTTCCCTTCTTTCAGTCCTTATACGCAAATGATATTTATCATAGTATTCAGTTATTGCTGAGGAAAAGTCACATTCTGTGCGAGTATCATTTTGACACCCAGGCAACTCCTTCCATTCTGTTCCATTTACCTTAAAATCTTCAAACCTATAAAAAAGAAAATGGTCCCAAAATAAATCGAATACACAATTTAAGACTTGAGATTCTTTTTCCTTTTCTTCTTAATGCTGATAAATGTCACATAATTTAATGCTGTTTTATCACCAGCATCAGTGTAAACAGTGTTATCTACTTACCTATCCTGGAATTCAAATCGCCATTTAATTAATAATTTAATCTATTAATTTATGAGCTTAACCTTATTACCAAAGGTTAACTATCAGTCTGCAAAGTCTGATACCTGTTTGCTTTATTCACCATGTAAACACACAGTGTCAGAAAACAGCATCAAAGAACTGTTAATACCCAGAATTATATCCTTAATACATGTTACTAGTCTGGCAATGATTCATAATCCATTGGAAGAAATTTAAAATCCTTGATGGTAAGAACTGCTTAAAAGAGCACAAAAGCAGCAAATAACCCCAATTCTACCATTAGCAAAAAATGTAGACCAGAGGAAAAGATAAACACAAAGGAAAACACTGGAGTTCAGCAATAAGTGATGGAATAATTAGTTTTACAGAAGCTATTTTTCTTCTGAGTTAACAGACATTCATACCTTATTTAAAAGGCATCTCGTATAGAGATTAAAAATGTCCTGACCAAAAAAGAAGATAATGCACAGATTTGAAGTAGTAATTGTTTATCCTCAATTCCTATCTTATCCTTCAGAACAGTATTGCATTCTTAAAATAAAACTATTTTCAAAGCAGCTGTTTCTCATCATACTGAAGAAGGTAAGCTTTTTTAAAAAATCCCAAATCACACACTAGGAAACCCTAAAACCAAGAACTTCTTAATTGATTTTATCTCAGAAGTATTTTTTAATATTTACTTGTCAGGAAAGTGCCACAAAATGCCAAATGTATATGCATGCATAAGTATTGGTATGTGAAACAATGAAACCTAGGCAAATATTTAAGAACAAAAATTTAAGTGTTTCATCTGGTGATTAAAATTTGCAGATGAGAAATCTGGATTCATAAACATTGGCAAATTATTCAAAAGCTATACTGCAAATTCACTTGTAGGTCAAAATTCATACATTGTGTGTGGCCACAATGTAACTTGATTAAAAAAAAAACCAAACAGAATAAAAAAATCTAAATACTGTATTTCTCAGTGTACCAGTTAATCTTCTCAATGAACCACTACGATATTAAGCATTACTACCAAGTGTGTTCTGCATTTATAAGATGTGACCATCAGTGAACATTCTAATTTTGCATATGATTTAGACAAAGGAAGGACAATACTAGGATTCCACTTCAAGACTTGGCCTCTACTTTCTGGATTTCAAGAAGTCTCTATAAGTTTTACATGGCAGTATCAAGAAGCATAACAATTAACATGCTCTTCCATGCAAATAAGCATCAGACCTTTCTGGCTCAGAATAAAATTATGCTTACCACCGGTATTGTGCTGAAAATGTCACATCGGTGTCATTCCCAGTGTACTTCCACCTTAAAGTGAAATTTGTATTTACAACATAGACCTCAATATCCTGTGGACTCTTCAGATTAGTTTCACCTACAAGAAAGTAACATAAAGGTGTATAAGGACAGGGCTAAATAACTTGTACATGATTTCATGGTAACTTACTTTTTTAACAAAAGTAGAGTGCTATAGTGAAACGAAGTAACAATAAACATAAGAGTTAAGAAAACCCCATGCTAGTCAAAGGGCACTTCAAACATAGAGCTCAGGAGCTGTGCATCAAGTAGCTCCTTTGCCTATTTGACTATGCAGCTCTTTCCTCTGTGTTTAAAGTCTTTCACCTGACACCTCTTAAAAAAAATGTATATATAGTTGTAACATTCGAGGCCTGTGCTCACCATCATGGATTGATTATAAGCAGTCTGCATGCTTTTAAAACAGCATTTTATTGGTTGAATCAAACATCTGGGTCTCAGCTGCAAAATGCAGATTGACATAATGCTGTCATTTCACAGTTGCAGAACAGATTGAGCATAGTAGACTTGTCTTATGTCATGTGTTACTGCCATAAATTCAATATATTGAACATAAATCCCTTTCAGTGAGGCATCACCACACATCAAATCTTGTACCTTGCTCATGGTAATTCCATCTTTTACACAATCCCAATCTTTTACACAAAGACCAGTGCATAAAATGACTTATGGAGGGCAAGGGGTAAGTCTCAGGACACATATAAGAATGTCTGTAACACCAAGGGAGGCACCAGACCATGAGAAAAGAAGGCCTAAGAGGTAAATTGCCAACAGGAGGGATGCATGCATGCTAGAATAGTGCGCTTTCCTCTTTATTTTTCACCTTTCAAAAAGAATTATTAAAAAACTCCAACTGCCTCATACTTACCTTATATTCCACTTCCTAAATAAGACTTCTTTACCATTAACTTTGAGATATGCGGAATCCTAGGTGTCCCATTTGGTATATAATTCAGGTATCAGAGGACAGATGACAGTAACAGTGCTGTGGGAAAATGGATTATCCTGATACTTAATGAAAAAATAGCTAGATAAATCTCAATTTAAGGGAGGTTTTGCTTTGAATTATTTCACAGCAGTCTACAGCACTGCTTCAAAGCAGTGAGGCTAAAAAGTTTCAATCAGGGCCAAAAGTTTGGACTGAATGTTTTCTAGTAGTAGGAAACTAAACCAGACTAAGGCTTACAGAGCAAAGGGAAACAGTGTGAAGGCACTGAACTGCACAAACTGAGGAAACCTCAGACAGAAGTCACTAGAATTATACCAAAAACACTAACTAAGCAGCCATACCCAGATTCACAGAGCTTCATCTAAGTCCTTCTGCCTTGTTCTCTACACAAAGTATCTTTGACAACCCAGGCAATGTACTATTTAGGCAGTGCACACCTCTGTCCTCTGACTAAGAATGCACTTTGAACTTCTAACATCAGAGGAAAAAAAAATTTAAAAAAAAAGTAAAATCACCACATACCTCTCTGTCTTGACTTTCTATTTTAAGCAGTTGTGTTACACTATTAATCACTTTTCAATGGCTACAACTTCTAAAAACAAGTTGGTGGCCATCACTCTGAAATCGCTTTTTGATGTCAGTCTAATATTTGATTGTATTAGGCAGAAAATAGAACAAATACATCCTATTTCACCTGGACAATCAAAGTCTGTTTGCACATGTAAAGGGTTATCCTGAATTTGATTTTAAGAGTGGCTCTTCATTGCAAAAACTATTTCATATTTTACATGATGACCAAATTATCTTTATAAAAGGAAATGTGCATGGAAAAAGCAATCTATAAACTGAAGTCTGCAAGATCCTTTTGGAGAACAGAGTTAAAGTGTTACCCGTAGACTACTGACTTTTGGCAATAACTCCCAAAAACATAAAACTTGAAAGGAAAACAGTTCAATAAAACCTCATGCAACCCACTAGAGAATTTACTTCCGCATGATTTTGTTACTCTTCTAAGCTGACAGACTAAGATAAGTCCAGACAATACAAAACTACATTTGATCATCAGAAAATAAGAAAGCAAAGGAAATAACTTTTTTTTTTTTTCATAAATTTATCCAACAGATGGCTACAGTTCAGTCACAAAGCTTATGATAACAAACGCAGCTATTTCAGATTTTGGCATATAATAGAAATCTTGACTATTTATATCCTTTCACAAAGAAAATACTCAGGTAATGGGACTGTTTGCAATAAACTTAAGACTTTAAAAGCCTGGAACAAAAAAGTTCCACTAGCTTTTAGTAATAATTAGAAAAAAAAAAAAAAAAAAAAGAAAAGAAAAAAGGCAGCACAACTCTGCTATTACCATAGAAAGTATAACCCTGTTAGAGCCCTGCAGAAAAAAAAAACACTAATAATTTGGTTGAAGAATACCACCACCTATGGTAATTGACAGATTGAATGTTACAATCTTGCTTTGTAAAATTTATTGCTTTATGACCCTGTGGAAGATTATTTAAGTGTTGTGATACAGCGTAACACTTTCAATTTCGGTTCTAAAGAAACATCAACCATTGCATTGGTATCTTTCACATCTAAAGTCCAAAGTAGTGCTTTTTCCTGTAAATGCGTGCATTCACGTATTTGCAGACTTAAAAAAATATAATTCATATACTGAATCTCATCTAAATATTTATTTGTAAAAGATCTTAATAAGCAGTATGACAGAAAACTTGTTTCAAACTGTCTTTTTGGAATGTAATTCAACTGACAGTTGAATAACTTTCTAAACAGACCAAAAGAGAGACTGTGTCCTCCGCTCTCTAGCGGCACATATACCAGATTTAAAAACTTGCCATGGCAGTACTAAGCAGAAGTCTTTACGACAGGAGATTCCCCAGGTAGAGTCTTTATTCTGAACAACATAGAACCTTGGAGTAAACCTAAGAATGTAGGATTAGATAACATAGTATTAGCTGATAACCACATTGCACCTACAGAGCTCCAACAATGATAAAAAAATGCTACTACATGTTAAGATTATTATTTTGTTTGCCTTGGGGAGAAAATGAAATATTCACTGCACTTCAAGATTATCTTTCCCACATTTTCAAATCCTTATCTTATATATTGCATGAAGCTTTACAGTAATTCTTAGAAGACCTTGTCCATTTGAAGTCAGATAGGAAAAAAAGAAATCTGGAAGCAAACCCAAACTCATTTCAATATTCATGTTATAACCAGAAATACTTTTTCCCCAGGTTACAAAAAACATGCTGATGTAAGACACACAACTAATGTTTGAGCTAGGCCAGTTTTTTCTAAAGCTGGTAAATACCACAGCAAATAATCATATCCTCCCTCTGGATACAAACAATATTATAAAAATACAGCTCTGGATTCTGACATTTGGAAGAAGATACCGTATTCCAGTCTGGAGTAAGAGCACACACAGTGAATCAGAAAGGATTTATTCCAGAACAGGTTTGGATAAAGGCACAGAAAACGACTGTTGCAAGTCTCAGATTTGACTGCCTCTTTCTCTGAGAGCTTCCTCATGCAGGTTTGAGCAAAGCTGGACTCTATCTTGACATTTATCCTTTTTTAGTCCTCCTAACTGCTGAAACTAGACATTAAGACCTGTTTTCAGAAACAGGTGATAGCATTTACAGAACTTTAATAAACATAAACATGCTATTCAGAGATATCACCTGTAAAATTGACTTAAAATCCACTACAGAGTTAAAAGCAACTTGCAACAATTACTCGGGGAATACCCTAGAGTCATCATGTAATTTTCAGAAGGTTGTTCAGCGTTACGTTCAACAATAATGTACAAGTGTGAGCACTTGCGGTCAGTGCACAGCAATAGTCAAAAAGCGGAAAAAAAAAATTAGAAACTGATATGAAATCAAGGGAGTAAAATTGAAAGTTCAATGTCATTATATAAATTCATTATAGACTTATCTTTAACACAATGTGCAGCTTATGAGATTGGGCACTCTAGAGCAGATGGCAGAATAGAAGACAGAGAAGGGTGACAAGGACAATGCAAGGTATGGAACAGCTTCTGTCTTGGGAGGAATCAGACTATGATCCTTCAGCCTGAAAAGGAGACGGAGGGGAGGATATGGCAGATCTACAAGCACCTGATGAGTGGCATGGGGAATGCAAGCGGTAGAAGATTGTTTGCCGTCTTCTCAGCACAAAGCCGGAAGCAACAAAACAAGCTCCACCCTGCTCTGAGCAAACTAATGAAACTGCTGCTTCACCAAACGCTTAGTCAACCTGTGGAATTCCTTCCCCTAGGACTCTGTGAATGCTCAACTCTTACCTGGCTTATGAACTCAGAGTCAAATACAAAGTGTCGATGCAATAAATTGCTGTAACACAATGTTGTAAAGTGTCACCACATACTTCCTTTTATATTCTTTTCTACTCCCCTACTAACTGCTGCTTGCAGATAAGCACTGGACTAGACAGCCTTTTGGCTTCATCCAGTACAAAACACAACAGCGAAAAAAACCTGAAAAAACCCACATCACTCTTTGCAGATGTATCTCAAGCTTGATTAGGTACTTTCCTCCTTGCCCCGGTCAGAAAACAAGATTATTGCTTCAGAAAGATTTCCCAGTCCCAACAGCCAACCCTGCTAATTCAAACGAGGAAATCAAATTTATTATCCACATTCAAATACTTATTTATTGAGGGTTCCAGATCATAATTATGCATTTTCATCTGTTCACTTCATCTCCTGTTGAAGGTAAAAAGCGGGATGTAAGTAGAGAGCCTACTATAATTTTATACTCTGAGAAGTGTCTTTGCTTGGAATTTGTAAAAGTTAATGATCACCAATTGGCATTTTAATGCTTCCTAATCACCCATTTGTATACAGAAACTGAGCTGGAAGAAACCTTGCAAGATCACCTATACTTCACATTGGAGAAAGCAGGTGGCCAATTATACATCCATCATCAGATGTTTGTGTAGAGAAGTCCTACAGTTTCCACCACTGTTTCTGCATGTCTCCAGTCTCCTGAAACATTTCACTATCCTTATCATTAGAGAAAGCTTTCTGTAAATCAAAAGCAAAGAACTCCCAAAAAAGATTTCCTAGTAGATTCTGTTGGAGGTCTGGATCTTTGCAGAACAGATCCAAGTTTCCTTACAGCAAGGATGCTTAAACAGTTGTTGCTCATAGTCCATGGACAACAAAGTTTACAGACTGCAAAACCCAAAATCTAACCTACGTCTCCTCTAAGCACATTTAGCCCATGTACTTTTTGTCTATGAATATTAAAGTACATTATTCTTTACATCAGATGTATTTGAAAACTATGTTAAACGTTACTAACTATAATGAGAAAAATGAATGGCAGCAACAATTCTTTTCATTTTAAGCCAAATTCTCTAGCTTTCTGAATGACTTGTTATTCTCTCTAAATGGTTGAACTTGCTTGAAAAAGTATACTTGAGAAAATTACAATACTCCAGCTGAGATTAACAAACGGAAGTCTAGCTTACAAAATAGAGGGCCTAACCATTTAATTCTAATTAGCACTGCTGTGCCACAATACTTTTTGGAGTTTCTATAACACCACTTAAACTTCTACACATAAACTACAAGGCATTGTAGCATTGCACCCTTTTTCTTTTTACCCCAGAACTGATATTTAGACCATCCTTTATCATCCTCTATTTGCCCAAGTACACAGCCCTGCACACATCCTTTTTCAGTGCCACTGTACTTTTATCTGGAGTGTATCTCCAGTTTGTAAGGATACTTCCTGATTCTACACCTGCTTTTCAAAACAACTACGAGCTTCTTCCAGTTAGTTATATGTGGATTTAATAAGCTTACTTTGTTCTATCACACATATTGGCAGGTCCCTGCTTGATACATCCTTCCCTTTTGACAGTGAGCTGTAAAAAATTTTGATGAGCTGGAAAATCATACTGAAGCAGTTTGACATAGATTATTTTTTCCAGTATGCTTAAGAGGTTAGTATACAATATAGATTCAACAGCAATACTAACCCAAAATATATGCAATCGGAGCTCCTCTATCCACATAGCCTTTTACTTTAGAATAGCAGAAATTCAGGTTGATTTAATATGATGTTTGTTCTCAACACTACAGACATGCATAGATTATCCAACCATCACATAGTACTCACATACTACTCCCTATCTCCAGTATTTTGTGTTTGCTTCCCCAAGTTAATTTCTTCAATCCCAATGAACAGCAATCCAGGAATGAAGAAGTAAATTCAGAACATTTAATTACTAGGGAAATTCCATGATCTAGCTAGAAACCAGATAAGCAAAATAATATAAAAAAATCAAGACTTCTTCCTGGTTTATTTTACTAACAATTAAAAGCCAGCCATTTAAAATTAAGTTGTGTTTCTTCACTTAAAGCACAAAGACACTTTGGTGCTAAGGACAACAACATTATAAGAGATTAGATTTTCATGGGAAGATGAGACTGATGACAAGAAAAACTTTTAGCATGATTGCCTATCTTCCTTCCTCTGTCAAATTTTAATAAACTGAAATAAACCCAAACCTGTTCTAATAAATATACATCACTACTTAATTTATAATATTTTAATTAATATTTTCAATAAATTATGGTTAAAAATAATAACCATTATATAACATTACAGAATAAAAAAAGCCATTCCACAAAAGAAAAAAGTCGTCTTAGCAAGCCAGAAATACACTCCTTCATGAGACATTGAAGGGGAAATTCCATTAAAAGTACATAATGGCTCATTGCTTATCACATTAAATATGTGGCAAAACCAATGGAAACTATACCTCAACCTTTCAGCATAGGAAGGAAAAGAGACCTGTTATATGCAATATTGAAAAATAACAAAGCCACAACCAAACACACACCAAAAATGACCCAACTGGTATTGGTTCTGTGGGCAGAAAGGTGCTCTAGAGAACCTGGGAGAACTCTTACTGCAAGAACTTTTATACAGAAGCAGCAGATAAGAACTGCTGGTTTTGACAAGGCAGAAGGTGAGAGGTCATTGCAGGAGAACAATTTCTTCTAACTCTAGAAGTAGCGTATAGCATGTTAGTCATTCGCTACAATATGTGTGGGTTAATCAAAGTAGCTGCACGTATCACAGTGCTTTCAGTTTTGGGATGGAATTTGGGGCTGAATAGAGCACAAAGAATACAGCAACAACCCAAACAGCTGAAAGAAAACAAAGAAAGAGGTCCCAGAGCTGCTTCTTTGCCCAAATCGTACCATTAATGCAAAGTGTGGACCCCTGAAAACAGCCTCTGTCTAGTAATCTTTTGGGTATGCTGAACTAGAACAAAATAATCTCACACAGAATTCAACAGTATAGTTGGCATCAGAAGCAGCATGCACACACTAGCCCATGGCTAGAATATTCCCATTATCCAAACTACCTTAGCCTATACACTCTCTGTTGCATGTCACAATGTCCTACAAATACGCAGGATGGTAATTTTTAGCTTTCCTGGGCTGCACAATACTTCCCCCTTGAAAAAGGTTTTGTGCAATTGTTGTTTCTTGCTGCATAAGGATGTAGTAAGAGCCGCATGTTATTATCCTGTGAGAAAAATTCCTCATCCTGCAATTTTAATTCTCTCATTTCCTTATTTATACTCAGGCTCTGTCAGTTAGACTGAGATGCCTTTCAAACAAATCGATACGATTCAAAACCTGCTTGCCCCACAGTTGAGCTACACCCACTACAATTCACAGACGGCAAGTAAGCCTGAAGCAGACAAGATGAAGACAGCTACTTTAGAGTAAAACAAAGGCACTCAATGGAAACCCAGCCCCGCTTACCCACATGGACACACCTATCCAGATCCAAGATCCAGATCCAAGGCCTGGATGCCTTTGCATCCCTGCAGCAGGCTCAGGGACCACATTCCCATTCACCACGCCACAGGCCGGAGGACCAGGCAGCCACTGAAGGGCTGATGGAGGAGCGGCCCACAGCCACACATCTCGGTGGGGGGCTGCTGGGGGCACAGGCCCCAAACCACGTCCCACGCTCCCCATGGAAATCAACCACATCCTGGGCTGCATCAAAAGGAATGTGGAAACAGGTTGAGGGAGGTGCTTCTGCCCCTCTACTCTGCTTGGTGAGACCCCACCTAGAGTATCACGTCCAGCTCTGGGGCACCCAACATGAGAAGGACATGGACCTGTTGGAGTTGGTCCAGAGGAGGGCCACGGAGATGCTCAGAGGGGTGGGACACCTTTCCTGTGAAGAGAGGCTGAGAGAGTTGGGGTTGTTCAGCCTGGAGAAGGGAAGGCTCTGGGGAGACC